>OX393552.1:82417367-83017367 GCA_947650365.1 Chamaelirium japonicum | reverse complement strand
GAATAATCTCTATATTGTCAATCCTATTTTTGAAAGAGAAAATATAATTACTTTAGCATTTCATTTTAATTCATCTAAGCGTAAGAACTACCTAATTGTGGAACTTACGCCTTGGGCATATTAGTTTAGATAGGATTTATAGAATGATAAAGGTCGGACTTCTAGAAACAGATCCTATGAAGATTCTTTTCACCTGTGAATCATATCTGGAAGGCAAGATGACTAAGAGGGCCTTTAAAGGCAAGGGAGTAAGAGCCACTGAGGTATTAGAGTTAATCTATTTAGATGTCTGTGGACCCATAAGTATCAACGCGATAGGAGGTCATAAGTACTTTATCACTTTCACTAATGATTACTCAAGATATGGTTATATTTACCTGATGTATCAGAAGTTGAAATCCTTTGACATGTTCAAAGAATTCAGAGCTGAAGTAGAAAAGCAGACATGCAAATGTATAAAAACCCTTTGATCTGATCGAGGTGGTGAGTACCTATCAGACGAGTTCCTTGGGTATTTAATGGAGCACGGGATTATATCCCAGTTGATTGCTCCAGGGACCCCACAACAAAATAGAGTTTTCAAGAGAAGAAATCAAACCCTGTTAGATATGGTTTGCAGCATGATGAGTTACACCAGTTTACCAATAACCTTTTGGGGATATACTCTGTAGACGGCATCATACATTTTGAACTACGTTCCATTTAAGTCAGTACCTCAGATCCCTAGAGAGTTGTAGTCGAGGGACAAACCAACACTACAACATTTCATAATATGGGGAAGTCCTGCACATGTACGAAATAACAAGAGGGATAAAATGGAACCGAAGTCCAAAGTATATTTGTTTGTAGGATATCCTAAGGAGACCAAAGGTGAACTATTTTATGATCCTGAGAAAAAGAAAGTGATCGTTTCTACGAATGTCATCTTTGTAAAGCAGGATTATATTATTGTAACACCCCGTTTCTAGTATTTTCTTCATTTATGTGTTTGAATAAAGTCATTTGGATCCTTTTACCTTGTAGATGTTTAGGGTGAGTTTATGTTTCGTTCCGGATTGAGAACCTTGACTTTTATGACTTACTCCTGAAAGCGTGTAGAGTTGTTCGAAACTGGCTAGTTATCTTCCGGTTCAGCTAGCACTCGTTTTCGATGAAGTTTTTCTACTATGCTCAATACTTTAGTTATTTTATTTTCTGAGTGGTTATTTTGGTTTATCGTGTCGTATATTTTATCGAAGATTTATTCATCGTTTTGTGATTGGTGTAACCGGTGTAGATCGATATGTGCTCTAATTTGTGCATCCAACCTTACTTGTGTCTTTCTCATGGAAGTTTCAGACCTGTTTGTTCCGTAGATCGTGGAATTCAAACAACGATTGATCAATCAAACATAGTCTCATAATTTGTGCATTTATAGAGGATTATAATAATAATATTTTTCTATAAAATCTTTCAAAATCCTGATCCAAGGACACGGATGACTTCGGGGGATTTTTCAACGCAAGTTTCATATATAACCTTCTTTCGAATTTTAAATATATAAATTTCTATTCATAAGCGAAAGAAGAAAAAAAAAATCATATATATTAATCTCCAATGAACAGTAACCACGTGGTTACTGTTCACACGAGTCATCTTCCTCTCAAAGCCTGTACGTTTTCCCTTTACTACTTCGTCCTTTAGCTGTCCAATTCTTTGTGAATAAATCCCAAATGTCTACCTGTCTCCTCTCAACTTTATATATTGAGATCCCAATCGAACCCTAGAGAAAAAAAAAAAACACAGCAGCCGCCGCAAATTCTTTCTTCCTCGCTGCCGTATGGTTCGATCAGCAATCAAATTCCCATCCTTCTTTGTGGTGTGACGCATCCACGTGAGCAGCCCAAGCGTGCAAAACCATGAGATCAACTAGCATGCAGAAATAGCCAAGTCCTTCTTGGCAGTCATTTTAGGCCTTTTGGGTGCTGATTTCGAGGTCGTTCTTGCACTCCTTGGAGGGCTGCATCAGTGTCATTCTTCGCTTTGGGCATATCTCTTCGAGGTGACTTCTGTCACTCATTCTATCACGATTTTTATATATATATAAAGATCATGTGCACTATGACTTCGTGTAATTATTTTTCTTTTATAAATCATGTATATTCATATTAGATTTTCATCGTGGAAATTCTTTACAATAATATGATATCCTCGGGTCTTGAGTTTTAAAGAGGGGTATGTGTTTTAAAAATCTTGTTTGTGTTCTCATTTTGCCTTTGGCTATCGAATGTTTCTCAATCTTGTGCATATCTAATCTTAAGCCTGGAATAATAATTTGTCGTGTTTGTGCGATTTACCTAGCGTATTTGGAAACAAACACAAACTTTTATAAGGTCTTATTATTATTACCATGATTTTTTTAACCTTTTTATTTTCATCGGAATCGTGTCGGCTTGGGTCTTGGTGAGCTCGTCCCTCGTGGGATTAGGTCTGGTATTAGTTGAGAAGGATGTTAAGCCGGTAACGAAGGGAGTGGACTCCTACGTTACGCGGTAGGGGACGTGGTACCTACCCCCTTGCCGTTTCAATTTGACGGAAGGGTGTCCTAGTGCCGTTTTAGTTCGACGGGGGACAATAATCCGTAAATATAATTTATTACAAAGTTAAAGATTAAGTTGGGGGTACCACCTTCCTGGGCCACTTAGTGGCGCCGAATATTTCAGTAAATATGATGGGCCCGGTGCCCTGAAAAATCTTAGTTGGCCAACTAGGGAAAGCGGTTGCCTGGGCCGGGGTAGGACCAGGGAGGGTTTGGGTGAACCGGTGTGAAAATCACCTCTCTAGTAACGCGTTGTCAGTCGGCGGTCTTTTGGGACAAAAACTGACAGTCCACAATCGGGTTGCCCAAGTGGGTCAACTGTAATTAATAATCCCTTTTCGTCCACGCAATAATCAGGTGGTTGTAGGGATTAGTTTTCTTGCCTAGAATAGTCTATATTAACTTTTGTAACTTAATGCCTGTAGGAAGTTAACTTTAACTGTGCTTTCTTTAGAAATTTAAAATTCACGTTTTATAGTGTTGTATTATTTGAGGGCATTGGTCACTCCGATTGACACCCTCTATGTGGGTGCAGGTGGGAAGTCTCAGTAGCTGTGGTGCCTTCCCAGCCAGTGCATTAGGTCTTTTGCTGCAGTAGTATGTTCGTTTTCTTGGTTTCGTTTGGCACCAATTGTCCTCTAACTTGCAATGTTATTTCCAGATTGTAATAAACTTTTGGTATCGAGTTTTATAAGTGGACCACTTCATTTCAGAAATTTTATTCCGCTTCTTACTTTCTGAAGTGCTCTCTGATGTTAAGATGTGATCAAAGTTTTATACCCTCTTGCAATCCATTCTTCGGAACTTCTATTCTGTTCCTAGAAGGACCGAGGACTGGGTCGTGACAATTATAGACCACAATCCTGCTAGTAAGGTAGGTCTGGATGAACTACTGGGTAATATTAGAGAGGGCGCATTCGAAAGCACAGTGGGAGCTAATATTACAGACACAAATACACTAGACACTGTAGCATATAATCACTCTGTACCACCACTACTTCGTTATAGTGAGAGAAACATCGAAGCTCCTAACATATACTATGGAGAAACCTTATTGGTTGATCCAGAGGATCAGAAAGATGACCCACTAAACTACGATGAAGCAGTGGGAGCTTCTGACAGCTCTGACTGACAAAAAGCCATGGTGGCAAAAATTATATTAATATCCCATGCATAACGCTGTCTGGACACTTGTTACACCATCATCCAATATTAAATCTATTGGGGTGTAAGTGGGTGTATAAAAGAAGAGAGGATCTAATGGTTCCGTTGAGACTTATAAAGCTATATTAGTTGCTAAGGGTTATACCCAGAGATAAGGAATCGACTTTGACGAAATAATCTCGCCCGTAGCTATGATTAAATATATTCGGATCCTTTTATCCATTGCAGTCCATTACAATTGGGAGATTTAGCAAATGGATATCAATAAAGCATTCTTCAATTGGGATTTGGAAGAAGACATATATATGATGTGGCCATCATGTTTTGAGTCAGAGAGTCAAGAGCATCTAGTTTGCAAGTTGCAGAAATTTATTTATGGACTAAAGCAAGCCTCTAGAATTTGGAACATCCATTTTGATAGACTGTCCAGTCATATGGATTTACTCAAAACGATAATGGACCATATGTACAAGAGGAGTGATAAAACTATAGTGGTGTATTTGATACTTTACGTCGATGATATTCTACTCATTGGGAATGATCTAGGAACATTGTCAACACGGGATAAAGGTTTGGTTGTTAACACAATTCGATATGAAAGTTGAATCGAGTTATAGTTTGGAGATTAAGGTAACATGAGATCGCCAGAACATAATTCTCTCACAATCACAGGCCGCATATATAGGTAAGGTTATGACTAGGTTTAACATGCAAAACTCCAAAAAGGGTTTTGTGCTATTCAGACATGGCGTAAAACTTTCTAATGATCAAGGTCCTAAGACACCTGAGGAGATAGCATATGTAATGACCGGTACCCCAGGATGTTTCGCTCAGGACAACCCAGTTCTATTTAAATATTATTTTAATACCGTTGTTGGAATAATTGTTTGAATTCATGGGTTGTGATGTTGTTGGTTGTACTCGAACGGGACCAGGCAGCGGGTCCCGGGTACAAGTCGTAGGGCTGCATCTGAGGTATAGTTACACGAGCTTGTGAGCATGTGAATTGAGGCAGGGCATGAACAATTTTTTTATATATAATTTTAATAATAAACAAATACTGTAGTAGGTTTGTCGGACCCAGCGAGGTTCGCGCGCTAGCACGTCTCGGCACGACCCGAGTCGAGTGCGAATCGGGGCAAGTCAAGCTCGGCGCGAGTCAAGCACGAGTCGAGCTCGACCGGTTTTAGAAAGAAAAAAATAAAAAAAATAAAACAAAAGAGAGACGAAAAGGAAATATTAAAAAAAAAACTAAAACTTATAATTAAAACCCTCTCCCTCACCCTCACCCTCACCCGAACTCGAACCCGACCCCAACCCAGCCGTTCCTCTCTCTTTCTATCGCTATTTTCTCTCATATCTCTCTCTCTCTCTCTCTCTCTCTCTCTCTCTCTCTCTCTTCTCATATATCTCTCTCTCTCTCTCTCTCTCTCTTTCTCTCAAATCTCTTTCCCTCTTACCCGATCTCTCCCTTCACTTTCCCGGATTCCCCCCATCTCTCTTGGGTCTTACTTCTTTCCCTCTCTCGGATCCATTCCCCCCACCTACCCGATCTTTCCCCCCAAATCCGACCGCCGCCTCCATACCATCCCGTCACCCTCCCTCTCTTTCGCGATCTCCACTCAACCTCCCCTGATCGCCGCTGCTCTCCCCTCAACCGGACCCCCCGATACTGCCGCGGATCTCGCCCGTACAGCCAATCGCTGCCCCTCCTCCCTTTTAAAACCCTAACCTGATCCCTCATCCCCTTCAAACCCGAGCCCCTCTCTCTCAGCCATCTGTCTCTCTCTCCTCTGCATTTCCATCACTCCCCCTCCCTCTCTCGGTTTCTACTGGCGCCGCCCAACGGCCGTCGCCACCCAGGTGAGAGGCCCCCTTCGGCCTCCCTTTTTTGTGTCGCCACCCAGCCCGGCCACCGGCACCTCGCCCCGATTCGGTGCCCCCGTCGTCGCAACCCAACAGCGGCCATCCCATCGCTCCTCCACCTCGGCCAGCATGTCGCCTCGACACCGATCAGCCCCGATCATCGGTCGCACGGCCCCGACGCCGCCACTCGTCACCGATAACCCGATCCCCTATGCCCCATCACCATTTCCTCGGGCTGCACGAGCCGACGGCCCAATCGCCGGTCGCACGACCCCGACGGTGTCATCGACAACCCAACGACCCGAACCCCTGTGCCCTGTCATCTGATCAGCCCGATCCGACAGCCCCATTTCCTGTGCCCCGTCGCACGACCCCGATGGCCCGATCATTTGTTCCCATCGTCCGATCAACCCGACCCAGCCCTGTCATTGTCGGTTGACGCCGGCAGGCTGCCCAGCCAGAACTCGGAGCACTCCTCTCTCTCTCGTGTGACTGTGTATGTGTGTGTGCGTGGCCATCGACCATCACCCCGGCAGGCTGCCCAGCCAAAACCCGGAGCACTCCTCTCTCTCTCGTGTGACTGTGTGTGTGTGTGTGTGTGTGCGTGACCATCGACCACCACCCCGGCAGGCTGCCCAGCCAGAACCCGGATCCCTCCTCTCTCTCTTGTGTGACTGTGTGTGCGTGTGTGTGTGTGCGTGGCCATCGGCCACTACCTCGGCAGGCTGCCCAGCCATGGCCCGACCTCGGAGGCCTCTCCTCTGCCTCTGTCTCTTTCTCTCTCTCTCTCTCTCTCTCTCTCTCTCTCTCTCTCTTTCTCTATTTATGTGTGGGTGAGTGCCTCCTACGAGCCTCGCCGCCCAACGATAACAAACCCGATCGGCCACCACCCAACCCAGGGTTCACCTTGAGTCTTCTCCTCTTAGTAAACGTGTGTGCGAGTGTGAGCGAGCGGGTGCGAGCACCTTGACCCCGGTAATCCTTTGGACGGCCGATGCCGACAACTCTGAACGTCTCTCTCAACGTAGGACTGATAGTATGCATGTGTGAGTACGTGTAGTAACCGTTTATGTGCATGTGTGTGCGTATGCAATCATGAGAGCATGATCGAGCGGTGCAAGCATGAGCTTTCATCCTGAATCAACATAACCCCCTCCCCACGAAGCAACCTAACCCATCCTCCCTTATCCCTCCCTTGAATTCCCTTATTCTCTTGGAGGTGCTGTGCCCAGTCACCGGAGAAAGGAGGAGGTGCAGCCACAGCTGGAGCCGAGCCTTGCACCAGGTCAGTGACCCTCTTATTCCCCTTGGTTCTGTTAAGATCAACCATAGCCTCCCTCTTTGCCTTTTCACTTGTTGCGGCTATGACGCCACCGACCATGCCGGTAGTTGTGCCCTCGGCAAATCAAGACCAAGACTCAGCCAGGCCTCCATTTGGGCTGACGACCAATCAGCTACCCAACCACTAGCCAAATCCAGTCCCCCTCTACCCCGCTATTGTGAGCGCCGATAACCCGCGGTCGGCGGTGAAGTAGCGAGTGGCTCTGACCACCCTCAGCCTAGCATCAACCCAGGTGCCTTATGATTAGTAGGCGAGAAAACCCACTTGAGACTAACTGATCTTGTCGATTAATGGTAATCACCCCTTTTGCTAGCGGTGAGCAATGTTGCGCCTTGTGCATGGCGGTGAACCACCGTATGTTATGCAACCGTACAACATCGATCGCACCATTTTATATGCAAACGAGACGGTGCCCGATGGCTCCTAGAGCATCTTCTGACCAATTCCGGGATTCGACCGGTTAAGGCAGGATAGTCACCGCCAATCCGGGTCTAGGCTCGGCAGGCTTGTAGGTTGTAATTGTCGATCTAGTCCCTTGAGCTCACACTCGAGATTAGAGGGCTTAATCTCATCGGGTCATGCCTGCCTCATAATTGATAATATCGATGTGGGTCAGACCGCCTTGTATAGTCATTTGCGCACGAGACCGACCCCCCTTGGAGGCAACAATACACTAGGTGGGCCACCGGTGCGATTCCCATATGAGTCCCTTATTTAAGAGAATGAACCATCTAGATCCGCATCTATCCCAAAGTCATCTTGGGTGGATGACGAATCGACTCCCAATCTTATCCACAACTGGCCCTACTGTTGTACACCTTGGTGTGATGCGGAAGGTCCCTCGGAGCATGATAGCATGCTAGTGGCAACAACCGATGCGGGTACGACTGTTTAGTTGGATTAGTATAATTGGACCTTAGTGCGACTATTCGCATCGGCAATGCCGACTAACCAAGACTTTAGCATCGTTTTACATGCCGATAGACTGGCGTCCGATGATGCCTAAAATTCTCGACTCGGCCAACTTGGCCCTAAACCCGTATTACTCAGTAGCAAGTATTGACCATGGGTCTGCTATGTGTGAATTTGGCAGTGCGTAACCGGGACGATCCAGCCGTAGATGGAGCAGAGACGGATCAAGAGCAGTTAACAGGAGTTTGTGCATGATCGACAACCAGGTAACATCTACCCCCCTTCCCGTGGTTTTTGATAGTAGAAAATGAGAACAACTAGGGTAGGTATCCTCGATACTATATGCGGGTCCTGCCGGGCATGCCGTATGTGGTCACGTGGACCCCTCCTTGCATGCGAAGTCACGAGTCCGGTGACACATGCCTTAAAATATTAATAAAATAATCATACTTTAAAGTATTATAAACATGCTTTAAATATTAATAAAATAATCATGCTTTTAAATATTAATAAAATAATCACAATTATTGCATGGACACCATAATTAGGTATTTTCTTAAATTAAGATATAAATTGAGTAAATAATGATTATCGGGACCCACCCTACTAAAAGGAGTGGCAACCCTAATATACTGGTTTTGGGGGAGTGTAGGTTGAATCACTTTAAGAGCGATGTGACCTTTAGCTGTAGTGCTATTATGGGTTGCGAGAGCAGTGCGAGACTAGGGTTAAAATGTTGCAAATTATTAATCACCGTATGTATTTTTTTTTTGTCTTAGTATGTGTAAAAATAATTATTTACTATAGGGAGCATTTAATACTTTGTTAAAATTGGTGAAATTGAGAAAATTTGGGATCCCGTGCGCGCAAGGGCCGTGAACCACCCTACGCGCACAGCTGAAGATCAGTAGGCTAAGGGGTCACGGGCAAGGGTTTTGGTAAAGCCAATAGGAGGTACCCTCGAGTAGGGATTGGCCTAGCAATTCCTGTCCCGGGGTAATTGAAGACCCTAAAGAAAGCAAGTTGGACGGTAGAGCTCCATCGTGAAAGACGGGAAACCCCTTATGATAATATGGGTGACTTTATACATGGTGTCGGAGTATGCACGGCGAGAGAGTTGACCCTCTACATCGAAATAAAAGGCCCTATAGTAATGCCCGACCGGGGGCAGGATGAACAAAATATCCAGGGTTCACATTAAGATAGATATTTTATATGATTAACAACTATGAAATCTTAATGTGGATTATGAAATTATAGGGCATAATGGTCTCTTTGTTTAAATAGTTTATAGAACATTTAATAATCTTTGTTTTAGATAATCTAGTGACTGTAGGTATTGCATAGACTGCAGGTAGGATTAGGTTATTCTTCTGTAGATAGGATTGCTAAATTTAATCCAATTAGCTCAGTTGTCTCATATTATTAAAGACTATTAGGATGTCACTAGCTATTAATTTGGCTAATCACCCAATTTCCCATTGGGGGCTACTCTTTCCCATGAGTAGACTCTTCTGCAGGGACGGAGGTTCAGGAGTAGTAGTTGGAGGCTCGAGGCGAAGTTAGGGTTGCAGTATTGTCATGTTTTCAGTTTGTCGTCTTGTAGTTTTTTTTCTTATTCTAGCAATGTAATTGGTGGATTTTTGTAAGAGAATCTTTTAGTCTAAGTTTAGTGTTTTAATTGTTAGAAGCATTGATACAGCTGAAGTTATTTTGGATAGGCCTCTCTTCAAGGTCACAAGCCTAGGATAGCTCACTATGAAAATATAAATCTTAAAGTGACCTAATCGACTAGCCCCGTAGATAGGACCCATAAACCAGTGCCAGAGTACTAGAAAGTGGGCGAGGCTACTTGGCTTGCCATCAGAGGCATGAGTCTCGTGCTTCCTTAAGAGGGACTTCTGTCAGTATGTGGGGCACCGGCAAGCCGCACATGCTGAGAGGATAACTCTGTTAAAGGTAGATCGTGGTCATCTTTATCAAAAAATTTTAGCTCTCTCGGTTTACTCTTAATAAAATATTTTTTAAAAAATCAAGTTTTAAAATACCCCTTGTTTCTCTCTCCTCCTTCTTCTTCATTTAGGAGAGAGCTGTAGTCTTGTGAGAAACCCTAATTGGTGTAGTTAGGCGACCAAACTCTAAATCCCTTTGTTTTTCTTACCTCACACCCCAGGGATCGGTTTCAGATTTCTGGGGCGTGATAGCATAAATGTAAAAGGTTTTTTATGCTTCGATAGTAGGCTGCATAATGTATTATATACATTGTACAATACTAAATATCTATTTCGCATAGACATGATAGGTCAGTTTCAATCGAATTCGGGTCCAGCTCACTAGACAGCAGTGAAGTGTATACTCAAGTACCTTCATCGGATGAGGGACTATGAGTTGGTTTATACTGCACTTGAATTGACATTGATTGGATATACAGATTTTGACTTTATGTCAGATTTGAAATCCAGGAAATCGACATCATGATTTATATTCATGTTAGAAGGAGCAACAGTTAGTTGGCAGAGTGTGAAGTAGAAGTGTATCGCAGACTCTACCACAGAGTTTGAGTATGTTGTAGCGTGCGAAGTAGCCAAAGAGACGGTATGGCTCAAAAAATTATTATAGACTTGGGATATGTACCAGAGGCCAAGTTACCTATTGTGTTTTATTGCGACAATAGTGGAGCACCTGCACAAGCCAAGGAGCCAAGGCATCACCAGAAGGGGAAGCACATCGAGCGTAAAATCCATTTAATTTGGTAGTTTCAAAAGCAAGGGCGAGTACCAGTGACACAGATTGCATCTACAGATAATGTTGCTGATCCTTTCACAAAGGCGATACCTTCCAAGGAATTCGAGTGACATGTGGATGCGGTGGGAGTCAAAATTGTTTTGCTACGCTAGACTAAGTGAGAGATTATTGGAATTGGTGTATTATAAGCTTATAAAACTTTGAGTTTTGATCTAATAATAAAGGATGAGTATTATTTTATAAGATATATGTTGGTATATAATACAATTACGTGTTCTTATTTGAACATAGAGTCATGACTACATGGTAGTTCACTAAGTTGAAGACTAAGTGGATTGGTCCCAAGTAACCTAAATCAGTTTGCAGCTATGATCAGGTTGGTCGGCTCATCATGATAAGCTGTTAGGGATGACAGTACATAGGGAGTCTCCACCTTGATCATCACTAGGCACAGTGTATATGGCCGAACAGAACCAACACGATGCACAAATCAGTGAGTAGATACTGGTGCACTAAGCCGTGTTTCTGCTTAAGGTAAAATGATTCTAAACCCTGAGGAACCAATTCTAGTGGGCTAACCAGTTGTGTGGTGCTTTAGCGCACCAATGTATGAGGATCCAGTTATGTGATCAAAAAACACGATGTATTGGGTTATCCGGCTGGCGTCGTATCAACGTGCCTCTCCTGCAAGCCATCCATATGCTTAACAGGAGGTGTGTTATTTGGTCTGACTTATGTTGTGCCAAATCCAGGCCTAGTGGTCATCAATAGGACTGTTGATCAGGTTCGATTACTCGATTGGGTAATCAGTAGGTACGATGTACATTCAATCTAGAAGGAACCAAGTCATATGAGCACTCGAGTCTGATGGTGTTCTCCACCACTCGAGTTGACTCATGGCACCAAGTGGAGGGACAATGGGTTTACCACTACTAAGCTGTGAGCAGGGGGTATGCGAAAGAACATAGTAAGTCTATGGGGGATAAAGTGCAGCCTGTGTCGCACTCTGGGTGGCTAAGCAAGTTAACTCGGACTCAGAGGGTCGATGGTGCACTTGGGCAATATGTCGACTGATTCTAAGTTGAAAACTATGAACCCTGGTCCCTGAAGGTTCCACCTTATCCACACCTTGTACGGTTCTCGAATCATCTCCTCGATTCACGAGACATAATAAGAGAAAGTAAATAGTCCAAGTATAATGCACTCTGTATGTGCTTCACACTTGTCTACAGCAGTTGTGTATATGCATGTGCGTACTAGGATATAGATCCAGAATAATATGGAGACACACGTGGTCAATCTCTAACCTTAATAAAGTTAGCTACGTGAGTGCGATGCACCGATGCGTGTTGCGAATTGACTAGTTAACTTTACTAGGGGCACCCTAGGCTTTTACCAAGGGCACTCCAGTAATACTGAAAGCACTAGTCACAAGTCACTCGGGCATGTCATGCGTGTTCCCGATGCGAGGGGCAACCAACTAGAGGTTTGGGGGTGCCTTGGGAAACCAAATGCACCACCATACACTAGGGTGGCCGCCCATCCATGGGGACACATGGCATGGCCACCCCCCTAGTTTCTAGGGTTTACATTGCAAACTTAAAGGAGAAGGGGGGCCGGGTATAAAAGGTTTGACCAAGGAGGGGGCCGGCCACATGGGTCAAAGGGGGACGACCTTAACATGGAAAAGAGAGAGAAAGAAGATAGGTGGTCGGCCCTAGCTTCTAGGGCATGCTAGGGGTTGGCCCCTATATGAGAACAAGGAGAGGGGGGGCGGCCTTTTGTTAGAGGTTTTAGCCGTATACCCCCCCTCTAGCTCTCCCTCGTTTCACGTCTCCTCTGTGTGTGTGCGACATCGGACTTTATCCTCGTGTTATGAATCAAAGGCGGAGAAGAGTCGTTCATCGGAGGTACTTAGAGATCCGGGAGCGATGTTACGTGCAACGTGTGAGATCGGGTGAACATCGAAAGCTTCATCCTCTCGTATATCCTTATTCTTCTTCGAGGAAATTCTTCTGTCTCCATCGACAAAGAAGATAATACTCCGTGGTTAAAAGATCTATACAAAGGTATGCGTTCAAACTCATAATCTGGCGTAGACTCGAATTGCATGCATGCTAGATATTCAATTCGCTAGATTGACCTTAGGGCGTTCATCTCACGTGCACATACGTGCATGCATATTAGTTTTGTAAAAGTTTTATCATGTATCGTGCACCACGCACGGTCTTTCGACCAACAAATTAATTGCTTCCGTTGCGGGCCTCTACTATATGATATTTCTAACATGAGAACCATAAAAAGGTGTTTAAATCTTTCTCCTTCACTGAAAATTTTTATAATAGTTCTAGGATTATTCTTCTCGAGCTCATAACAATACACTAAAAATATTTGAATTGCATGACAATCATCAGAAAATTCTATTTCAGGCTTAACATCATTATATGCATATGTGACTTCATTTATTGTCTGATTATCATTTTTCTGTATCCAGGTATGTGTAACAACAATGCTAAGTTGATTATTTTCAATCTTGGCATTTATGGGAGGATTCAAGAGTTTACTATTCTCAATCTTGGCTTATATGGAAGGAAGAGTCTCGAGCTGATTTTCTTCTATCTTAATATTTCTTAGAGGATTGACATGTTTATATTATTTGACCATAGCCTTTGAGGGAGACTTTTTGCAAGTGAAGTATAAATTAACATAATATGAATAACTTAATAGATAATATTAGTTTTTTTATAAAAAAAAATATGGTAAGCTTGAACGAGGACGATAGTGACATTGGTGCCTTTCCATAGGATTCAATATAAGTAGACTCATTATCTGCAACTACAAGAGTAATGTCATCGAATAATGCATCTAGTATACCATAATGTTGGTCATTGATGGTAGTTAAAATTTTGTGAAATCTTTTTATAGATGGTGGGAGAGTAGGCTCCACGTTTAGATCTATAACAAAGTCTTTATCATTTTTGTTCTCATCACTTATGTCAAAGTATTGATATTCATAAGAACCAATTTCAAAAGAACATATATAATATACTTAATATGTTTATTACTAATGAATCTATAGTATATCTTACAAACGGTTATAAATCATAATTATTCAACGTACCTTGGGTTTTGTATGACAATATCAGACATGGAAGGACCCTGTGTAGGTTCACAGTCATTATTATTTTATGAAATATTTGGTGTACTAGTTTCAGTAATGTTCGTAGTAGGTATATGTATGAAGGTACATATGATGAATCTGCAGAATACTCTACCGACTCTTTGCTATTAGCCTCTGGATTAATGCTTGCAACATGAGACCGAATTAGTTTGGGAGGAACCATGTGTGTTTGATCTAATCTTCTCTTACTTGATGGTCGGATAGAAGTAGATTTTTTTTCTTTAGACATCTGGTTTACCAACAAAGGGATATTTAAATTATTCACATTGCTTAAATTATGCTAAATAAAAATGACTAAATTATCATCATCTGTAGCCTTTGTAGGCGGACTTGGGATTGGAGATGGATATAAAACACAGAGTAATGTTATAATCTTCAATATTGCACTTTGTAATATGATAGATTTGGATGAAGAACTAGATATGAGAGACAAAGCAGTTGAAGATGTGATTCTATATCTTAAAAATATAAAACAATTTATTTGTAATCATTTTATATTATTTCACTATCTGATATCCAATAGGATTTTTACGTTGGCAAGCACTTGGATAATTTGATTCGTTTCATGGTGGAATTTGGTGAGTTTAAATTCTTCTCTTTTTTACTGGGATAATATTATCTTTATAAAAAAAACTTTTGATTTGTTTCGTAATGCGATTGTGTTATTTCGTGATTTACAATTCACTAAGTGGGTGGCAGTTACACTTTAGAAGTCTTACTCTGACATCGAATCACATCTACATGAGGGTTGAACTCTAACTAGTTCTTAAAGTCCTGAATAAAACTTTCGTGACCTGCCTTAGTTTTCTCAAATGCTCCATGTTGCCAGCTTGGAGGTATCTTATACATAAAACGTCTTATATTTATATCTTGGATGAGATCTGACAAGCCCCAACAAGCTTTAGAAAGTCCTGGGGTGCTCCGGCGACCCTCAACAAGTTTTGAAAAGCCCCGGGGTGCTCTAGTGAGTCTCAGCAAGTTTTGAAAAGATCCGGGGTGCTACGGTGAGTCTCGTCAAGCTTTGAAAAAATCTGGCAAGTCCCAACAAGGTTGAGCAAGCCCAAGCAAGATCCATAAAAGCCCCAAGGTGCTCTGACGAGGTCTGGTAAGTTTTGGAAAGCTCCGGGGTGTTCCGACGAGCCTCTTGAAGGGTCGAAAAGCTCCGGGGTGTTTCGGCGAACCCAAGCAAACCCCGGGTGCTCAGAAAAGACCCTGGGTGCTCTAGTGAACCTCGACAAGCTTAGAAAATTATTTAGGGTTTATACTTTGATGAAAAGATTGAATAAATCAAGACCGACATGAAGAAAAAGAATATGAACTTCACCGTCGAAAGCACAGGACACATGCCAAATAACTTCGGCGTCGAGAAAAATGAGGGAGGTGGGACTCCAGCGTGGAGGACAGCACGTGACACAGGTTTGAGGTTTTCCGAATGAATGCAAATAACTTGCATTTGAGACACCACGGGACACAAGGAAGAAGATGAGCCCTATCTTAAGGGCTATTTTGTCCTAAATATTATAAGCGGTCAGAAAAGTAATGGTAAAAGCAAGTAAGGCCAGTTTGAACAATTTGTAGGAGTAGGGGTCATTTGGGGAAAAACCTCTGGCTATTTCAAGCGCCTGTCTCGTCAATCCTTGGTTTGTGCGTGTCCGTTTTGTAGTCCGATATTGGAGAAATGCTATTCAGCCCGAAGGTTAGTTCCGATTTCGTCGGCTCGATTGATGTGGCAACGTGCAACTGGTGGCTGAAACCCATTAGCGATTTTAAAATCTTTAACAACACCAGTTGCACACTGCCACGTCAATCAAGCCGGCAAAATAGGAAAGACCTTCGGGCTGAATAGCATTTCTCCCGATATTTTTATAGGAACCGATTAGTTAGCCCCTTATTTTTTTATTATTTCAATCAGTAAAGGAGACATGAAGATTTATGAAGGGGAGCCCTATTCGGGAAGCCATGCAAGAATGCATCTAACTGTGATGCCCATCATGTCTGACAGTCCTCGTCAGCAAACAACAGCTCTTGATCCCTAACTTTAAACACGAACCGTACGTTCGCTTGTTGAAACGCCCCGAGGATGGTCAAGTGATCGTTCGCCACCACCGCGAAGCAGAAGCAGCGCTCGTCCTCGTTCACAAAGTACATCCTCTCCCACCCTATCCGGAGGTCGGCCCCAGTGAAATGAAGGGTCATGGGCGGCAACAGATCGGCTAAGTGATCGTCCGGCAGGGTGAAGCAGTGCTCCATGCCCTCATGGCACGTACTCGCGATGATCCGATAGAGATGTTGTCTGGTCAAGTGTCCTGTCAAGTAATCAGCCACTATATCGTAGGCCGGCCGGATCATATAACTAACGGTGGCACCTGTGTCAATGACGCAGCCTCTGGTTTTGTCTTCCCGGCGTGCAAAGTACCCCGCCTCAAAATGGAACCGGTGATCACCGATGCTGACATCGTTCAAGGGTAGATAGTAATGGTGGGAGTCCGGAAATATTTTGATCCCCCATCCTTTGGAATTGGGGACGATTTTGAATCCGGTAGTCATCCCTGAACTGCAGGAAGCTGGAGGCGCCCGAGGTCGGATTGACCAGGCAGTACGAGAATCGGCCGGTGTTGCCGCCCAGCATCATCGCGAACGAAGATGGCGAGCTATCCATCCCCATAAACCCGGTCCGTTCGCTGTTTCTTTTTCGGAATTTGTTGGAGTGACCACAGCCGAAGATCAAGTCATAGACAGCCTCGGTCTTGCCGCTGCGGTGGGTCTGGAAGGTAAAGGTCTCGGTTGAGAGGACACCGGAAGTGGAGGTCCCATCGAGGTAGGGGTGGTAGTAGACGCACTGCCCATTCGGGCCGGCCTCGTGTGGATGTACGCAGCGGTGGTCAGTGGATTGGAGAGCACGGTAGGTGGGCGAGTCGTGGGTGTTGAACTGTGGGGCTGGGATGCAGGGAGAGCAAGGTTTGCACTGGATCCACGTGAGACCACTACCGGTGTCAAGTCGGAGGAGTTGGGGTTTCTTGCCGGGGCCGGTGCCGACGTCGACGCTGGCCACATAATCGTAGTTTCTAACCTGCAAGGGCAGGCGTAAGCCAGTGGTGTTGGGACCGTGGATTGTGGATTCTAGCCACCGGGCATGGGTTGCAGAGGATTGGACGAGCCATTGTAGCCGCTGGGAGCGGGTGAGGTTGCCAGGATAGAACGGGGAGCGCTCAGAGAGCGGAGGGATGAGCTCGATGCTGAAACCCTTTTCGGTTGCCGTGACAGCGGTGGTGAAGAGGAGGGTTGATAAGAGGTAGAGGAGGAGGGTGATGGAGTGATGGACCGTGGGGGCCATAATGGTGGTGGTGATGAGTACATGGTGGGAGGGGGGAGTCCAGTGGGTATATATACATGGAAGAATGGAAAGAAGGTAAGTGTTGCAAAGAGTACACTAGGACCTACTCAATTAGTTGGTACACCCCTCGTGGACACTGAGAACTCGAATTGTGACTAGGTATTTATATTGACAAATCTGAGTGTTTCTTAACATTAAAAGAAGTTTCTGACACTGAATCTGAATATGCTTTTTGGTAGATTTGGTGGCTGTTGATCAGGGCTGCAACTCGGGCGGGTTGGGTGGGTTGAGGGGCCAATCCATGCCCAACCCAAAAAGTTAAAACAGCTGTTGAAATCTAACCCAACCCAAGATCAGGTTGAACTTTTATAGCTTAAGCCCAACCCATTGGGTTGGCCAGGTTGTTCGGATTTTATGGAGCATGTTGTCCGGTTTTAACATGGTAGAGGAGAAAAAAACAATATATAATTGTTCCATTGCGATCATACAATACATAAACAACTCTTTGCATTCTTATATAGCACCAATCAAAGTTTACCACAGTGCAACCTCAACTTGTATTCAACGGATGATCCAACATATAGATTTTGATCGGACCTATTCAATATTATATTATATTAAATATTATGTACTAAGTGGTCGGATTTTGGGTTGGGTCGGGTTACTTGAAGTTTTCGCCTAAGCCCAACCCGA
This sequence comes from Chamaelirium japonicum, assembly GCA_947650365.1. Taxonomy (NCBI): domain Eukaryota; kingdom Viridiplantae; phylum Streptophyta; class Magnoliopsida; order Liliales; family Melanthiaceae; genus Chamaelirium; species Chamaelirium japonicum. Next base: position 82,999,552 of record OX393552.1, on the reverse strand, counting down.
ATTGAGGTCCGGTTGGAATTTTTTTAGTGCCACAGATAGTGGTTATCACAACATGACATGAAGTTCTTCAAAAATCAGCAATCCCAAAAGCACAGATGGAAAATTCTCCTTTGAGTACCCCTCCACACCAAAGACGTGAGCTTTGAGAGCCAACTGGATTCGAACCCCCAATATCTGAGAAACCAAGTACAGATGGAAATCAGACCCGAAAGCACAAATGAAAAATCCTGCACAGCAGTGTGCAGCCCCATTGGCTGTACGAGAAACCCACTAGATTCGAACCCCCGACATCTGAGACCAAAGTTGTTGACTAAAGTAAGAAATTTAAACCGCCTTGCAAACCATGTCTCGCAAGATCACCTCCATGGACGTGAGGGACCAACTACACCAAAGAAACGACGACAACGTCTTCAGTGCTTCGCGTTTCTTTGGTCCCTTTCGTGCTTCGCGAGACGTTGTCGTTGTCGTTCGAATCTAAGGGACCTAAGCCGTTCAAAGAAGCCTGTCTCGCGTAGCACGGAAGGGACCAAAGAAATGGCGAATACTCCTTAGCCTCTCAAAAACCCTCACCCTGTAAAGACCTCTGTCCTGGGCAACCCCTTCAGAGCTCTCGCACGAACGCCACGTGGAGACATGGATTAAAGGGACCCTCCAGAGGATCTCTCCCATAATCTCCTGATCAACACTCGCCGCACCCGGACTTGTCACCCCCGAGCCCCCGGGTCCCAGCACTCTGTAATCTCGTGTGTTCGCAATAAAGACGACCCGTATCTTTTTCTGCGACTACAAATTTCTGGCACGCCCGGTGGGACCTCTTCTCCTTTCATCTGTACGACTGAAGAAGTTGCTTGAAGTTTGCAATGGCCAGGACAAGCAACGATGCGTTTGCTCCAAGCCTCTCACCAATCGCCGAGTCTCCTCTACTCCGACACGGTGGTCCAGTAAACCCAGAGGATGATGTTCCCCCGATGGTACGCGTCTACACTCGGCGTACTCGAACCCTTGTGGATGTCTTCATGCCAGAAACTACCGCCGAAGATACTCGCCAAAGCGCCGATGAGGCCTCAGAGCATGAAAAAACAAGCCTCGTTCTTGGAGTCCATGTCCAGAAGTTTGGGGAGGACCAGCCCCAACCACGAGCCCGTTCGGGTTCTCCAGCAGACGTTGCACCTCCTCTGTAGGGGGCAAATATCAGTCATCAACCAGAAGCAAGTCGGCGCAACTACGTCTCCGACGATGATGGCGAGGATGCTAGCATGCAACATCGAGACGTCCTCCGTCACCATCCTTCGTCCGCTCTTCAGCTCCAAGTCCTGCAAATGGGTGAGCAAATGGCACAAATCGCTCGGCTAATGGAGGAGAAGGATCGTCACATCAATACTTTACTTCAGAAGCTAAGCGCAAGGGATGCTGCGGCAAACGATCAACCCATTGCTTCCCCGATAGCTACTTCAGCTCCGTCTTCAACTCCCGCTCCTGCAGAGGTAGTTCCGACAATTCAAGCGGTTACACCAGTACTCTCGTCGGTTCCTGTCTCGGCGAAAGTCGTCTCGCCAGCACCAGTCTCGGTGGCCACACAACCTCTGGCAACAACAACAATGAATGCCCAGCAAATACAAGCATTGGTAGCTGACATGATGCGCTCCCACAGCAGTGGTTTTCCTCTAATCACGGCGGCATACTCAAAGCCTTACACAGCAAGGATCCAGCAGCTGTGCTTCCCCATCGGGTTCCAACCGCCCAAGTTCCAGCACTTCGACGGGAAGGGAAATCCAAGACAGCATGTTGCTCACTTCATCGAAACTTGCAACAACGCCGGCACATATGGCGATGAGATGGTGAAGCAGTTCGTTCGCACCCTCAAAGGTAATGCTTTTGACTGGTACGTTGATCTTACTCCAGGGACCATCGACAGCTAGGATCAGATGGATAGGGAGTCCTCAATCGCTTCTACAGCACTAGACGCACCGTCAGCATGATCGAACTCACCGCCGCCAAGCAAAGGAAAGACAAGCCGGTGATCGACTACATCGACAGATGGAGGAACCTCATGCTAAATTCATGAGACCGCTTGTTTGAAGACTCGGCCATCGAGATGTGCACCTAAGGCATGCACTGGGGCCTGCTCTACATCCTCAAGGATATCAAACCTCAGTCTTTCGAAGAACTCACAACTCGGGCTCACGACATGGAACTCAGCCTAGCAAGCCGTGGGGACTCGAAGAACAAGGACTTCTTGAAGGTGGAGAAGAAGGACAAGCCGTAGGCACCGAAACCGAAGCAAGTCAATATTGCTGACATCGCTTCAACCTCCAAGCCGCTCAAGAGTGGTGGCAAGTCGGATCAAAGAAAGGGAGCCGTCATACCGTCGCCTCTGCCGCAAAGGCAAAGGATGACTCTCGAGGAGCTTGAAGCAAAGGACTACCCTTTTTCGGACTTAGAAGTCTCCTCCATGTTCGATCAACTGCTGCAAAAAAAGATGATAGAGCTCCCTCCTTCGAAGAGGCCTGACTAGATGCATCGTGTCGATGACCCTCTCTTCTGCAAATACCACCGAGTGGTAAGCCATCTCATCGAAAGATGCTTCGTCTTCAAGGAAAAAATAATGGCGCTCGCAAAGCAAGAAAAGATAGAGATTGACTCCGGAGAGGTCGCTACAGCCAATATGACGTCTATATATCACCTTCGGCTCCTTTTCGCCGGTATTCGTTGCTGCACGACAAAGAACGCCCAAATTACGCATCAACCGTCAAAGGCCAACCGCGAAGACAGTTTCCCAGCCGAAAGTCTCGAAGCGATGCAAACATACCCCTGCGCTCACTGAGGAGAAAACGCCGCTGCCCCGGGGGCAACCATCGCTCATGCCAGCACCCCTCCCAAGCAATGCCACATCCCAACGAGCGCTCCAAAGGAGATACGAGCAAGGAGATCCAGAAGTTGGTCTGCTGGTCCAACCTTCGGGCAAGTTTGATTATTACATCCTCTAGTCAAAGCCTCCATTAGTTTCGATCAAAGAAATCAAGCCCACCGGCTGAGGATCGGAAGACGAGCCAGTAGAGCCTTTGGAAGAACAAGTGTCTCCAAGGGAACCAGTCGCTGCTGCCAGTCATCATCTTAGCGGAGGAGAATCCACCGACAAAGAGGCATGGGTCATGCTACCCCGGTGACGAAGGCCACGACAAAAGAGGCAGCATAAGCAAGACCATGTGATGAGGAGGTTTCCCGAGCGGAGGACCTACAAGAAGAAAAGCAAGACTCCAGGGAGGAAGGCGTTCAAAGTGCCACCGGCAAACCAAGACGATCTCCTCCAGCAGAGCCTTCCAGAACCAGCAACCTTGCAAGAATTCTTTCCTGATCACTTCCTCCCAGTCGATCAACACATCAGGTTGGCTTGTTGCATGGTCGAAGTTCATAAGGCGTCGGAAGGAAAAGATAAAATTGAAACTTCTGAAGAGGGCGACTCCACTGACGAGGGAGACGATTCCGATAAAGGGGGCACCGCCTCTCATGACGAAGCAATCCTACACTTACCGCTCGTAGAAGCTTTGCATCTTCCGAAGAAGGATCGCCTGGCAATAGTTGCAGCCTTGGCCGACCCGGACAACTACAAGAGGAAAAGGAAGGACGACAAGAGGGGCAAAACTGTGGCCTCATGCGATGCGACGATAACCTTCTCGGATGAGGACTTGCAACTCAGAACACGATTGCACAACCAGCCCGTCTACGTTTCGGGATACATTAAGGAGAAGCTGGTGAATCGAATCCTGCTAGACTGTGGCTCCGCCGTCAACATCATGCCCATCCAAACGATACGGCAACTCGGCATCACCAGTGACCAGCTTTCGCCCAGCCAATTGGTAATTCAAGGGTTCAACCAGGGCGGACAGTCCACTATCAGAATCATCCGCCTGAAGCTTTCAATCGGCCCACTAGATACAATGGTCCTTTTTCACATCATCGATTGCCAAACGTCGTATCGCCTCCTGTTGGGCAGGCATGGAGAAGTGCATCGTCGCTGATGATAAACCGTTCAATGAAGCCAAGGTGTATCTGGCCGACGCCAAGTTCTATCAAGCAAAAAGACCTAGTCGCGGAAGTCCTTCCAACTAAAGCCCCTCGAGCCCAGAAGGCTAAAGAAGTAAAACAGGGCGAGATTCCTCCACCTGCAAAACCGATGCAACCTTCCGACAAGGCGAATCTCGAGGTCCGAGAAGCATCAAGGTCAAGGCAAAGGATGAGCATCAGTTCCGAGTCAAGAGCCATGCAATATACCCCGTTGCCCGCCCAAGCGACCCCAGTCCTGCGTCTCGCACCTCAGTGGCTTCGTAAATCTGAGCGATCGCCGTCTACTCCAGTAAGAAAGATGGCCCCGCCATTATCACAAGCCAATGTCATCACTCTGCAAGAAATGACGCTGCCTTTACCTAGTCTAACACAAGCTCCGAACCCGAGCAGACCCGCCGAATCTGTCAACCATAATCAACTTGGATTCAAGCCGAAAGGGAGTTGGGGGCAAAACGCTGCCAAGTTACTATTCAAAGCTGACTACGACAAAGAAAGCGCCATGGGCACAATTCCCCCAGCAGTAATTCCACATGGGATGACGAGAACTCAAGCTCGGCTGTTCCAAAATGGTGAACAAATCCTCCCGAATCACCGAGGCATCGGCTCCAGTTAAACTCCGTTGATCATCAGGACCGTAACAAAGAAGACCTTCACATCCAACTACATCGGGGCGAAGATGGTAGACGAAGCAGTTGAAGGATCGACAACCTCCGATGCACGCTCTACCTACGCCAGCCATCCCGACAGTAAAAGAAGACGGCGATGAGCTCGATGTCTAGCCTTACTCAAGAAGCAGAACAAGAGCAATCAAAGCCGATCGAATCTAAAGCGTACATCTGTGTTTGAATGGCTCAGGCCAATCAAGCAGTTAAAAAAGAAGTCGGTGTTCGACCGTTTGGGGATGATAGTCAAGGACGTCGTTTCGACACCCGCCCACCCACCCACGGCAGCCGTCAATCATATATTCGTTACGGATTCTGACAACGGTGATAATTCTACTTCGGACGACGAGTTGCCAGATGCCCCGCCGGTCCTCGAAGAAGGGGGGCAGTCCACCGTTGATGACTTAAAGGAAATCAATTTGGGCACAGAAACGGAGCCCCGTCCTACATTCGTCAGCACACTCTTGACTCCTGAAGAAGAACCTGCATACATCAAACTACTCCAAGAGTATAGAGACGTCTTCACATGGTCCTACAAGGAGATGCCGGGTCTCGATCCCAAAATTATAGTACACCAGCTCAGCATCAAACACGGAGCCAGCGCTATCAAGCAAGGACAAAGACGCTACCGGCCGGAACTGGTACCCCAAATAGAAGGCGAAGTGAACAAGCTAATTGAAGCCGGCTTCATTCGGGAGGTCAAGTACCCGACATGGATCTCTAGCGTTGTCCCAGTCAAAAAGAAGAATGGCCAAATTCGAGTGTGCATGGACTTCAGAGACTTGAACAACGCATGTCCAAAGGATGACTTCCCCTTGCCAATCACGGAGCTAATGGTGGACGCACACCGAAAAGAATCTACTGCTATAAATTTATATCTTTCGGCTTGAAGAACGCAGGATCCACCTACCAGTGAGCTATGCAGAGAATCTTTGATGACATTATTCATCAAAATATGGAGTGCTACGTCGACGACCTTGTTGTGAAATCCAAGAAGAAGTCAGCACATCTGCAAGATCTCATGCTAATCTTCAAACGACTTCGAAGGTACCAACTCCGCATGAATCCACTTAAATACGCATTCGGAGTCTCCTCAGGCAAGTTCCTCAGCTTCGTCGTACGACATCGAGGCATTGAGATAGATCAATCCAAAATTGACGCTATCGTCAATATACCCACACCAAAAACAGTGCGAGACCTCAGAGGTCTCCAAGGACATCTGGCGTATATCCGAAGATTCATCGCCAACCTAACTGGGAAGTGCCGCCCGTTTAGTCACCTCATGAAGAAAGGAGCACCGTTCAAATGGGATGATGCTTGCCAAGAAGCACTCTAGAGCATCAAAGCCTATCTACTGAAGCCGCCAGTTCTATCAGCGCCAGTTCAAGAAAGGCCACTAATCCTCTATATTAGTGCCCAGGAGCAATCCTTGGGGGTACTCCTGGCTCAAAATAATGAGCTTGGCAAGGAGACGGCTTGCTACTACTTGAGTCGCACTCTCGTCGGTGCAGAGCTAAATTACTCCCCGATTGAGAAGGTCTGCTTAGCACTCATCTTTGCCACGAAAAAGCTGCGACACTATATGCTGGCTCATACCGTCAGACTCGTCTCGAAGGCCGACCCCCTCAAGTACATCATGTCAAGACCAGTGCTCTCCGGACGTCTGTCAAAGTGGGCGCTACTTCTCCTCGAATTCGACATCACCTTTGTACCACAGAAAGCTGTTAAGGGACAAGCTCTCGCGAACTTCCTCGCAGAATATCCCCTCCCGTGAGAATGGGAGTTATCTGAAGATCTCCCAGACGAAGAAGTATTCTCCATCGACATTGCCCCTTCCTGAAAAATGTTCTTTGACGGCGCAGCAAGACAGGACATAGCAAGAGCCGAAATTATCTTCATCACTCCAAACGACAATATACTCCCCTTCTCATTTTTGCTGTCGAAACCATGCTCTAACAATGTAGCGGAGTATCAAGCTCTACTCATTGGCCTCGAACTCGCCAACGATATGAAGCTTCAGGGTCTCGAGGTTTTCGGCGACTCTCAGCTTGTCATCCAGCAGGTCTTGGGGGCATACGAAGTCAACAAAGAAGACCTAGTGCCGTTGCACGCACAAGCTTTGGAACTCCTCGGCAAACTCAAGGCTGCTTCCATTTAGCACGTCCCCAGAAACCTCAACCAGCAAGCTGATGCACTCGCAAACTTGGTGGCTACACTACCATTTCCAGAAGAACGTCAGCTCATCGTCCCCGTCTGCAGGAGAATCGTAATCACCAGAGAGGAAGGCCCTATTGGAATTCCAGTCCAAGCCAACGCGGTACACATTCTCGAAATTGAAGAGCAGGACTGGAGGCAACCTTTTGTGGATTATCTCGTTCATGGTAAACTCTCCGAAAATCCAAAGCACAAAGTTGATATTCGCCGACAGTCTCTGAGGTTCTACCATTTCAACAACGAGCTGTACCGTCGAAGTTACGGTGGCACACTCCTAAGGTGCCTCGCAAAGGAAGCGACAGAAGCAGCACTTGAAGAAGTACACACTGGAATCTGCGGCTCGCACCAGTCCGGTCCAAAGCTCCACTTTTGCGTCAAGAGGATGGGCTGTTACTGGCCCACTATGATCAAGGACAGCTTGGAGTTTGCAAAGAAATGTCATGCTTGCCAGCTGCACGGAGACTACATCCGTCAACCACCGGAACCTCTGCACCTAACAATCGCGTCGTGGCCCTTCGATGGATGGGGACTTGATATTGTCGGTCCCCTTCCCAAGTCATCCAAGCAATATCTCTACATCATGGTGGCAACGGACTACTTCTCCAAATGGGCAGAAGCAATACCTCTACGGGAAGTTACAAGGCACTCTGTTATTAGCTTCATCCAGAATGACATCATCTTCCGATACGGAGTCCCTCGCTACATCGTAACGAACAACGGAAAGCAATTCAAGAATGCTGCTGTCAGCCAGTTCTGCGCCAAGTATGACATCAAACAGAAGTGCTTGATGATGTACAACGCTCCGGCCAACGGTCTGACAGAGGCCATCAACAAGACTCTTTGCAAGCTGCTAGAGAAAACTGTCTCGAAGACAAAGAAAGACTGGTAAGAAAGCATGGGCGAAGTGCTATGGGCCTACCGAACGTTGTTTCGCACTCCAACGCAAGCAACTCTGTATTCCCTCGTCTATGGTGTAGAAGTCGTTCGTCCGCTCGAGCTCCAGATCCCATCGCTCAGGATAGCAATCCGGGAAGGCCTCACCAGCGATGACAACGCCCAGCTTCGTCTAGCGGAATTAGAAGCATTGGATGAAAGACGCCTCGAAGCTCAGTAATGTCTGGAGTGTTATCAGGCTAGACTGTCTCGCGCCTTCAACAAGAAGATCCATCCTCGATCATTCCAAACAGGGGAACTGGTGCTGGCAGTCAAACGCCCCATCATTCTCTCGTATCGAGGAGGGAAGAAATTTGATGCCAAGTGGGATGGTCCACACTCCGTCAAGGAAGTCTACTCCAACGGCGCCTATCTCCTCACCACTCCAGAAGGGTTGACACTCGGCCCTATCAACGGCAAGTACCTCAAAAGGTACTATATATGCCTAAAGCAAGGCCACACCCCTTGCAAAAAAAAAAATGACAAACTACGTGCGACTTGATCCCCCTTAGGGGGCTACGTAGGCAGCCTGAGAAGTCACTTCAGGTTCAGTCCGACCAAAAGAAAAAGCCAACAATGGTCCATGCAAAAATACGGCAAAATGAGGCGATATTATTAGATATTCAGTACATGGCATAAGTTTTAAAAGAAAGCTACAATGCAAAACGACTAGATGAGGAGCAGCTAAAAGAAGGTATCCAGAGCTCAAAGGCGGCGCATTAACCCCTCTCTAGTAGCCTCCACTCGCTGAAGTTCCACGGGACGTGTGGCCAAGAGCTCGCGATGGGCCGCCAAGTCTGACTGCTGCTTCAAGTAGCTCGCCTTCAAGGCACTCTCTGCGGTCTCAGCTCGCTCCAGACGAGACTTTGCCTTCAGAAGTGAGGCACGCACCGATTCTATCTTCTTTTGAGCCTTCGACAGGCTGGAAGCGACCTCCGTAAGCTGGTGCTCTGACTGACACAAGCTCGCCTCGGCGGCCGCCAGCTCAGAAGGAGTGCTCCCCTCTAGTAAAGCTCGCCGGGAGCGATAAGCCTCGCTGTCAGTCACGAGCAAGTTCATCTGGGTGACGAAAGAAGAACTGTCCACCTTGAACTCCTCCAGGATCGCACAAAACTCTGCAACGTCGGTAGACCACCAGTCTTGGAGGGCACCAAAGCCCGCATCTTGAAAGGGCTCCAGCGTCGACTTGATGTCTGCTGATAACTCGCAAGAAGAAACTCTAAAACTCTGCTCCTCGGCCTTAAGCTCGTCGGGCGAGGTGCCTCAGAATAGGTAGGCAAAACCTTCCCTTCCACCGTGGTCGCCACAGGAGCTGCTTTCGCCAAAGAGGCCGACAAAACTGGGGAAATCGCCGCTACGGTTGTAACAACCGTCTCCTCCAACAAGCTTGAGAGCACGGCAGCCGGGGAACGCCGCTTGTCAACGCTTGAAACTTCGGCCTCCTCGTGAAAAGACAGAGCGTCGACGTCTATACCGTCCAGGTCAATATCGCCGCTAGGAAAGTTCTCCCCGCAAACCCCGAGAAGGTCCAGATCATCCGGAGGAACATCTAGCCCGCACTCCCCGGGCACTTCCTGCACGGCCCCAGTAGACGAATGCCCGTAAGATGCCTTCGGAGAGTTCACCCCACATTCCACCACTATAACGGAATCTGCCCAAAAGAAATACACTACTCAGCATAATTGAACCTCCTGAGCATGGAAATGAAGTAAGATAAGGAGAACTTCATACCTGCAAGGTCAGACGAAGCCGCCCCAGACGGAGGGATCACCTTGTCTCTTAGAAGGCCGGGCTCCTCGACATCCTCGACCGGGCAAGGAACCCTCAAAGTCATCCCGTGGGGAATGCACACATTTCGTCTTTTGGGCGGGGCACCCTCAACAGCGGTCTTCGAAAGAAAGGATAGCCCGGGGGCATTAGCGAGGTCGGCTCCTAGCACGGGAGCCGAAGAAGGGACACGGCGAGCGCTGGAAAGACGGCTGCAACTTTTCTAGGGCCTCTGAATCCCCAATCGGAGGTGACGATCTTCCACTCCCACAGTAGGATCAAAACAGAATTTTTTAAACTTACTGCTCGCCAGAACGTCAACTGGGAGACTCGCAAGCAAGGAAGAAACTCGTTCTTCAATCCACTTACAGTAGTCTGGAGTGGCGGCGTCCCGGAACCCCGACTTGGTCCCAAGGAAGAAGTTGCCACCAGTCAGTCGAGCATAAAGAGAAGCCCAGAGGCGGTAACCTTTCTGCGGACTAATGCGCCCCTGCAACCACTGAGGCATACCGGAAACTTCCTGCCAGAATCCTTGCTGACGAGCGAAGCGGTGAGGGGAGTACTGCTCCACTTCCACTACATCCCCCCTGCGCCAAACCAAGTAGCTAGGGCGGCAGCTGATCATATTCCAATACAAGTTGTCCGAGAGCTCCTCGTTGTCGTGGACCATCGACCTTCCAAAGGTAGCACCGAGTGCTCTGACAAAAACTCAAAGTCGACGCCTCCCATCCTTCGCAAAAGAGTGCGAGCACACTCCCTCGGGCGCTCCCAGCTGATGAAAGCATTTAAGATCCCTCTTATCCCAGGCAGAAATGGCAGGTCGGCTGGATGCCCGCGTCTGGCGAAGATCCCTTTTGGGAAGTGAAGAGCCATCCAGCCGTACAGGTAGTGTAGAGGTACAAACACAGTAGACCGGCCAAGCTCCCCTTTGGCATTGTCCAAGCTGTACAAGCTCCAGTAAGTCCCACTGAGCCCTTGGTACAAGGCGCACAAGATTGCCGGGGCTAGGTTGAAAAGCTCCCCCCTCGCCATCCGGGAGGCGGCAAGAAAAGTCCCCGGACGGATGACCTCGCCGGGACAGGGAAGAACAAATCGGCAAAGAAAGATGACCAACCCGGCGGCTCGATAAACCGCCCACCACTCCTCGCTGTCACGCCTCAGACCGAGGATCTCCCAGGGGCACTGCTTTCACTCTATTGAATGCCTCACTCGGGCCAAGGCCTCGATAGGTCTCACGAAAGAATGCAGTGGAGGCCTTTTCATCTGAGCAACCTTCCATATTGGGTGAACTGAAGATGCCGGGGACCTGTACTCATCTATGAACCAGAAGTCAACCCAGGAAGAAGGACGAACTTGGTCGGACTGATACCGCGCTGCAATGACGGCATACGCCTTGAACAAAAGAAGGCAGGAACTCGGAGCAAAGCTGCTATCCAACAAGTCCTTCAAAGATGGCACCTACTCTTGGTAATAATTACGCTCTTCAGGGCATCCGGAAACAATATGGACATCGCAAAGGGAAATCCCTATCTCTCCCGCTCCGGTAAGAAAAGTATTGGTGGCTGGGCACCAGAGTTCACAAAGAGCGCGATACTTCATGGAGATCGCCTCGCTGGTGTAGACTTTCTCGCTCAGCTTCAGCATCCCATAGGTCGCATCGGCGACTCCATCTTCTGTGATGCACTCATAGATAAAAACACGGAGCAATGACAGAAGGTCTTCTCGCCTTGAGTTGTGGTAACGGTATACCCGAGTAAGGGGGAAGCGAAGGCACCTACTCCCATCGGAGAAGTCCTCAGCTATCCACCCCGGCGAAGTCAGGCTCTCGAAAACTCGAATCCTGAGGAGACGCGAAGAGAAGCAAGTCAAGACAAAAAAAAAAAGCCCGAGGGGCCCACAACCCCCTGCGTCCCTTCTCCGACCAGATCAGGGCCATCCGACTCAGAGCAACGTCACCGCTACGCCTAGGCCTTCACACCGCACTCCCAAGGTCCGCGTACTACCCGTGCCGGTCAACTACCACTCCGCCTAGGCCTTCGCGCCACACTCCCGAGGCCCGCGCACCCCCTTGCGCCGGCCAACTACCCTCTGCCGTGCGGCATCCGCACGTCACCCGCGTCGGTGCAGCTTGTGTCGGCCACCTACCGCCACTCGCCCGTATTGGACCTCGCATCGCCGAAATAATATAACCAATCGGTCTCGCAGCCTCTCAAAAAAAAAAAAAAAAACAGCAGACAACAACATCAAAGGGGGGGGGGAACCAATGCCCCCCCTTTTTTTCTCCTCCGATCCAGTCGGGCCGAGCCCGACCTCACCGCCGACCCGATCGGGGCCCCGCCTCCGACCCGATCGAGGCCCTGTCGCCGACCCGATCGGACCCCATGCGCACCCCGCCGTCGACCCGATCGGACCCCACGCGCACCCCGCAACGCCGGCGCCCGCGCGCACCCCGCGCCGCCTCCACCCGCACGTAGCCCCATGCCGCCTTGCCCCGCACGCCGCGCTATAGCCCCCGTGCCGGCCGCCGCCACCCATGCCGGCCGCCGCCGCCCGCTGCCACTGCCGCTGCTGCTCCCACAGGCCAAACCAGAAAAGGGAAGGAAAGAAAAAAAAAGGAGAAGAAGAAGAAGAAGAAGAAAGAGGAAGAGAGAGGCAGCGAAGGTGATTCGCACCTTAGCCGTGCTCCTCCATCCTCCTCGCCTCGGTCGTTGTCGCCCCGTCGCTTCGAGCCCGCCTTCGCAATAACCTTCAAGTCGCGCACCATCGTCATCGCCGCCTACGAAAGAGGCGACACCGGAAAGACGGAGCAAGTCGCATGCAACCCCAAGCAGCTCTCTTCCGACGGCGGTCTCCAAAAGCCGGTAAAACCTTCGCAAGAGCAAGGCATTGGATGAATGGGGTAGGGGTCTTTAAATAAGCCCCCAACCCCGCCTAGAAAAGGAATCAAGGACAAGTGCTCTATGATTCCTATATGTCCAAACCCTACACGTTCTCACCAACGCACTCATCCTTGAGGGGGCACTTGTAGACACACAAATTGTGTCTAACTTGGCCCCGACTTGCACGCTCCGATGCGGAGGCAAACCCGACGCGCACTTCGACCCGGACCTGACTTGCATGCACCAATGCGGATGCAAACCCGATGCGCACTTCGACCCGGACCCGACTTGCATGCACCAATGCGGATGCAAACCCGACGCGCACTCCGATCCGGACCTGACTCGCGCCCAACAAGAGGCCGGGTGCGCCCATCCTCAAGTGGGGCCCACCCAGCCCCCTACTAGGGATCCGAACCCCCTATGGGATGGCCGGCCCTGCAAGAAAAAAAAAGAAAAAGGAAGAAAGAAAAGAAAGAAAGAAAAGGAAAGAAAAGAAAGGAAGAAAAGGAAAGAAAAGAAAGAAAAGGAAAGAAATACCGACATGCGCGGGGGGAGGTTGCGCATGACATCTACCTACACGTGGATCTGCGCCGATTCCTCGATCGACGGACAAGAAGAAGAGTCGGGTCGCCATTGATTTTATGTGCAAAATTCAAGATGAATCCAAAAATGATTGAGCCATAATTACCCCGCCAGAAAAGGAAAGCAAATAAAGGTTTATTCCTCTCTTCAATTGAAGAATAAATCTCGGGCAATTATGGGGGAGATATTAAACGGATTTAAAATTAAAACTTCCCATATCTCTCCCCTCCCCCCTTCGCCTATAAATAGAGGGGGAGGGGGAAGGCTCAAGAGGTCGAAAAGGTCGCAAGCCGAAGACGAAGCGAGGAAGCTCTGCAGAAGAGGAGACGCTTCTTCATCGACCCAAGGTTTCATGAGGCACGGGCAAGCCTATCCCTTCGGGGACCGGCTTAGTCCATTGAAAGCCCTCATCAACATGAAGACCCTTGCACAAGAAGATCAAGCCTTCGAATCCGTGCACGAAGAAGAAAGCTCGGAGAAGAAGAACCCTTCGACTCCGAAGATGCAGAAGTAAAGGTCGGAGAAGAAGATCGGAGCAGCACTATCCCGTCGGCATCAACAAGTCTTCGACTCTGATCAAGCCCAAAAGACCAGAGGAGAAGACCGAAGCGTCATCACCCATCGCCTTCAACAAACATCCACTCCATTCACGAAGAAGAAAGCTTGGAGAGGAACACCCGAAGCGTCGCTACACCCGTCGTCTTCAAAGAAAAGCTGACGCTACAACCGTCGCACGGAGATTGGTGACACCCTCGCCGTCTTCAATGATACCCTTCGACTCCAATCAAGCCAAAGAAGCCCAGAGAAGAAGCAAGGTCTAGCCGACACCTAAACCGTCGAAGAAGCTTGAAGCATTGAAGACATTGTCGTTGTCGTTCGAGAAACAGATCGAGTCAACACCGAAGCAAAAGCCCACGCAAGAAGCCAAAGCAAAAGCCCCGGTAAAGCCCGTGCCAAAGCAACGCAAGTGCCAAAGCCAAGCGACTACGTCGGTCACGAGCAAAAGCACCGCACATTCTAGCCAATACGACACGAAGTCCGGAAGAACAAAAGCATCACAAGTCTCCCCCGTCTACGTCCAAGCGTAAGCGCCAAAGCACAGCAAAAGCCAGAGCCACGCCAAAGCCAAGCCAAAGCCGATCGAAAGTCGAAGCTAAAGCCGACGCCAAAAGCACGATCAACGTCGCGGACTGACGATCAAGGATGCCGAGGTCAAGCAAGGAGCGAGGAAGACACGAAGACCGAGGAACGAAGCCGAAGACCCCCTAGCCGAGGAAGCGCGAAGCACGGAAGGGACCAAAGAAACGGCGGATACTCCTTAGCCTCTCAAAAATTCTCACCCTGTAAAGACTTATGTCCTGGGCAACCCCTTCAGAGCTCTCGCACGAATGCCACGTGGAGACGCGGATCAAAGGGACCCTCCATAGGATCTCTCCCATAATCTCCTGATCAACACTCGCCGCACCCGGACTCGTCACCCCGGAGCCCCCAGGTCCCGGCACTCTGTAATCTCGTGTGTTCGCAATAAAGACGACCCGTATCTTGTTCTGCGACTACAGTGGTGTTACATCAACGGCCCAGATGTCTCACTTAATTAGATAAAATTTACCAAATGAGGAAATTAAGTAGTTGACAACAAGGGGTAATGTGCTAACAATTCAAACGTTAGTGAGTGATTTGGAACAAAATAGACTACATGGGGGTTAAATGTTTTTTAGCTAAATTTTAGGGGGTAAAGTATAATTACCTAATTTATTTGCTCTCTCCGTATAAACTTTATGGAGTGATTCGGAACAAAATAGACTACATTGGAGGTATTGTGCTAAAATTTACCATTAATAGACAACATTGTAGAGTAACACAGAAATAATTTAACATTTACATTAGATATTGTTGTTCAATGTACAGAAAACTCCCCTCTCTCTCTCTCTGAGCATATGTGAACAGAAAACTCTTCTCTATCTCTGTCTGAACTGCGATCGAGGAGGAGAAAACTGCAATCCCGTTGAATGTTGGGCTTGGGACAACAGCGAGACCGTCGGGCAGAGGATAGTAACCGGCCGATGGATCGTGATCCTGGAGGTCCGCTATGGCGCAATGGTTCAAGATCTCGTTAGTATCCGGTGTCTCAAGGAAAACAACTGCAATCATCAATGAGAAATAACTTATCAATGAAGTTTTTTAAATTCACATAAAACTTACATGATATTAAGTCTGACTGAATTTGAGATAGGGAAAGGGAGAAGAAAAAAGGAAATAAACCATAAAATGAAAAAAAAACCAACAGAAAATTGAGATCGAGTAAAAAAAAAAAGAAACCAAAAAAAGAAAATTGAGAGTGGGAAAGGGAGAAAAGGCAGGGGGAAATTTAAATTGAGAAAGAAAGAAGCACGAAAAAAAGGAAAGAAACAGAAGAAAGAGAAAAATTGAGGTCGGGAAAGGAAGAGAAAAAAAAAGAAAGAAAGAAATAGAAACAGAAGAAGAAGAAAAAAACACCAGCTAGAGAGAGGATGCCGATCGAAAGATGCGGCAAGCGATTACTACAATAAGCAATAATTATGTCTTGACTTTGAAACATATATGGCTTATTCTTTGATTCATGTTTATAAGATGCCGCTATAAAATCTACATATGCGTCTGTGTTTGATTGCTACCGGTGGTCGGACCCCAAGTTAGCTTATGTCTGGATTTGCTCTCTTATTCTGCGGATATGTTTTTAGAGCCATAGATGGGCGAGAGATGGGGGGGTTAACCATCCTCGGTTCCTAAGGCTTTTGCTAGGTTTGTTTTTCTTTCTTTCTTAGATATTGTGTACGACCGTACACTTGCTTATAGCGTACTAGAACTTTTTCGGTTACAGATCAAGAAGGATAATTTGTCATGGAGATCCACCACAGGAGCATAAACGGAACCTTGGAAAACGATAATGATCCAGCGAAGTACTTACGAGTGTAACGAAGAAGCCGAATCGAGGAACCTTACGAAGGAAGTTGAAGAGCCTGCGCTGTACTAGTCAGGTTCAGGTGTTGGACCCTGAATTTGATTCAGTAGTTTGGTTATTTTCTTTGTTTGATTGTTTCATATCGAACCCCGATGCGATAATATTATTATCCGTATTTAGAGGGAGGCCTTTCCTCTCTTGTCCTAGCTATCGTATTAGGATAGGATCCCATTAAATAACACCTATTATTTAATTAACTTTTGATAATAGTGTGAATACCTGATATTTGGTTATGCCACTATTAATTAGGTCAATACCCAATTAGTCGGGTGCGCCTATTTGGTCAGCATCGAAATCTAGAATGAGATGGAATTCTACTATGACATCAATCATCAAATTTATAAGTGAGGCACCACGATTAGTGGAAGTCCTTTCCTATGTGTATGATCTTAGGTTAGGCTCCAGGCCATTAGTGTGATAGCCAAGTTTGCAGAGCATCGATCTTCTCGGGATATATAATGTGACCCTTGAGTGGAGAAATCCACTTGATGTAGGGACTATGATATTCCGAGATCGATTAATGTTAAGCGAAATGCTTGAAGCGCTAGTTGGAGCTGGTGTGACCAGGGTCTAGTATATAGGAGGTCGCTACCTTTGCATATGCATAAACTCATATTCGCTAAATAGCCCTCCATTCTAATAAGAGATGCAAAAAAGGACTTTTAGAGATCGCCTAGCCTCTACGGTTAATCACTTCGTGTTCAGGTGGAAAAGACGTAACTCAACAACCCCCTCAGGTGAGAGCTATGTTTTTTTCAATCCAAACGACTTAGTGATTTTCGTGGGATATGGCGATTACGGGGTGAAAAGAGAAAGGCTTTTTATCCCACCCTCGTGGGGGCCGTATGAACTCCCATGTCGTAATTGCTTAGGCTCATGGGTAAGCATCCGAAATGTACGTGAGGGTTTCATTGCTTTGCATGGGGATCATATGGCACTGGCCAAAATATAATCATGATCCATCAAAGCCCTTAGTTGGCAAATTTAGATTTGGTCAAATTAAAGACCCGTGTGAGCGGATGACACTGCACACTGTCCCCTCGGGCTGGTGTATCCGATTTCAAGATCTTACATACATGGTTAATTGATTCATAAAGATATCTTCGCTTGAGGGTAGCGCTGATATTTAGATATAACTAGCTTATTTTTAAAAAAAATTATAGAATAAGTTTTTATGCATTCTCATTATTCAATCCTTTGTTTTTAGATGACCAAGTTAGACCTCCTGTCCACCATCCTAAACGATCACAAACTTACCGGTCCTAACTATGAGGACTGGAAGCGCAATCTTTACTTGGTCTTAAGGATTGGTAAACACATGATAGTCGTTAATGACCCTGAGCCAAACTTATCGGGACCCAATGTCATAGAGATACAGTTAAAGGTGTTTACCGACTGGAAGGAATCTAATGAAATATGAAAGTGCTATATAATAGCTTCATTACAGATAACTCTGCAGAAGCAAGTCGAGGATATGGCCGATGCTTCTGACATGATGTTGTACTTGAAGGAGATATTTGAGGTGTATAATCGTGTTACATGATACCTCACCATCAAAAGACTCGTCAACACTAAGATATCCAAGGGGACGTTGGTTCGGAAATACATGCTGAAAATGTTCGGGTTCCAGAACGAACTAGCATCCATGGACATTATGCTAGATGGTGAGTTGATGACAGACATCTACCTCGCGTCTTTGTCTGAGCCTTTAAAGAATTTGTCACCAACTTTAATCTGAAAAAGTTGGCGATGACAAATACGGATCTTCTGGGAGCTCTCCAGGCAGCTAAGGATGGTTACAAGCAGAAGGGCGAAGCACTACACGTGCAACGTTGATCCTTCAAGAAGTTAGGTAAGAAGCCTCAAAACAAGAAACACAAGAAGAAACCTAAGTCGGCACCTATGTAGAACTATATGGCGACCTCTGGAATCGGTAATTCAAAGGAACCGGGCACCAAGTACTTCCGGTGTGGTAAGAAGGGCCATTGGAAGAAGGACTGCAAGAAGCCTCAGAATACTAGAGACGGTAAATCACAACTTTTTATTGTTGAATCATTTCTCTCGAGTAACATCTCTTTTGCTAATTGGATTATAGATTCGGGATCCACTAACTATGTTTGTGACTCTCTTCAGGGGTTCGGGAAAGAAGAAGGTTGCTTGATGGAGAGGTGACCTTGACCATGGAAACTCAAACTGTGGCAACTTTTGAAGCCGTTGAAGATGTTACTCTTAAGTTTGTAAATAATAAGACTTTGATACTTAGAGATATTTTTTATGTCCCGTCCTTGAGACGAAACTTGATTTCTATTTGCTCTTTAGTTAATAAAGGTTATTAAGTTTATTTTGATACTTCTGGTATATCTTTTAAGCTGAATAGAACCTTTATATTAAGAGGAATGGTGCAGAATAATTTTTATGTTGTCAATCCTATTTTTGAAAGAGAAAATATAATTACTTTAGTATTTCATATTAATTCATCTAAGCATAAGAACCCTTTAAAAAATTTAACCCAATTATGGTATTTATGCCGTGAGTATATTAGCTTAGACAAGATTATAGAATAATAAAGGCCAGGTTTTTGAAAAAAGATCCTATGGAGATCCTTCCTACCTGCGAATCCTGTCTGGAAGGCAAGATGACCTAGAGGGCTTTTAAAGAAAAATGAGTAAGAGCCACTGAGGTATTGGAATTAATCCATTCAGATGTCTGTGAACCCATGAGCGTCAAGACGATAGATGACCATGAATACTTCATCACTTTCACTGATGATTACTCAAGATATGGTTATATTTACCTAATGCATCAGAAGTCGGAATCCTTTGATGTGTTCAAAGAATTCAGGACTGAAGTAAAAAAGCAGACAGACAAATATATAAAAAACCTTCGATCTGATCGAGGTGGTGAGTACCTATCTGACGAGTTCCTTGGGTATTTAGTAGAGCACGGGATTACATCCCAGTTAACTACTCTAGGGACCCCACAATAAGATAGAGTTTTCGCAAGAAGGAATCGAACCCTTTTAGACATGGTTTGCAGTATTATGAGTTACGCCAGTTTACTAATAACCTTTTGGGGATATGCTCTGCAGATAGTAGCATATATTTTGAACCACGTTCTATCTAAGTTAGTGACTAAGGCCCCTAGAGAGTTATGGTCGAGGGATAAACTTATACTACATCATTTCAGAATATGGGAAAGTCCTACATATTTATGGAAGAACAAGAGGGATAAAATAGAACCGAAGTCCAAAGTATATTTGCTTGTAGGATATCCCAAGGAGACCAAAGGTGGATAGTTTTATGATCCTAAGAAAAAGAAGGTAATCGCTTCTATGAATGTTGTCTTTCTAGAGCGGGATTATATTATGGGCCACAAGCCTGCTAGTAAGGTAGTGCTGGATGAACAGTTGGGTACTATTAGAGATTGCACATCTGAAAGCATACTGGGAGTTAACATTGCAGACACCAATACACCAGATACTGTAATATATAATCACTCTGTACCACCACTACCTCGTCATAATGGGAGAAACATCAGAGCTCCTGACAGATACTATGGAGAAACCTTGTTGGTTGATCCAGAGGGTTAGGAGGATGACCTACTGAACTACGATGAGGCCGGCAGTGGGAGCTTCTGACTGGCAAAAAGCAATGGTGGTAGAAATTGCATTAATATCCTATAACACTGTCTGGATACTTGTTACACCATCATCCAATATTAAACCTATTTGGTGTAAGTGGGTGTATAAAAAGAAGAGAGGATCCGATAGTTCCGTTGAGACTTATAAAACTAGATTAGTTACCAAGGGTTATACCCAGAGAGAAGGAGTCGACTTTGACAAAACCTTCTCGCCGGTAGCTATAATTAAGTATATTCGGATCCTTATATCCATTGCAGCCTTTTATAATTAGAAGATTTGACAAATGAATATTAAGACAGCATTCCTCAATGAGGATTTGGAAGAAGACATATATATGATGCATCCACCAGGTTTTGAGTAAGAGGGTCAGGAGCATCTAGTTTGCAAGTTGCAGAAGTCTATTTATAGACTAAAGCAAGCCTCTAGAAGTTGAAACATCCGTTTTGATCAAGCTATCTAGTCATATGGATTTACTTAAAATAAGGATGCATGAACCATGTGTTTACAAGAGAAGTGACAAAACTATACTGGTGTATTTGATACTTTAGGTATATGATATTCTACTCATTGAGAATGATGTGAGAATATTATCAACGGTAAAAGTCTGGTTGTCAACACAATACGATATGAAATACCTAGGTGAAGTGAGTTATATTTTAGGGATTAAGATAACACGAGATCATCAGAGCAGAATTCTTTCGTTGTCACAAGCCGCGCATATAGATAAGATTATGGCCAGATTTGACATGCAAAACTCTAAGAAGGGTTTTGTGCCATTCAGATATGGTATAAAACTGTTTAAGGATCAAGGTCCTAAGACATCTGAGAAGAGAGCATAAATGCAAAATGTACATTATGCTTCGGCAATAGGTAGCCTAATGTATGCTATACATTGTACAAGGCTAGATATCTGTTTTGCAGTAGACATGATGGATTGGTTTCAATCGAATTCGAGTCTAGCTTACTAGACAGTTGTAAAGTATATACTCAAGTACTTTCATCGGACGAGAGACTATAAGTTGGTTTACACTGCATAGGAACTAACACCGATTGGATATACAAATTCTAACTTTATATTATATTTGGAATTCAGAAAATCGACATCAGGATTTGTGTTCATGTTAGGAGGAGCAGTAGTTAAATGGCAGAGTATGAAGCAGAAGAACATCGCAGACTCTACCACAGAGTCTGAGTATGTTGCAGCATGCGAGGGAGCTAAAGAGGCGGTATGGCTCCAGAAATTTCTTATGGACTTGGGATGTCTACCAGAGGCCAAGTTACCTATTGTGCTTTATTGCGACAATAGTGGAGCGGCTACATAAGCCAAGGAGCCAAGGCACCACCAGAAGAGGAAGCACATCGAGTGTAAATTCCACTTGATTTGGTAGTTTCAAAAGCAAGGACAAGTAGCGGTGACACAGATTGCATCTATAGATAATATTGCTGATCCTTTCAAAAAGACGAAACCTACCAAGTCATTCGAGCAACATGTGGATGCGATGGAAGTCAAAACTATTATTTTATGCTAGACCAAGTGGGAGATTATTGGAATTGGTGTGTTATAAGCTTGTAAAACTTTGAGTTTTGATCTAATAATAAAAGATGAGTGTTATTCTATGATATGCATGTTGGTACGTAATACAATTACATATTCTTATTAAAATAGAGAGCTACATGGTAGTTCACTGAGTTGAAGACTAAGTTGATTGGTCTTATGTAATATAAATTAGTTCGTAGTTATGATAAGGTTAGTAACCTCATCATGATAAGCTATTAGGGATGACAGTACATGGGGAGTCTTTACCTTGGTCATCACTAGACACAGTATATGTGGCCGAACAGAACCAACACGGTGCACAGATCAGTAAGCAGACACTGGTGCACTAAGTCATGTTTCTGCTTAGGCTAAAACAGTCATAAATCCTGAGGAACCATGTCTGGTGGGCTAACCAGTTATATAGTGCTTTGGCGCACCAATGTGTGAGGATCGAGTTACGTGATCCAAAACCATGATGTACTAGGTTACTCGGCTAATGTCGTATCAGTGTGCCACTCCTGCAAGCCATCCACACTCTTAATAGGAGGTGCATTTCTTGGTCTGACTTATGTTGTGCCAAATCCAGATTTGATGGTCATTAGTTGGACTGTTGACCAGATTCGATTACTCGATAGGATAATCAGTAGTTATGACGTATGTTTAACCTGGAAGGAACCAATTAGAGGGACAACGGGTTTACCACTAATGTGTTCTCCACCACTCAAGTTGACTCATGGCATCAATTAGAGGGATAACGGGTTTGTAACTACTAAATAGAGAGTAAGGGTATACGAGAGAACATAGTAAGTTCAGGGGGGATAGAGTGTAGCCTGCGTCGCACTCTAGGTAGCTATACAGGTTAACTCGGACTCAGAGGGTCGATGGTACACTCGGGTAGTGTGTTGACCAATTCTAAGTTAGAAGCTATGAACCCTGGTCCCTGAAGGTTCCACCTTATCCATACCTTGTACGATTCTCGTATCATCTCTTCAATTCATGAGACGTAATAAGAGAAAGTAAATAATCCAACTCTAATGCACTCCGTATGTTCTTCGTACTAGTACACGGTAGTTGCATATACACATGTGTACTAGGATGTAGATCCGAAATAGTACAGAGACACACATGGTCAATCCCTAACCTTAGTGAAGTTTACTACACGGGTGCGATGCACCGATGCTTGTTGCGAATTGACTAGTTAACTTTACTAAGGGCACCATAGGTTTTCACTGAGAGCACCCCAATAATAGTGAAAGCACTAGTCACAAGTCACTCGGGCACATTATGCGTGTTCCCAATATGAGGGGCAAACAACAAGAGGTGTGGGGGTGCCTTTGAAAACCAAAGGCACCACATACACACTAGGGTGGCTGCCCTCCAATGGGGACACATGGCATGGCCGCCCTCCCTAGTTTCTAAGGTTTGCATTGCAAACTTAAAGGAGAAGGGGGGCAGGGTATATGAGGTTTGACCAAGGAGGGGGTCGGCCACATGGGTTAAAAGGGGACGACCTTCACATAGAAAGGAGGGAGAGAGAAGATAGGAGGTCGGCCCAAGCTTCTAGGGCTTGCTAAAGGTCGGCCCCTATATAAGAACAAGGAGAGAGGGGGCCGACCTTTAGTTGGAGGTTTTAGCCGTACACTCCCCCTCTAGCTCTCCCTCGTCTCTTGTCTCCTCCTCCGTATGTGTGTGACATTGGACTTCATCCTCGTGTTGTGAATCAAAGGCAGAGAAGAGTCATTCATCGGAGGTACTCAGAGATCCAGAAGTGACGTTTTGTGCAACGTGTAAGATCGGGTGAACATCGAAGGGTTTATCCTTTTGGATATCCTCGTTCTTCTTTGCGGAATTCTTTCGTTTCTATCGACAAAGAAGACAATTCTCCAAGGTTTAAAGATCCGCATGAAGGTATGCATCGTTCTAACTCGTAATCTAGTATAGACTCGAATTGCATACATGCTAGATATTCAATTCGCTAGATTGAACTTAGGGCATTTCTCTCACGTGCACACACGTGTACGCATATAAGGTTTGTGAAAGTTTTATTGTGTAATGTGCACCACACACAGTCTTTCAACCGACAAATTGATTCCATTTCGGATCTCTACGTTAAGATTTTACCAATATGAGAACCATAAAAAAGTGTTTAAATCTTTCTCCTTCACTGAAAATTTTTGTAATAGTTCTAGGATTATTCTTCTCGAGCTTATAACAATACCTAAAAATCTTTAAATTGCATGACAATCATCAGAAAATTCTATTTTAGGCTTAATATCATTATACACATATATGACTTCACTTATTACCTGATTATCATTTTTCTGTATCCAGGTATGTGTAGCAATAATGCTAAGTTGATTATTTTCAATCTTAGTCTTCATGTGAGGATTCACGAGTTTACTATTCTCAATCTTGGCTTATATGGAAGGAAGAGTCTCGAGCTAATTTTTTTTTTCTATCTTAACATTTCTTAGAGGATTGACATGTTTATATTATTTGACCATAGCCTTTGAGGGAGACTTTCTACAAGTGAAGTATAAATTAATCATAATAGGAATAACTTAATAGATAATATTAGTTTTTTTATTAAAAAAATATATGGTCAACCTGAACGAGGACGATGGCGACATTGGTGCCTTTCCCTAGGATTCAATATAAGTAGGCTTATCATCTGAAACTACAAGAGTAATGTCATCGAACAATGCATCTTGTATACCATAATGCTGGCCATTAATGGTAGTTGAAAGTTTACGAAAATTTTTTATAGATGGTGGGAGAGTGACGTTTAGGTCTATCACAAAGTCTTTATCATTTTTGTTCTCATCACTTCTGTCAAAATATTGATCATCATAAGAACCAGTTTCAAAAGAAAATATATAAAATAAATAATATGTTTATTACTAATGAATCTATAGTATATCTTACAAACAGTGAAAATCATAATTATTCAACGTATCTTTGGTTCGGTATGACAATATCAAACATGGAAAGATCCAGTGTAGGTTCACAGTCATAATTATTTGATAAAATATTTGATGTACTAGTTTCAGTAATATTCGTTGTAGGTATATATAAAGGTACATATGATGAATCCACAGAATACTCTATCGACTCTTTAATATTGACCTCTGGATTAATGCTTGCAATACGAGACCGAATCAGTTTGGGGGGAACCATATGTGTCTAATCTAATCTTCTCTTACTTGATTGTTGGATAGAAGTAGAGTTTTTTCCTTTAGGCATCTGGTTTATCAACAAAGGGATATTTGAATTATTCACGTTGAGTAAATTATACTGAATAAAAATAACTAAATTATCATCATCTGTAACCTTTGTAGGCGGACTTAGGATTGTAGATGGATATAAAACCTTCAGAGTAATATTATAATCTTCAACATTGCACTTTGTAATCTGATAGATTTGGCCGAAGAACTAGATGTGAGGGAGAAAGTACTTGAAGATGTGATTCTATATTTTAAAAGCATAAATCAATTTATTTATAATTATTTTATATTATTCCACTATCTGATATCCAATGGTATTTTTACGTTGGCAAGCACTTGAATAATTTGATTCATTTCATGGTGAAATTTGATGAGTTCAGATTCTTCTCTTTTTTATTGGGATAATATTGTCTTTACAAATAAAACTTTTGATTTGTTTTGAAATGTGATTGTGTTATTTCGTGATTTACAATTCACTAAGTGGGTTGCAGTTACACTTTAGAAGTCTTACTCTGATATCGAATCACATCTACATGAGGGTTAAACACTAACTAGTCCTTTAAAAAAAAAGTCCTGAATAAAACTTTCGTGACCTGCCCTAGTTTTCTCAAATGCTCCATGTTGCCAGCTTGGAGGTATCTTATACATAAAACATCTTATATTAATATCTTGGATGAGATCCGACAAGCCCCAACAAGCTATAGAATGCCCCGGGGTGCTCCGGCGACCCTCGACAAGTTTCGAAAAGCCCCGAGATGATCTGGTGAGCCTCGGCAAGTTTTGAAAAGCTCCAGGGTGCTACGGCAAGTCTCGTCAAGCTTTAAAAAAATCTGGCAAGCCCCAACAAGGTGGAACAAGCCCAAGCAAGATCCATAAAAGCCCCAAGGTGCTCCGGCGAGGTCTAGTAAGTTTTGGAAAGTTTTGGGGTGTTCCAACGAGCCTCGTGAAGCGTCGAAAAGCTCCAGGGTGTTTCAGCGAACCCAAACAAACCCCTGGTGCTCAGAAAAGATCCTGGGTGCTCTAGTGAACCTCGACTAGTTTAGAAAATTATTTAGGCTTTATACTTTGATGAAAAGATTGAATAAATCAAGACCAACGTGAAAAAAAAGAACATGAACTCCACCATTGAAAGCACATGACACATGCCAAGGAACTCCGACGTGGAGGACAACACTTGACATAGGTTTGATGTTTTTCCGAACAAGTGCAAATAACTTGCATTTGAGACATCATGGGACACAAGGAAGAAGATGAGCACTATATTAAGGGATATTTTGTCCTAAATATTATAAGCGGTCAGAAAAGTAATGGTAAAAAGGCCAGTTTGAAAAATTTGTCGGAGTTGGTGGTCATTTGGGGAAAAACCTCTGGCTTTTTCAAGCGCCTGCCCCATCAGTCCTTGGTTTGAAACCATGGTGGTGGCTAGTACAAGGGATAACTGTACAAAGTATTTCTTGTGGAGGGGTCTGGTGTAAAACTATACTTGTGCATGTCCGTTTTGTAGTCCGATATTTGAGAAATGCTATTTAGTCCGAAGGTTTGTCCCCGATTTCGACGGCTCAATTGACATGACAGCGTACAACTGGTGGCTGAAACCCATTAGCAATTTTAAAATATTTAACAACATTAGTTGCACGCTGCCACGTCAATCGGGCGGATAAAATCGAAAAAAACTTTCGGGCTGAATAGAATTTCTCCCGATATTTTTGATGGGACCGATTAGTTACCCTCTTATTATTTTATTATTTCAATCAGTAAAGGATACACGAAGATTTACGAAGGGCCCCGAGCATGTAACTGTGATGCCCATCATTTCTGACAGTCCTCGTGAGCAAACAACAGCTCTTGATCCCTGACTTGAAACACGAACCGTATGTTGGCTTGTTGAAACGCCCCGAGGATGGTGAAGTGATCGTTCGCCACCACCGCGAAGCAGAAGCAGCGCTCGTTCTCGTTCACAAAGTACGTCGTCTCCCACCCTATCCGGAGGTCGGCCCCAATGAAATGAAAGGTCATGGGCGGCAACACGTCGGCTAAGTGGCCGTCCGGTAGGGTGAAGCAGTGCTCCATGCCCTCATGGCACGTACTCGCGATCATCCGATAGAGATGATGTTTGGTAAAGTATCCTGTCAAGTAATCAGCCACTTTATCGTAGGCCGGCCGGATCATATAACTAAAGGTGGCACCTGTGTCAATGACGCAGCCTCTGGTTTTGTCTTCCCGGCGTGCAAAGTACCCCACCTCAAAATGGAACCGATGATCGCCGATGCTAACATCGTACAAGGGTAGATAGTAACGGTGGGATTCTGGAAATATTTTGATCTCCATCCTTTCAAACTGGGGACGATTTCGAATCCGGTAGTCATACTTGAACTGCAGGAAGCTGGAGGCCCCGGAGGTCGGATTGACTAGGCAGTACGAGAATCGGCCGGTCTTGCCGCCCAGCATCATCGCGAACGAAGCCGGCGAGCTATCCATCCCCAAAAACCCAGTCCGGTAGCTGTTTCTATTCTGGAATTTGTTGGAGTGGCCGCAGCCGAAGATCATGTCATGGACGACCTCGGTCTTGCTGTTGCGGTGGGTCTTGAAGGTAAAGGTCTCGGTTGAGAGGACACCGGAAGTGGAGGTCCCATCGAGGTAGGGGTTGTAGTAGACGCACTGCCCATTCGGCCCGGGCGCGTACGGATGTGCGCATCGGTGGTCAGTGGATTGGAGAGCGTGGTAGGTGGGGGAGTCACGGGTGTTGAACTGTGGGGCTGGGATGCAGGGAGAGCAAGGTTTGCACTGGATCCACGTGAGGCCGCTGCCGGTGTCAAGTCGAAGGAGTTGGGGTTTCTTGCCGGGGCCGGTGCCGATGTCGACGCTGACCACGTAATCGTAGTTTCTGCCTTGCAAGGGCAGGCGTAACCCGGTGGTGTTGGGACCATGGATTGTGGATTCCAGCCACCGGGCATGGGTTGCAGAGGATTGGACGAGCCATTGTAGCCGCTGCGAGCGGGTGAGGTTGCCGGGGTAGAACGGTGAGCGTTCAGAGAGCGGAGGGATGAGCTCGATGCTGAAACCCTTTCCGGTTGCCGTGACAGCGGTGGTGAAGAGGAGGGTTGATAAGAGGTAGAGGAGGAGGGTGATGGAGTGATGGACCGTGGGGGCCATGATGGTGGTGGTGATGAGTACACGGAGGGAGTCCAGTGGGTATATATACATGGATGAATGAAAAGAAGATAAGAGTTGGAAAGATTACACTTGGACCTACTCAATTAGTTGGTACACCCATCGTGGACAGTGAGAACTCGAATTGTGACTAGGTAATTATATTGACAAATCTGAGTGTTTCTTAACATTAAAAGAGGTTTCTCACACTGAATCTGAATATGCTTTTTGATAGATTTGGTGGCTGTTCACCAGGGCTGCAACTCGGGCTGGTTTGGTGGGTTGAGGGGCCAATCCATGCCTAACCCAAAAGGTTAAATCTGCGGTTGAAATCTAACCCAAGATCAGGTTGAACTTTCTTAGCTTAAGCCCAACCCATTGGGTTGGCCAAGTTGTTCAGATTGTATGGAGCATGTTGTCCGATTTAACATGGTCGAGGAGAAAAAATCAATATATAACTGTTCCATTGCGATCATACAATACATAAAACAACTTTTTGCATTCTTATATAGGTTAATGTCCATCGTTAATTGGATAAATACCCATCAAACAATGACCATTAGAAGCCAGATAAGTACCAATCAAAGTTCACCACAGTGCAACCTCAACTTGTATTCAACGGATGATCCAATATATGGATTTTGATCGAACCTATTCGATATTATATATTATATTAAATATTATTTACTAAATGGTCGGGTTTTGGGTTGGGTCGGGTTACTTGAAGTTTTTGCCTAAGCCCAACCTGAATTGAGGTCCGGTTGGAATTTTTTTAGTGTCACAGATAGTGGCTATCACAACATGACCTGAAGTTCTTCAAAAATCATTAGTCCCGAAAGCACAGATGAAAAATCCTCCTTTGAGTACCCCTCCACACCAAAGTCTCAAGCATTGAGAGCCAACTAGATTCAACCCCCAGTATCTGAGAAACCAAGTATAGATGGAAATCAGACCCGAAAGCACAAATGAAAAATTCTCCACAGCAGTGTGCAGCCCCATTGGCTGCACGAGAAACCCACTAGATTTGAACCCCTAACATCTGAGACAAAGTTGTTGACTAAAGTAAGAAATTTAAACTCATTTCTTTCTCTCTCTCTCTGTCTGTCTCTCTGTCTCTCTAATCATCTCCCTCTCTAGCTTCCTTACCTTCTCCACCTTGTAACGGCTTGGTTCATAACAATTGGTATCAGAGCGCTGATCCTAAGAAGCACCCTAAAGAAATGACGAAGATCACTTACCTAGAGGAGGCTCTCAACTGAGAGCAAGGCACCTCACAACAGAGGAATCAGGTTATGACGGAGATCCAAACCGCCTTGCAAATCCTGTCTTGCAAGATCACCTCCATGGACGTGAGGGACCAACTACACCAATATTGTTGAAAAAGGACGGACAATGACCATCGTTTTTTAGTATGTCATTTTTCAGTCTGTCGTTTTTCGATGCCCCGTCGTTTTTTACCACTAAAAAATATATATTGATCGTCGTTTATTAAAAGACAAACTTTGTCCGCCATTTATTTATGTGGTTTATTCCTCAAATTAGTGTAGTGTAGTTCGCCAACAGTTTCAGTAGAGAGAAGGGTCCATCCATCCTTTGCCGACAGCTCAACCTGACACCGTCATGTGGGCTTACACGAACTGTCACCTTCAAGTTGGCAATCGATCATCCCTCAGTTTGATCAAACAGCAAACATGAAAATCAATAGCCAATATTACTCCTCACAATGAAAGAAGGGCAACCGATCATCGCGAGTCTCGACCAACAGCCTCCTCCTCCCCAATTACCTCTGATCGGTCGGCAAAGCCCCATTCAACCTCTCCGTCGGTGCGTAGTAGCACAAAGGACGAGATCGACCACCTCTATCCTTCGACACCTTCACCTGCCAACGACTCCTTCGAGGGAAGATCGGTGATCGGCTGTCGACGACCGATCAATCGCTGGCAACCGGTCAGGATTCAGGTGATCGGTCGCCAGCCGGGGTATTTCACCCGATCTAGTGTAAAACTAACCGATCGGTGACTGGCGACAGATCACTCTTCCCTGACACCGGCCGGTGGCTTCCCCTTGGACGGCGACCGGCTGTCCCGTGACCGGTAGCCGATCGATAATCGACGATCGATCTTCTTTTCCCTAACACCGGCTGGTGGTGCCCGATTGACGATCAGCAACCAATCGGCGACTAGTTTGGATCCTACGGCAGAAGCCCATTATCTTCAACGTGATCGGCTAAAAACTCACTCGATCTGGTGCCACGCACATTGTAACGCTCTGGTATTTTACAGATTTAGGCAACCCATATAATACTGGGGTGTTAGAAGAAAAACTTGATATTAAAAGAATTTCATCAAATATGGAAATCATTGGAGCCTCTTCTATTTATAATAATGTCTTACAATATGAGTTTTTGGTACATGGCTTAATATAAAACTTAAACGCGCCATCTAGAATCTTCTTTATTCACATATCCGCTCCAGCATCCTCGTAGTATGGAGTATATAGTGGGTCCTCGATCCCCTCTAGTTCCTTCTCTTTCGGCACTTCTTCTTCACCGTATCTTGTAGGGTCAGTCTCTGTAGAGGGCATAACACCTGTAGGGGGGTAAGTCTAATCCACTGACTCACCTATTAAACCTAGTTCATTCGTGGTAAGATAAATATACTGAAGAAAAATAATTCACATAAATATGAATAGTAATTTAAAAGTCATTGATCATCCGATTCCCTTTTAGGCTCAAATCAGGGTAGGAATCTCAACCTTACCCGGGGACTTTTTGTCTAAAACAAGGCTAGCCCCCCACCTAGGTTTTTTTAGTCACAAGACTAGGCTAGCCCCATACCTAGGTTTCTTTTTGGTCTCAGCCAATGCTAGCCCCACACCCAGGTTATTTTTTGGCCTCAGCTAGGGCTAGACCCATACCCAGGTTACTTTTTGACATCAGCCAGGACTAGACCCACACCCAATTTAAATGATCAACACACCTTATAAATTGTACTAATCTATATCATTTTACTATTCTTTCAAAGACAAATACTTATCAAGAATTTATCGGATTTAGTCCCTTACTTGGTTTCAAGAGACCGTTGACTTTCTCGAATACAGTTCGTCAATTTGATTATACTGGAATACCAAATATAGTCATTAATATTTATTGTAATATCCTATAATTTTCTAACCAAAATATGGCCTCGATGCCATAAGTATGTGGCCGCAACCGGAATCAAGTTCCGAGTCAAATTAATAAATTTATGATCTAAATATGATATAAGGGTAAAATGGTCTTTATATAGGGCCCTAGTTTAGGGTTTTATAATATTGGTGGTTCTAAATCATAACCACAATCATGTGGTCGCAGACTTAATTCGATTTGGATTTCTAATAAAAAAGTTATGACAATTTTACCTTAGGGGTAAAATAATAAATTTACTTTTTAATTATTGGTTCTAGCATATTATGATCTCAACAGGTGTATTTTTTTATTATGAGTGCAAGGCCACTGACGGGGCTCAATTCGGAGTTCGTACGGATAAAATATGATCAATACAGCTTACTCTTATAATCTATATATTTATTGATAGGTGACTTTTTAATATAAGATATAAATGAATCTGTTGGTTAGAGTAAAAAGCTTTTTATTGAGTTTTAGGAAGGTTATGGGTTCTAATCATACTAGTCTTTCTTTTACTCATGTTTTTGAAGTTGCACCTATAATATATAACGGGTTAAAACCTGAACCCAAATTAAATGGGTTTAAATTTCATACCCGACCCGACTAACCCAGGGTGGTGGGAGGCAGTGGTCGGCGGTGACAACCGGAGCGGAGGTCGCCAGAGGCGACGGCCGGAGGTGGCGGCTGACAGTCAGAGGTGGCAGCGACTGGCGGTGATGGCCGGAGTGGCGATCACAGGAGTGGTTGCTGGCGGCGGTCGGAGGTGGCGGCGGCTGATGGTGATGGCCGGAGCGGCCGACGGCCAGCTGTGGGGGGAAATTTCTGAGCCGCCTTGATCGGGAACCCCGCCCCACAGCCTTGATTAAATTTGATGGTTTGTAGAGTTAGAGAGATGTGAGAATAGATAGAGAGAGTAAAGAGCGATGACACAAGGATTGATGACGGAGTTCGGCCTAACGACCTACGTCTCCGGGCGAGAGGTGCCACCTGATCTTCACTATAATTTGAATATAAAGGTTGGAAGCGTTCTCTCGACAGGCCGAGAGAAGCTTTTTACAGTGGGGGTTGCACGGAGCAACAAGAAAAGAAAACTCGAAGGAGAGAAGTAAGCTCTGGCTTTGAATCCTCTCTTCCTCTGATCGAATGACCAACCCTCTTCCTGGATGCCTTGGGGGTCCTTTTATAGCGTAGGTACGTGCCCGATATGGCAGTGATGACGTGGCGCTGATGACGTGGCACTGGTTCTGGGCCTCCTTGCTGGGCCCTTATTGGGCCGTTGTTCGGGCCCAATAAGGGGTAGGGCTTGATCTGTGAGCCTCGTAGAGTGGGCCCATGTGAGCCCAGGCGGGCTTACCCATTTGGGCCGTTGCGCGGGCCCATGCTGCTCTGATCTGGTCCGGTACAATTTTTGCACCCACAGTTACCCCCTCCCAGTCGGGTCAGGACCCCCTGGGTCGGCTGGGATTCCAAGGTGCAAACGCTTTAGGATCCTGGCACGGTTGGCGAGGGTTGTCGGTGCCACGGTTCGTATTAGCAGAGCCTTCTTCCGCCGATGCCGAGACCCTTTTTGGCGCGAGCCAAAAAGTCTCGGTTTTGCGAGGGGGTGTTTCTGAAAAAACAGTGTGTTTTCCGACCGAGTGGATACCGAGAGGGTACCGAGTGCATACCGAGTGGGTACCGAGAGCATACCGAGTGGTTACCGAGACCCTTTTGGTGCAAGCCAAAAAGTCTCGGTTTTGCATGGGGGTGTTTCCGAAAAGGCAGTGCGTTTTTCGACCGAGTGGATACCGAGAGGGTACCGAGTGCATACCGAGTGGGTACCGAGAGCATACCGAGTGGTTACCGAGAGGGTACCGAGAGCATACCGAGTGGTTACCGAGAGGGTACCGAGACCCATTTGGTGAGGGAATATCCTTTCTCTTTATTCCTTCTTTGGCTTTGACTCGGATGAAAGCAAACGTCCCGCTCTCTCTCTCTTTCCTTTCTCTCTCTCTCTTTCCTTTTTGGACTTCATTCGCGTGAGTGCAGCGTACCCCACCCCGCTCTCTCTTTCCTTTCTCTCTCTCTCTTTCCTCTTTGGCCTTCATTCGCGTGAGAGCTTTGGTATCCCATTCACGTGAAACCGTGAGAGAGCAGCGCATCCCATTCACGTGAGCCCGCGCCACTTGCATTCACGTGAGGCTGTAGCTACCCCGTCCTTTCTTTCTCTTTCTTTCCTTTCTCTCTCTCTCTGTCTTTCCTGGTTCGCGTGGTACAGCAGCAACAGCAGCAACAGCAGCGGCAGCGTGGAGGTCGGCGGTGCGGCTCCGGACACGGGCGGAGGCGGTGGCGACAGGCGAGCGGCACTGCAGCAGCGGGTTGCCGAGCGACGCCCGCGGAGGTGGTGGTCGGCATGCGGCTCCGGACGCGGGCGGAGGCGGTGGTGACAGGCGAGCGGCGCAGCAGCAGCGGGTGGCCGAGCGACGCGCGCGGAGCTCAGGTGGGCATGGTGCCGGATGCAGGTTGGTGCAGGAGTGGGTGCGGTAGCGGCTCGGTGGTGCGGCTTCGAGGAGACATACGCAGGGGGGGGGGCTCGGCCTCGTTCGACCCCCGGCCCTCTCTCATCTCTGCATCCGGGAGGAAGGGCTCGCAACAGTGCAACGACTGCCGAGTGGAGCGCGCGTGGGAGGGGTCCGTCCTGACACCGGCTCCTTGTGTGGCTGCTGGGTGAAGGATGCTCGGGTGTGGTGGTGTTCGTCCCTCCCCTGCTTGGTGCGGGAAGAGAGGAGGTCGCACGGTGGTTCGTGACGGCTACGCGATGATAGGCATACACACGCGAGGGGTTCTTCGCCCGGCGTCAAGCTGAGCTCCACGCGTGAGCGATGCGCCCTTTCTCTTCAAGTGACCTGTCCGGTCCCCCCCTTAAGTCGGTTGCCGTCGGATGAATACGCTGAGTGATAGAGATCTTGAGTGAGGAGATCATGTCGGGGTTACGCTTGTTGAGCAGCTTGTTGGCCTCATCGGGGTTCAAGGATGGGCCGCGATTGCCCCTCCGTCGTCGAACCACAGGAGGACGAGTGTGTCAGGATGGGCCTTGGTGGCGCTAACAAATCACGGGAGGACCGTGTGGGCATGGGCGACGTAGGTGAGGTGGTGGGCTTGACCGACCGCAGAGATCGATTAGGAGGGCCGAGATCTTGTCCCAGCGCGCCGAAGGCGACGATGTACTCAGACCAATCCACGCCAATGGATTTTAACATGACTGAGAAACGGCACGTCGATGTCGAAGTTTGGTCCTCCTGACCCTCCCTCCCAGGTCATCGCAGGCCTTTACGGGAAGAACGCTCATAAAGAGGGGCAGAGGTCCGTTCCGTCTGACCCCCTCCTCTATGGTCGTGAGCCCCGGGGGGTGATGCGTAGGTGGCGTTGCGTCGGCGCCGAAGAATTGGTTGAAACGGACATGAAACATAGTACATCTTGACGTGTAACTTTTTCTAAGCCTGTTATAGGAGATAAGACCCTTGTAAACTTCCAGCAGCCGTAACTTTTCATACACAAGTCGGATCAATGCGTATAAGGTGTCGTTGCGTAGGCGCCGAAAAACCGGTCAAAGTGGACATGAAACATCATACACCTTGATGAGTAACTTTTCCGGTAATCACCTTCATAAAGAGATGACTCTAAAGAACGCATTGGCCGAGTGTCCTACGCGCGTCTTGGAGAGGCATCGACACGTGGTAACTCATTCGTCTCTGTTCGACACCCAACTGCACCTAGTTACTGTATTCACTAGGGACTACAGTCGGGCCCTAGCGATGACGCGGCGGTTACCACGAGTCCACCCCCAGATAAAAAAGAGGAATTTTGCTTGTGAAGTTTGTACAGCCAACTCGATAGGTTTGGTGGAGATGCTATTTAACCAACCCAATGGAAGATAACTCTTCGTCTTTGGCTGATCCTTGTGTGCGAATGCCCCTTGAATCGGATTGACTAATAGGTTTGGATGACGCCGAGCACCCCTCCTCTCAGTTTTCTGACGAAACCGAGGGGTGTGCTGCTGATGGTGTGCCGTCACCCCTTCCCCACTCGGTTTTTGTACGAAACCGAGGGAGGGTTGCTTGTTGATGCCGACACACACCCCCTCTCGGTTTTCTGACAAAACCGAGGGGTGTGTTGATGGTGTGCCGTCACCCCCTCCCCACTCGGTTTTTGTGCGAAACCGAGGGGGAGTTGCTTGTTGATGCCGACACACACCCCCTCTCGGTTTTCTGACGAAACCGAGGGGTGTGCTGCTGATGGTGTGCCGTCACCCCTTCCCCACTCGGTTTTTGTGCGAAACCGAGGGGGGGTTGGTTGTTGGTGCCGACACACACCCCCTCTCGGTTTTCTGACGAAACCGAGGGGTGTGCTGATGGTGTGCCGTCATCCCCTCCCTACTCGGTTTTTGTGCGAAACCGAGGGGGGGTTGCTTGTTGATGCCGACACACACCCCCTCTCGGTTTTTGACGAAACCGAGGGGTGTGCTGCTGATGGTGTGCCGTCACCTCTTCCCTACTCGGTTTTTGTGCGAAACCGAGGGGGGGGCTGCTTGTTGGTGCCGACACCCCATTATTGGGGCTGCTAGAAGAGGCCAAAAAGTGTCGGTATTGAAAATAGTGTATTTTTCGAATTTCAGCCCCTTTTGAAACCGACACTTTTTCGGTAAAACGCTGGTGCGCGAGGATGTCGGCAAGGGACAATTCTACATTCGAGGGGGTTTCTTAGAGATAATCTAGGATGACGCCGCATGATGGCCAGCCGGTCTTCACCCAATGTATTACCGTACCTGGTTACTGTATTCATCAGGTACTACGGTCACGCGAGGGTGTTGACTTGGCTAGGATCAAGGAAGCACCATTTTATCCCGTGTTACCCACCGTCGACTGCACCAGTGTGGAGACACGCATTGACAGAGTCAGACCAACCACCCCCTGACCGGCTTGGAACCGTTAATCGTCGAGAAAAGGTGGTGGCCATTGACAATCTAATGCTTAGACCTGAGTGACAAGACTAAGCTTGGACTTTTGATCGAATACCAATACGTCGGCGACGACGTCTCGGACCTTGTCTTCGAATGCCAAGAGCTGGGCCTTGGGCTTGTAGAGTGTTAAGGCGTTGGTCGCCTAGAACTTTGTCTTCGAGTGCCAAGGGCTAGGCCTTGGGCTTGTAGAGTGCCGAGGCATTGGTCGCCTCGGACTTTGTCTTCGAGTGCCAAGGGCTAGGCCTTGGGCTTGTAGAGTGCTGAGGCATTGGTCGCCTCGGACTTTGTCTTCGAATGCCAAGGGCTGGGCCTTGGGCTTGTAGAGTGCCGTGGCATTGGTCGCCTCGAACTTTGTTTTCAAGTGCCAAGGGCTGGGCCTTGGGCTTGTAGAGTGCCGAGGCGTTGGTCGCCTCGGACTTTATCTTCGAGTGCCAAGGGCTGGGCCTTGGGCTTGTAGAGTGCCGAGGCATTGATCGCCTCGGACTTTGTCTTCGAGTGCCTAGGGCAGGGCCTTGGGCTTGTAGAGTGCCGAGGCGTTGGTCGCCTCGGACTTTGTCTTCGAGTGCCAAGGGCTGGGCCTTGGGCTTGTAGAGTGCCGAGGCGTTGGTCGCCTCGGACTTTGACTTCGAGTGCCAAGGGCAGGGCCTTGGGCTTATAGAGTGCCGAGGCATTGGTCGCTTCGGACTTTGTCTTCGAGTGCCAAGGGCTGGGCCTTGGGCTTGTAGAGTGCCGAGGCGTTGGTCGCCTCGGACTTTGTCTTCGAGTGCCAAGGGCAGGGCCTTGGGCTTATAGAGTGCCGAGGCGTTGATCGCCTCGGACTTTGTCTTCAAGTGCCAAGGGCTGGGCCTTGGGCTTGTAGAGTGCCGAGGCGTTGGTCGCCTCGGACTTTGTCTTCGAGTGCCAAGGGCTGGGCCTTGGGCTTGTAGAGTGCCGAGGCATTGATCGCCTCGGACTTTGTCTTCGAGTGCCAAGGGCTGGGCCTTGGGCTTGTAGAGTGCCGAGGCATTGGTCACCTCGGATAAGTATAGTTGATAGTTTAGCTTGACCTGGATTGTCAGGAGCATTTTTATCTGACTTTTGCCTTGAAATGGCGTAGCCGAATTGCCTTCGAGCTTCCGACTTGAATGGGCGGAATCGAAGGTCTTTGGTTGACCTGGGTTGCCAGGAGCATTTTTATCGGACTTTCGCCTTGAAAGAGCATAGCCGAATTGCCTTCGAGCTTCCGACTTGAATGGGCGGAATCGAAGGTCTTTGGTTGACCTGGGTTGCCAGGAGCCTTTTTATCGGACTTTAGCCTCGAGCGGGCGTAGCCGAATTGCCTTCGAGCTTCCGACTTGAATGGGCGGAATCGAAGGTCTTTGGTTGACCTGGGTTGCCAGGAGCCTTTTTATCGGACTTTAGCCTCGAGAGGGCGTAGCCGAATTGCCTTCGAGCTTCCGACTTGAATGGACGGAATCGAAGGTCTTTGGTTGACCTGGTTTGCCAGGAGCCTTTTTTTTTTGCCTTAATATGGTGGAATCGAACTTCGAGAGATTTGATTTTGAGAAAAAAAGGACGCTTTATTGATATAACAAAGTTGCAGTTACACTTTTTCAGAGGTTGCCCCGCGGCATCCACATATTACATTGACTTTCTTTTCTCCACTGCTGCAACCTCTCCTACTCTCGACCTGGTTCCTTATTAGCGAGGTAGCCATCGAGCCGCCCTTCTTGGATCAGGTCTTCGATGTGATGCTTTAGCTTCCGACATGTAGAGGTTGGGTGGCCATGGCTGCGATGAAACTCACAGTAGGCTGTCGTATCTCCCGCCTGGTCGGAATTTGGAGGGAGAGGCTGTGGCCACTTGCAGAAGGGCTCGTTCTGTAAGTAGGCGAAGATGTCTTCAATGGAGGTGTTCAGCTCAGTGAACACCCTTTGCTCCCTTGGAGTTTGCCTCTTTTCTGCTGGAGGGGCTTTCGGATCTTCATTGTACCTTTTGGCCTGGGCCTTTTGGTCGGACGCAGCATGGGCAGACTTCTTGTAGTGTGCTTCATTAAGAGCTTCATCATCTTTCTTATGTCGGGAGTCGCGAGACTCGCGGGGCTCGCGTAATCTTCTGGCCCGCTGATTGTCTTCCACCTCTATCTCCCGCTGTACGCGCTTGAACATCGCTTCCAGGTTACTGGGAGGATGTCGGATGAAGTCGGTGTAGACGTGGAGCTCTGGCCGGATAGCATTCTGGAATGCCAGCATGATGGCCTCCTCATTATGGGACCGACCGGTGAGCTCAGAGTGCTCATTATGAAACCTCATCGTGAAGCTCCTTAGAGACTCATCGGAGCCCATCTTCAGCCGGTAGAGTGTATCCAGCTTCTTTTCCGGCTTTAAGTTTAGCCGGTAATGGTCCATGAAGAGTTCAGCCAATTCTTTGAATGTAGTCACCGTACCAGTAGGCAGTGTGTAGTACCAGTCGAGGGCAGGTCCCTCGAGGCTTCCCGCAAACATACGGCAGAGAACATGGTTCTCAAATTCGTAGGGCGTCAGGGCCTGCTTGTAGGCTAGGATATGGAGAGCAGGGTCTCCCTGGATGCAGTTGAACTTTGGTAGGTTCGGTGTTCGCCAACCCATAGAAAATGGTGTTGCAAGAACCTTGGGATGCAGTGGCCCCACCGAGGTGATTAGTTGCCTACGGTCTTGATGGCGGCGTCCCACGTCGGCAGTATGCCTTAGTCGGTTGGGCAGCTTGCGGGCATCTGTTGCTTTTATGTGCGAAGAGATAGAATGTCTAGTGGACCCTATTGATTGAGGCGATCCTTCTCCGCGATAGTTGGGCGCACCGTTGACGTCGAGGCGATCCCACACCGTTTGCCTTGGTGCTTGTGTGGATACTTGACGCCTCTCGATACGTGGCACATGTGATTCTTCAAGATGATGAATCACGGCGGGGCGAGTCCTTGGTTGGTCTTCATCAGCAGTTGGAGAGTTGTGGGCCACAACCCCCGCTCTTTCAGCTACCTTCTTTAGGGAATCCCTCTCTTGCTCGAGGGCTGCGTTCCTCTTGAGAAGGTTTAACAGCTGGAAATCAGCAGCCGAAATTTGGTATGTAGTTAGATCGTTGTCCCCTTGGGTGGCGTGCTCTTTGCCAGATCGACGCCTCGGGGATGACGGGTCTCGCCGATCGCTGTGCCCTTCTGGATAGCTGCCTTGTGGCCCCAGCCGCTCCCGAACATTTCTTCGGTTGGTTGCAACCGAGACTTCTTGTTCTTCTTCGATCAGCATATCGTTTGTTTGTTTAGCACCTGCCTTTGGTGGGTTAGTGCCGGCCTTCACCATCGAGCGTGTTGATGTCGGCGTGATGAAGGCGTTGAGGTTGATTTGGAGGAGGACTTGTGGCTCGTCACCACAAGCTCAATAGGAGTCGGTAGAGGTGTGGGTAAGACCTCTATCGATATCCCACAGACGGCGCCAAAGATTGTGGGGGGAAATTTCCGAGCCGCCTTGATCGGGAACCCCGCCCCACAGCCTTGATTAAATTTGATGGTTTGTAAAGTTAGAGAGATGTGAGAATAGATAGAGAGAGTAAAGAGCGATGACACAAGGATTGATGACGGAGTTCGGCCTAACGACCTACGTCTCCGGGCGAGAGGTGCCACCTGATCTTCACTATAATTTGAATATAAAGGTTGGAAGCGTTCTCTCGACAGGCCGAGAGAAGCTTTTTACAGTGGGGGTTGCACGGAGCAACAAGAAAAGAAAACTCGAAGGAGAGAAGTAAGCTCTGGCTTTGAATCCTCTCTTCCTCTGATCGAATGACCAACCCTCTTCCTGGATGCCTTGGGGGTCCTTTTATAGCGTAGGTACGTGCCCGATATGGCAGTGATGACGTGGCGCTGATGACGTGGCACTGGTTCTGGGCCTCCTTGCTGGGCCCTTATTGGGCCGTTGTTCGGGCCCAATAAGGGGTAGGGCTTGATCTGTGAGCCTCGTAGAGTGGGCCCATATGAGCCCAGGCGGGCTTACCCATTTGGACCGTTGCGCGGGCCCATGCTGCTCTGATCTGGTCCGGTACAATTTTTGCACCCACACCAGCGACGACTGCGGCGGTCGATGGCGATCGGCTGCGGGCTGGGCTAGGTAGGGTACGCTTTTCGAGACTAGGGGCTTGAGTGCAGAACTATGGAATATAGGGGGGGTTTTATAAGCCTTTTTTTAGAATACCAAGAGTCTAGGGTCTTAATTGCAAATCGGCTCATTATTTCCATTGAGCCACTCTATCTTTTGACCGTTTTTATCTCAATCAGAATCCAAATGTCTACAGTTGACTATCTTTTGGTCTCTCCCCCACTACAAATATTTATATACTAAGTTTAGAATGAATAATTATAAGGGTTTTCTGGTTAGAGAGGGAAGATATAAGACTTACTGATAGGTCCATAGTTCAAACCCTATCTTGGCTATTTTTTACTTTTATTTTTTAAATGTTCTAAACATACTGAAAACACAAAAGTTTGTATATATTTTTTTATCGTTTCGACGAGCCGGATGCAATGACGTAGTTCGATTTTTGTTTTAAAATTTGTACCAAAAACTTCTTATTATATTATATTAAAATTATTAATATTTTTGGAATGTTATATCCTCTATCCCTAATAAAAATTTCGTACTCGAAATTTAAAGTACGTACCTTAGTTGTCGAACAAGTGTGGATATTGCTTTTGTATTTTTGACTCCAATTCCTAAGTAGCTTCTTCCTCATTGTGATGTTGCCATAGCACTTTTACCAATCGTATAGTTTTGATTCGTAGTACTTTATCTTTGGTGTCTAAAACCTTCACAGGTACTTCCACGTAAGATGCATCGGCTTGAATACTAATGTTTTCATCTTCCAGAATATGAGAAGGATCCAGCTCATATTTTCGAAACATGGATACGTGAAAACTGGATGTACATTAGCCCAAACTTAGGGGTAATTCCAAACGATATGTGACTGGTACGTCTAACTTTACCCAATATTTCATATGGTCCAATATATCTGGGAGCAAGTTTACCTTTGAGGTCAAAACGTTGTATACCTTTCTTAGGAGCAATCTTTAGAAAAACAAAATCTCTAACGATACATTATTTATTGCAACAACTTTAGATGGTAATAATCATATATTCCCCCTTACACATGGAATTGAAGAATCCGAAAATAATCATAGCTGGAATTGCACTACACCAATACTGTTGAAAAAGGACGGGCAATGATCATTGTTTTTCAGTATGTCATTTTTTAGTATGTTGTTTTTCAATGCCCATCATTTTTTACAACTAAAAAAATATGAATTGATTGTCGTTTATTAAAAGACAAACTTTGCCAGTCATTTATTTATGTAGTTTATTCCTCAAATTGGTATAGTGTTGGTTTCTTACACAAATACAAGATGTCATGAATCATATACAGGGGTTAGTGATCATATTGGATCATCACAGAGCTTTAATAACCCAAATACCTTTAGTGTTCCCAAATGCTTATTATGGTCACTATGTTTTCCACATATCAAAGAATATGTAAGCAAAATTTAAGTAAACCAAACTATATCCATATTTCTATACGACTGCTAAGGTAACATGACATGAAGTGTTCTACCAGATAATGGAAACCATAGGCTGTGGGGAGGATTTCCCATCGGCCATACCTGATCGTCAAATGGAGCATGATTGCCTCCACCCCCTTCCTGCAGTACCTGTAAAAAGACCTAGGTTCACTTCCGAGCCAAGGCCCCTCTTACGCTCAAGTCAGGAAAAGGAACCACCGCAAGCATGGTCTAGGGTTCGGGAGCGATTAAGTGCTTATCTGCCCATGAATGCGCGGGGTTCTTTTATAGACCTTCTTACGCGTATCATACATGCATAGGTCATGGGATTTCCTCCGAGAAACTCAGGATAACTACTACGGATCCTTCCCGATCGGACGCCTTCCATATCTATCCTTTTATGCTCCTAAGGAACATTGCCCCTTGATTAGTAATGGGCGACCCACAATCCTAACGGGCGGGATATCATCGGGATCAACTGGCACAGTAAATCTCTAGAAGTCTGCCGACGTCTTCTGGCCTTTACGAATGTCTTCTGATCTTTTCTCACCCAGGGGCGGCTCTCTGCCAC
Source organism: Chamaelirium japonicum (assembly GCA_947650365.1). Classification (NCBI taxonomy): domain Eukaryota; kingdom Viridiplantae; phylum Streptophyta; class Magnoliopsida; order Liliales; family Melanthiaceae; genus Chamaelirium; species Chamaelirium japonicum. The sequence goes on along the minus strand of OX393552.1, from coordinate 82,957,608 downwards.
CGATCAGGTTGGTCTTCTTACGGGTTCGGGCTGCATGGACAGGTCCACGACCTGCCCGACCCTTTCCCCGACCTGGTTCCCATCAAGGAACTCGAGTCCACTTGATCCTCGTCTAGGGCTTACATGCAGCTCGCAAGCCAGATTGGACCAGTTCAGACTTAGTCTGATCGTCCGTTTCTTTAGATCTTCAGGCCAGGCTAGGCAGGACAATTCTGGTGTACACGTGTCATTATCTGGACAATGGACTAGGAAACCCCTTCTATAAAATCCCCCTTTTGGTCCTTGTATCTAGAGCCCATGGGCCGAAAGTCTCGCCCATCATCAGGGTTTTGCCACGTTCCCTGAATCCGGATCGGTGGCTCAAGGATATGACGTGTAATCATCACTACCCTTCTCGAGCTCCTGTCGTGGGGGCCGTAATCCCATAATGCTTAAATGGGGACCTAATCATCGAGGCGGGCAATCCGTCGACCGTTGGATTTCCCCCTTCTCGACGCTCCAGATCGTGGCATCATTCTGACTTCACCAATCCCGAAACATGGGCGGCATCTTCAAATATTTTCATTGGTGCTCAAACAGAACGTCTGTCCTCTGTTGTTCATCCCCCTCTTCTTTCTTCTACTTTTTGCGAAAGCTTTCTTTATCATACAATGGCTCGTCGCAAGGATCTTTTCATGCTCACCCCCGAGGAGTAGCTGGTTGTGCTGAAGGAGGAGTTTCTCTTCCTCTAGAAGTGTGATGTCTGGCCTATAGACATCACATTCTCTGTCGACCCCGGCTACAATATTATCTTTGGTGGGCAACTACGCGCCGGGTTGTCGTTGCCGCTAAGACCTTTCTCGTGGTAGTTCCTTGCCTATCTCCGCCTCTACCCTGCGCCAGTTGTGTGGAAACTCCTGACTGATTCTTTACTGCTGCAACGTACTCTATGCCCTCGGAGTCTCAGTCGTCCTGGATTGGTTCTTTGACAAATATCTCGTGAAGAGGGTTCAGGTGCTGGGGATCCAAGAAGTGTGTTTCAGCGGCCGCTCTTTTGCAACCCCGGTATTCGACAGGTTCCTGGACTCTGATCTGACCTGGATGATCCTGCCCTTGCTTCTGGCTGGGAACTAGCGCGACGAGTATGAGGTGCCAAAGTTCAGCACCCTCATGTCTGACAGGATCTCACATCGCTACAATTTCCTTAAGTAAGGGGGCTCTGGACAATTTCAGTCACAGCGATGAGGTCGCTAGGTGCAGTGAAGCCTTTCCTCCTTTTCTGGTACTGGCGTTTTCCCGACTGGATGTGGTGTCATGGATGGGATCCCAGAGGATCAAAAGACGGGCGGACGACGATCTTTGTAAGAGGAGAGCAGGTAAAGGAGAGTTACGCGTGTCCTCCATGACCTTGTTCGTCACAGGAGGGCACGTAAGGCCCCACCACCTATTACGGGGACTAGCCCGGCTGGAGAAGCTCGGGCTTCACTAGAAATGATGGATAGACATCATGGATTACACCCAATACCATGTCTTCTCCTCTTTGCTTGAAACCCCTGTGAGAGAGGATTTTGGCCATCATACGTGACCCTCATCCAACAGTCGATTGAAGGTTTGACCCTTCAAGATATGGCACGCTTTGAAGCACTGAGTTATAACTTGCTAGGCTATCACACAAGCGCTGTAGAGTAGAGAAAGAGCTGACACAGGGAGTGATGATAGAGTTCAGTCGAAGTCTACATCTCCATGCGGTAAGACGCAACCTTTGAATCCACTATCTCTGAATGAAGTAGAGCTACTCTTGATAGGCCGAGGAGTGGTTCTTACAAGATGATAGAGGGTGGAGAGGGAATCTGAAAACCAGAAGGCTCGAGGATCTCTAAAAAATAGAAAGTGGGATTGTGGTTTGGATTTTGGAATCTGGATTATTTTACAGGGTTGGCCATTTATAAGGGTTTAGTTTATCTGGGGAATATTCTAAAAACATCTGGGGTTTGGTAAATACCCGAGGGGATTTACCATATCCTAGATAGTGCAAGTGGGCCCAGGCAGGGTTGCTGGTCCCACCATCATACTCGTGGGCCCCAGGTGGGGCTGCGGGTCCTACCATCGTGTTTGTGGGCCCCAAGCATGGCTACATATCCCACCGTTATGCTTGTGGGCCCCAGGCGAGGCCGTAGGTACCATCATCGTGTTTGTGGGCCCCAGGTAGGGCTGTGTGTTCTACTGTAGGGCTGCATATCCCACCGTTATGCTTGTGGTCCCCAGGCGAGGCTGTAGGTCCCATCATCGTGCTTGTGGGCCCCAAGCGAGGCTGTAGGTCTAATGATCAGGTACTTACTAATCTTTATAATATTAGTAAAAAATATGAATCTTACTAATTTGAGTTTAGATCATATTATCACGCTAATATGCTAACTTATGATTTTCTAACACTTAGACTCTAAATTGGTCAATCGGACCGTAAATTGTTAATATTTCAACTTAAAACTCGCTCGCAAGTCCGAAATATAGAATAATTTCAAGTACGAATTATCGGATGATGATCCGATGATGATCCGATCGAATCAAAACCTATTTCAAATCCGAAACATGTTAACTTATGATTTTCCAAAACTTAGACTCTAAATCGGTCAATCGGATCATAAATTTTTAAAATATCCAATTAGAACTCGCTTGCAAGTCCGAAATATGGAATAATTGCAAGTACATATTATCGGATACTGATCCGATGATGATTTGATTGAATCCAAACCTATTTCAAATCCGAAACACGCTAACTTATGATTTTCCCACACATAGACTCTAAATCGGTCAATCGGATCGTAAATTGTTAAAATATCCAACTATAACTCGCTCGCAAGTCCGAAATACGGAATAATTCCATGTACGAATTATCAGATACCGATCCGATGACTATCCGGTCAAATCCAAACCTATTTCAAATCCGAAACACGCTAACTTATGATTTTCCAACACTTAGACTCTAAATCGGTCAATCAGATCGTAAATTTTTAAAATATCCAATTAGAACTCGCTCGCAAGTCCGAAATACGGAATAATTCTAAGTACAAATTATCGGATGCCGATCCGATGATGATCCGATCGAATCCAAACCTATTTCAAATCCGAAACACGCTAACTTATGATTTTCCAATACTTGACTCTAAATCGGTCAATCGGATCGTAAATTATTAAAATATCCAAGTATAACTCGCTCGCAAGTCCGAAATACGGAATAATTCCATGTACGAATTATCGGATGCCGATCCGATGACTATACGATCGAATCCAAACCTATTTCAAATCTAAAACACGCTAACTTATGATTTTCCAACGCTTAGACTCTAAATCGGTCAATCGGATCGTAAATTATTAAAATATCCAATTAGAAATCACTCGCAAGTCCAAAATATGGAATAATTCCAAGTACAAATTATCGGATGCCGATCCGATGACAATCCGATCGAATCAAAACCTATTTCAAATCTGAAACACGCTAACTTATGATTTTCCAACACTTAAGACTCTAAATCGGTCAATCGGATCGTAAATTATTAAAATATCCAACTATAACTCGCTCGCAAGTACGAAATACGGAATAATTTTATGTACGAATTATCGGATGCCGTACCGATGACTATCCGATCGAATCCAAATAAATTTCAAATCGAAACACGCTAACTTATGATTTTCCAACACTTAGACTCTAAATCGGTCAATAGGATTGTAAATTGTTAAAATATATCCAACTATAACTCGCTCGCAAGTTTGAAATACGGAATAATTCCATGTACGAATTATCGGATGACGATCCGATCAAATCTAAACCTATTTCAAATCCGAAATACACTAACTTATGATTTTCCAACGCTTAGATTCTAAATCGGTCAATCGGATAATAAATTGTTAAAATTTCCAATTAGAACTCGCTCACAAGTTCGAAATACAGAATAATTCCAAGTACGAATTATCGGATGCCGATCCGATGCCGATCCGATCGAATCCAAACATATTTCAAATCCGAAACACGCTAACTTATGATTTTCCAACACTTAGACTCTAAATCGATCAATCGGATCGTAAATTGTTAAAATATCCAATTAGAACTCGCTCGCAAGTCCGAAATACAGAATAATTCGAAGTAAGAATTATCGGATGCCGATCCGATGATGATCCAATCGAATCCAAACCTATTTCAAATCTAAAACACACTAATTTATGATTTTCCAACACTTAGAGTCAATTATTGCTTCAACTGTATCTAGTCTATTTTATTATGACACATCCTGTACTTATTTTGCTAGTCCAATATGACCTACGCAATCTTTTATCATGCTTTTGTACTGCAATCTTTAAATTGAAGTACTAATTGCACAATTTATCGAGACTAGTAAAACATGGATTTGTTTGACTGCACGACATCTTTAATTTCATGTTAGCTCACTTTCAAAGATTATTGCATTTTCAAGCTATAAATAGATTGGATAGTTCTTTACATTTAACCGAAGTGCATCGCCCTCAAATTATAGTTCTCAAAACAACCAATACAACCTATACATCAAGATATCGCTCAATCGGATCGTAAATTTTTAAAATATCCAATTAGAACTCACTCGCAAGTCCGAAATATGGAATAATTTGAAGTACAAATTATCGGATGCCGATCCGTTGACGATCCGATTGAATCAAAACCTATTTTAAATCCGAAACACGCTAACTTATAATTTTTCAACATTTAGACTCTAAATCGGTCAATCGGGTCGTAAATTGTTAAAATATCCAACTATACCTCGCTCACAAGTCCGAAACATGGAATAGTTCTATGTAGGAATTATCGGATGCCGATCCAATGACTATCCGATTGAATCCAAACCTATTTTAAATCCGAAACACGCTAAATTATGATTTTCCAACACTTAGACTCTAAATCGGTCAATCGGATCATAAATTGTTAAAATATCCAATTAGAACTCGCTCATAAGTCCGAAATACGGAATAATTCCAAGTACGAATTATCGGATGCCGATCCGATGACGATCCGATCATATCCAAACCTATTTCAAATCCGAAACACGCTAACTTATGATTTTCCAACATTTAGACTCTAAATCGGTCAATCGGATTGTAAATTTTTAAAATATCCAATTAGAACTCGCTCGCAAGTCCGAAATACGGAATAATTCTAAGTACGAATTATCGGATGCCGATCCGATGATGATCCGATCGAATCTAAACCTATTTCAAATCCGAAACACGCTAACTTATGATTTTCCAACACTTGGACTCTAAATCGGTCAATCGGATCGTAAATTGTTAAAATATCCAACTATAACTCGCTAGCAAATCCGAAATACGGAATAATTCCATGTACGAATTATTGGATGCCGATCCGATGACTATCCGATCAAATCCAAACCTATTTCAAATCCGAAACACGCTAACTTATGATTTTCCAACACTTAGACTCTAAATCGATCAATCGGATCGTAAATTATTAAAATATCCAATTAGAACTCACTTGCAAGTCCGAAATACGGAATAATTCCAAGTACGAATTATCGGATGTCGATCCAATGCCGATCCGATCGAATCCAAGCCTATTTCAAATCCGAAACACGCTAATTTATGATTTTCCAATACTTAGACTCTAAATCGGTCAATCGGATCGTAAATTATTAAATTATCCAACTATAATTCGCTCGTAAGTTCGAAATACGGAATAATTCCATGTACGAATTATCAGATGCCGATCCGATGACTATCCAATTGAATCCAAACCTATTTCAAATCCGAATCACACTAACTTATGATTTTTCAACGCTTAGACTCAAAATCGGTCAATCGGATCGTAAATTGTTAAAATATCCAATTAGAACTCGCTCGCAAGTCCGAAATATGAAATAATTTCAAGTATGAATTATCGAATGCCGATCCGATGACGATCCAATCGAATCAAAATCTATTTCAAATTCAAAACACGCTAACTTATGATTTTCCAACACTTAGACTCTAAATCGGTCAATCGGATCGTAAATTGTTAAAATATCCAAATATAACTCGCTCGCAAGTCCGAAATACGGAATAATTCCATATATGAATTATCGGATGCCGATCCGATGACTATCTGATCGAATCCAAACATATTTCAAATCCGAAACACGCTAACTTATGATTTTCCAACACTTACACTCTAAATCGGTCAATCGGATCGTAAATTGTTAAATTATCCAACTATAACTCGCTTGCAAGTCCGAAATACGGAATAATTCCATGTACAAATTATCGGATGCCGATCCGATCGAATCCAAACCTTTTTCAAATCCGAAACCCGCTAACTTATGATTTTCCAACACTTTGACTATAAATCGGTCAATCAGATCGTAAATAGTTAAAATATCCAATTAGAACTCACTCGCAAGTCCGAAATACGGAATAATTCCAAGTACGAATTATCGTATGCTTATCCGATGACGTTCCGATTGAATCCAAACCTATTTTAAATCCGAAACACGCTAACTTATGATTTTCTAACTCTTAGACTCTAAATTGGTCAATCGAATCGTAAATTTTTAAAATATCCAATTAGAACTCACTCATAAGTCCGAAATACGGAATAATTCCTACTACGAATTATCAGATGCCGATCCTATCACGATCGATCAAATCCAAACCTATTTCAAATCCGAAACATGCTAACTTATGATTTTTCAATATTTAGACACTAAATCGGTCAATCGGATCGTAAATTATTAAAATATCAAATTATAACTCGCTCGCAAGCCCGAAATACGGAATAATTCCATGCATGAATTATCGGATGCCGATCCTATGACTATCCAATCGAATCCAAACCTATTTCAAATCCGAAACACGCTAACTTATGATTTTCCTACACTTAGACTCTAAATCGATCAATCGGATAGTAAATTATTAAAATTTCCAATTAGAACTCGATCGTAAGTCCGAAATACAGAATAATTCTAAGTACGAATTATCAGATGACAATCCGATCGAATCCAAACCTATTTCAAATCCGAAACATGCTAACTTATGATTTTCCAACACATAGACTCTAAATCAGTCAATCAGATCGTAAATTGTTAAAATATCCAATTAGAACTCGCTCGCAAATCTGAAATACGGAATAATTCCAAGTACGGATTATCGGATGTTGATCCGATGACGATTCGATCGAATCCAAACCTACTTCAAATCCGAAACACGCTAACTTATGATTTTCCAATACTTAGACTCTAAATCGGTCAATCGGATCGTCAATTATTAAAATATCCAATTATAACTCCCTCGCATGTCCGAAATACAGAATAATTCCATGTACGAATTATCGAATGCCAATCCGATGACTATCCGATCGAATCCAAACCTATTTCAAATCCAAAACACGCTAACTTATGATTTTCCAACACTTAGACTTTAAATCGGTCAATCGGATAGTAAATTATTAAAATTTTCAATTAGAACTCACTCGCAAGTTTGAAATACGGAATAATTCCAAGTACGAATTATCAGATGATGATCCGATCGAATCCAAACCTATTTCAAATCCGAAACACGCTAACTTATGATTTTCCAACACTTAGACTCTAAATCGATCAATCGGATCGTAAATTGGTCAATCAGAGCGTAAATTGTTAAAATATCCAATTAGAACTCGCTTGCAAGTCCGAAATACGAAATAATTCTAAATACGAATTATCGGATGCTGATCCGATGACGATCCGATCGAATCCAAATCTATTTCAAATCCGAAACACGCTAACTTATGATTTTTTAACGCTTAGACTCCAAATTGATCAATCGGAGCATAAATTATTAAAATATCCAATTAGAACTCGCTCGCAAGTCCAAAATACGAAATAATTCCAAGTATGAATTATCGGATGTCGATCCTATGATGATCCGATCGAATCCAAACTTATTTTAAATCCGAAACACGCTAACTTATGATTTTTCAACGCTTAGACTTTAAATTGGTCAATCAGAGCGTAAATTGTTAAAATATCCAATTAGAACTCGCTTGCAAGTCCGAAATACCAAATAATTTCAAGTACGAATTATCGAATACCGATCCGATGACGATCCAATCGAATCCAAACCTATTTCAAATCCGAAATATGCTAACTTATGATTTTTCAACGCTTAGACTCTACATTGGTCAATCGGAGCATAAATTGGTCAATCAAAGCATAAATTGTTAAAATATCCAATTAGAACTCTCTTGCAAGTCCAAAATATCAAATAATTTCAAGTACAAATTATCGAATGCTGATCCGATGACGATCCGATTGAATCCAAACCTATTTCAAATCCGAAACACACTAACTTATGATTTTTTAACGCTTAGACTCAGTTATAGATATAAATTATTTTTTTAACAAATACATGTTAATTGTAGGAGCCGAGCGACGTCAAGGGATGGGAGCACCAGCGTTGGTGCCGGGCAGCGTGGAGTGGTTGAGATATAGGGCACACAGATTCTCTTAGTTTTGGATTGTGAAAAAATTATTTTATAATATGTGGTTATTTTTGTTCTTGTCTATAATTATCGGGCATTGTGGTAATATTTGATAATTTACGGTAATATTTTATAAATTTAGGTAATATTTGATAATTTACGATAATATTTTATAAATTATGGTAATATTTGATAAATTGTGGTAATATATTGTGGTGGTATTGTTGTAAATCACATGAATTAAATAACATTATTTGGGTAAATATTTAAAAAAAATATATACTTTTTATTGACGAAAATTAAATGTTTCATCGGTAATAATCTTTTTAATTTTTTAAAATTATTAATAAATTTTCGACGGACAAGACAGATCCGTCGGTAATATTTATATTATTACCGACGTTAAAAAAACTGTCCGTCCGTAATAAGCTATATATTACCGACGGAAGGTAATTATCCGTCGGTAATAATATATTTTATTTTTAATTAAGTATTTATATATTACCGACGGTGAATAAATTTTCGTCGGTATTAAGTCTTATTACCGACGGAAATATTTAGTCCGTCGCATATTTTTTCCGACGCCTTTTTTTCCGAAAGGCTAGCGACGGAAATCTCTTCCGTCGCTATAAATCGTTATCGACGGAAAACTAATAGTACCGACGGATATTTTTCGTCGGTAAAAACTGTTTTTTTTTAGTGTCACCTAGCCTTCGAGGTCTCCACTTCATCATCTGGTCCTCTTTTGCTTTCGTAGATCCACTTGCAGTCAATGTGTTTAACCATGACCAGTGGATCAACAAGCTTCCAGACCGAGAAGAGTTCATTCACTCCTTTTTCATTTTTCTTTGCTAGTTCCCAGTATTTATAACTTTATTTAATAGTATCGGTATAGGAAACAACAAGATTAATGAAGGGGCGCCTTATTGCATCTACCTGTGATGCCCATCATGTTGACAGTCCTCGTGAGCAAACCATAGCTCTCGATTATTGATCTCAAATACGAATCGTGTGTCTGCTTGCTGATACGCCCCGAGGACGGTCATGTGATCGTGCGGCAGCACCGCGAAGCAGAAGCAACCCTTGTCCTTGTTCAGAATGTACATCCTCTCCCACCCTATCCGGAGGTTGGCCCCGGTGAAATGAAGGGTCATGGGCGGTAACACGTCGGCTAAGTGAGCGTTCGGCAGAGTGAAGCAGTGATTCATGCTTGCTATGCACGTACTCGCAATGATCCGATCGAGATGTTGTCTGGTGAAGTGTATTGTCAAGTACTCAGTCACTATATCGTAGGCCGGTCGGATCATACGACTCAAGGTAGCACCTGTGTCCATGAAGCAGCCTCTGGTTCTGTCTTCCCGGCGTGCAAAGTACCCCACCTCAAAATGGAACCGGTGATCGCCGAGGCTGACATCGTTCAAGCTTAGATAGTAAGGGCGGACATCCGGGAATATTATGATCTGCATCCTTTGGAATTGGGAATGCCTTCGAATCGGGTAGTCGTCCCCGAACCGAAGGAAGCTGGAGGCCCCCGAGGACGGCATGACCAGACAGTACGAGAATCGACCGGTCTCGCCGCCCAGCTTCATTGCTAGTGAAACCGGCGAGCTACTCATTCCCATTAACCCGGTAAAGCCGCTGTTTTTGGGCGGGAATTTATTGGAGAGGCCGCAGCCAAAGATCAAGTCATCCACGGCCTCGGGCTGGCCACTGCGGTCGGACTGGAAGGTGAAGGTCTCGGTTGAGAGGACACCGGAAGTGAAGCTCCCATCGATGTAGGGGATGTGGTAGACACATTGCCCGTCCGGGCCAGGCCCATACGGGTGCGCGCAGCGGTGGTCACTGGATTGGAGAGCGTGGTAGGTGGGGGAGTCGTGGGTGTTGAACTGTGGGCCTGGGATGCAAGGATTGCAAGGTTTGCACTGGATCCACGTGAGGCTGCTGCCGGTGTCAAATCGGAGGAGTTGGGGCTTCTGGCCGGAGCTGGTGCCGATGTCGATGCTGACCACGTAATCGTAGTTTCGGTCATGTAAGGGTGGACGTATGGCGGTGGTGTTGGGACCGAGGATTATGGATTCAAGCCATCGGGTATGGGTTGCAGAGGATTGGACGAGCCATTGTAGCCGCTGGGAGTGGGTGAGGTTGCCGGGGTAGAACGGTGAGCGCTTGGAGAACGGAGGGATGAGCTCGAGGCTGAAACCCCTTCTGGTCACCGTGACAGCGGTGGTGAAGAGGAGGAGGGTTGATGAGAGCCATAGGAGGAGTGTGATGGAGTGGTGGACCTTGGGGGCCATGATGGTGGTGGTGATGAGTACATGGGAGGAGGTTGGGAGTCCAGTGTGTATATATACATGAAAGAATGGAAAGAAATAAGAGTTGAAAAGATTACACTTGGACCTACTCAATTAGTAGGTACACCCCTCATGGACAAGTGAACTCAAATTGTGAATTTAGGTAATTTTGATGACATATCTTAAAGATTAGAAAGTTCTGCACACTGAATCTGAGTATGTTTTTTTTTCGTTGATTTGGTGGTAAATGAGAACCTTGTTAAGTAGCATCCAAATAAAAAAAGTGAACCCCTACACCTGCTAAGCATGTGAGCTTGATCCACTACGCTTAGGCCAACCAAGACTCACAATGTCGACTCGGGGTGTAACTCGGGTCGGGTTGGTTCGAGTTTGAGCCAACCTGGAACCGACCCGGAAGTAATCGGTTTTGCAATTTCCAAACCGACCCAACACGAATTCAATATATACCCGACCCGAACCAAACCAATTTGGTTCGCTTCGATTCTCGGGTCAATATTATACATACACAAATTATCCATCAAATTAAAATCAGATTCAAATACCTTCCTTGTTGCTTTGCTTCGTCTCCAAGGAAACAATCATCTACCTACTTTGGGTTTCGTTGCAGGCGTTATTTTCTTCTCTTGTAGGATCTGCTCTGGTTCGTCCTCAGATTCAACCATAGCACGATCACGAGAAGGGAAACAGAGGCTAGCTGTGGCCCCTCGATACGGTTGAAATCGAGATGGGGGGGGAGAGAGGTGAGAGGCCAGATCAAAGTGAAATCGGGGGAAAAAGTGATAGAAGGATAGGGGAAGGAGTAAGGGCGAGGGGCTGACCTGCATGGCTCCTACTCGGGTCAGCTCCTTTACCTAGCTCCGCAACTCTGCCGTACCAACCACACAAGAATCTGAGAGGGATTGGGAGATAGGGATGAAGAGATTTTTTTTAACATAGATGAAGAGATCGAAGAGAAAAGGAGGTGATCAGATGTGAAAAGAAATGGCTTAGGGTGCGTTCTTTTGGGCATGACGAGGGTGGAAATCGATCCACACGCAGACTTCATATCCATTATCATTGTTCTTTCCATTTTAAGTTAGTGGAAATGAATCCACATGCAGACTTGATTTCCTCTCAATTGGCCTATTTCATTTCATCTCAAATTTTGATGAAAACCTAATTTCCTTAAGACAGATGAAATGAACTGATAAAATAGATTTTCTTTCTCTCTATAACTCACTTAATTTTCTTCCTTCCAAAAAAACATGAAGTGGAAATGAATAGATGAAACATCATTTCCTTGCTTAATTTCTTTCGTCTCAAATGAACAAGGAAGAGGAAATAAAGTCCCAATGCATTTATTTCGGTTACACATAAATTTGCTGGGGCGTTTCTTCGCGAAGCGACTCCTGCAATGTTGGCCTTCAACCGAGAGCAACCAAGCAACCAGTAGTGGGAAGTAGAAGCGCCCAAGAGATAATAGTGGGGCATGTTTTGTGATGATTACTTTTGTCAGTGTGGAATTGAGTGTCTTTCTTTGCGTGATGCTCGACTATTGGAGCTAGTGTTTTTTGTGAGATCTTCGAGTTAGAGTGTGGTTGAACTATGTGCGCATGGCTACTTGCCATGCTCCCTTGAGCCATGTTGTTTGCTCATCCGGAGCATAAACTAACTGTAATTTTTCTTCTCCCCATTTCGTGGGTTCCTTATAAAATATTATTTATTTTTTAAAAATAATAAAGTCAATGGACATATAAGTCATGTAAATCAATTCCGCTTCTGTAAGTGAGTGGGAATGAATAAAAAAGCACCCTTAAGGTTTCTGAAGGAGGCGGGTGTCGTGATGTCAAGGAAAATATAGAGCAAGAGAGGTACCCTGGGATTGGGATAAGTTGGAGGGTTTGAGTGCATCGAAAGGTGTGGTGATGATAATACAGAAGACTGCGCCGTACGGAAGGTGTTCGATGATTTGTCTGAGCCAGGGCAGCATACTGGGACCTTGGTACATTCGAAGAGTGCACCGTCGGATGTGGAGGAGAGTCGGTTTGGAGTAGAGGGTAGCACGAAGACTAATCCAAGTACTTGGAATTTGATCGTTGGAGCTCCTACGTGGATCGGCGGATGGAGGGCTTTAATGCGACTGGAAGCCTCACGGTGCAATGTCTGCAGGGTGTTTGGCCATGTGGAGGGAGAGTGCTGTTTGATGAATGCGAGGGACGAAGGCCCAGTGGTAAGGGGTAATACTGTTGCTGGTTAGCATCCTAGGTTATTTAGGCCAGCAGGGGCCAGAACTCCAGGTGAGGCGGGGGCTCTATCGGGTCTAGGGGGTGTTGGCGAGGCCCGAGAGCAAGGGGGGAATGTTCCTCACGCTACAGATTCTGGTTCTGGACCTGCAGGTAAGGTGTTTGTGAAAATGCCCCAACGAGGCCTGGGTGTTTTGGGGTCGAGATATGAGGTGGTAGCCGGGATAGAAGAGTGATGGGAGTTAGAAGACTATGGTGGCAGTTGGGGTACAGGGGGGGAATCTACTAGAAGATCACTAGAGAACTTCCTCTGCTCGGGGTTGAGAGTAGGGATGATGACCGGGAAGCTGAGAGAAAGGAGGAATCATCTCGGGATGCACTGTACAGTTCTGTATCGATCCAACAGACCTCAGGCCCCAGGGCTGGTGTTATGGTGGGGCGTGAATCGTACATGGAGGCTTCTTCTGGTGAGCAGGTTGAGATGGCAGGTACACAACAGGATGTGGATTGTTACAGAATTTATGGGCTCGCGGAACCTTGCAGTGAGGCTGGTTGCTGATGTTGATGGGGCAAAACCTGATGATATAGTGGGCATAGCTGAAGCAGTGCATAACGCTGAGGTTGGGATTCGGTACAGCCATGCTCCCTCTCAAGCAGAGACTAGTGCTGATTCTATACAGCCGACAGGGATTGCTGATTTTGTTCAACCAGGGAAGGGGGGGGGGGGGGGGGGTCACAGGGGCTGTTTTGATAGAAACAGAGAGTATCTTGTCGACTGATCTCTTTGGGTTGGATGCGGCTGCACAATAGGGACTGATAACTGGTCGAGCTGATGATCCAATGCCGGATGCATTGGCTATACCTTAGGCAGGTGTTCTTCAAGCCCAAGCTGTTTCAGGTGCTGGCCCGTGTGTTGGGATGGATTGTTCCGGCAGACATGGCAGCTGCTAGGCTTTTGGAGGATGCGGGGCGTAACGAGAAGGAAGAAGGGGTTGAGATTGATCATCTACGGATCAACAAAGAAATAGTTGCAGATTTTGAAGAGGTAGCTAGAGAACAAATGGAGCACATTTCTTTCAATACCAAGCCACACAATTGGAGTAACCCAGAGTCCTCCTCACCCCATCAGGGCATTTTTAGGGTGGTTGGGGTGGCCGTAGCGGACCCAAACATTGGCCTCCTCGTCTGTCAGGAAACCCCCGACCCTTCTAGTGACAACGAGGTCACAGCCACAGAAAATGTACCCTTGAGACTCATCGATTGACGTTGCGATGGAGAAGAGGGGACCCTTGATCCTAAGCCTTCTGAGGATCAGGTTTTTTGAAGTGTGCCGGCCAAAGACTCCAAGAGGATTTGTACAGCTGTAGCTAGAAGCAAGAAGGTTGTCGATGACGGAGTGCCTTGGGATGACAGATACGTACTTGAGCTGGAGGAGTTGGTGTCATTCACAAGATGGCGACCGGTTCTCCAACAAGCGGTCGATATCCTACCTTCGGCTACACATAGATTGGGTGGACCGGTTCTCCAACAAGCGGATATTGCAAAGATGGCCCGAAGGAGCGTGTGATAGAACAACTACGAGTGGGAGGATGTAACCCTCTTCCTTGTTATTGTTCCTCATGAGTTCTCATGGATTTTGTTAGCTTAAGAGTGGTATTAAACTTGTTTGCGGACAACTACGTGTCTTGCTCCATTAGAGTCTTATTGCTATCTCATTCTGAGCATTGCCTCGTTATGTAATTAATTCCCTTCTGCTCACTTTTTGGGTTTCTAATACAATCCTACTTACCGTTCAAAAAAAAAAAAATGGTGTTGGTAGTACTCATCCACCCATGAGTGGAGAAAATTCGCGGTGGAGAGAAGTGGGGATTCAATAGATATATACATTTAAGGTTGGAAAGATTACACTTCGACTTGATAGGTCGTACTAGGGGAAACAGAAGGGCCTGTTGTTGGAGACGAGTCAAATCCCTAAGTTTGGTGGCTTTTTCCACTTGGTAAGAAGGTAATTATGATGACCATTAGCTAGATGGTAGTCTTTCTTGCAAAAGGTTGAACTTCAAGTTGAGTGAATTATGCATGCAAACTAGGTGTTGGTGGTTTGGGTTGGTTCGATTTTTTGCAAAATTTAATCGCTTCTCTAAACATGGAACCAAATTAGGCCATTAATTACTTGGTAAAATAGGACCAAACCGAATTGAAAAAGTTTGTATTCGTTCGATTCTCATTTAGGTCAGTCAAATCGTTGGACAACCTTGAACAAAATAGGATCTAATCCTATCAAAAATGATTTTAGATCTGATACGATCCAAATTATGAAAAGGCATACAAGTCCTAATTATAAGATGCGATCCAATCTGATAATGATTTGATCTAATCTAAACCATGTCTAAAATCCGGAAAGTAAGTCCAAAATATGGAATGTAAATAAAAAACACGCCAACTGATTTAAAATAGTCAAAAATCAAATCCAATCCAACCAAATTGATTTTGGATCTGATCAGATCCAAAAATATAAAAAGGCGCAAGTCCAAATCATTCGATGCAATCTGATCTGATCCGATAAATATCTGATCCAATCCAAACCAAGTGCATATCTAAAAAGTTAGTCCGAAATATGGAAAGTAAGTCGAAAACACGCAAACTAATCTAAAATGGTCGAAAATCGGATCCGATCCAAATTGATTTTGGATCGGATTCGATCCAAAATACGAAAAAGCATACATGCCTAAATTATCCGATGTGATCTGATCTAATAATGATCCTATCTAATCCAAACCAAGTCCAAAATTTAGATAGTAAGCCTGCAATACGGAAAGTATGTTTAAAACAAACTAACTAATCTAAAATGGTCAAAAATCAGACCCATCCGATTCAAATTGACTTTGGATCCGATCCAATCCAAAAAATTAAAAGACAGAAGCTCAAGTTATCCAATGCGATCCAATCTGATAAGGATTTGATCTAATCCAAACCAAGTTCAAAAATTCAAAAAGTAAGTCTGAAATGTGGAAAGTAAGTCCGAAACATGTAAACTATTAAATGGTCAAAAATCGGACCCGATCCTATCGAAATTGATTTTGGATCCGATCCGATCCAAAATACAAAAAAAAACATACAAGAACAAATTATCCTATGAGATAAATTAAGTAATATTTTTGTATTTTCATTGTAATATTTAAATTTGCAGGTATATTGTGTCTGTGTATTAATTATAAATTTATTGTGTCTGAAAATTAGTTGCAAAATAACATGTTTTTTAATGTACGATGCTAGTTAGTTTTTTTTTAAAAAAATCAAAACATTTTTATTGACAGACATATAGTAGTTCGTCAGTATAACATTTTATACTAACGGCTACATAGTCTTCTGTTTGTGAAAACAAAAACCATTTTTTAAAATTAAAATACTCTTTATCATCAAATACATGGAATTATTGTCGCTATAAATATTATTTAAACCAACAAAAATATAAATTCTCATCATATAAACATTAATTATACCGACGGATGTGCAAATTATCGTCGGTATATATATATTTAAATTTTTTTTAAAAAAAATTAATTATACCGTTGCGTGAATAGTTTTTCGTCGGTATAAATTTGTTTTACTGAAGAAAACATCGAACCGTCGCGAATCTTTTTCCCGACATGTGCTTTACCAACGGTCGGCAACAAATATTACGCTGTTGGTAAACTTTTTACCGACGGAAAATGTCTAGTGCCGATTGAAAATTTTTGTTGGTAAATTTTTTTTTTTTTTTTGTGGTGAGCCTTCGAATCTTTATGAAGTTCAGACTTGATATCGACCGAGAGTGTGGATATTTTATACACCCGTGTTGGAAAAAATGGTCAAGAAATGAAAAAAACTCACACAAAAATAACACAACACGACATAGGCTGTGGCACGTGTAAACATGTCTTCTTTAGAGCGTAATTGTTGGAGATTTTCAAAATGGTTTTAAAGAAAGCGTGTTTACATATACCTCAGCCTATCTCGTGTTGTTTTATTTTGTGTAAGTATTTTTCGTTTCTTGACCATTTTTTTCAACAACCCACAATCTATTTCAAAAACAAATGTTCAACTAAGGAGGGGTCCGTCAGCCTCTGCTCACTTGTGCACATGTTTTGAATGTGCAATGTTTAAAGGAAGTCATAATCTGAATCTTGCAATTCATACTATTGAATGGATTGGCATCCAAATATTGTTATGTAAAAATGCACACATCTAGCTGTGATGCCCATCATTTTCACACTTCTCGTGATCAAACCACAGCGCTCGATTCTTGACCTCATACACGAACCGTATGTCCGCTTGCTGATACGCACCAAGGACGGTGAGGTGATCGTCCGGCATCATTGCGAAGCAGAAGCAGCGCTCGCGCTCCTTCACCAGGTACGCGCTCTTCCACCAGATCCAAAGCTCAGCGCCGATGAAATGAAGCGTCATGGACGGCAACAAGTGGACGAAGTTACCGGCAGGCAAGGCGTAGCAGTGCTCCAAGCCCGGATTGCACTCGCTCGCGCTGATCCGATGGATACCTTGCCTGCTGAAGTGTTCCGTCAAGTACTCACTCACTCTATCATAGGCCGGCCGGATCAGATGACTCACGGTGGCACCCGTGTCGATGATGCAGCCGCCGGTTCTGTCGTCCCGGCGGTCAAGTCGGCGAAGGGCTCGGGCCGCCCGCTGCGGTCTGACTGGAAGGTGAAGGTCTCAGTTGATAGGATGCCAGAGGTGGAGGTCCCATCATCATGGGTGGTGTGGTAGGTGAGCCGCTGGCTCGTGGGGTTGGACCCGTACGGGTGTACGCAACGACGGTCGTGGGATCGGAGAGCAAGGTACGTGGGGGAGTCGGAGGAGATGAACTGCGGGTCTGGGATGCAGGGACGGCACGGTTTGCACTGGATCCATGTGAGGCTGCTGCCGGTGTCTAATTGTAGGAGTTGGGGCTTTGGACCGATGCCGGTTCCGATGTCGACACTGACCACGTAATCATAATGTCTCTCCAGCAAGGGAGGGCGTAAGGCGGTGGTGCTGGGATCGAGGATTGTGGATTGCAGCCTTCGAGCGTGGGTTATAGAGGATTGGACGAGCCATTGTAGCTGCTGGGAGTGGGTGAAGTTGCCGGGGTAGAGTGGGGAGCGTTCAAAGAACGGAGGGATGAGCTCGAGGCTGAAACCCCTTTCGGTTGTGGTGACTGCGGTGGTGAAGAGGAGGATGGTTGATAAGAGGGAGAGGAGGAGGGTGATGGATTGATGGACGGTAGGGGCCATGATGGTGGTGGTGATGAGTACATGGGGGAAAGTGGGAGTCTAGCGGATATATATACATGTATGAATGAAAAGAAGCTAAGATTTGTGAAGATTACGCTTCGACCTACTTAATAATGAAGCCCCCTTTCTCAGGAGCCCAAATCGCCTGCCATCTTTCTCTGCCCCATTGTCCGCACCTGACTACACAATCCTCCATTGCACCTATACCCGACTGGTGCATCATACTCGGTCCCGATCGACAGACAAAGAGACAATAGTAATCAGGTGCATGCGAAGCTTGAGCCAATGTCGTTGAGCCATTCACAACCGTTCCTTTGCTTGCTGGTTGAGGGACACGAGGTGTAGGTCAGCACTCCACGGCACAACCGTCCATTGCACCCATACCCCATCAGTGTATAAGGTGTATTGTACTTAGCTTTAACCGGTGGGCAAAGGAACACGGTTGTGATTGCCCCACCGACATTGGATCCAGCTTGGCACCTGATCACTGCCATCCCTTTGCCTGCCGGTTGGGACTGAGTATGATACACCGATCGGGTATGGGTGTAACAGACAGCTGTTTCGTGGGGTGCAGACAATGGGGCAGAGCAAGGGGGCAGACGATTTAAGGTCCTCAATCGGTAGGTACACTACGACCTACTCAATCAAAACTCTGATTTGATAAGAAGGTAATTATGATGACAAATCTTAGTGTTTTTAACATTATAAAAGTTTCACACACTAAATCTGAATATGAATTTTGGTGGATTCGTTCAATTGTTTGTAAAATTTGGAAGTAAGCTAAAGTTGATTGCTTCTCTAAACATGGAGCTGAACCAGACGATTCCGTGGTAAAAATTGATCGCAAAAGTTCATTTTGGTTCAATTATAATCAATAGGTCAGTCGAATGGTTGGACAACCTAGAACATAAAGGTAAATAATAAAGGTAAATAACCACGAAGAGTACAACTTTTGCCTATTTGAACATTCAACTAATAACCAAGTGACAACCTTGTGAAATATGTGAGATTACCTCTATCCGAAAACCTAGGTATTGAGATGATGTCCCATCATGCATATAAAGATCATTTTCGTCCTCTACTTTGCCGAGGTGGTACTGCTGGGTTTAGTTTTACATCGGCATGGGGGCAGGAATTGTTGTGCTTAAATACCCGCTTTGGACCTCCCATCACAAGACGGTTTTGTGAGGAGGGCAGTTATCCAAGGGTCAAGGGGATCCAT
This sequence comes from Chamaelirium japonicum, assembly GCA_947650365.1. NCBI lineage: Eukaryota > Viridiplantae > Streptophyta > Magnoliopsida > Liliales > Melanthiaceae > Chamaelirium > Chamaelirium japonicum. The sequence continues at coordinate 82,938,121 of OX393552.1, read as the reverse complement.
CAAATGGTATCAGAGCCCAGGTTTTGCCCAGCCTCGGTACGGGAGGGGGGCCGTCGGAGCTCGTCGAGCCCTACATCCTCGGGAGTTCGGCAGGAGTGGGGGCCCACCTCCAGTCCTAGATCTTCGGAGTCCGGTGCGAGTGGGGGGCAGTCAGAGCTGTCTAGACGTAGATCCTCATGGAGCCCTAGCCTCTTGTGAAGGAGGGATTGTTCATGGGTTTAGTCCCACATCGACAAGGGGGCTAGAATTGTTGTGCTTAAATACTCGCCTTGGACCACCCCTCACAAGCCGGTTTTGTGAGGAGTGTAGGTATCCAAGGGTCAAGGGGACCCATCAGGGACTAATCCTCCGATACTCCCCCTCACATGCAGACCAATCTTTTTGTGGCCCTTGTAGCGTGGATGATAGATGTGTGGAGACCACACCTGTCAGATGAGTGATCCAGTTAGGCTCTGATACCATACTAGATACCCTCACGCCCCAAAACCCATGTATTGAAATGATGTCCCATCATACATATAAAAATCATTTCCGCCTTCTACTTTACCAAGGTGGGACTAATCCTCCAACAAAATATACATATAACCAACTTCATTCAACATCAAAATTAAAACTCAACCAAAAAGCAATCCATGAATAATAATGTATCCTTAACCAATCTGATAATTTTTTTTTTAATTTTTTGAATTGAATAGGTCAAAATATTAAAAAAAAAACAATCCAAATTTAAAACATATGGGTCGGTTTGGTTCATTTTACCGGACACTGTCAAGGTGGACGTGTGCAAGCTAGCTACTTTCATACTACTTCCGAGGTAGAGTATTCATCCATTGTCTGAACTACACATGTATTATTAGTTTACCAATGAAGAATGGTTCAAATTCTTTTCGAGACTTCTGGCCTAGTCTTGAGAATTGCTTGTATAAAATCATATCCATGGTCCTCGTGAATAGTATGTTTGCGAGCATCTCGGGTCCCTTGTGTCCCCCTCTCAATTGGTTTTTATAAAAGGAAGGATGATCTTGGACAGTATGGCTCCGGTACAAGAGATGATCCTTCGCCTCAAGGAGACAAACAATGACATTTTACTCCTAAAGCTAGGCTTGAGCAGGCATTTGACCGAGTTTTTTGAAATTCCCTTCTCAATCTGATGAGAGCAAAAGAATTCTCCACTTCCTAGATATCTTTTTTTTTTTTTTGGGTACATGAGACAGGGATCATGACATCATGATCCGAAGATCCTCAAACACAAAGACCAAAAAGACTATAGGGAATCCTGAGTCCTAATAACCACCAACACTTGTTAACCTAGACTCATTGCCCAACTAGTGAACCACACTATTGGATGTGCGTGGAATCCATTAATGTATGGCCACCTCCGACAATTGATCCTATAGTTGAAAACATTGGATTAGCAAAGGGCAGATGTCCCTCTAACCCCCTCAGCCAAACACTAAGGCATCCCTAGCCTTTGTAGCATCCGTTAGGATAACTACCTTGCCATATTCGCGCTTCCATAATTCAGTTAGTGCTCCCCTAATCGCCTCTAGCTCTGCTTGAAGAGGAGAATCAATACTACAATAGAAAGCTGCAGCCGAGCAAACCGTGCATGTAGTTTTCGCTAACACCCAAGCTCTGCTCGCTAATTCCTCCCGGTGCCGGAAGGACCTATCTGTCCCCAAGATATATCGGTAACCCACACCCAAAGCCAACTTCTACCGTGGACAACTATCATGTTGAACAAACCTTTCAACAATTCCAATCCCTTGCCTAATCAACTCAAAGCAGGAAGGAACTGGGCTCCCAAAAAGTTTGCCACACCGAGCTTTCCATAGTTGCCACATCGCCATGGCAAGAACCTCACCGAGGAGTGGCCGATAACCTGGCCCCTCGGGGATAGAATCCAGACTCAATAATTCAAGGTTATAGACAACCCGGCAATCGCCATCAAGCATTTTCAGAACTCGCTATCCTTCGGACAAGACCAGAACAGATGCTCAATGTCCTCCTCCGGTTCACCACACCAAGGACAACTCCCAAAACCCATTCGAATCCGCTCTTGTCTGTAAGGTATGGGTATTGGAACTCTACCATATTAACTTTCATGTTTGGGTATGAGTATGGATATCTCAATACCCATATCTAAATCCCAAAATCTGAAACTCGATTTTCTCTCTAACTTGTGTAGATAATACAGTTTGACATATATATATAGTGTACATATACGCCATATTTGGATTCTATGTCATTAAAACAAAAGCAAGGAAGGAAGTGTTGCATTCTTGCACTTCCCATTTTGACTTGCAAAAATTACCAATATGCCCCTATCATTATTTCATGTGTCCACATCCTATACAAAAATGACTAATTTTAATTTGTGTATGAGTAAAAGGGTCCATACATCGGCAATTGTTGCACGTGCAATGCACTTGCCCATGCTCGTGCACTAGTCCCTACACAAATCACAAATATTATCCAAGAATATTACCCTTTTGCCACTAATCAACCGAGTCCTTTTTATCCATTGAAAGAACTAAGGGCTATTATGAAAATAGCAATCCCACTATCCCACTAACCATTCTTCCTTATATACTACTTTTTGTTTCCCATTTTTTCCTTCTCTTCTTTGCCACTAATGAACTGAATCTTATTTATCCATCAAAAAAACAAGGGGTATAATGGAAGGGGCAATCCCACTAATCTATTCTTTCTTCCATCCTACATTTTGTTTTCCGTTTTATCCTTTTCAATCGTATGTTTCAAATCAACATCAAGAGAAATGTTTGGGTACATTATGGGTATAGGAACTCAACACATTAACTTTCGGGTATGGGTATGGGTATGGATACCCCAATACCCATACCCGAAACCCAATTGCCGTTCTAACTTGTGACCTGATCACGACTCAAAACATCGGGTACGTGTATGGGTACAAATGTACTTTCATGTATGGGTATGGGATGCATAAGGTTTTAATAAGGCTTGGGTATAGTATGGGTCTGGGTTGTACAAGGTTTGGGTATGGGTTGTACAAGGTTTGAGTAGGGTATGGGTATAGGCCAGAGCTCTACTTGATAGGGTAAGGGTATAGGAACTCTACCCTATTAACTTTCGAGAATGGGCATGGGTATGGGTAACTTAATGCTTTTTACAAGGCTTGTGTAAGGTATTGGTATAGAAATAGGGGTGGCAATGGGTCGTGTCGGGTAGGGTTCGTGTCGTGTCAAGTTTCGAGTCATGTCCAAAACCCGTAGACCTGTATATGGGTGCAAAATCTAGCTAACGCCCAACGATGGGACCCACAGCTCTGCTTGGGGCCCATGAGTCCAACGTTGGGAACCACACTCCTGCTTGGGGCCCACGAATCCAACAGTGGGACCCGCAGCCCTGCTTGGGGACCACAAGTGGGACCCGCAATCATGCTTGGGGCCCACTTGCACTATCTAGGATCTGGTAAATCCCTCAGGGTATTTACCAAACCCCGGATATTTCTGAGAATATTCCTGAAATATTCTCCAGATAAACTAAGCCCTTATAAATAGAAAACCATGTATATGATTCCAGATCCTAAAATCCAAACCATAATCCCACTTTCTGTTCTCCAGGGCTCTTCGAGCTTTCTGGTTTTCAGACTCCTTCTCCACTCTTTGATTACTTGTAAAAAGCACTCCTTGGCCTATCGAGAGTAGCTCTACTTTATTCAGAGATAGTGGATTCAAAGGTTGCGTCTTACCGCACGGAGGCGTAGGCTTCGACCGAACTTCGTCACCATATCTAGTGTCAACTCTCTCTTTATTCCACAATGCTTATGTGACAGCTTAGCAAATTAAAGCTCAGCACTTCGAAGAGCGCCACATCCCGAAAGGTAAAACCTTCAATCGACTATTAGAGGAATGTCACGTATGATGGCACGAAATTCTCCCCCTGTTATTATTTTTGACAATAAACACAGCCCAGGATATCTTACAGAAAAACCCCTACCGCCCAAAATCTTTGACCAAACCCCCCTGCATCAGTTTTTTTGGCCGAACCCCCCAACCCCATTATTTTTTGCACAAAACCCGCCACCCCTGACTTTTTGCATAGAACTCCCTGCCCCTGAATTTTTGCACAGAACCCCCTGCCCCTAATATTTTTTGACCAAGCCCCCCCAGGTTTTTTTGTCTGAACCTTCCTGCGCTTGGTTATTTTAGTGACCCCAGTCAATCAGGTTACCACCTACCCAACTAGGAGGGGGTAACACACACGCGCTCGGCCCCGCACAACAGGTCGGTAGGCAGATGATGATTGGCCCCGCGCAACGGGTCGACAGACGCACACTCGGTCGGCCCCTGGTAAGTGGTCGGCGGGCCCAATGGTCAGCCTCACGTAGCAGGTCGGCAGACAGACGACGGTTAACCCCGGACAGAGGGTCCGCAGACGAGGGTCGGCTTTGCACCAGGAAATCCCAGCCAGCTAGGTTAACATATATCTAGCTAGGAGGGGGTAACTGTGGGTGCAAAATCTTGCTAACGCCCAACGGTGGGACCTACAGCCCTGTCTGGGGCCCACGAGTCCAACGGTGGGACCCACAGCCCTGCCTAGGGCCCATGAGTCAAAGTGGAACCCGCAGCCCTGCCTAGGGCCCACAAGTACGACGGTGGGACCCGCAGTCATGCCTGGGGCCCACTTATACTATCTGTGGTCTAATAAATCCCCCCGGATATTTACCAAACCCCAGATATTTCTGAAAATATTTCTGGAATATTTCCCAGATAAACTAAGCCTTTATAAATAGCAAACCCTGTAAATGATTACAGATCCCAAAATCCAAACCATAATCCTACTTTCTGTTCTACAGAGCTCCTCGAGCTTTCTGGTTTTCAGACTCTTTCTCCACTCTTTAATTACTTGTAAGAAGCACTCCTCGGCCTGTCGAGAGTAGCTCTACTTTATTCAGAGATAGTGGATTCAAAGATTGCGTCTTACTATACGGAGACGTAGGCTTCGGCTGAACTTCTTCACCATATCTAGTGTCAACTATCTCTCTATCCCACAGTGCTTGTGTGACAGCTTAGCAAGTTACAGCTCAGCGCTTCGAAGCGCGCCACATCCTAAAGGGTAAAACCTTCAATCGACTATTGAAGGAGGGTCACGTACGACGGCACGAAATCCTCCCCCACACCGGACCCGACCTGTTTAACTAATCGTGTCTAGATCCTAAACCCGTACCCGCCCCGTTTATAAACGGGTAGACCCGTTTACCACACATGTTTATTTAGTTGACACGATTCGACTCGACCTGACCTAACACGATAGACCCGCTTATATATTACACTGTCGGATTGCAGGTAGACCCGACCCGACCCGACCGTACCCGACACGACCCGTTGAATATTAAACGGGTCTTCCCGGGCCTACCATGTCCAGACCCTAAACCCGGACCCAACCCGTTTATTAAACGGGTCTATCGTGTCAACCCGTTTACGACCTGAACCCGTTTAGCCCTGACCCAAACCCGCTAACTTCATGCCTGGTCTGCCGTGTTGGGTCCGAAATTACCAGCCCTATATAGAAACTCTACCCGATTAACTTTTCCGGTATGGGTACCTCAATACCCATAACTGAAACCCGAAACCCGATTGTCTCTCTAACGTGTGTAGATAATACAATTTTGACATATATAGTGTACATATACCTCATATTTGGATCATACGGAAATTAGTACAAAAGCAAGAAAAGAATTGTTGCATTCTTATATTTTCCATTGTGACCCTACAAAAATTATTAATATAGCCTTTTACCCTTATCATTATTTCATGTCTCCATTTCCTTTACTAAAATGATTAAATTTGTGTACATGAAAAAGGGTCCATAGATAGCAATGGTTGCACGTGTGCCCAGTGCACTAAGTATCCATTTAACTCCAACTTCTCTCCATGGCCTATGCACTCAAGAACATGATACTTTCAACCTCGCCGTCCACGCGGGTTAATACAAGTTGAGGTTGGACTGTGGGAAACTTTGATTGGTACTATATAAGAATGCAAAGAGTTGTTTTATATATTGTATGATCGCAATGGAACAGTTATATATTGATTTTTTCTCCTCTACCGTGTTAAAACCGGACAACATACTCCATACAATCCGAACAACCCGGCCAACCCAATGGGTTTGGTTTAAGCTAAGAAAGTTCAACCTGATCTTGGGTTGGGTTAGATTTCGACAGCAGATTTAACTTTTTGGGTTGGGCATGGATTGGCCCCTCAACCCACCCAACCCGTCCGAGTTGCAGCCCTGATCAACAGCCACCAAATCTACCAAAAAGCATATTCAGATTCAGTGTGAGAAACTTCTTTTAATGTTAAGAAACACTCAGATTTGTCAATATAAATACCTAGTCACAATTCGAGTTCTCACTGTCCACGATGGGTGTACCAACTAATTGAGTAGGTCGTAGTGTACTCTTTCCAACACTTATCTTCTTTCCATTCTTCCATGCATATACACCCACTGGACTCCCCTCTCCCCCCATGTACTCATCACCACCACCATCATGGCCCCCACGGTCCATCACTCCATCGCCCTCCTCCTCTACCTCTTATCAACCCTCCTTCTCTCCACCACCACTGTCACGGCAACCGGAAAGGGTTTTAGCATCGAGCTCATCCCTCCGTTCTCTGAGCGCTCACCGTTCTACCCCGGCAACCTCACCCGCTCGCAGCGGCTACAATGGCTCGTCCAATCCTCTGCAACCCATGCCCGATGGCTGGAATCCACAATCTTGGGTCCCAACACCACCGCATTACGCCCGCCCGTGCAGGAGAGCCAGTACGATTACGTGGTCAGTGTCGACATCGGCACCGGGGCAGGCCGGAAGCCCCAACTCCTCCGAATAGACACCGGCAGCAGCCTCACGTGGATCCAGTGCAAACCGTGCAGTCCCTGCTTCCCAGGCCCACAGTTCAGCTCATCCGACTCCCCCACCTACCGTTCTCTCCAAGCCCGCGACAGTCGCTGTGTACACCCTTACGAGCCAGGCCCTGATCGGCGGTGCGTCTACCACACCACCTACGAAGACAGGACCTCCACCTCCGGCGTCCTCTCAACCGAGACTTTTACCTTCCAATCGGACATAAGCGGCCAGCCCGAGCCCTTCGCTGACTTGACCTTCGGCTGCAGTCACTCCAGCAACTTCCCTCCCAGAAAGAGTGAATGGCCATGGACCGGGATCATGGGGATGGGCACCTCGCCGGAATCGATCGTGACGAAGCTGGGCGGCGAGACCGGCCGATTCTCGTATTGCCTGGTTCGGCCGTCCTTGGGGGCCTCCAGCTTCCTGCGGTTCGGGGACGACTGCCAGATGAGCAGGCGTCTCCAAAGGATGGAGCTCATAATAGTCCCGGACGTCGGCCATTACTATCTACCCTTGAGCGATGTCAGCATCGGTGGTCACCGGTTCCATTTTCAGGCAGGGTACTTTGAACGCCGGCAAGACAGAACCAGCGGCTGCATCCTAGACACGGGTTCCACCATGAGTCACCTGATCAAGCCGGCCTATGAAAGAGTGAGTGAGTACTTGACGGAACACTTCATCAGGCATCATATCCATCGGATCAGGGCGAGCGAGTGCAATCCGGGCTTTGAGCACTGCTTCACCCTACCCGACAGTAACTTCGTAGACCTATTGCCGCCCATGACCCTTCATTTCATGGGCGCCGACCTCCAGATCGGGTGGAAGAGGGTGTACCTGGTGAAGAAGTGCAAGAGCTGCTTCTGCTTCATGGTGGCGCCGCATGATCTCTTCACCATCCTCGGGGCGTATCAGCAAGCGGACACACGATTCGTGTTTGACGTCAGGAACCGAGCACTGTGGTTTGAACATGAGAAATGTGAAGATGAGGGGCATCACAGTTAGATGTATGTATGGCTTCCCATTCATAAATCTTCCTATTTTCCTAAACTTCTTGAAATAATAATATAAAGAAAAGGCATATATTTATGCATTTTTACATAACAAACTATTTGGATGCCCATCAATTCAATAACGATAGCGTCGCTTTGCTATGGGGAAAATGACGACATAGTCACTTTAAGGGTCCAGAGCGTCCCGGCTGGGGCATGCTGGCCATAGGGATCTTGTGGGTGATCTGGCTAGAGAGGATCTTCCAAGGCAAGTCCTTAACATCGGAGAGGGTCATCTCCGCGACGACGTCATTGATCCACCTTTGGGCGTCCTGTGTTTCGAAGGATGCCATGAGTTTTCTTTTGAACCTTTGTAATAGTAACCCTTGAGGTGTAACATTTTTTTCTCTTCTTTAATAAACAGGTAGGGGTCCAGACCGAACCCCCCCTCATTCTCTGAGAGAGATTTCTCAAAAAAATAAATCAATTCAATAACAGTGATTACATATTTTCAATGGCGGAGCCAGGATTTACTTGTACGGGGGTAAGGTCAAAAGTCAGAAACAGTAATATTTATAATATTTTATTACACTTTTTATATAAAACTTAAGAAAATGAAAGAAAATTGTTTTTTTAGAAAACTGAAACTAAAATTTAAATGCATAAATTTTTTAAATATTTTTAGATTAACTGGTGTCCTAAAACCTTTTGGTTAATGGCCCATTCCAGGAACTGACTATATGGTAATAAAATCTTTGGGGGTTGAGCCAGAGCTATGTGGATTGCGATTCCATGAAAACAATATGGACGAACCTTTTGGATGAGTAAAATGGGTGATCAAATGTCGAACCGGGAGCAATTCCTATGGAAACAATGTGGACCAACCTTTTGGGTGGTAAAATGGGCGATCAAATGTAGGACCTAGTTATAGATTAACATGGTGACAGGGTTCTATTTGCTTTTTTATGAGAGTGTATATCTGGAAGCACTTATCCCATTGCCAATGGCTATGATTGCATGTGGTACTACACTTAGAAATCTTTTGCAGAGACCAAATGAACTTTTTAACTAAGGGTGTACCAACCATTAACATAGAAAGTATATTAGGTGTTTCAATGTCTGTTGTATTCTTGCAAACAACAAGGCCAGGGGGGCAACTACCCCCCCATGGCTCCAATGTAGCTCTGCTCAGGCCTATGTTGGAGGTCAAAATTAGCCCAAATATATCTTTTGTCATGGCCGCCTAAACACCGGGTTGCGGCCCATGCATGTCGCTGAGGTTCTAGACCTTGATTGAATCTAGGATTCGGTAGTGGCAGACGAGGAGAGCAGCGGGGTTCGGAGAAGGAGTTATGTTGGTAAAAGTCTGAGATCGATATAAGACCTTAGCATCTCGATTCAATGGGGGAGGCTGGGAGGTCGGAGGTATTGGCGTCCGGCGGTAAGCTTTTGATGGGCAAGCGATGCTCTAACATTGGGTGGCGCAGAGGGAAAGGAAGGAGTGGATCCACTGGATGACGACGTAGTCCGACCAGATTAGCTCAGTCGCGGCATTGTGGGTCCACGGGAGGACGACACAATCCTGCTAGAATAGCTTGGCCACCAGATTTGGTATATTTTTTTTACTTTCTCCCTCTGATAACTCTGTTTTTATAAAAGGCTAGAGATGTACTGTGTTTTTTTGTTTTCATGATCAGAGTCCCTAATAAAATCCCCTAGCGTTGATTAAAAAAGAAATTGCTTGACCGTTGGATTTGAAGCCTTTTCGGCTGTTGGGATGCCGCTATCACTTCCCCCCCCCCCCCCCCCCCCCCCTTCTCTTTAATGCGCCGGTAAGCGGACGTCACATTTGGTGCCATTTTTGGCCGGATAGACCTTGGCCACTGTATTTGATCTTACTTTTCACAGCGCCAGGAAGGCTTAGCCGCATTTGGTACTACGGCCGCCGCATTTGATTTACTTTTTCGCAGAGCCTGGAAGGTTACAACGCATTTGGTGTCATTTTCGGTGGGCTAAACCTTGATCGCCGCTTATGCCGCCGAAACAGGCCTGTTCTGTTGTAGTGGTTTCTTTAAATATGGCAAATTAAAACATGTTCATATGTGATCAGAAGTGCTATGGATGCAACAATCATCATTGCCTCTTATTGGCTCAGTTATCATCACTGTCTTTAACAATATTTACAACATTTTGAATTTGATTCTCTCTCTCTCCCCACATAATATCCTGAAAAAAACTTCAAATACGACGACCCGATGGTTGATTGTCGGAAATGGCATCAAATCCGACGGCCTGATGGTGTAAAAGGCATCAAATCCGATGGCCTGATGGCTCTAATTCTGGTGTCAAATCCGACAGGCTATAGATTTATGTTCTATATAAAATATATCTAACTTATAAACTTCTGTTAACACAGAATGCAGCTAGGTTAGATGGTTAACTCATGCTCGGTGGGATTGAGTCCTTATTCTAATGTAAGGTTCGCGTGCCGTTTTTCGGTCGCAACACATCTGAACGTCTTCGATAACAAAACACTTTCGATGACAATACTGGCATTCATAGGGACACCCATTTCCTTGCCCGTACTGATTGGCACGAAACGGGCACCTTCGGTGCGACCAACTCTCCCTCCTCCTATAATCGATCAATCACAACTGTCTCTATTAGAACGGATTCATCGAGATCGACCCGATGGTTTGGAGCGGCCAAAATTTCAATAGGCGGGTTAATAGCTGTTGATGTGAACAACGATCACGGGATGAACGGTCAGGTTTAGTACAGTTTCAATGGGCTGGGATTTTAAAGGTTTAATGCAGTTTAAATAGGTTGGGATTTAAAACCAATGAGAGATCGTGCATTGATTTTGAACAAATGGTCAGATCTATTCGGTTCATTTTTGTCTAGTTAGCTTGTCCTAGTCAGATTTTTTGTTCCGTTTAGACTATTCAGCACAAAACCAATGTCCCTTGTTATATAGATAATCTATATCTATATATATACACTAAAATGGAAGCCTCTCTTCCGTGTTGTGACACGTGAACTTCTTTTAAAGAGCTAGAATTCTTCTTTTGTGTGTCATTTGATAATAAATTTTTATTTAATGGCATTTAATGGTCATTTGATGTTAATCTCTCTCTCTAACAAGTGAATCACACTCACTTCAGATTTCACACCTTTGAACAATTGCGACGTCGTCTTTGCCAAATGGCGTGCATCAAGTACATTCGGGCATTGCCCAGGTTTCTTACTAGTATAATACTAAAATTGAAGCTTCTCTCCTGTGTTGTGATATGTGGACCTCTTTTAAAGAGCCATAATTCTTCTTCCATGTGTGAACTCTGCTCATTTTTAAATCCTATTAAAAATCTATCATAAAGATGATAAATACTCATTCAATGGTATTTAATGATAATTTGATGTTAATATGTCTCTCTCTAACATGTGAATCACACACACTTCATATTTCACACTTCTTTTGAACAGCTGCGACGTCGTCTCTACCAAGTTATGTACTTCTGTTAACACGGAATGCAGCTAGGTTAGATGGATAACTCATGTTCGGTGGGATTGAGTCCTTATTTCAATGTAAGGTTCGCGTGCCATTTTTCGGTGGCAACACACCTGAACGTCTTCAACAACAAAACACTTTCGACGATAATACTGGCATTCATAGGTTCACCTATTTCCTTGCCCGTACAGATTGGCACGAAACGGGCGCCTTTGGTGCGACCAACTCCCTCTTCCCCTATAATCGATCAATCACAACTGTCTCTATTAGAACGGATTTATCGAGATCAGCCCGATGGTTTGGAGAGGCCGAAATTTCAATAAGCGGGTTAATAGCTGTTGATGCGAACAACGATCACGGGATGAACGGTCAGGTTTAGTGCAGTTTCAATGGGCCGGGATTTTAAAGCTTTAGTGCAGCTTAAATGGGTTGGGATTTGAAACCAATAAGAGACCGTGCATTGATTTTGAATGAATGGTTAGATCTATTCGGTTCATTTTTGTCCAGTTAGCTTGTCATAGTCAGATTTTTTGTTTCAGCACAAAACCAATGTCCCTTGTTATATAGATAATTTATATCTATATCTATATATATATACTAAAATGGAAGCCTCTCTCCCGTGTTGTGACACATGAACATCTTTTAAAGAGCTATAATTCTTCTTCTGTGTGTCATTTGATAATAAATTTTCATTCAATGGCATTTAATGGTCATTTGATGTTAATCTCTCTCTCTAACAAGTGAATTACACTCATTTCAGATTTCACACCTTTGAACAATTGCGATATCGTCTTTGCCAAATGGCGTGCATCAAGCACATTCGGGCATTGCCCAGGTTTCTTACTAGTATAATACTAAAATTGAAGCTTCTCTCCCGTGTTGTGATATGTGGACCTCTTTTAAAGAGCCATAATTCTTCTTCCATTGTGAACTCCGCTCATTTTTAAATCCTATTAAAAACCTATCATAAAGATGATAAATACTCATTCAATGGTATTTAATAATCATTTGATGTTAATATGTCTCTCTCTAACATGTGAATCACACACACTTCAGATTTCACACTTCTTTTGAACAGTTGCGATGTCGTCTCTACCAAGTGGCATGCATCAAACTCAGCTAGACATTGGCCTAGTTTCTTACTAGTAATCTATTGTGACTTACAGCCATGATATTAACCCCACACTATTAATGCATATGGTATAAACGGCCAAAACTAGCCACTGCAAATGATCGTTTTTGTTGTAGCGATTGGTTGTTTCCATTAGGGGCGTTCATTGGCTTAGTTTGACCCAGTAAATTGAACCAAACCGAACTACTATTTCAAGTTTGGAACGGTATGTTTTTTAAAAATATTTGGTCGGATCCAATTCCAATAATAAAATAAATATTTCAATTATGTCCGTGATTTTTTATTTTTCATGGATTATTGCTTGGTTGAACTTTTATTTGGTTGTTTTATCTGTTTTTTTTTTCTTGACAATGTAGTCATTAATTTGGTTATAGGTAAGCAATAGTCACTTTTAATGGTTATTTAGATTTATGTTCAAGGTTAATTTTCCACTGATTTGACTGACTTGCATATCAAAATAGAACCAATACGAACTTTTTGAGCTCAATTTGCTTCTGTTTGTACCAAACTTTGCGATTTTTTTTTTTTTTGTTCATTTGATGTGATCATAAACTTATGATAGAAATCAATCCCCGTGCATCGTTGAATGCAATTCCAAAACTCGAAAGCCTTAATTAGGGCAACCCCAAAACACATATTCAAGCTCTTCCTCTGGACCCTCACACCACTGGCAACACCAATAACCAGCACCAATCCGCTCGTCGGTATGGACCTATGTAGAAGCTTCCATAAAAAGATATGGACGTGTGGTGGGAGCCACAAACGCCACAGATCAGCCCCCTGCCACCATGGAGGAGCAGGCAACCGGATGACCGGCCCACCACGGAGGTCATTAACTATCCGATGATACTTTGGTCGAAGCCCATAAAAGACCAACCCGAGCTGCATGATGTTCCCCATTGTATTCCGTAGCCAAGAAGATGCCGCCCGCCACCGCCAATGTTGCCATGAATCCAAAGACAACAGGTTTTGGCCCCTATAAAATCCATCTTGTTCGGGCCGTCGGGTCAGTAAAAATATTTCACTTTGACTTTGCAAAAAATCGATAACATAATTCACTCGACTAGAAGTACTAGCTTTTCCAAGATAGCTTGCCCATCTATCTAATGGTCGTCATAATTACAGTCTTACCAAGTAGAAAAAGTGACCAAACTTAAGGATTGTTTGGTTGCTGTGCAAATGATACGTACGCGTATATCTGTTTGCACATATGACATGTGCAATTAAAGTTTTATGTATTTAAGCGAAATTTTATTTGTACAGTTTTATATACAAAAGCTGTACAAATTTAACAAATGTGCATCTGTTTACACATGTCATACCCTATTTACCAAACAATCCTAAACTGTTTGTGCATGTGTTTTCAAAATCACATACTGAAAACACAGCACCAAACAAGCCCTTAGGGTTTCAACTCGGCTCCAATAATACGCCCCGCCTTCTGTTTCCGTGAATCGTCCTGTAAAACCCGAGTTTTCACTGTCCCTACTTAATTGAGTAGGTCCCACTTCTATCCTCGGCCGATGCACTCAAAAACAGGATCATAATCGTCCGGCCCGCAGTTATCCACGTGGCGTTTGTACCTCCTAAATGAGTAGATCCCAGCGTACTCTTTCCAACTCTTACCTTTGTTCCATTCTTGCATGTACATATACCCACTGCACACTAACCTCCGCCCATGTACTCATCACCACCACCCCCATGGCCCCCACGGTCCATCACTCCATCACCCTCCTCCTCTGCCTCTTATCAACTCTCCTCCTCTTCACCACCGCCATCACGGCGACCAGAAGGGGTTTCAGCCTCGAGCTCATCCCTCCGTTCTCTGAGCGCTCCCCATTCTACCCTGGCAACCTCACCCGCTCCCAGCAGCTGCAATGGCTCATCCAATCGTCAGCAACCCATGCCCGATGGCTGGAAAGCACAATCCTCAGTCTCAACACCACCGCCTTACGCCCTCCTTTGCAGGAGATCCGCATGGATTACGTGGTTAGTGTCGACATCGGCACCGGCTTCGGCCGGAAGCCCCAACTCCTCCGAATAGATACCGGCAGCAGCCTCACGTGGGTCCAGTGCAAACCGTGCATTCCTTGCTTCCCAGGCCAACAGTTCAACTTCGCCGACTCCCCTACCTATCGTTCACTCCGAGCCCGCGACAAACGCTGCGTACACCCTTACGAGCCAGGCCCGGAACGACGGTGCGTCTACCATACCACCTATGAAGATGGGAGCTCCACCTCCGGCATCCTCTCAACCGAGACATTTACCTTCCAGTCGGATCGAATCGGGCGGCCCGAGGCCGTCCCCGACATGACCTTCGGTTGCAGCCACTCCAGCATCTTCCCCCCCAGAAACGGCGACTGGCCTTGGACCGGGGTCATGGGGTTGGGCACCTCACCGGAGTCATTCGCGATGAAGCTGGGCGGTGAGACCGGCCGTTTCTCGTACTGCCTGGTCCAGCATTTCTCAAGGGCCTCGAGCTTCCTACGTTTCGGGGACGACTGCCAGATGAACAGGCGTCTCCAAAGGATGGAGCTCATAATGTTCCCGGACAACAGCCATTACTATCTACCCTTGAACGATGTCAGCATCGGACGTCACCGGTTCCATTTCCCGGCGGGGTACTTTGAACGCCGGCAAGACAGAACCAGCGGCTGCATCCTGGACACGGGTTGCACCGCGAGTTATCTGATCAGGCCGGCCTACGAAAGAGTGAGTGAGTACTTGACGGAACACTTCATCAGGCACCATATCAATCGGATCAGCGCAAGCGAGTGCAATCCTGGATTGGAGCATTGCTTCGCCCTACAGGACGATAACTTCGTCGACCTATTACTGTCCATGACCCTTCATTTCATGGGCGCCGACCTCCAGATCGGGTGGAAGAGCACGTACCTAGTGAAGAAGCGCAAGAGATGCTTCTGCTTCATGGTGGCGCCGCACGATCACTTAACCATCCTCGGGGCCTATCAGCAAGCGGACACACGATTCGTGTTTGACGTCAGGAATCGAGCGCTGTGGTTCGACCACGAGAACTGTGGAGAAGATGGGGCTTCCCATTCATAAATCTAGCTTCTTATTTTCCTAAACTTCTTGAAAATGCATATATGTATGCATTTTTACATAACAAACTATTTGGATGCCCATCAATTCAATAACATGGATTGCCTATTTTGGAGCCAAAATATATCTTTTGCCGTGGCCGCCTAAACACGGGGGTTGCAGCCCATGGATGTCGCTGAGGTTGTAGGCCTTCATAGAATCTGAGATTCGGTAGTGGCGGACAAGGAGAGTGGCGGGGATGGAGATGGAGTTATTACATAGATTCCCTAGCATGGAGAGGGAGAGAGAGGGGAGAGGCTAGGGTTTTGGGGAGAAGGATTGACCCATCTCATTAGGCCATAGGCTAGATATATAGATTCCCCAAGGGGATATATTGTACATTGAATCTACTAATATAGGTATCCTATACATGGAGTTTATAGGGTGTGTATTTCCATTCTATACACTATCACTAACAACCCCTCTCAAACTCAAGGTGGATCATGCACCATGAGTTTGCTGAGTAGAATATGAAAACGTGGAGTAATGAGTCTTCGTGAAGAATTCAGCAATTTGCTCTCCGGAGAGACAAATGGAAGAGAGATGGTCCCAGCCTCATACTCCTGCCATGAGTAGTAGTAATCAAGCTCGATATGTTTCGCCCTCTCGTGAAAGACTTGGTTGATAGAGATGTGTACAACACTCCGATTGTCACAATGAATAGTTGTAGGCCCAAAGATCTCAACCACTAGATCTTCAAGGAGATATCGCAAGTGAAAGATTTTTGGTAGTAGAGGTCATGGCTCGAAAAGCCGACCTTGGTAATGGAGAGAGAGACAACACTCTGCTTTTTACTGCACCATAAAATGAGAGTCTCCAAGAAGCAGGTAATAGCTGTTAGTCGATCACCGGCCTAGTCAGCATCCGAGTAGGAACGTTAGACCAGAGGAGAAGTCACCAAATTCTTTGTGAGGATAATCACCTTACCCTAAAGAACACATCCACCAAAAATCTTCAAATTCTAAAACTTCGTAGATGTTAAACAACACCTGTGGTGCAGCACCGGACTGCACCTCAGGTTTAATAGGACTTCCTATGGAAGGGTAACGCTCCAGGTAGGACCGCGCGCGATTCCGCTTATGAAGTGGGGCCAGGTGTGAAAATCCAAGGAGCAAGAGGGCTTACGAATTGTCAATCTAAGGGATTTCAACGTTGCAATGCTCTGGAAGTGGTGGTGGGGCCTGCAGTCCTTCCCATGAGACAATTGGGCACGAGTTGTCAGGGGTCTCTACTTCAAGAGGTCTTCCGTGCCGCAGGCACAGGGTAGACGCTTGGGGAAGATTTCAACTTTCTTGAAGGGCGTGTCGAAGGTCCATGAAGTGTACAAGTGCAGAACTAGTATCGTTATCGGGGATGGTCGCTCAACGAGATTTTGGGATGACATTTGGCCTGGTGACTGCCCTCTGCGAACGTTGCTACCAGATGTTTACCTTCAATCGTTCTATAAGGCAGGGACCGTTAGTTCTGGTTATCTCCGGGGTAAGGGTACATGGGTGCTGGTCCATCAAATTCATGAGACCGCTATCCTGGGAGGCTGAAATTCAGAAGATCGCTATCCTAGGAGGCTCATCAGCAGGTAGTGCAGCTAGCTGGAGGTGCTTTTAGCGAACATCTCCTTCTCCAACTAGTTTGACAGGGTGGCTTGGTGGTGGCATAGTTCGGGGAGATTATCTATCCGATCTTTTTACCGCTTCCTGAATAACGGCGGAAGGGGATGCCCCATGGCTAAGCACCTTTGACGGTGCAGGGCCCCCATGAAAACAAAGATTTTCTCTTGGCTGGTCGTCAAAAACAGGATCCTAACCAAGGATAACTTGGTTAAGCGGAATATCCCCATCACCGATCTGGACAGCCCAATGTGCGGTTCGGCAACTGAGGATATTGATCACCTGTTTTTGTCTAGTCCCTTCGCTAAGTAGATTTGAGATTTCGATCTACTAGGGGAAACTGGGTTTAATTTCCTGATATTCCTTCTTCGCTGCTCTCTCTGTGGATTACTTGGCGGAGGCAAGGCATTTTCAGACGGGCTGGTTGGGAGTGGCGACCCTCTGGTTGATCTGGCTTGAGAGGAACAACATGATTTCTCGAGAAAGGAAGTAGTTTGGATGGTTACGCTGCGCAAAATTGGGGAGTTAGTTGAAACTTGATTTCCGTTGGTTTCTAAGTGGAACGTGGCTATTGTAGCATCTTTTTTCTCGCCCTTTTTTTTAGGGTTCTTGTTCTTCCTTACCTTTCCGATCGCTTGATCGATTTTTTCTTTCTTGTACTTTCTGTTGGTTTTTATTTATTGGTTGGGGTCTTCGACTAACCCCTCCTCTCTCCGAGGGATTTCTAAAAAAAAAAAAGGGTTTCTTTTGCCCTAAACTTTACCTTGAATTAGACTTTACCCCCCATGTTTTCATTAATTGGACTTTACCCCCCAAAAGTAACTGGTCCGTCAGCTCACACCACCCCCCCAAAAAAAAACTTTTTCTTTTCCATAGGGTGAGCTGACTGAATAGTTAGTTTGGGGGGTAAAGTCTAATTAATGAAAATGGGGGGTAAAGTCTAATTCAAGGCAAAATTTGGAGGGCAAAGTCAAACTAACCCCCCCAAAAAAAGAGGTTTTTGTTGGTTTTTTCTTTAAAAAACCAATTGCCCTGAAAAAAAAAATAACACGTAATCTAAATCCGTTGAAGTTCGACTGAAATGACACTATCGTCCTTTTGCTATTTTTGGAGATCGATGAGGAAAGCCAGCAAAGAACCACTTTCAGAAAATATTTTTTGTGGAGGACTGTAAGTAAAATGGCATTTGTGGGTGTCTATTTTGTAACTCCAATATTTATAGGTACCGATCACGGATTCACGAACCCCTCTTATTATTTTAGGGTTATTTTGACTTTGCCCCCCAAATTTTTCCTTAAATTAGACTTTACCCCCATATTTTAATTAATTAGATTCTACCCCCTAAAACTAACTGTTCCGTCAGCTCACCCCCCAAAACTTTATATCTTTTCCGTCAGCTCACCCATTCTCTTAGATGGTGAACTGATGGAACAGTTAGTTTTGGGGGGTAAAGTCTAAATAATGAAATTATGGGGGGTAAAGTCTAATTCAAGGCAAAATTTGGGGGCAAAGTCAAAATAATCCTTTATTTAGGGAAATTTTATTCATACCCCAAAAATCTATAATTAGCCCCGATTTTCAACAAACTTGAACGCACCCCATTTTCTTTTATCATACCCCATTCCTATTCCAAAAATACCCTTCCCCTTACACCTCACCTTGAATACACCCCAGTTAAATAGTTTGTTCCATCTTGATTATACTCCAATTAAACACCCACCCTCTTGAGTATACCTCAATTATATGCCCTCTTGAACATACACCAATCTTAAGTACATCCGGCGATTGTGCCGACTTCTCTTTCTTTCCCCATTGGTTGAGGGGTAGGGGTGAGCGTCGGTTTTGTCGTTCGGTTTCGGTGTTGGTTTTGTCGATTTTATTTTTTTTTGGTTTTCGAAAAATCAAAATCGAAACCGAAACCGAAATGGTCGGTTTTTGTCGGTTCGGTGTGATCGGTTTTCGGTTCGGTTTCGGTTAATATGAGTTATGCTAGAACCCTTGGCTCTTGAATCTTAATCGTCAGTTCATCACAAATAAGTGGATAATTATGTTCTTACATAGTGCCAAAATGAAAGTTCAAAGCAAAATCAACCGACGTTCACTCTTTTGAAGCATTGTAGATCAAACATAATTACTTCGTACTTGCACTTACTGGAAACAAAAGTATTATGGCCGTTGTGTTTATGATTTAAGAAGTCGGGTCGGTTTTTTCGGTTTCGGTTCGGTGTTTCATACCCGGGAACCGAAACTGAAACCGATTTAATCGGTTTTGTCGGTTCGGTTTGTTTTCGGTTCGGTCTGATGTTCGGTTCGGTTATTTCGGTTAAATTTTGGTCGGTTTCGGTTCGGTTAGGCGGTTCGGGTCAGTTTTTGCACAGCCCTATTGAGGGGTTAGATCTCCAATGAAAGAATCTGATTGAGAATTGGGGGTTGGGTTTGTCGAGTCCCTTCGATGTTGTTGTTACCAATGACGATGACGATGACGCCATATCTATCTCCATCGTTTCCTTCTCGAATAGGCATTCAAAAGCTTATATATTTAAGTTAGGTTTTAATTGATATGTGGGATAAATTTATGGGTATAATATGTATTTAAAAAATTCTGAGAAAGTTATTATAAAACGAATGGGTGATGGAGGGTAATTACAGATTTTTGGGATATGAATAAGATTTTCCTTTATTTATTATTTCAATCAATATAGGAAACAACAAGATTTATGAAGGGCTGCCCCATTTGGGAATTGGGAAGCCATACAATCACGCTCTAACTTTGATGCCCCCCATCATGTTGGCAGTCCTCGTGAGCAAACCACAGCTCTCGATTCTTGACGTCGAGCACGAATCGTGTGTCCGTTTGCTGATATGCCCCGAGGACGGACAGGTGGTCGTGCGGCGACACCGCAAAGCAGAAGCAACTCTCGACATCGTGAAACGACGAGCGAGCGACACACGGACGCTCGTCGATAGGAGTCGAAGATCACGGGAATAGCCTCCGCAATCCTTCTACCCACGATCTTGGGATTGCAACCTGAGAACAAGAAACAAAAATTCACAAGCACAACATACACGACAAGAAACAACAAGGATTTAACGTGGTTCACCCCGGGAATAAGGGCTACGTCCACGACCGCCGCACAAATCCACTATAACCAAGATGAAGTTACAATGATACAAGGTCACGCACACAAACCCTCATCACCCATCCCCTATTTAGGCACCAAGCCTCTCTCACAAAAAGGAAACTCAAGTGCACACATAATGAGCTGCTGGAATTATGGGTGCCATCCAAGGTCTACCTTCCATCTTTGTAAGCGCCTATTATGAGCTGCTGAAATCATGGGTGTCAACCAAGATCTACCTTCCATCTTCGCATGCATGGTTGTCCCCCCAATTAATATTGCTGATTTTTTCCTTAACTGACCAACAATTAAGACCAGCTCTTCATCCTCCACAACCAACGGGATCTCCTCATAACTCCCTACCAAAATCACAAAGATATCAAGGATCATCTCCATAAGGAAATCCGATTAGAGGATGGGGCGGGTACATGAAGAGGGATAACTCCATCAACCTCAACAATCTCCCACTTGGAGATATCCCGAGTATAGTATCATCTCTGTGCGGCGGCGGCCTTTAGCTTAATCAACTAGGCCAATGGAAGCTGCGCACAGCTTCCCTTTATCGGGTGGAACGTGCTTTGTAAACATGTCAGCTGGGTTGACTTTGGTGTCAATTTTTCGAAGATCAAACTCCCCGTCTTCGAGCTTCTGCTGGACGAACCTATATCTGATGTCGATATGCTTTGTTCTGGAGTGAAAACCACCATTCTTAGCCAGATGAATGGCGCTTTGACTATCGCTATAGAGAACACACTCTACTTGACGACCAAGTTCTCCCAAGAGTCCTTTCATCCAGATCATTTCTTTGCAGGCCTCGGTGACTGCAATATATTCCGACTCCGTGGTTGACAATGCCACGATGTCCTGAAGGCGCGATACCCAGCTGACGGCTCCGCTACCAAGTGTGAAGACGTACCCCGTGGTACTCCTTCTACCATCAAGATCTCCAGCCATGTCGGAGTCAACAAAACCATCAATTTGCGTGCTATTACTGCCAAACTCAATAGCACGAGTAGAAGTCCCTCTGAGATATCTGAATATCCACTTTACTGCTTCCCAGTGTTGCTTGCCAGGCTTGCTCATGTATCGACTGACGACACCTACGGCATGTGCTATGTCGGGGCGGGTAGAGACCATAGCGTACATCAGGCTACCTACGACTGATGCATACGGGACTTGATCCATGTAGCTCAACTCCTCTTCAGTAGTTGGTGATTGCTCTGCTGATAATCTGAAGTGTGCCCTTAGTGGCGTGCTTACAGGCTTGGCATTCTCCATGTGAAAACGCTTTAGAATCTTGTTGACATACTCGGACTGCGAGAGACGAAGTGTCCTGGATGATCTATCTCTGTAAATCCTCATACCAAGGATTTGATTTGCTGGTCCTAGATCTTTCATCTCGAAGACTCCAGAAAGACTGGCCTTCAAATCCTTGATCATCTTCATGTCAGGGCTAGCGATTAGCATATCGTCAACGTACAACAATAGTATCACGAACGAGCTTCCTATCCTCTTCACATAGCAGCACTGATCAGTCTTGCACTTAGCAAACTTTTGAGCCACCATGAAGTCGTCAAACCTTTTGTACCATTGCCTGGGGGCTTGCTTTAGCCCATAAAGGCTCTTGCGTAGCCTGCAGACATACTGCTCCTTGCCCTTTTTCAAGAATCCTTCCGGCTGGTACATGTACAGCTCTTCCTCCAAATCACCGTGGAGGAAAGCTGTTTTGACATCCATTTGTTCCAAGTGTAAGTCGTCGATAGCGACCAAACTCAGAACAGCCCTGATGGTATTTTGCTTTACCACCGGGCTAAAAATCTCTTGGAAGTCGATCCCCGCTCGTTGTTCGTAGCCCTTGACTACCAACCTTGCTTTATGCCTAATAGACCCATTAGGCTCTTTCTTCTCTCTGAATAACCACCGGTTATGGAGCACCTTCTTGCCTGTAGGAGGAGCAACCAAATCCCATGTCTGGTTCTTTTGAAGTGAATTCATCTCCTCTTGCATCGCCGACTCCCACTTGACTCTGGCATCGGATTCCTGAGCTTCATCATAACTCTCCGGCTCACCATTATCTGTAAGCAATAAGTAGTTCAGAGTTTCAAGATATCGAGATGGTAATCTCCTGTCTCTCTCTCCTTTCCTCAGTGCAATTGGGACCTCGAGTTGATCAGGATCTGCTTCTTCATTTTGTTCTGCCACCTCATTTGCTTGAGAAGGCGTGAAACCTTTTGCAGATGTTTGCACTGGATCTATCAGAAGATGATCAACTTCTGATGGTGACGTCTGCTCTGAGATGTCCTTGTCCCAGTCCTTGTAAAGGACTTCTTCTCTGAAGATCACATTTCGGCTCCGAATGACCTTCCGAGTTTGGTGATCGTACAAACGGTACCCAAACTCGTCGCCACCATAGCCGATAAATGTGCACCTCTTTGACTTGGAATCCAGCTTTGATCTGTCGGCTCCATCGATCAAAGTGTAGGCGGTACACCCAAAAACCCGAAGGTGGGTGAGATCCACCTCTCTATCAGACCAAAGCTCCTCTGGCATCTCATTATCGATCGGCACAGATGGCGACCGATTGATGGTGTAGGCGGCAGTGCTAACTGCATCCGCCCAGAATGACTTGGGCAAACCCGAGTGTAGTCGCATACTTCGAGCTCTCTCTAGCAGCGACCGGTTCATCCTCTCGGCAACGCCATTCTGCTGAGGCGTTCCGGGGATGGTCTTCTGCCGCTTTATCCCTTGCCCCTTGTAGTAGACCTCGAACTCTGCACTGCAAAACTCTCCTCCGTTGTCTGAGCGAAGAGTCTTCAACTGGCACCCTGACTCTTTCTCAGCACAGGCTCTCCAGGTCTTGAACACATCAAATACGTCTGATTTCTTTTTCAAGAAATAGACCCACACCTTTCTGGTAGCATCATCGATGAACGTGAGGAAGTAGATGGAGTTGCCAAGGGATGGAGTAGAGGCTGGTCCCCATACATCTGTATGGACCAGCTCCAACCGCTCTGCCATCGGTGTGTTCCCTTGCTTCTTAAACGTGGCTCTCTTCTGCTTTCCGAGCACACAGCTTTCGCAGAAGTCTAGCTTAACCTCAGTTAAGCCAGACAGTTTGCCCATCTTGGCCACCGCCTGTAGGCCTCTTTCACTGATATGGCCCAGACGACGATGCCAGACATCACTAGTTGTCTGTGAGGCAGCAACAAACATATTGTTAGCTGAAACCGAATTTACTAGGTCCAAGATCTCACCATTTGCAATGTAGAGGGAGCCTTCACGTTTGCCACGAGCCACCGTCATGGCACCTTTGCTAACTCTCCAGTTGTCCTTGGTGAAGAGCACGTCGTAGTTTAGATCCGTTAGCTGACTAACAGATATGAGATTCTTTTTCAAGCTAGGGACGTGGCGAATGTCCTTCAGTGGAAGAGAAGCCCCTGCACTAAGCTTGAGACTGCCGCTCCCCTTTCCGGTGATGCTACACTTCTCGTCATTACCAAGGTAGACATTCCCCAGATTTTTCTTTTCATATCTGGGGATCTTGGCCTTCTCTCCGGTGGCATGGAACGATGCCCCGGAGTCAACGATCCAAGTGTCAATCTTGTTGTCGACTGACAGGAGCAACAGATCATCATCACTATTAGATGTGGCGACACACGCCTGGTCTTGCTGGTAGCCATCGGATTGAGGTCGTTTTGGCCCCTGACAGTCCTTTGCAAAGTGTCCTCGCTTGCCACAGTTGTAGCACTTGTAGGTGGCCTTGCTAGCATCGCTGGGTTGCTGGGACTTGCCCCTTTTTGATTTGGATCTATGCAGATTTCGGTTGTTCCGGCCTTGGGATCTCCCACGGTTCTCTACATTGAGAACACTGCCAGATGCCTCAATAGATCCGGAGTACTTTCTCCGTGATTCTTCATTGATGATGACGCTAACAACATCATCGAACTTCAGCACGCCATTGGAGGAGGAATTGCTAACCGTCATCACGAAGCCTTCCCAACTATCAGGCAGACTAGATAGTAGGAGAAGGGCTTGGACTTCATCGACGAACGTGATGGTCAGGGACTCCAGCTGCATCTTGATGTTGTTGAAGGAGTTGACGTGCTCGATTGCATTTCCCCCTTCCTTCATCTTCAGGCTAAACAATTGCTTCATCAGAAGCACCTTGTTCGATGCGGATGGCTTCTCGTACATATCACTGAGGGTCTTCATCATCTCGTACGTGGTCTTCGCTTTGGAAACGTTGAAGAGGACCGACTGTGCAAGGGACAATCGGATAGCGCCTAACGCCTTTCGATCGAGCACCTTCCAGTCGGGCTCCTCCATATTTGCAGGCTTCTTCTCCTCTAGCGGGTGGAACAGATCCTTTTGGTAGAGGTAGTCTTCCATCTGCATCTTCCAAAGGATGAAGTTTTTGCCATCAAACTTGTCCATGCTGAGCTTTATCTTGTCTTCCATTGCTCCCACTCGACAAAGGAACGAATCTTTGGCGAGGAACCCCGCTCTGATACCACTGAAACGACGAGCGAGCGACACACGGACGCTCGTCGATAGGAGTCGAAGATCACGGGAATAGCCTCCGCAATCCTTCTACCCACGATCTTGGGATTGCAACCTGAGAACAAGAAACAAAAATTCACAAGCACAACATACACGACAAGAAACAACAAGGATTTAACGTGGTTCACCCCGGGAATAAGGGCTACGTCCACGACCGCCGCACAAATCCACTATAACCAAGATGAAGTTACAATGATACAAGGTCACGCACACAAACCCTCATCACCCATCCCCTATTTAGGCACCAAGCCTCTCTCACAAAAAGGAAACTCAAGTGCACACATAATGAGCTGCTGGAATTATGGGTGCCATCCAAGGTCTATCTTCCATCTTTGCAAGCGCCTATTATGAGCTGCTGAAATCATGGGTGTCAACCAAGATCTACCTTCCATCTTCGCATGCATGGTTGTCCCCCCAATTAATATTGCTGATTTTTTCCTTAACTGACCAACAATTAAGACCAGCTCTTCATCCTCCACAACCAACGGGATCTCCTCATAACTCCCTACCAAAATCACAAAGATATCAAGGATCATCTCCATAAGGAAATCCGATTAGAGGATGGGGCGGGTACATGAAGAGGGATAACTCCATCAACCTCAACACATCGTTCACCATGTACATGCTCTCCCACCCTAACCGGAGGTCGGCCCCGATGAAATGAAGGGTCATTGGCGGCAACGCGTGGGCTAAGTTACCGGCCGGCAGGGCGAAGCCGTGTTTCAAGTGTGGATTGCACATTCTCGCACGGACCCGATACATTCCGTGTCTGGTGAAGTGTCCCGTCAAGTACTCAGTCACTATATCATAGGCCGGCCGGATCAGATGACTCACGATGGTGCCTGTGTCCAGGATGCAGCCGTTGGTTCCGTCTTCTCGGCGTGCAAAGTACCCCGCCGGAAAATGGAACCTGTGATTGCCAATGCTGACATCGTTCAAGGTTAGATAGTAATGACCGACGTCTTGAAATATTATGAAGTCCATATATTGGAATTGGGAATGCCTTCCCATCTCGTAATCGTCCCCGAACCGCAGGAAGCTGGATGCCCCTGAGGACGGCCGGACCAGGCAGTATGAGAATTGGCCGGTCAGGCCGCCCAGCTTCGTCGCTATCGAATCCGGCGAGCCGTCCATCCCCATTAACCCGGTCCATTCGCTGTTTTTGATTGGGAAGTTGTTGGAGTGGCCGCAGCCGAAGGTCAATCCGGGGAAGGCCTCGGGATGGCCACTGCGGTCGGATTGGAAGGTGAAGGTCTCGGTTGAGAGGACACCGGAGGAGGATGACCCTTCTTCATAGGTGATATGGTAGACGCACGCCCGTTCGGGCCAGGACCGTACGGGTGTGCACAGCGGCGGCTGCTGGATGGGAGAGCGCGGTAGGTGGGGGAGTCGGAGGACTTGAACTTTGGGCCTGGGAAGCAGGGACTGCAGGGCTTACACTGGATC
This sequence comes from Chamaelirium japonicum, assembly GCA_947650365.1. Taxonomy (NCBI): domain Eukaryota; kingdom Viridiplantae; phylum Streptophyta; class Magnoliopsida; order Liliales; family Melanthiaceae; genus Chamaelirium; species Chamaelirium japonicum. The sequence goes on along the minus strand of OX393552.1, from coordinate 82,911,763 downwards.
CACGTGAGGCTGCTGCCGGTGTCAAATCGGAGGAGTTGTGACTTTCGGCCGGTGCCGGTGCCGGTGCCAATGTCGACACTGACAATATAATCGTAATTTCTCTCCTGCATGGGAGGGTGTAAGGCGGTGGTGTTGGCACCTAGGATTGTCGATGCTAGCCATCGGACGCGAGTTGCAGAGGATTGGACGAGCCATTGTAGCCGTTGGGAGCGGGTGAGGTTGCCGGGGTAGAACGGGGAGCGGTCGGAGAATGGTGGGATGAGCTCGATGCTGAAACCCCTTCCGGTCGCCGTGATAGCAGTGGTGAAGAGGAGGAGGGTTGATAAGAGGCAGAGGAGGGTGATAGAGTGATTGACGGTGGGGGCCATGGTGGTGGTGGTGGTGGTGGTGGTGAGTACGTACATGGGGGAAGTGGGAGTCCAGTGGATATATACACATGAATGGAAAGTTGATTAGAGTCGGAAAGATTACACTTGGATCTGCTCAATTAAGTAGGTGCACGCAGTGCGGACCGTGCGAACTATGATGCATTGGCCCCCCTACAAAGTCTTAATGTACGTGTTTTGGCATGATAAAAGTTTTGTACACTGAATCTGAATTTTCATTTTGGTGGAATTTGGTGGCTGATGAGCAATAGCCACATGGAGTGCATTCCATCGAGGCCTGACTGGCAGAACGCCCGTCGGCAATGACCTCCGACCCCTTGCGGCGCACATAAGGCCAATCCGGCGACAAATGAAACAACCATTGCTGGAGGACCATGAATCGCACCGTCAGGCATCATGGTCAGTGTCGTTGCCCGTCACCCTATCGCACGACCCTTGCCCCCAATTGCAATCTATGAAATAATAATAATAATAAGGGCTTGTTTGGATTAGACACGCTACTGAACCAGGATTTTGGGAGCCCAGAATTTTTAAAAAAGACGAAGCGCCTGTTTGGATACAACCGGATCCCGAAAAATGTTTCTTCAAAGTTCAAAAACGTATCCTTTGGAGTCATTTTCCCGAAGCCCAAAATTGAGGCTCTGGGCACCTAATTCTTTTTGGGATTTTGGCTCCAAGATCCCAGAATCAGAATTCAATCCAAAGAGGGCTAAGGCCTTGGGCCCTGTTTGGATAGAATTATGAGATTCTTGGGGCAAAAATCCTAGAATCCCAAAAAATTGCTCCAAAGCTCATAGCCTCGATTTTGGGTTCCAAAAAAATAAGTCATATGTATGTTTTGGGTTATTCGAAGAAACACATTTTGCGATCCGGCTGTTTCCAAACAAGCTCTCTATCTTTTTTAGAGATTCTAGACTCCCAGAATCCTGGATCTAGAGAGTATCCAAACAGTTATTCAAATCATTGGACAACCTTGAATATAAAGCTATATAACTACTAAAAGTAAATGTGGGGGATTTTTGGGGCACCCTCACAACAATTGATTTGTTTGTGTTGGGATCCGATCCAGGCTCGTCTCGAGACGGGTTGCTCGTGTAGATGATGAGAGGTGGTGTGGAGGTATATGGCGTGTAAATGAGTGGCGTGCTGTGATCATAGACCCTCACGCAATAGAAGGAGCGAGAGTACACGGTGTGCGAGGAGCTTCCTCAGAGAAGACAATGGCTCACCACCACTGAAAAGATGAAACAAAAGAACAAAGCACAAAGAAATCACAGATGATGTCTGGCAATGACGATCAATAGATTTACTTGTGTGGGGAGAACCCGAGTATAAAATCCTTGCCTCTTCAATTCCTCACACAATCCACAAAGAGACACCCTCCCACATGAGCTAAACTAGATCCCACAACCCTCTCACCCAGGAGAAATAAGAAAAAAATCATTTCCAAAGCCCACAAGCCACATTGGATTTCTCTCCCTCTCCGTTGATCGATGATGATTGCCCTCTCTTGTAGCTTTTCTTGTTACTTAGGTTTGTCCTAGGTCTTCCATTTTATAAGCATACATTCGTAATAAAGTTGCAGAAGGAATCCCACGAGAAAACGCAGGCCGAACCGCCTCACTGTTGTACTGGCATATCAAGTCATTGGCATGACCTCGTTTGCTCGTCTGACTTTTATGCCGATGTTAGTCATGCGCACGACTTGGGAGAGTCGTGTGCACGACTGTGCCTGACTGATTCCTGCTTATTCCAGAGCTCTATCTTTCGTGATCATTTCTTCACGCACGAACCTTGAAGTTATATACGGCTTGTTTGGAGCTACATCTTCAACAATCTCCACCTTAGCTTCATAACAAGACATGAGCATCTCTTTGAACATGAACCCCCTTCTCTTTGAATAGAAAATCCATCGCCTGATTATCGTTGCCCCCTTTTGCTCCCGAACAGGAATCCCAATCACCGAGCTTGGTGATTGCCCAAGTCTATCAACTTGGCCACTGAAACTCTCCTCCTGATCATCTTCATCCCTGAGCGTGCTCCACATGTACCTTTGTTCTTTACCGAATACCGTGCACATATCGTCGCCCTCCTGACTAATCTTTATAGGCCTCCATCTTCATGACCCCCTTCATGATTATGAAGGCTCCGTCTCAAAGCTCCCCAACTCCACTTTGACCGGTGAAGGTACGTGCATCCGAAGGAATATAGCATGAAAAGAGAGATTAGATCGATTACCCCACCACCCCAGAGCATGATGAAGATCCTTGAGTGTCTGTACTTGCCCATCAGACATCTCAAGTCGAATATCCTTGACTCCCCTTATCGATAGCTTGAAGACGTCGTCCGTTGTCAATTTACCACCATTGCACTCCGTATATTTGTCGAACCATGCCTTGTGCAAATAAATATATATGATATGTGGCCCCCCTATCGACCCAATCTTATTTTCTCGTCCGACTTTTTATGCTGATGCCAATTGTGCACACGACCTGAAAAAGTCGTGGACACGACTATGCCTAGCCGATTCCTGCTTATTCCAAAATTATGTCTTCTGTCGTTCCTTTGCGCACGAACCTTGGAGTTGTATGTGGCTAGCTTATTTGGAGCCACATCTTCAACATGGCAGTGTTGAAGTGTGTGTGTGTGTGTGTGTGTGTGTACACTTTGAGAAACCAGATCTACCTTCGAAAGCAGCATTTTTTGCTGCTTTGATGGGTTGTCAGTGGATATCAAAGCCATGAACGTTGACAAAAATCATCCAAACTCACAATCAAGAGGGGCTAGAAGACACTGGAGGCCAAGTGGTCACCGACTACGGATGTAGTCGGAGGTCGTCGATGAGATAAGGTGATGAATGAACAGCTGACAATGGAAGAAGTCACCGGGTCTTTTATCAGTGGATGCCGACAGGTACTATCAGTGGAGATCACCGATGGAGATGATCGGAGGTTGTTGATGTCGATTCTGGCCGGAAATCACATGTGGCGCGGCTGTGGTGTGTTGTTAAAGCAGTAAAAATGCTGCTTTAGGAGGTAGTGTCCCGACCCTTAGATACTTCCACAACGACTTAGCACATACGACATCACAACCATCCGAAGAAGTTTGCAATCTGGAGTGATTGTGATTCACTCGTTCAGGTGTGATTCATTTGTTAGAGAGAAAAAGAGAGATAATACTAATAACTTTTTAAATTAACATCAACTGACCATTAAATGCCATTGAATGGGTACTTATTTTCTTTATAGTAGGTTTTTAAAATGATTTTTGGGAGAGAACCATGTTCGCACACGGAAAAAGGGTTCTGGCTCTTCAGAAGTGATCCACATGTCACAACACGGGAGAGAGGGCACCATGCATTACCCGCATTGCCTTTATTTTTTATGTGTTTTTCTTTATCTCAGTAACCCTAGTAGGAAATTTAAAGTCCATTTTATTTGATAGTTGGAACTTCTTTACAAGTTACCTCCCAACCACTGTAGTGGTTGTTTGCTGCAGATATATGACTCATTTTGTTGTTTGGTGCAGACTCAATTCTTGCTAAAGACACCACTAGAAAGAACAAGAGGATCTTATATAAATGGGCAATTAAAGTGACTAATATTTGGAATCTTTCGGGACTTCAGTGACTTTGGTCCCAATTAGAGATCGAACTTAGCATTCACCAAATCTGGCACTTTCAATAGAAAGAGATGCATTTCAATATGAAAGAGTTACGGATGATCTATGAAATTCAATATATGAGCCACCGAATTAGCTCGTGCAAGGCGGGACGGAGATTGGAACTTCAAACTCCTCGAAATCTCCTTGCAATTGTTTTTCCTCTCGATGGCTGCACTCGAGGGCGCAACTCAAGAGAGGCTATTTTAAATGGGATAACCAATTTATAAAGTTGGTAACCCTAAGTCCAAATGCCCCCCACAGATTTGATACGAAAAAGGATTAATGCATGTGAAAATCGGGCAAGGACACGAAAAGATCGAGGAAGGAAAGAAGGAAAGAGAGGAGATGAAGAAATAAGCTGATTAGGGTTGTTGATTCATAGAAGAATAGAGGAGTTTCTTTTTGAATTTAGAAATCTAGGTTTTGTTGGTTTTTTCCAGGTAATGTAAATCCCATGAAGTTCGACTGAAATGACACTATCATCCTTTTGCTATTTTTGGAGATGAGGAAAGCAAGCAAGAACAATTTTCAGAAATATACCTGCATGATGGACCTCAAGTAAACTGGCATTTGTGGGTGTCCTATTTTGTAAGTCTAATATTTTATAGGAACTGATCGATCACTAACCTACCTTATTATTTTATTAATTCAATCAGTACAGGAAACAAGAAGATTTATGAAGGGCCGCCCCTTTTGGGATTTAGGAAGCCATGCAAGCAAACATCTAACTGTGACGCCCATCATGTCGGCACTCCTCGATTATTGACGTCAAACACGAACCGTGTGTCTGCTTGCTGATACGGCCCGACGATGGTCAAGTGATTGTGCGGCAACACCGCGAAGCAGAAGCAGTGCTTCTTCTCGATCACAAAGTACGTGCTCTCCCAACCTATTCGGAGGTCGACCCCGTGGAAATGAAGGGTCATGGGCGGCAACGCGCCGGCTAAGTTACCGGCCGGCGGGGCGAAGCAGTGTTCCAAGTACGGATTACACGTCCTCGCTCTGATCCGATTGAGACGTTGCCTGATGAAGTGTTCCGTCAAGTACTCAGTCACTCTATTGTAGGCCGGCCGGATCATAAGACTCACACCGGTGACCGTGTCCAAGATGCAGCCTCTGGTTTTGTCTTTCCGGCGTGCAAAGTATCCCTCCTCAAAATGGAACCGGTGACCACCGATGCTGACATCGTTCAAGGTTAGATAGTAATGGCCGATGTTCGGGAATATTACGAACCCCATCTTTTGGAATTGGGAATGCCTTTCCATCTGGTAGTCATTCCCGAACCGCAGGAAGCTCGAGGCCCCCGAGGAGGGTTGGACTAGGCAGTACGAGAATTGGCCGGTCTGGCCGCCCAGCTTCGTCGCTATCGAATCCGGCGAGCCGCCCATCCCCATTAACCCGGTCCAGTCACTGTTTCTGATTTGGAAGTTGTTGGAGTGGCCGCAGCCGAAGGTCAAGCCGGGGAAGGCCTCGGGCCGGCCACTATGGTCGGACTGGAAGGTGAAGGTCTCAGTTGAGATGATGCCGGAGGAGGATGACCCTTCTCCGTTCGGGCCGGGACCGTATGGGTGTGTGCAGCGACTGCTGCTGGATGGGATAGGGCGGTAGGTAGGGGAGTTGGAGGACCTAAACTGTGGGCCTGGGATGCAGGGGCTGCAAGTTTCACACTGGATCCACGTGATGCTGCTGCCCGTGTCAAATCGGAGGAGTTGGGACTTTTGGCTGGCGCCGGTGCCGATGTCGACACTGACCACCTAATTGTTTTAGGGTTTTGAAGTATATTTGGGGTTCCCAATTAATGGGGATTCGGATCCCTGGATCGCAATATAAGGACCTTTTGGTGAAGATGGAGACCGTTTGGCGGTTTGGAAGGTCAAAATCTTTTCCCAAGCGGAGCAGTTGGTCTTGATTAAATCGGTATTAGCGGCTGTTCCGGTTCACGTGCTATCGGCTAGCGGGATTCTGATGAGCATCCTTCGTCGTATGGATCAGATTTGTTGGGGATTTTTTTAGGGTCATGCTAGTAGTGGTAGACACTTGCAGCTATCACCCAAGAGAGACGATACATCGGCCTTCACCTTCTGACATTTCCCACTCTTTAGGCGCAACAGGATATAGTTTCTTTGGGGTATCTATTGACTGCGACTAATGTGAGGGCTAGGTGGATATGTTCTAAGTATGGGCTATCGTTGGATAGTTGGCAGCAAGGGGTTGGGCGTAGGGCCTCCTCATGGCTTGCTAGGACCTTGAGGCAGGTCTTAGATGATGTTGGGGGCGGATGATGGTGGTCTGCGCCCTAAATACTTGAAGCTGCTTCAAGCCCTGCGAGGGCATTTCGATTTGAGGGTGGGCCAGGAACCACTGTGATGGGGGGCCCAATTATGGAAGCTTCAGGTGCCGCCGTGTGTTCATCTTTTCCTAGGGAAAGTGATTCATGGGGTTCCACCAACGGGTGAGTTACTCTTCCAATGGCTAAAGATGGGATTCGGGGGTTGTCCATGGTGTGAAGCGAGAAGAGAGGATTTGGAGCATGTGTTTTGGACGTTTTGCCCCAAAGCTCAGGTGTATTGGGATTGTTTCTTCCAACTACGAGCATGAATTTATATGCCTTAGACTTACTGAGACCTTCGGTTTGTGAGCAACGGGAGGAATTAAGGAGGTCCTGGGCCTAGTGAATACTTAGGCGTGGCAATGTGGGGTTTGCGGAAGGCGTGGTGTGATCGGCTGTTTCAGCATAAGACTTGTTCGTCCCTGGGGTTAGTAAAAAAAGCTGTGGCTCTTACCTAGATGTTTTGTCGTCGGCAAGGCACAGGGGGCGAGGTCGAGGGGAGAACTTAATTCGTGGTGTGGACTGATGGGGCTTTCCGCTCACCAGAGGAGTTAGGGAGTGGGGACTGGGTTATGGTGTTGTCGGAAGGCAAGATCTGTGCGGCGATGAGATTTCTGTGCAGGGTTGGCTCCCCATTCCAAGCAGAGATGTGGCCGGGCATTGAAGGGGGCCTTTCAGGAGTTGACCATGCGAGGTACAAGGAAAGTCATTGTCCTCATAAATGATTCTCATGCACGCGATGCTTTTGTGATTGGTCAGGGGGGAGTGTGGATTATATTTGTTTCTGCTAGTCACATCTTATTTGTTAGAGTGGCAGCACCTGTCTGACACCCGTCTCTATTGGATTCCGAGAAACACGCTAACAGTGTAGCTCATTGGCTGGCTCTGAAAACTACCTTGCTTGGCCGAGAGGGGTTTTGGGAAGTGGAGTTCCCTGATGTGTTAGTCGCCCTAGTTCAGGATGACTTACATGCCATGATGACATGACCACCATCTTGTACCAAAAGAAATAAAGTTTTGCACACTGAATCTGAATCTTCTTCTTGGTGGATTTGTAGGCTGATGACCATTAGCCACATGAATGTCTTTGTTGCTAAAGGCTGAACTTCGATTCTCATAAAACAAAAAAAAGGGCTGAACTTCTAGTCGAGTGAGCTATGCATACAAACTTTGAAAGAAGCTGAAGTTGATTGGTTCTTTAAACATGGAGCCAAACTAGACCATTCATTAATTAAAACTTAACCAACCTGAAAACTACATTTTGGTTCGGTTCTGATTTGTAAGTCAGTCAAATCAATGGACGAGGTAGAACATAAGGCTAAATAACTACTAAAAGTAACCGTGGGGGATTTTTTGGGGTCCCCTCACAACAATCGTTTTGTTTGTGTTGGGGTCCGATCCAGGCTTGTCTCGTGATGGCCAGGTTGCTCGTGGAGACGATGAGAGGCGGTGTGAAGGCTGTTACGTTGAGTTGTGAGCTGCGATAGGAGAAAATGAGCTGCGGATATTTTGACTCCTCTGGAAGTGTTGGGATTTGATGAAATTTGGTGAGGGAGTTGTCTAGGGTAAGATGATCATCCTCACCAGTTTTCATCAAATTCCAAAAGTTGTAGGGGGGTCAAATGGTTGAAGCAAAACTGCAGATTTTAACGGTGACTGCGGACGACATATTTTGCTTTGACCATTTGACCCGCCTATAAGTTTTGGTATTTGTTGAAAATTGATAAGGATGACCATCTTACCCTTGACAACACCCTCATTAAATTTCATCAAATTTCAAAACTCCTAGGGGGTGCAAAATACCCGCTGCTCACTTTCTAAACCGGCAGCTCACACCTCACTGTAACATTCCTCTCTCTCTCTCTCTCTCTCTCTCTCTCTCTCTCTCTCTCTCTCTCTCTCTCTCTCTATATATATATATATATATATATATATATATATATATATATATATATATATATATATATATATATATATATATATATATATATATATATCTTCGACCATTTGATCCGTCAATTAGTTTTGGAATTTGATGAAAATTGACCCCTTCGCACCATTCAGTAGGATACGTACCGCCACAGTCGAAACACAATTCATGATCCAAGAAACCCAAACCGGAAGAAAGCTCATTCTATTCATGACCACCTACAGTGTAACCCAATGGCCCCGATCATAAGCTTTCTTCAAATCCGTCTTAATTAACCTCCATTGTAGCCCTCCTCCTTGGGGCAACGTGGACTGCGTGCAACACCTCCTGTGTATGCAACACTTTTCCTCGGGCCGTATGCGTGCCCCGGAAGGAAAGCATGTTGTTCATTCCGAACTAAGGGAGGAAGGACCACCCTCAGGCGATTCACCTTGAGTTTAGAGATAAACTTACACCGCTGGTTGCATAGTACTTATCGGACGGCAATCAGCTAGGCTACTCGTAGCTTGGTTGGCCCTCCAGAATGAGGATCACAGCAGTGTCATTCCACCCACACGTCATAAATCCCATTACGGAAGAAATTCATGATATCTCGAATGAGATCGTCGCCAATTGTATCCTTGAAGGAAGTTATCTCATAATGCTTCCAACAATTGGCTAAACCATCTTTGAGACTGTCAATTTAGATAGATGAGAGTTAAATGTAAAAAGAAAAAGAATAACATGAGAGATTTTTGGGTGGCTCGGATGATTCCTTACTCCACCCCTAGCACTTACTACGATTATGCACTATATGAGGTAAGAGCTTATACGACTCAGCTCACCCAATCCAACGGTTGTTTAGTCTCACATTGCCTTGCCTTTCCACAGGTACGTGGTCAAAGGAGCTTTTGATGTAAGGTTCGTGTCCACGGAAGATCACCTTGCTAATGTTCTCACTAAATCGTCAAGTACAGCTCGCATCACTCTTCTGAAGTCCAAGCTTTCTGTTCTTCCAGGCCCGTCTTGCTAGGGCTGATAATGGGCCGAGCCCAACCAAGCCCGAGCCCAAGCCCGAGCCCATATATTTTTTTCTTCGGCCGAGTCCGACCCGTTGTGTATCGGGCTTTAAAGATAAGGCCCAAGCCCAATTCCATATTAAAGATTTGGACCTGGGCCGTACTCAGGCCCGAGCCTGAAAGCTTTTAATGACCAACTTTTTTTGGTGCCCCAAGACCGGCCCGTTTAGATTTCCGGACCAAATTTTACGCCCAAGACCATATAAAAAGTTTGGGATATTTGAAATAGGCTGGGCACTATTGGGGCTGGGCTCGATCCGGGCCCATTGCAAGCCCTACATCTTGCTTGTGGGGGGTGTTAGAGAAATGGCATGCATGGAAATGTTCTCATCTATATAACAAGGGACGTCAGTTTTGTGCTGACTGGACAAAATGGAACAAAAAAGCTAACTAAGACAAGCTGACTGGATAAAAATGAATCGAATAGATCTAGCCGTTCGTTCAAAAATCAACGCACGATCTCTCCTTGGTTTCAAATCCCAACCCATTTAAACTGTACTAAACCCCTAAAATCCCGGCCCATTGAAACTGCACTAAACTTGACCATTCATCCCGTGATCGTTGTTCGCATCAACGGCTATAAATCCGCCCGCTGAAATTTCGGCCACCCCAAACCATCAGGTCGATCTAGAGGAATCCATTCGAACAGAGACATCTGTGATTGATCGATTATAGGGGGAGGGGGAGGGGGAGTTGGTTGCGCCGAAGGTGCCCGCTTCGTGCCAATTGGCACGGGCGAGGAAATGGATGTCTCTATGAATGCCGGTGTTGTCAAAAGTGTTTTGTTACCAAAGGCATTCAGGTGTGTTGCCACCAAAGACGGCCCGCTGCAGTGCCGACAGTTGTGTTGCCACCAAAGGCGGCCCGCTGCAGTGCCGATAGGCATGGGCATGCGCTAGTGTATCAACCACATAAGGCAGCTCCCAATTGTGCATATCCTGGCCTCCATCGTGCATATCTTTACCGTATAAATAGCCTTCCAAATGAATGGTTGATGTAAATCTTGTATAACAGCCTTCCAAATGAATGGAATTGTATACCAAAATCTATTTGTGCTCCCCACACTTTGTGTGAGGCAGAGTGTTGACGAATAGTCCCACATCAATAAAAGAAGCATCCATCACCCGCTTAATATACCCCCTTCGGACCTCCCCTTACGACCCGCGTGCCAGGTTTTGGGGTGTGCGGAACATACACAATCTGAAAGAAAGAAAATAGAAAAAGTCAGTACTCAATTATAACCCCGAAATCCGTCGCGTTGGCAGATCGATCGGCTTCGAGACCTAATCGATCTAGATAGGTGGTTCCGAACATAGGTGCCAATCGTCAGGACAAGCCTTATTTGGTCAGTGACTATATCTTTAGATTTAAAGCACTCCTCTTGCCAACCAATGAATCTTCGGCATCGACGCAACGGCACCTTATACGTATTGATCCGACACACATATGAAAAGTTATGACTGTCGAAAGATTTCGAAGTCTTATTTGGTCAGTGACTATATCCTTAGATTTAGAGCATATCCCACAGATTCATTTCTTCACCATGGACTTATGAACAGAGATTTATATAAATCCCCCAAAGCACACCACATGAACACACAAAGCCCACACCCACTATCTACATCAGTATGGCCCAAACCGGCGATCGACATCCAACTCATCTTGGTGCCATCATACTCCTGTCCTTTGTCGCACTCCTCTTGCCTCAAAACGCAGCAGTCGGGAAGGGCTTCAGTTTGGAGCTAATCCACAGGGACTCCATCTACTCCCCCCTTTACCCTGGAAACCTCACGGACGTCGAGAGGCTCCGGCGACTCACCGGATTTGTCGAATCAGATGCCAATCGGCGGCTCCGTCCCAAAGAGGTGGGGATACGGCCCATCGTTTCCAACAAAAAATGGTTGTACATGGTGAGAGTCAGCATCGGGACCCCGCCAACCCCTCTTCATCTGCTTCTCGACACAGGCTCCAACGCCATATGGACTCAATGCTTTCCGTGCAACCCCTGCTTCGAGCAGCTCCCGCCCATGTATAAGCCCTCTGGGTCCTCGACGTACCATACACTCCCCGTCAACCACCCTCTCTGTTTACCTCCTAGCCACACCTCCGAGGCCGATTGCAGCTATGAGCAAAGGTAATAATACTTCACTCCATTTCAAACTTCCGTTTCTAAAAACCATGGATCCCAGGATGTGAGAGTTTCACATCCTGATATGGTCTGAAAGAAAGGGTGGGAAGCCAGAAGGTGGTAATGGCTGCAAGTGAGAATTGTTGCCCGACACTTCTAGATGGGTTACGGTTCAAATGGGGAAGATGAAGAAGAGGAGGAAGGGGGGGCGTGGTCGGCATTAAAAAGGTGATGTTGGTGGATTTTGATCATCATTGCCCATGATTTACTGATCTGGGTTTTTCATGTAAATCATTGTTCCGTGCATGTTGTGCCTTTTTCTCTCTCGTCTTTACTTTTTATGGCGGGGGACTTAGTGAAAACTCCTTTTTAGGGGATGATTTTAAGCTCAAGTTTAGACAATCCGTTCATTCGGGTTTAAATCTTTTCCGAAAAGACACTTTCAAATTAGACCTTAGTTAACTTTTTCAATCCCCATCAAATAGCAAAAATACTCTTCTTTTACCCCTTTGGAATAAAAAAATCAAGTGTTTGTACGGTGACCGCTACATGATTTTATTGTAGCAGAATATCAATAAGTTGTTACAATGAAATCATTATATCAATCGAATTGATACTTCATAATTATTAATCTACTATAGTGATTCTGGAGTATCAATTCGTGCAATCGAGTACATATCAACTCGATTGCTACAGTGATTTCACTATAGCAACTGAATTGATACATACTCCACTGAACGAATTGATACTCCAAAATCACTGTAGCAACCAGTTCTGAGTCTCTAACCATCAGCCATCCTTCCCATCAGATATTTGGACAACACCTACACAAGAGGCATACTTGCGACAGAGCACTTCACCATGGCGACAAGGTCCGGTGGCTCCGAGACCATCCCGGGGGTGGTCTTTGGTTGCTCCCATCAGACGAGCGAGAATTTTTTTAGCAACCCCCAAGTTGGTGGGATCCTGGCGATGAACGGCGGGTCCCATTCCTTTATAATGCAGCTGGGTCGTCGGGCCCGGAGCCGCTTCTCATACTGCCTAGCCCCCATGACACCGGAAGGGCTCAGTCACCTCCGGTTCGGCAGTGACATCGTCATTGCCCTGAACGCCCAGGTAACCCCATTCCTCCCAGGCAACAAGGACTCATACGACTTGTATCTACACGACATCAGCGTCAACGACCACCGCCTGAATCTCCAGCGGCGCACCTTCGCGTACAACCCCGACGGCACCGGAGGTTGTTCCATCGACTCGGGGGCAGCCCTCACGCAATTGATCCGCCCGGCTTATGACGCTGTGAAGGGCAAGCTGATGAGGCACTTCGAAGAACACAATCTCAACAGGCTAGACGGGAGTGCTTGGGAGATGGATCTCTGCTACCACAGGCCGCAGAACCCGGTGCCTTTCCCCACCATGGTGTTCCATTTCATCAGGGGTGCCGACCTTCGGCTGGAGACCCTGAATTTGTTCTTCATGATAAACGAAACTCCGGGCTTCTGCTTCACGATGGTACCATCTGATCACGGCACCATCATCGGGGCGGCACAGCAGCAGAACATAAGATTCGTATATGATCTTCGAAGAAAGCAGCTCAGTTTTGCACCGGAGAATTGTGCCGGGAACTGATAGTTAGAAGGTCGATGAATAAAATTGGCATGACAATGTGACGGGTTGATCTTTTGGAACCTGACTTAAGTATAGATCAGACTCAAAAGACTTCCCACTGTTAAGGATATAGTATTAAAAAGTGAAAACCATTTGTTTTAATAAACTTATAACCAAAAAAAATCTTGGAGTTGATGTAAATGGATTTTAATCCTAAATCATTCATGAGAGATCCTACTTCCAAGAGTTTAAGATTGTTACCAACAATGGAAGAATCCACGGATGAAAAACTTGTGCGATTCACGATCTCCGATGCGTGTTCCTCGGACATGCTCTCCACTCCCCGGGGCTAGAGGTATCTTTCTTTGGAGTGGACAAACAGGGTGTCCAGAAAACTCACATAGAGATGTCTTTACCTGGGAGAGGAACTAAGTACCGTTATTTATAACACTTTATGATTGCTCCGCATCAAGGAAATCCACAGATATTACGGATGGGATCGATCTTAAAATAAAGCCCAAGAACCCAGAGCATGCAAACATATGGAAAGCTCAATCAACAATCACTCAGGCTTATCCTTGGGTTTTAGCCTTATATGGGTTATGGACCTCACGTGTGGTCACATGGGCCACGTCTAGAAGCCCATAGGCTTACAATCTCCCACTTGGACCATGTTGACCATAATTTAAAAGATACATAATATAAGTTTGTATATGTAAAATAAGTTTGAAAGCAATTTTATGTAGTGATTATGTGATTAGATATTCAAAAGAAAATTTTAAATGCCGGACAAAGAATTAAAAAACAACATTTATGAGTTCTCCATAATGCTCTAGGCCCTTAATGAGAAAGCTTAATGGTAAAAGTCAGGTAGTCATGTGCTATCTATATATATATATATATATATATATATATATATATATATATATATATATATATATAGAGGGGTGTTACGTTGCGCTGTGCGCTGCCCCGGGAGCAAATGCGCTGTCCATTGGTGGCCGTTCGATCAGATTTGATCGACGGCAGAGGAAAATCCCGCTCAAATCCCGCTCCACTGTCTCGGCGCGAACTGTGACCGTCTGATCCCCTGGATCAGACGGTCTAATCCCGTGCAGCGCACCCCGCCAACACACAATTAGGCCGGTTCGATTCCCATCCGTTGGATCGATGGGAATCGAACGGACGAAATCCATTTTCGCTGTTACTGTAGCGGCTACAGTAACAGCGAAAAACATTTCAGCCCGTTGGATTCCCATCGATCCAACGGGTGGGAATCATGCAGCCCACTTATGTGTTAATTGGATTCCCATCCGTTGGATCGATGGGAATCCAACGGGCAGAAATTTTTTCGCTGTTACTGTAGCCGCTACAGTAACAGCGAAAATGGATTTCGTCCGTTCGATTCCCATCGATCCAACGGATGGGAATCGAACCGGCCAAATTATGTGTTGGTGGGCCGCGCTGCACGGTATCAAACCGTCTGATCCAGGGGATCAGACGGTCACGGTTCACGCCGAGACAGTGGAGCGGGATTTGAGCGGGATTTTCGTCTGCCGTTCGATCAAATCCGATCGGACGGCCATGCTTCTGCAGCGCATTTTCTCCCCGCAGCGCGCAGCGCAACGTAACACCCCTCTATATATATATATATATATATATATATATATATATATATATATATATATATATATATATATATATATATATATATATATATATACTAAAATGGAAGCCTCTCTCTCATGTTGTGACACGTGGACGTTTTTAAAGAGCCAGAATTCTTCTTTCGTGTGTGAACACGGCACTCTTTTAAATCCATTTTAAAACCTACCATAAAGATGATAAATTTGCATTCAATGATATTTAATGATCATTTGATATTAATCTCTGAATCACACTCACCTTACATTTCACACTTCTTCGAACAGTTACGATGTCGTATTTGCCAAATGGCGTGCATCAAGCACATTCGGGCATTGCCCGGGTTTCTTACTAGTAGTATAATACTAAAATGGAAGCCTCTCTCCCGTGTTGTGACATGTGGACGTTTTTTAAAGAGCCATAATTCTTCTTCCATGTATGAACGCGGCTCACTTTTAAATCCTATTAAAAACTGATTTTAAAGATGATAAATACTCATTCAATGGTATTTAATGGTCATTTGATGTTAATGTCTCTCACTAACAAGTGAATCACATTCACTTCAGATTTCACACTTTTTGGAACAGTTGTGATGTCGTCTGTGCCAAATGACGTGCATCAAGCTTAGTCGAGCATTGCCCGGAATTACTAGTTACTTTAAGAGCCGCATATTTCCTTCTGTAATCACGAGTATTGTGGGTGCAAAATTTAGCTAACGCTTGAAAGTGGGACCCGCAGCCCTACTTGGGGTCCACGAAAACTGTGGGACCTGCAGCCTTGCTTGGGCTCCCAAGATGACTGTGGGACCCGCAGCTCTGTCTGGGGCTCACGCGCACTATCTGGGGGGCTCGTGAATTCCCTCCCAAGTATTTGCCAGAACCCTATATATTTTTGAGAATATTCTCTAGATAAACCAAAACTCTATATATAGCAGACTCGACAATTATTCCTGATCCAACCTTCCAAAAAAAAAATATTCCAGATCCAAAAATCCAGACCAAAAACTACTACTCCACTCTCTGACTACTTGTAAGAAGCACTCCTTAGCCTGTCGAGAGTAGCTCTACCTTCTCAAAGATAGTGGATTCAAATGTTGCATCTTACCGCATGGAAACGTAGGCTCCGGCCGAACTTCATCATCACATTCCATGTCAACTCTCTCTCCCTCTCTATTTATCCTTCTTTGTCTCTCTCTCTACTCTACAGTGTTAGCGTGACAGCTTAGCACGCAATAGCTCAGCGCTTCAAAGCGCGCTACATCCTGCAGAATAAAACCTTTAATCGACTATTGGAGAGGGATCGTACTGTAATAACAGGCATCCCAGGGTTTTTTTGCCCAGAACAACCCAGTTGGATAGAATATTATTTTAATATATATGGTGGTGATTCTGTCGGACCCAGCGAGGTTCGCGAGCCAGCGCGGGTTGGCGCGAGTCGAGAGCGAATCGGGGTGAGTCAGGCTCGGCACAAGCCGAGCACGAATCAAGCTTAACCAGTAGAAGAAAAAAAAAAGAGAAGAAGGAGAAGAAGAAGTATAAGAAGAAAGGAAAAAAAAAAACCTAAACAAAAACCCAAACCCCCAAACCCAGACCCGAACCTGACCCCAAACCCTTCCCCTTCTCTCTCTCTCTCTCTCTCTCTCTCTCTCTCTCTCTCTCTCTCTCTCTCTCTCTCTCTCTCTCCCTCTCATCTCAGCCGATCCTCTCTCTCTCCCAAACCCAAACCCATCAGAGCCGTCCCCTCTCATCCCTCTCTCTCCCATCTCTCGGATCTCTCTCCTCTCTCTACCCGATCTCCATCCCCAACGGCCACCGCCCCCCTTGACCCAAAGCCTGCCACCGCCGCCCTCCTCCATCCCATCAGCCGCCCGCCCCCCCTTGACCCTAAGCCGGCCGCCGCCATCCTCCATCCCATCAGCCGCTCGCCCCTCCTTGACCCCTAAGCCCGGCCGCCACCCCTTACTTGACCCCTAAGCCCGGTCACCGCCACCTACTTGACCCCTAAGCCCGGTCGCCGCCACCTACTTGACCCCTAAGCCCGGCCGCCGCCCCCTTTCACCCTATAAAAGCCAGATCCGGCCCCCCTTACCCCCTCCGATCTCCCCTCTCTCCCCCTCCGATCTCTCTTTCCCTCTTTCAATCTCTCTCTCTCTCTTGCTGTAAGTGTGGCGTGCGGCAGTCAGAGCGCAGCCGCCTAGAGGAGGAGCCGCAGCCGCAGCCGACGACCCCCTGCACCAGGTCGGCCACCTCCCCTCATTTCCCCTATTTTTCTTTTTTTTCTTTTGTACTGTTGAGATCAGCCGATGAGCCGACCCATTGCATGCCACCCCTCCTTCTCACCTTGCTGCGATGGTTGCCGACGGCCTCGTTGTCGGCAATCATGCAACAGGTAGCACTCAACCCAGCCCGATCAGGCCCCATGGGCTGATAGCCACCTACCGCTTTGACCCCCGCGTCCCCTCCGTTGTGGTGGCTGCCGTTGGCTTTGACGTCGACTAGCAAACAGTAGAAGCCCCCCTCTTTGCCTTGTTTACCTTGTCATGGCCACGGCCGCCGGCTACATGGCCAATGGTTATGCAACCGATGCCGACGAACCCTGCCTTTTCTCCTTTCTCTATGCGGATCCGACCAGCCCCCTATCGCCTTCGATTTGACATGGCCATAGCCGCCGGCCAAGTGGCCGACAGTTGTGCAGTCAATGGAGCCCGATCTAGCCAGGCCAGGCCCTCTCCGACCACCCAACCTCCACGAATACCGACTCCCTGTGTGTGTGTGTGTGTATCAGTGAGTGCAGAGGGTATAACCCCCATCCCTTCTCTTCCTTTTCTTTGCGGTGGTATTTCTTCTGAGTCGTAGTGCAATTCGTAAAACCCCAAAGTCGACCCACTTGGGTTGGTAACCTTTATCGATCACTTTTTTCGCTAAGGCGGTTCCGACCGTACTCGGCCTTAGGAGTAAGCTAGCCATTTTGCTCACCCTGATATAGCCTTGTGCCGTTTGCATTGTCACGCGTAGAGTAGCCATGCAACTAAGAACGACAATATACCACTCACCCCATTAGCGGGCGACCCCAGAGTTCAACCAGTGGGAGTTCGATGATTGGGCAACCGACGATGCCAAGCCCTGCCTTGGCACACACTCTCGACCTCCCCTGAGAGGACGATCTAGCCTCTTGAGCCCACACTCAAGGTTAGCGGAACCGATCCCTCCAGGTCACGCTCGTCTCAGAGTTGATAATGCGAATACGGGTCTAATCGCTTTGAGAAGTCATTTGCGCACGAGATCGACCCCCTGGCGGCAACGAGGCGCTACTTAGCGGCCTAGGCTGGCTACTAGTGCGATTTCCGTGCAAACATGTCCTTTGATAAACCAAGCCCGATCGTTATCGGCTTTGCCAATTTTGTCATTAACTGACGCGATTACGATCGATTAGTCGGATTAGTGCTATTGAACCTTAGTGCGACTCCTCGCATCAGCAACACTGACTAACCAAGACTATACCATTGGCACATCGTTTTGCGTGCCAATAGATCAACATCCAACGATGCCTGTTTTCGTCGACTCAGCCAATTAGGGCCTGAGCCAGAGATATTTAATAGCACTTAATAACCATAGGCCAGCTGGGTATGTTTGACAGTTCGTGGACGCATTGACCAAGTTGGAGACGGAGCGGAGATCGCATAGCAGTAGTCCGAGCCCACTTTCCAGGTGACACATCATGCTTTCTTTAATAATTAATAATGATGATATAGAAATTAAGGGTAGGTGTCCATAACGCTGCATGTGGGTCCCGCCGGACGTCATCGCATATGGTTGAGTGGACCCCGCATGCAACCCTGGCACACGGTGGGAGTCATGAGTCCGCATGCAAGGCGGAGTCCACGGGTATACAAGTCCACATGCAAGGTGGGAGTCGCGAGTCCATGCAACCCTGGCACAAGGGTACACGGGTATACGGGTCTTGATACGAATGCATGCGGAGTCGCGAGTCCCGCCGGACATCGTGCATGTGGTTGAGAGGAGCGTGGCAACCCTGGCACACGGGTATACGGGCGAGAGTAAATTTTTATATTTATTGTGATGCATGGGTTGTGAGCATGGTATGAATCCCGAGGTAAAACATCGAAACTAATTTATTACTGTAACTGTGTGATAATCTGTCCGGTGAAAAGATTAGAACCCCGTGCGATCAAGGGCCATAAACCACCCTGCGCGTACAGCCGAAGTTAAGTAGGTTGGAGGTCACGGGCAAGGGTTATGGTAAAGCCAATAGGAGGTGCCCTCGAGTAGGGATTGGCCTAGCAACCCTGTCCCGGGAAGTTGAAGTCCCCATAGTAAAGCAAGTTGGGCGGTAAAGCTCCACCGTGAAAGACGGAAAATCCCTTATGATCATCTGGGTGATTAGTGCATGGTGTTGGTGGATGCACGGCGAGAGAGTTGGCCCTCTACATCAAAATAAAAGGCCCGATGTAATGCCCACCCGGAAGCAGGTTGAACAAATATCCGGGGTTCATATTTGAGTGTGTGTTTGTCTCTTTATTAAATTAGAATTGTATAACTATTTACACGATGACTTAGTGACAGTAGGATTTGCATGTGAATGTAGAAATTGTTAGGATTGATGTGTTCTAAGCTTGTAAAATTTTATGTTTTAGTCTAATAAAGATTGATAGTTATTAATATATGAGATGCATATAGGTGCGTAATATAGTTACGTGTTCTTTAGGGAACAGAGAGCCATGGTTATATGGTAGTCCACTGAGTTGAAGACTGAGTGGATTGGTCCCGTATAACCTAAATAAGTTCGCAGCTATGATCAGGTTGGTCGCCTCATCATGGTAAGCTGTTGGCGATGACAGTTCATGGGATGTCTTCACCATGGTCATCACCAGGCACAGAGTCTGTGGCTGAACGGAACTAACACGGTGTACAGATCAGTGAGCAGACACTGGTACACTAAACCATGTTTCTGCTTAGGGTAAAACGGTCATAAACCCTAAGGAACCACGTCTGATGGACTAACCAGTTGCGTGGTGCTTTGGCGCACCAATGTGTGAGGATCCATATGCAGTGATCCAAAACCACGGTGTACTGGGTTACCCGGCTGGCGTTGCATTAGCGTGTCACTCCTGCAGGCCATCCACACCCCTGATGGGAGGTGCATTCCTTGGTGTGACTTACACTGTACCAAACCCAGGCCTGGTGGTCATCAGTTTGACTGTTGACCGGGTTCGATTACTTGACGGGGTAATCAGAGGTACGATGTATAGGTCAACCTGGAAGAAACCATGTCATATGATCATTCGAGTCTGACGGTAGTCTTCACCACTCGAAGTGAATCATGGCATCAAGTGGAGGGACAGCGAGTTTACCACTACTAAGCGGAGAGGAGGGGTATGATGGAGAACATAGTAAGTCTGGGTGAATTGGAGTGCAGCCTGCGTCGCACTCTGGGTGGCTACGCAGGTTAACTCGAGCTCAGAGGATCGATGGTACACTCGGGTAGTGTGTCGATCGAGCTTGAGTTGGAAGCCATGAACCCCGGTCCCTGATGGTTCCACCTTATCAACATTATGTACGGTTCTTGAACCATCTTCTCGGAACACCATAAGCATTAGGAGGAAGAAAGAAGTATACGCTCCGTGTGTGCTTGGCACTAGAGCACGGTAGATGCGTAACTACATACGAGTACTAAGGGTTGTGCCCGAGACTAGTACAGAGTCGCATGTAGTAATCCCTAGCCATAAGTGAACTTCGCTGCATAGGTGCGATGCACCGGGGTATGTTGCGAGTTGACTAGTTGACTTTGCTAGAGGCACCCTCCGGTAGTCTCAGTTAATAATAAGTAACTAGTAGAAATCACTTAAGAGGTGGCCGCTAGGTATCGCACGCTAGAAATGGTCAAAATGAGGCGTCAGGGCATTTTGGTAAAAACCTCACTCTGCCGGACCTCACTGTTGGCCGACCCTAGTGGTGTGACACCTTGCTAGGGCCGGCCCTATGATGTAGGGATAAGAATCCCTCATCTATAGGGCCGTCCATATAGATAGGGATGGGGCGATAAAAACGGATAAAGTCGAGCCCTAAAAAGTGGGAAAACGGATAAATACGCAGAGATATAAAAAGGAGATAATGGAGAGATAATTATGGGAGGTCTTTATCCCCTTGGATCCTTATCCAAGGGGGTAGGCCGGCCCTATAAAAGGACCTATGGGGCGCCGGCCCCATGTGCAAAAAAACCGAACCCCCCTCTCCCATCATCTCTCTAGTTCTCTCTCTAATCAATCTCCCGTTTCCCGCTTGATACTTCGTCTTCCTCGCGCGGAGTTCTGAAGAAGGAGAAGGGTCGTTCTTCGGAGGCACTCAGAGATCCGAGAGCGACGTTCCGTGCATCGTGTGAGATCGGGTGAACAAGAAGGTAACATCTTCATTCGTACCATCGGCATCTTCGTGAACGATCTTCCGTCTCCATCGACAAAGAAGACAATTCTCCGCGGTTAAAAGATCCGTACGAAAGGTATGTGTAATCTAACATGTAGATCTAGCGAGCATTATGATTTGCATGCATGCTAGTTAATCATTACGCTAGATTGCCGTTAGGAGTTTTCGATTCTCGTGCATACACATGCACACATATGTAGATTAGTTTCTATGAAAGTTTAAATAGTGTAACGTGCACCATGAACGGTCTTTCGACCGCCAAATCGCTTCCGCTGCGAGCCTCTGACCTGGATTAATTTCCAACAGAAATTGCATGGACACATAGGATGTGATTGAGAACATAGTTTGACAGTTAGGTTAATCAGTAAATTATCTCAAAATACGAGCATTTTTAATTATTAAAACTGTTAACTTGTCACTAGCCATTTATTTGGCTAATCTCCCAAATATATTTTTGGGAGCTACTCATTCCCACGAGTAGACTCTCCTACAGGAGCGGAGATATAGGAACAACAGTAGGAGTCCAGCAGTTAGCTTAGGGTAGCAGCTTGTCTTTCTATTTATGACAATCTTAGCATTCGATGTAATCGAACTGGATTGGAATAATAATTTTATTATTAGTTAGCTAGTTTGATAAGTGGTAATGTGTCAGCTGAACCTTTTGGGTAGGCCTCTCCTCAAGGCCCCAAGCCTAGGTTAGATCAAAGTGAAAATATAAAAAGAATAATTGACCTAATTTGGTAAGCCAGTAGATAGGACCTCCAGACCGATGCACCGAGTGTTAGGGAGTGGGTAAGATACTTGGCTCGCCGTCGGAGGCTTGAGCCTCGTTCTCTGTTGACAAACCTCCCTCTCTCTGTTTTATTTATTAAAAAAAAAAATTTATAAAATCAACTTTAAAATACTTCATTCTTTTTATGAGTGAGAAAAATGGAAGCCCGGTGAGAATCCCAATCAATATAGTGAAATGATTTGATCTCAAAACCCCTTTTTTTTACTTTATGCCCCAGGAATCAGTCTTAAGATTTCGGGGGCGTGACAGCTGGTATCAGAGCCTAGGGATATATTCCTAGGGGTTAATCTCAAGGATTATGAGTCTAGATTCTTCGTAGTTGGTTAGCGGGTGGTTGACGTTTGGACTATCTTTTCATTATAGATGGTGGATACTAGGAGTGGAAATGGTGCGAACAACGAAACAGGATTGTCCGCTGGACCAGACAGCGCGGCGATAATGATGGAGATGCTCCAAGGGAAGGACGCCATGGTCCAGCAGCAGTATGCTACTATTGCCCAGTAGCAGACGACTGCTCAGCAGCTGGCCGAGCTAGCTCAGGCTGCCCTTGCCCAGGCCAAGACACATCAACAGGCCGAGGGCGAGCGGCAAGGAAAAATTACTAAAGGACTTCATGTTGATAAGGACTTTCATGTTGAAGGGTTGATCTTCTTGTGTAAGGGTCTTCATGTTGATAAGGTCGACTTTCAATGGGCTAAGCCAGTCCCGAAGGGATAGGCTTGCCCGAACCTTGTGAAGCCTTGGGTCGTTGAAGGCGAATCTCCTCCTTTGCAGAGCCTCATTGCCTCTTGCGATCCGACCTTTTGAGCATTCCCCCTCCCCCTCTATTTATAGGTAAAGAGGGATGGGAGAGATATAGGAAGATTTATTTGAATCCCTTTAATATCTCACTCATAACTACCCAAGATATATTCCTTCATTGATGGAAGGAATAAATCTTTATTTCTTTTCCTTTTCTGGCGGGGTAGTTATGGTTCAATCTCTTTTTGAATTTATTTGAATCTTGCACATTAAATCGATGGCGACCCGGCTTCGTTTCTTATCCGTCGGATCGAGGGATTGACGTAGATCCACGCTTATGCAGACGTCTACACAACCTTCCCCCGCGCATGGCGGTGTTTCTTTCCTTTTTCTTCTATTTCTTCCTTTTCTTTTCTTTTCCTTTTTCTTTCCTTTCTTTTCTTTCTTTCTTTTCTTTCCTTTTATTTCTTTCTTTTCTTTCTTCCCTTGGCCGGCTGCACCCTTCCCACGGGAAGAGGGGGGCCATGGTTTGGCAAGGGGCCGGGTGGGCACCACTTGAGGATGGGCCCACCCGGCCTCTCTTTCGATCAGATCCAGTGGGCCCCCTTTGCCTGGCGCGGGCCCGTTTGCCCTTGGGCTGGCCTGCACGGGTCGGGTCCGGGTTCGACACAATTTATGTGTCTACAACGACGCTGCTGACCTCGGCAACGCGACGACACCGAACCCACCGCGATGGCATAGCCTGTAGCCCAAAAAAAAAGTTGTGGGGTGTGTGAGAGAGAAAGAAAGGGACAGGGACTTTCCTGACAATGGGCACCGACAAGTGGGAAACATGACGCCACTAACCCCGGCAATAGACACCGGCAATGCGACGACACCGAACCCACCGTGATGGCAAAGCCTATAGCCCAAAAAAAAATTTGTGGGTGTGTGTGAGAGAGAAAGAAAGAGACAAGGGCCTCTAAAATCGCTGAATTCCGATGAGAAACGAAAAATGTACATCATGTCAAACTTGTCTCTGGTCCTTAATTTTATCTCTCATTTTACTTTGTTGCAGCAGTAGAATGCATCGGAGCATTTCACTGCGGTGCCATAGTACAATGCACTGGCACATCTTCAATGATGCGTCGGAGCATCTTCACTGTGGTGCCGGTGCATTTCACTATGCTCCAGCGCAAATGATTTCGACTCTAATTTCTATCTCCCATTTCCTTGCTCTTGTTCACTTTACCTTACATTCATTCAATATTCCATGAAAAACTAGTAGTGGTGTTGACTTCATTTTATCCTCACTTCTTAACGGTCTCGTAGAGGATCACCCGATGATCGCAACACCTCTGAAATCACTGAATTCCAATGAGAAATGAAGAAGGTACGCCGTGCCGAACTTACCTAGCTCCAACTCTAATTTCCATATGTTATTTCTTCTTTCTTGTTCACTATTTTTATTACATCCATCCAATCTTCCATTAATACCTATCTGTGGTACTGACTTTATTTTATCCTCGTCTCGAGATCAACTCGTAGAGGATCACCCAAGGGTTGCAACTCCTATAGAATTACTGAATTCCGATAAGAAATGAAGAAGCTAAACTGTGTCAAACTTACCTCCGGTTCTCATTTTCATCTCTCATTTCTTACCGCCTACCTCCGCTACTGGTCAATGTCCGCTCGTCGTTGGCTCGACGGCAAAAGCTCACTAAGTACTTCAAGCTATGTAAGGGCATCATATAAAAAATGAAATCATCCTAACGATCTCCGGCAACGAGAGGCGCTTGAAGCGAGAAAAAATTCAAACAGAGATATTTGGCACAAAAAATAATCACAAAAATGCAACAACCGTTCTGATGTGATATTTGGCACGTGTTGAGGGTTAGAAAAATAATGCAAAAAGAACCAAATCCGAGTTGGGGGCCATTGGAACAAACCCCATAATTTTATAGGGACTGGTCACTAATTCCCCTTATGATCTTATTATTTCAATCAGTATAGGAAACAAGAAACTTTATGAAGGGCCACCCCATTTGGGAATTAGGAAGCCATGCAACCACGCAGCTAACTGTGATGCCCATCATGTTGGCACTCCTCGTGAGCAAACCATAGCTCTCGATTCTTGACGTCAAACACGAACCGTGTGTCCGCTTGCTGATGAGCCCCGACGATGGTCAAGTGATTGTGCGGCAACACCGCGAAGCAGAAGCAGTGCTTCTTCTCGATCACAAAGTACGTGCTCTCCCAACCTATCCGGAGGTCGGCCCCGCTGAAATGAAGTGTCATCGGCGGCAACGCATCTGCTAAGTTACCGGCCGGCAAGGCGAAGCAGACTAAGCAGTGTGTCAAGTGCCGATTACACGTACTCGCGCTGATCCGATTCAGACGTTGTCTGATGAAGTGTTCCGTCAAGTACTCAGTCACTCTATCGTAGGCCGGTCGGATCATAAGACTCATGGAGCAACCCGTGTCCAAGATGCAGCCTCTGGTTCTGTCTTCCCGGCGTGCAAAGTACCCCTCCTCAAAATGGAACCGGTGATCGCCGATGCTGACATCGTTCAAGGTTAGATAGTAATGACCGATGTCCCGGAATATTATGAACCCCATCTTTTGGAATTGGGAATGCCTTTCCATCTGGTAGTCCATCCCGAACCGTAGGAAGCTCGAGGCCCCCGAGGCCGGCTTGACCAGGCAGTATGAGAATCGGCCGTGTTAGTGATAGTGTATAGCATTGAGATACAGATACCCGTAGATACCTGTATAGGATACCCTTTTGTTCTTTCCCTTGTATCTTTATATATATTTGGCCCTTGGCCTAATGAGAAGGGTTCATCCATTCTCCCAAAACCCTAGCCTCTCTCTCTCTCTCTCTTTTCCTCTCCTTCCTCTTCATGCTAGGGATTGTTTCATGGTATCAGAGCTCATGATCCCGAGGTTCTCCGGCGAGATCTGACCCTTCGACGAGATCCGCAGATCTCGTGCTCAGATCCGGCCGATCCGGCTCAGATCCGACTGCATCAGATCCCCCCTCTTGCGCCATCAGATCTGCCCTCGGACTGGATTTTCTCCTCACTGGACTGCTTCTTCTCCTCATCGGACTGGTTCTTCTCCTCATCGGACTGGCCAGCGATGCCTTCAGATCTCTGAACTGCTCCGGCCAGCAATACCAGATCCGTCCCTGCCCTGCTCCGGCCAGCGATACCAGATCCGTTCCGGCCAGACCTCAGCTCCGAGATCTGAGATCTGACCTCTGCTCCGGCCAGCGATACCAGATCCGTTCCGGCCATCCGATCCCGAGGTTCTCCGGCCAGCGACCTCAGCTCGAGCACCAGATCTGAGATCTGACCTCTGCTCCGGCCAGCGATACCAGATCCGTTCCGGCCATCCGATCCCGAGGTTCTCCGGCCAGCGACCTCAGCTCGAGCACCAGATCTGACCTCTGCTCCGGCCAGCGATACCAAATCCGTTCCGATCCCGAGGTTCTCCGGCCAGCGACCTCAGCTCCGAGATCTGACCTCAGATCTGCCCTCTTGCGACATCTGATCTTAGAGGCCCTCTCCAACCAGCAACTTCAGATCTGAAGGTAGATCTGGAGGCATCGTCGAGCTCCTCACAAGATCCGACCGGTGATCCTCCCTTGCGTGAGCAGCCCTGCACCAGATCCGAAGTCAGATCTGAAGGCAGATCGCGGATCTGTTTGAGTTCCTAAACAGATCCTCCGGCCTCCGACATGAGCAGATTTGAGCCTTAAGATCAGCACCTCCGGCACTCGTGAGATCAACTCCGACCTCCGGCCTCCGAGTGAACTGCCATGGCCGACTCCTCCTCTGTCGATGCTCCTCCTCCCGGGCCACCACACTCCGAGAATCTCCCGTTCGAGTATACCCGCGACTTCTTGCCGAGCTCGACGGATTTCCCTCTCGCCTCTTCCGCCGACTGGGAAGCATGGGCAGCAACCGTTCAGACCACCCTTCTCGGACGTGGCCTTCTTGGACTACTCGACGGCACCACCACGGCACCAAGTCAGGCTTTTCCCACCGCTCTTCAAGCGTGGCGTCTTCGTGATGCACGGGTCGCTGCCTACCTTGTCACTTCGGTCGATCGGACGATGCGTGCCGACCTCGCCGCTCTTGGAGCATCTGCAGCTATATGGCGCTCCTTAGTTGAGCGTTTCGTGGAGTCTAGCGGCGCTCGCGAGTATGCCCTTCTCACCCAGGTCCAGTCGGAACAGCAGGGTGATCGCACGATCCAGCAATTCCATGCGCAGATGCGTGGTTACTGGCGGGAGCTTCAGTCACTGGTGCCTCCCGTCCCTCCCGAGTGCCGTGCCGCCCACCAAACCTTCTGGGAGCGCCGTCAGATTTACCAGTTCCTGATGGCCCTTCGACCGGAGTTTGGCTCACTTGCTGGTGCCCTGATCCACCGAGACCCACTTCCACGCTTGGATGCTGCCATTGCTGAGTTCGTCGCCGAAGAGACCAGGCTGCGCACCATAGCCACCAGGGCTCCTCCGCCCCCCTCCAGCCATACGGGCGTCCTTGCTGCAGCTCCAGCTGTCTCTCTTACTTCTGGTCGTGATCGGTTTGTGTGCACTCACTGCCACAAATCAGGCCATGTCGTCGCCACATGTTGGAAGCTGCATCCCGAGAAGAGGCAGGGACCCCGAGGACGTGGTTGCCCCGTTAGCTCTACTGCTGCTGCTGCCGCTACTGCTCCGTCCTCTCCTCGCACGATTGCATCTCCCCGAGGTTCCTTGGACGCCCCTGACGCTACTCAGCTCCTTCAGCAGCAGCTTGTACAGCTTCGGTTCCGCTTAGACCAGCAGGCGAGCTTCAGCTCCGCCGAGGCTTCCAGCGCCTCCAGTTCCTCTGCTCACTTAGCCACCCCCGGTACCTTCGCAACTTGGATTATGGACTCTGGGGCCTCCCATCACATGACTTCCAATGCTTCCTTGCTTACTGACTGCCGACCAGCACCGCACATCCCATCGATACACACTGCAGATGGCTCTTCTTTAGCCATCTCACAGTGTGGATCGATTACCACTACTACAGAACCGAGCGGTCGTCTCTCTTTACCCAATGTGTTGCATGTACCCCAGCTTCGCATGCAGCTCATCTCCATTAGCAGTCTTTGTGATTCTGGCTGTGTTGTGACTTTCTCCCCTTCATCTTGTGTTGTGCAGGATCCACGTACCGGACGGGTGATTGGCGCTGGTCGTAGGTCAGGCGGACTGTACCACCTCGAGCATCTCCACCTTCCACCCATTCCACCTTCTGGCGTTTGTAGTTTAGTTTCTTCCGATACCGACCTGTGGCACCGAAGACTAGGCCATATTTTTGAGTCTCGCCTTAAGAGCTTACTCCAGACTGGAGCTCTAGGTCGTTGCTCTTTCTCTTCTTTATCTACATGTACCGGTTGTAAGTTTGCCAAAGCTACAGCCTTACCTTTTCCTTCTAGTATCTCTCAGAGTTCTGCTCCCTTTGACTTAGTACACTCTGATATCTGGGGCCCTGCACCTCTTCCTTCGATGTGTGGCTATCGCTACTATATCTCTTTCATCGATGACTTCAGCCGATACACTTGGGTTTACCTTCTTCAGCACCGCTCTGAGGTTCCTCAGGTCTACCAGATTTTCACCTCGATGGTCCACACACAGTTCGGTTATCGCATTAAGACCTTTCGGTCTGATTGCGCCCTCGAGTATCTCTCTACTGCTATGCGGGCACTTCTTCAGTCCCATGGGACCTTATTCCAGCACTCCTGTCCTCACACACACGAGCAAAACGGAGTAGCCGAGCGGAAGCACCGTCATATCCTTGAGACGACGCGTGCTCTTCTTCTCTCTGCTTCCGTTCCACGCACTTTCTGGGCTGAGGCTGTCTTGACCTCCGTCAACCTCATCAACATCACCCCTTCGTCTGTTCTCCCGGGTAGTGCCTCTCCACAAGAGCGTATTTTCTCTTCCCCTCCTGACTACAGTTTGCTTCGTACCTTCGGATGCACCTGTTTCGTTCTTCTTCCGCCCCATGAGCGCACGAAGTTGTCCGAACGTGCAGTCAAATGCATCCTCCTAGGAATCAGCGCCGAGCACAAGGGTTATCGTTGCTATGACCCCTTGACTCATCGTCTTCGCATCTCTAGACACGTCTCCTTCGTCGAGGATGCCCCTTATTACTCCTCTCCAGCTCAGGACCTCACCTTCTTGGAGACTCCTCCCACTCTGTCTCCGACTCTCGAGCCTCTTCTATCACCCCTCTCACCTAGCTCTACTTCTCCCCCTGTTTCTAGTGATTCTTCCACGGAGTCTTCCTCTGTCCCCTCCTCTCCTCCGTCACCGGTTGCTTCTGTAGATCTTCCTCATACTCCCGATGCCTCTGGTACTCCGCCTGCTACGCCCAGTCCGACGCCGCCGGTCGTGGATCCTCACCCGCCGCCCCGCTACCCTCAGCACGAGCACCACCCACCTGATCGCTTCAGCTTTAGCTCTGGCCCACCTGACCGTTTTGGCTTTGCCACGGTCACCACCTACTCGCCTCAGTTTACAGCCTTTCTTGCAGCCCTTCACACAGAACAGGAGCCTCGGTCGTACCGGGAGGCCGTCCAGTCCCCTCAATGGCGACAGGCTATGAGCGAGGAATTTCAGGCATTTCAGCAGACTCAGACTTGGGATATCGTTCCCCTTCCTGTTGGTATTGAGCCTGTCAGTTGCCGGTGGGTCTACAAGGTCAAGCGGCGGCCTGATGGTTCCATCGAGCAGCACAAGGCTCGTTTGGTGGCTCGTGGCTTTACTCAGGCTTACGGCATAGACTACGAGGAGACTTTCGCACCTGTAGCTCAGATGACCTCCGTTCGTGCACTTCTGGCAGTTGCAGCAGTCCGTCGATGGCCTCTTCTCCAGATGGACGTGAAGAATGCCTTTCTCCATGGTGATCTTTCAGAGGTCGTCTACATGCAGCCACCCCCTGGTTTGCATACTCCTCCCCAGCATGTCTGTCGCCTCCGTCGAGCTATCTACGGGCTCAAGCAAGCCTCTCGAGCTTGGTTTGAGTGCTTCCGCCGAGCCGTCATCGAGATTGGCTACATTAAGAGCTCGCAGGACCACTCACTTTTTGTACGGTCATCTCCTCAGGGCAGGGCGATTCTCCTATTATACGTCGATGACATGATCATCACAGGTGATGACTCAGCTGCCATCACTTTCCTTCAGCAGCATCTTCGGCGCCGGTTCCAGATGAAAGATTTAGGTCCTCTTCGGTACTTCCTAGGGCTAGAGATCGCCCAAAGTGAGCGAGGGATTCTGCTATCTCAGCAGAAGTACACAGCCGACATCCTCAGTCGAGCTGCACTTTCCGATGATCGCTCCGCTGTCACCCCTCTCGAGTTTCACGTGAAGCTTCGTCCCACCGATGGTGAGCCTCTCTCAGATCCTACTCGGTACCGACAGATCGTTGGCCAGTTGGTTTATCTCTGCATCACCAGGCCCGACATTGCTCATGCCGTTAGCATCATCAGCCAGTTTGTCGAAGCCCCTCGCTCTGCTCACTATGCTGCCCTTCTTCGGCTTCTTCGTTATCTCCGAGGCACCATCACCCGGTCGCTCCTCCTATCATCGACTTCTCCTCTGGTACTGCGTGCCTACTCGGATGCCGACTGGGCTGGTGATCCGACCACTCGTCGATCGACTACCGGCTATTGCCTATTTCTCGGAGATTCTCTTATCTCATGGCGCAGCAAGAAGCAGAGCGTTGTCTCTCTCTCCAGTACTGAAGCAGAGTTTCGCGCCATGGCCTCTACTACCAAAGAGATCGTTCACTTGCGACGACTTCTCGGAGATCTAGGGGTTCAGATATCTGTACCTACAGCCCTTCACTGTGACAATCGGAGTGCTATACAGATTGTCACCAACCCGGTCTTTCACGAGAGGACGAAACACATCGAGCTCGATTGCTACTACTCTCGCCAGGAGTATGAAGCCGGGATCATCTCTCTCCCTTTTGTTTCCTCCGGAGAACAGATTGCCGACTTTTTCACGAAGTCACATCCTGCTCCACGCTTTCAGTTTTTGCTTAGCAAACTCATGGTGTATGACCCACCTTGAGTTTGAGGGGGGCTGTTAGTGATAGTGTATAGCATTGAGATACAGATACCCGTAGATACCTGTATAGGATACCCTTTTGTTCTTTCCCTTGTATCTTTATATATATTTGGCCCTTGGCCTAATGAGAAGGGTTCATCCATTCTCCCAAAACCCTAGCCTCTCTCTCTCTCTCTCTCTCTCTCTCTCTCTCTCTCTCTTTTCCTCTCCTTCCTCTCCATGCTAGGGATTGTTTCAGGCCGGTCTGGCCGCCCAGCTTCGTCGCAATCGAATCCGGCAAGCCGCCCATGCCCATTAACCCGGTCCAAGCGCTATGTCTGATTTGAAAGTAGTTGGAGTGGCCGCAGCCGAAGGTCAAGCCGGGGAAGGCCTCGGGCCGGCCACTGTGGTCGGACTGGAAGGTGAAGGTTTCGGTTGAGAGAACGCCGGACGAGGAGGACCCTTCGCCGTAGGCGATACGGTAGACGCACCGCCCGTTCGGGCCGGGACGGTATGGGTGTACGCAGCGGCTGCTGCTGGATGAGATAGCGCGGTAGGTGGGGGAGTCGGAGGCCTAAACTGTGGACCTGGGAAGCAGGGATTGCAAGGTTCACACTGGATCCACGTGAGACTGCTACCGGTGTCTAATCGGAGGAGTTGGGACTTTTGGCCGGCGCCGGTGCCGATGTCGACACTGACCACGTAATCGTTATTTTTCTCGAACATAGGAGGGCGTATGGCGGTAGTGTTGGCACCTAGGATTGTCGATTCTAGCCATCGAACGCGCGTTGCAGAGGATTTGGCGAGCCATTGTAGCCACTGGGAGTGTGTGAGGTTGCCGGGGTAGAACGGGGAGCGGTTGGAGAAGGGAGGGATGAGCTCAATGCTGAAACCCCTTCCGGTTGCCGTGTTAGCGGTGGTGAAGAGGAGGAGGAGGGTTGATAAGAGGCAGAGGAGGGTGACGGAGTGATGGACAGTGGGAGTCATGGTGGTGGTGGTGATGAGTACGTACATGGGGGAGTGGGAGTCTAATTGATATCTATATGGTGGTGGTGGTGATGAGTACGTACATGGGGGAGTGGGAGTCTAATTGATATCTATAAGACATAACATGCATGAATGGAGAGAAGAGACGAGTCGGAAAGATTACAGTTGGACCTACTCAATTAGTAGGTACAGCCGTGTGGACAGTGAGAACAATGATGCATCAGCCCTCCTACTGCAAGAAATGGAAGGACCCATTTCTGGAGATGAGTACAATCCTTAAGTTTGTTGCCTTTTTCCTACTTGGTAAGAAGGTTATTATGATAACAAAATCTTAGTGTTTTTTTACATGATAAAAGCTTTGCACACTGAATTTGAATCTTTTTTTTGAGGGAGTATATGTTGCCACCGAAGGCAATCGTCGGAATACAGTAGCGCCGAAGGCACCTGTTGCGTGCCGATCAACATAGGCTTCCACTAGTATGTATATACTAATAATACCCGTGCTTGTCGGCACTCGGACGATCGTCTTCGGCGACCACCGCATCAGCTTTCGGCGAGCAAACAGTTTGGACGAAGGGGTCCACATTCAGCAGGGGTGTCAAATTTCATTCAGATGCGCCACATTTACGGTAGCGCCAACACGGTTGACCGTCGAACGACCTAATGTGTTGTATAGTAATGCCCGTACTTGTCTGCAATTGGACGGCTGCCTTCGGCGGCCACCTTACCGCCTTTGATGTCATCGGTAATGCAACCTTTGACCACAACACGCACCCAGTTAGATGAAAGGACTTCTCATTGCCTTCGTCGACTGCCACCACCACCATTGCAGCGCCCATTTTCAATGGTAGCGCCTAAACAGAGAAGAAGAAGAAGAAGAAGAAGAAGACAGGAGAAAAAGAGAGAGAGGGGGAGGCCGTTCTATTGTCAGAAAAACCTTATGTACATGCCTCGGGGTGTACACCCCCTTTTCTCCCTTCTCACAAAAAATTGTTCATTTCTCTCCTATCTTTAATCCCTAAAATAAATACCCCCTTTAATTTTGTTACCATAATTTGGATCCTATAACACTACAAAAAAAAAAAATAGTTTTTACCAACGGAATATTTCCGTCGGCAAAATTGAAATTTCGTCGGTAATTATTTATCCCGACAGAATCTATTTCCGTCGCTAGGCTGCCGGAAAAAAAGGCGTCGGAAAAAACCGACGACGGACATAATATTTTCGTCGGTATTAATACCGACGGACAAATTTTATCCGTCGGTAATATGTTTGATTATTACCAACAGCTAACATTGTATCCGTCGGCAATATACTTGCTTATTACCAACAGATTACACGATATCCATCGGCGTAAATAAGAATATTACCTACAGATATATGATTACCATCGATAAAATATGAATATTTTTTTAAAAAATAATAGATTATTACCGACGGACTTTATAATATCCGTCGGTAATAAAACTTGATTTTTAAAAAAAAATTTACAAAAAATATTTGGTTATTTAATTCCTGTAATTTACAACAATAACACAATATATTGAAAAATTACCATAATTGACTAAATCAAATATTACCACAATACCAGACAATCAACAAGACCAAAAAATTAGCATATATTTATTACAAAATTAGTTTTACACAATCCAAAACTAAGGGAAGCTGCGTGCCCTATATCAACCACCCCACGCTGCCCGGCACCAACGCTGGTGCTCTCATCCCCTGACGCTGCACATCCTACAATTAACATGTATTTGTTACAAATATAATTTATATCTATAATTTAGAGTCTAAGCGTTGAAAAATCAAAAGTTAGTGTGTTTCGGATTTGAAATTGGTTTGGATTCGATCGGATTGTCATCGGATCGACCTCCGACAATTCGTACATTGATTTTTTTCGTATTTCGGACTTGTGAGCAAGTTCTAATTAGATATTTTAATAATTTTCCCTCAAATTGATAAATTTAGAGTCTAAGCTTTGAAAAAACAAAAATTAGTGTGCTTCGGATTTGAAATTGGTTTGGAGTCGATAGGATCGGCATCGGATCGGCATCCGTAAATTTCTACTTAGATTTTTTTCATATTTCGGACTTGCGAGCAAGCTCTAATTAGATATTTCAATAATTTAAGCTCCGATTGACAAATTTAGAGTCTAAGCGTTGAAAAATCATAAGTTAGCGTGTTTCGGATTTGAAATTGGTTTGGATTCGATCGGATCGGTATCCGATAATTTGTACTTGGATTTTTTTTGTATTTCGGACTTGCGAGCAAGTTCTAATTAGATATTTTAACAATATACGCTCCGATTGACAAATTTAGAGTCTAAGCGTTGAAAAATCATAAGTTAGCGTATTTTGTATTTGAAATTTGGTTTGGATTCGATCGAATCGTCATTAGATCAGCATCCGATAATTCATACTTGGATTTTTTTTGTATTTCGGACTTGCGAGCAAGCTCTAATTAGACATTTTAACAATTTACGCTCCAATTGACATATTTAGAGTCTAAGAGTTGAAAAATCAAAAGATAGCGTGTTTCGGATTTAAAATTGGTTTGGATTTGATCGGATCATCATCGGATCGGCATCCGACAATTCATACTTGGATTTTTTTTATAGTTCGGACATGCGAGCAAGTTCTAATTAGATATTTTAACAATTTCTCTCCCGATTGACAAATTTAGAGTCTAATCGTTGAAAAATCAAAAGTTAGCGTGTTTTGAATTTGAAATTGGTTTGGATTCGATCGGATCGGCATCGGATCGGCATCTGAAAATTCATGCTTGGATTTTTTTTGTATTTCGGACTTGTGAGCAAACTCTAATTAGATATTTTAATAATTTACGCTCCGATTGACAAATTTAGAGTCTAAGCGTTGAAAAATCATAAGTTAGTGTGTTTCGGATTTGAAATTGGTTTGGATTCGATCGGATCGTCATCGGATCGGCACCCGACAATTCGTACTTGGATTTTTTTTCGTATTTCGGACTTGCGAGCAAGTTCTAATTAGATATTTTAACAATTTACGCTCCGATTGACAAATTTAAAGTCTAAGCGTTGAAAATTCATAGGTTAGTGTGTTTCGGATTTGAAATTTGATTTGGATTCGATCGGATCGTCATCGAATCGGCATCTAATAGTTCGTACTTAGATTTTTTTCATATTTCGGGCTTGCGAGCAAGTTCTAATTAGATATTTTAATAATTTACGCTTCGATTGACAAATTTAGAGTCTAAGAGTTGAAAAATCATAAGTTAGTGTGTTTCGGATTTAAAATTTTGTTTGGATTAGATCGGATCGTAATTGGATCGGGATCTGACAATTTGTATCTTGATTTTTTTCGTATGTAGGACTTAGAGCAAGCTCTAATTAGATATTTTAATAATTTAGGTTCCGATTGACAAATTTAGAGTCTAAGCGTTGAAAAATCAAAAGTTAGCGTGTTTTGGATTTGAACATGGTTTGGATTCGATCGGATCGGCATCCGACAATTCGTACTTGGATTTTTTTTCATATTTCGATCTTGTGAGCAAGTTCTAATTAGATATTTTAACAATTTTCCCTCTGATTGAGAAATATAGAGTCTAAGCGTTGAAAAATTAAAAGTTAGCGTGTTTCGGATTTGAAATTGGTTTGGATTCGATCGGATCGTCATCGAATCGGCATCCAAAAATTCGTACTTAGATTTTTTTTATATTTCGGACTTGCGAGCAAGCTCTAATTAGATATTTTAACAATTTACGCTCCGATTAACAAATTTAGAGTCTAAGTGTTGAAAAATCATAATTTAGCATGTTTCGGATTTGAAATTGGTTTGCAATCGATCGGATCGGCATCGGATCGGCATCCAATAATTCGTACTTGAATTTTCTTTATATTTCGGACTTGCGAGCAAGTTCTAATTCGATATTTTAACAATTTACGCTTCGAATAACAAATTTAGAGTCTAAGCATTGAAAAATTATAAGTTAGTGTGTTTCGAATTTGATATTTGGTTTGGATTCGATCGGATTATCATCGGATCGACATCCGATAATTCGTACTTGGATTTTTTTCGTATTTCAGACTTACGAGCAAGCTCTAATTAAAAATATTAAAAATTTACACTCCGATTGACAAATTTAGAGTCTAAGAGTTGAAAAATCATAAATTAGCGTGTTTCGGATTTGAAATTGGTTTGGATTCGATCGCATCGGCATTCGACAATTTGTACTTGTTTTTTTTTCTATATTTCGGACTTGCGAGCAAGTTCTAATTATATATTTTAACAATTTCCCTTCCGATTGACAAATTTAGAGTCTAAGCGTTGAAAAATCAAAAGTTAGCATGTTTCAGATTTGAAATTGGTTTAGTTTCGATCGGATCATCATCTGATCGGCATCCAAAATTTCATACTTTGATTTTTTTTCGTATTTCCGACTTGCAAGCAAGCTCTAATTAGATATTTTAATAATTTATGCTCTGATTGACAAATTTAGAGTCTAAGCGTTGAAAAATCATAAGTTAGTGTATTTCAGATTTGAAATTGGTTTGGATTCGATCGGATCGTCATCGGATTGGCATCCGACAATTCGTATTTGTATTTTTTTGTATTTCGGACTTGCGAGCAAGTTCTAATTAGATATTTTAACAATTTACGCTCTAATTGACAAATTTAGAGTATAAGCGTTGAAAAATCATATATTATCGTGTTTCGGATTTGAAATTTGATTTGGATTCGTTCGGATAGTCATCGGATCGGCATCCGACAATTCATACTTAGATTTTTTTCATATTTCGGACTTGCGAGCAAGCTCTAATTAGATATTTTAACAATTTACGCTCTGATTGACAAATTTAGAGTCTAAGCGTTGAAAAATCAAAAATTAGCGTGTTTCGAATTTGAAATTGGTTTGGATTCGATCGGATCGTCATCGGATCCGCATCAGACAATTCATACTTAGATTTTTTTTGTATTTTGAATTTGTGAGCAAGTTCTAATTAGATATTTTAATAATTTCTCCTCTGATTGACAAATTTAGCGTCTAAGCATTGAAAAATCAAAAGTTAGCGTTTTTCAGATTTGAAATTGGTTAGGATTCAATCGGATCGTCATCCAAAAATTCATATTTGGATTTTTTTCATATTTCAGACTTGTGAGCAAGCTCTAATTAGATATTTTAATAATTTACGCTCCGATTGACAAATTTAGAGTCTAAGCATTAAAAAATCATAAGTTAGCGTGTTTCGGATTTGAAATTGGTTTGGATTCGATCGGATCGTTATCGGATCGGCATCTGACAATTTTTATTTGGATTTTTTTCGTATTTCAGACTTGCAAGCAAGTTCTAATTAGATATTTTAATAATTTACGCTCCGATTGATAAGTTTAGAACTAAGCGCTGAAAAATCATAAGTTAGCGTGTTTCGGATTTGAAATTTGGTTTGGATTCGATCGGATTGACATCCGACAATTTGTACTTGGATTTTTTTTTATTTCAGACTTGCAAGCAAGTTTAATTAGATATTTTAATAATTTACGCTCCGATTGACAAATTTAGAGTCTAAGCCTTGAAAAATCATAAGTTAGCTTGTTTCGGTTTTGAATTGGTTTGGATTCGATCGGATCAACATCCGATAATTCGTACTTAGATTTTTTCCGTATTTCAGACTTATGAGCAAATTCTAATTAGATATTGAACAATTTTCCCTCTGATTGACAAATTTAGAGCCTAAGCGTTGAAAAATCAAAAGTTAGCATATTTCGGATTCGAAATTGGTTTGGATTCGATCGGATCATCATCGGATTGACATTCGAAAATTCGTACATGGATTTTTTTCGCATTTTAGACTTTCAAGCAAGCTCTAATTAGATATTTTAATAATTTACGCTCTGGTTGACAAATTTAGAGCCTAAGTATTGAAAAATCATAAGTTAGCATGTTTTAGATTTTAAATTAGCTTGGATTCGATCGGATCGGCATCCAATAATTTGTACTTGGATTTTTTTTAATATTTCGGAGTTACGAGCAAATTCTAATTAGATATTTTAATAATTTACGCTCTGATTGATAAATTTAGAGTCTAAGCGTTGAAAAATCATAAGTTAGCGTGTTTCGGATTTGAAATTTGGTTTGGATTCAATCTGATCGACATCCAACAATTCGTACTCTGATTTTTTTCATATTTCGGACTTGCGAGCAAGCTCTAATTAGATATTTTAATAATTTACACTCCGATTGACAAATTTAGAGTCTAAGCGTTGAAAAATCAAAAGTTAGCGTGTTTTGGATTTGAAATTGGTTTGGATTCGATCGGATCATCATTGTATCGGCATCCAACAATTCGTACTTTGATTTTTTTCGTATTTTGGACTTGCGATCAAGTTCTAATTAGATATTTTAATAAATTTTTCTTCGATTAACAAATTTAGAGTCTAAGCGTTGAAAAATCAAAAGTTAGCGTGTTTCGGATTTGAAATTGGTATGGATTCGATCGGATCGTCATCGGATCGGCATCCGAAAATTTGTACTTGGATTTTTTTTATATTTCAGACTTGCGAGCAAGCTCTAATTAGATATTTTAACAATTTACGCTCCGATTGACAAATTTAGGATCTAAGTGTTGAAAAGTCATAAGTTGGCTTGTTTCGGATTTGAAATTGGTTTGGATTCGATCGGATTGTCATCGGATCAGCATCCGATAATTCGTACTTAGATTTTTTTCATATTTCGGACTTGCGAGCAAGTTCTAATTAGATATTTTAGCAATTTACACTCCGATTGATAAATTTAGAGTCTAAGCGTTGAAAAATCGTAACTTAGTGCGTTTCGGATTTGAAAGTTTGTTTGGATTCGATCGGATCGGCATCCGACAATTTGTACTTGGTATTTTTTCGTATTTCGAACTTACGAGCAAGCTCTAATTAGATATTTTAATAATTTACGCTCTGATTGATAAATTTAGAGTCTAAGCGTTGAAAAATCAAAAGTTAGTGTGTTTCGATTTTGAAATTGCTTTGGATTCGATCGGATCATCATCGGATCGACATCCGACAATTCGTACTTGGATTTTTTTTATATTTCAGACTTGCAAGCAAGTTCTAATTAGATATTTTAAAATTTTCCTCTCCGATTGATAAATTTAGAGTCTAAGCGTTGAAAAATCAAAAGTTAGCATGTTTCGGATTTGAAATTAGTTTGGATTCGATCGGATCGGCATCCGGCAATTCATACTTGGATTTTTTTTATATTTTGAACTTGCGAGCAAGTTCTAATTAGATATTTTAACAATTTCCACTCCGATTGATAAATTTAGAGTCTATGCGTTGAAAAATAAAAAGTTAGCGTGTTTCGGATTTGAAATTGGTTTAGATTCGATCGGATCGTCATTGGATCGGCATCCGACAATTCATATTTGGATATTTTTCATATTTTGGACTTGCGAGCAAGTTCGAATTAGTTATTTTAATAATTTCTCATCCGATTGACAAATTTAGAGTCTAAGCGTTGAAAAATCGAAAGTTAGCGTGTTTCGGATTTGAAATTGGTTTGTATTCGATCGGATCGTCATTGAATCGGCATCCGAAAAATCATATTTGGATTTTTTTTCGTATTTCAGACTTGCGAGAAAGCTCTAATTAGATATTTTAACAATTTACGCTCTGATTGACAAATTTAGAGTCTAAGCATTGAAAAATCATAAGTTAGCGTGTTTTGGATTTGAAATTGGTTTGGATTCGATCGGATGATCACCGGATCGGCATCCGACAATTCGTACTTGGATTTTTTTTTCATATTTTGGACTTGTGAACAAGCTCTAATTAGATATTTTAAAAATTTACGCTCCGATTGATAAATTTAGAGTCTAAGCGTTGAAAAATCAAAAGTTAGCGTGTTTCGGATTTGAAATTAGTTTGGATTTGATCGGATTATCATCGGATCGGCATCCCACAATTCATACTTGAATTTATTTCACATTCGAATTTGTGAGCAAGTTCTAATTAGATATTTTAACAATTTACCCTCCGATTGACAAATTTATAGTCTAAACATTGAAAAATCAAATAAAATAGCAATTGTACTTGTATTAATTTTAATAAGATGCATATATTATATTAATATTATAAAGATCAGTAAGTACCTAATCATGAGTAGGAGCCACCGCTAGAGTGTCTCATGAACTCATCAAGTCGACGTTCCAATTCCCTGCGAGCTTCTTTTTCCTCCTCAACTCGCTGCTCGAGTGCCTGCCTCTCCTCGTGCTCCGTCTCAACCCTGTGCTCGAGGGCCTACCTCTGCTCGCTCTCCACGTCTAGCACAGATTGGAACTGAGTGATAACCCCAGTCTGGGTATCCCGTGCTCTCGAGCGCATACCCTCCCGTCCAAAGTAGGAGGAGGGTGTGACTCCAAGGCCCGTACAGAGGACGCAGTCGTGCGTGGCAGATTTGAGTACAGTATCCATCGCCAAGTCAGCAAATACTGAGTTGGAGGAGGAGCCGGCCTCGCTCGATGGGGTCACCATAAGTCTTATTCTCTCCTATATGAAAACAACCAATGAGATTCAATGATATTTGATGGCATACGTATACAAATGTATTAATAATAATTTAATTACTTACGACTTGCAAGGCAACCTTGTTGTCCAGAAATACCCCATCAGTACGCTACCTCTTAGAGGCCTCAAAAAGGTCAATCCGATTAGGCTCGTGGCCCAAGGACTGTGTCTATTTTTTTGCATATAAAATAAATTAGATGAGTTAACATAAAGTTTATAGAGCTTTAAGAATAAAATATTTGTATCATTTACCAACTACTGGGTAAGCTGGGGCATGAAGGTCCTTCCCCTCACTGGAGTAGATGTCGTCGAGGCATTTCTATTATGCTTGCCTTTAGCAGAACTCGCATATGTCAATCGATTAAATTTTCAAACATCAATACAAATTTTTAGTATAACATTAAAATAAGTACGAATCAACAAAATAATAATTATACCTGAAACTGAGGGGTAGCCCAGTGAGCGACCAAAAACTATAGAACGTGTAGCGAAGGTGCGTCTCTCATCTCGGTCGCAGCCTGTAACTCCTCAGTCAGCTCATCGACCAAGTAACCGTAGAGCTGGTAGGGCTCGTGACGGTAATCCTTGTACCGCTCACTCATTGTCTTCCACAAGTCCTCCCGGTGGGTGTCAGTTTTCATATTCTCCCATTTAAATTGCTCCTGTAAAATCAATTTAGAAATAAATAATTTTATCAATTCAAATTATAAAGTATGATATTATTCTAAAATGCTTTAATAAAACTAATGTACCAAAAAGACCTGATACATCCTCTCCTTATAGGATGTATTGATGTTCTTCCACCTCTTTATCCCCACAATAGGGGCATTCCTCTCCTCCCTTACTATCATGCCGACCCACGTGGCGGCGTTTAAAGCGTGCTCGCCCACAAAAGATCTGCTGCTCCACTGTAGGAAAAGCGGCTTGCGTAAGCTCGACAAGCGCCGGGTCGTCGTCACACCCCGGTCGCCTACGTGCCTGGCGATCCTCGACCCTGCAAATAAAATATACATCAGTACTAAATAAGTATTTATAATATGTTTACAACTTTAGATCTAAATATTACCTGTGGGCGTAGACACTGTAGCTAAGTACTGAGGGCTGCTTGAAGCTCCGAAGGCTGCAACCTCAGGAGCTAGTGTGGAGAGAGGAACATCACTCGCAGATCCGGAGGGCTCAGCCTCAGACCCTGGGGTGGTAGCCGGTGCGCTCCGAGCTAGCCCATCCCTGCCTCTACGAACCCTCGACCGTGATGCCATCTGAAAGCAGTAATATTTTTCTATACGAAATAATATGATATAAATATGAAACAGTTTGATTTACATACATATGAAATAATATGATTTACATATGAAACAGTTTATTAAACGAGCCTAAACCGAGCTTTGGTCTGCTTAAGCTTTGCTCATTTATTAAACGAGCCTAAATCGAGCTTTAATCGACTTGAGCTTGTTCACGAGCCTAAACTTCAGACTAGGCTATGCTCAATTAGTGATTGAACAGTCCCTTATCGAGTTTGTTCACGAGTCTAAACTTCATATTAGGCCATATGTTAGGCTTATTCAAGCCATTTATGAGCTTATTCATGAGCCTTTTATGAGCCTATCGAGTTTGTTCACGAGCTTTGATAACAAGCCCTAAATAAGCATGTTCGCGAGCCCAAACGAGCCGAGATTTGGTCTGCTTGAGCTTGGCTTGACTAGTAACCGAACGAACTCGAACGAGCTTTTATCAAGCAAGGCCGCGAGCCGCTCACGAACAGCTTGGTTCGTTTGTAGCCATACCTAAACCCTAAACCTAATTTCCGAAAATGTAACATTCCGAAAATTTTCCATAATTCCAAATCGAAATTGGATTTTGAAATTTTGAAATTTCGGAATTAGAATCAAAATAACATTTGGGATTGCAAAATTTTCTGGCAATTTTCCAAACACCTCTATTCCAATCCGATCCATCCGAAAATCAGCCCTAGATAAAATGATAAAATCAAAAATTAACTAGTTAAACAAATGGGTATTGTGCTAGCATTTCAAACTTTAGAGTGCGTTTTGGAACAAAACAGTTGACAAAACGGGTATTGTGCTAACATTTCAAATTTTAGGGTGCGAATTTACAGATCAAGACTTGGCTCAGTGTGCATGCGCAATGTGCGCACGGTGCAGCAGCCGAGCATGGACGATGTGCTCGATTGAAATTAACCATTTGCATCAATCGAGCCGTTGGATCGACCATACTCGAATGCAACACAATTACGAGGGGTTAATTAATTAATATCAATTTTATAGAAAATTTCTTAAAAAGACATGTTATAATTATTGGAAGTTAATCCGGGTCAGAGGCTCGCAGCGGAAGCGATTTGGCGATCGAAAGACCGTTCATGGTGCACGTTACACTATTTAAACTTTCATGGAAACTAATCTACATATGTGTGCATGTGTATGCATGAGAATCGAAAACCCCTAACGGCAATCTAGCGTAATGATTAACTAGCATGCATGCAAATCATAATGCTCGCTAGATCTACATGTTAGATTACACATACCTTTCGTATGGATCTTTTAACCGCGGAGAATTGTCTTCTTTGTCGATGGAGACGGAAGATCGTTCGCGAAGATGCCGATGGTACGAATGGAGATGTTGCCTTCTTGTTCACCCGATCTTACACGATGCACGGAACGTCGCTCTCGGATCTCTGAGTGCCTCCGAAGAACGACCCTTCTCCTTCTTCAGAACTCCACGCGAGGAAGACGAAGTAGCAAGCGGGAAACGGGAGATAAAACGGGAGAGAACTAGAGAGATAAGAGGAGGGGGGGTTCGGATTTTCTAGCACATGGGGCCGGCGCCCCATAGGTCCTTTTATAGGGCCGGCCAACCCCCTTGGATAAGGATCCAAGGGGATAATGACCCCCTCTCATTATCTCTCCATTATCTCCTTTTTATCTCTCCGCGTATTTATCCGTTTTCCCACTTTTTAGGGCTCGATCTTAACCGTTTTTATCGCCCCATCCCTATCTATATGGCCGGCCCTATAGATGAGGGATTCTTATCCCTACATCATAGGGCCGGCCCTAGCAAGGTGTCACACCACTAGGGTCGGCCAACAGTGAGGTCCGGCAGAGTGAGGTTTTTACCAAAACGCCTCGACGCCTCATTTTGACCATTTCTAGCGTGCGATACCTAGCGGCCACTTCTTAAGTGATCTTTACTAGTTACCTGCTATTAACTGAGGCCACCTGAGGGTACCTCTAGCAAAGTCAACTAGTCAACTCGCAACATAACCCGGTGCATCGCACCTATGTAGCGAAGTTCACTTATGGCTAGGGATTACTACATGCGACTCCGTACTAGTCTCGGGGACAACCCTTAGTACTCGCATATAGTTACGCATCTACCATGCTCTAGTGCCAAGCATACACGGAACGTATACTTCTTTCTTCCTCTTGCTTATGGTGTTCCGAGGAGACGGTTCAAGAACCGTACATAATATTGATAAGGTGGAACCATCAGGGCCGGGGTTCATGGCTTCCAACTCAAGCTCGATCGACACACTACCCGAGTGTACCATCGATCCTCTGAGCTCGAGTTAACCTGCGTAGCCACCCAGAGTGCGACGCAGGCTGCACTCCAATTCACCCAGACTTACTATGTTCTCCATCATACCCCTGCTCTCCGCTTAGTAGTGGTAAACCCGCTGTCCCTCCACTTGATGCCATGATTCACTTCGAGCGGTGA
This sequence comes from Chamaelirium japonicum, assembly GCA_947650365.1. Lineage (NCBI taxonomy): Eukaryota > Viridiplantae > Streptophyta > Magnoliopsida > Liliales > Melanthiaceae > Chamaelirium > Chamaelirium japonicum. The sequence continues at coordinate 82,867,719 of OX393552.1, read as the reverse complement.
AGACTACCGTCAGACTCGAATGATCATATGACTTGGTTCCTTCCAGGTTGACCTATACATCGTACCTCTGATTACCCCGTCGAGTAATCGAACCCGGTCAACAGTCAAACTGATGACCACCAGGCCTGGGTTTGGTACAGTGTAAGTCACACCAAGGAACGCACCTCCCATCAGGGGTGTGGATGACCTGCAGGAGTGACACGCTAATGCAACGCCAGCCGGGTAACCCAGTACACCGTGGTTTTGGATCACTGCATATGGATCCTCATACATTGGTGCGCCAAAGCACCACGCAACTGGTTAGTCCATCAGACGTGGTTCCTCAGGGTTTAGGACCGTTTTACCCTAAGCAGAAACACGGCTTAGTGTACCAGTGTCTGCTCACTGATCTGTACACCGTGTTAGTTCTGTTCAGCCACAGACACTATGCCTGGTGATGACCATGGTGAAGAGATCCCATGAACTGTCATTGCCAACAGCTTATCATGATGAGGTGACCAACCTGATCATAGCTGCGAACATATTTAGGTTATACGGGACCAATCCACTTAGTCTTCAACTCAGTGGACTACCATATAACCATGGCTCTCTGTTCCCTAAAGAACACGTAACTATGTTACGCACCTATATGCATCTCATATAATAATAACTATCAATCTTTATTAGACCAAAACATAAAGTTTTACAAGCTTAGAACACATCAATCCCAACAATCTCCCACTTGGTCTAGCGAAGCAAAACGGTTTTGACTCCCATCGCGTCCACATGTCGCTCGAATGCCTTGGTAGGTATTGCCTTTGTGAAAGGATCAGCAACATTATCTGTAGATGCAATCTGTGTCACCGCTACTCGCCCTTGCTTTTGAAACTGCCTAATCAAGTGGAACTTGCGCTCGATGTGCTTCCCCTTTTGGTGATGTCTTGGCTCCTTTGCTTGTGCTACCGCCCCACTATTATCGCAGTAAAGCACAATAGGTAACTGGGCCTCTGGTACGCAACCCAAATCCGTAAGGAATTTCTTGAGCCATATCGCCTCTTTGGCTGACTCGCACGCTGTAACATACTCAGCCTCTGTGGTAGAGTCTGCGATGCATTTCTGCTTCACACTCTGCCAACTAACCGCTGCTCCTCCTAGCATAAACACAAAACCTGATGTCGACTTCCTGGATTCCAAATCTGACATAAAGTCAGAATCTGTGTATCCAATCGGTGTCAGTTCTTGTGCAGTGTAAACCAACTCATAGTCCCTTGTTCTACGAAGGTACTTGAGTATACACTTCACTGCTGTCCAGTGATCTGGACCCGGATTCGACTGAAACCGACCCATCATTCCTACTGCGAAACAGATATCAGGCCTTGTACAATGCATAGCATACATTAGACTACCTAATGCCGAAGCATAAGGTATCTTCTGCATTTCTGCTCTCTCCTCAGGTGTCTTAGGACATTGATCCTTAGAAAGTTTTACGCCATGTCTAAATAGCACAAAACCCTTCTTGGAGTTTTGCATGTCAAATCTAGCCATAACCTTATCTATATACGCAGCCTGTGATAGCGAGAGAATCCTGTTCTGGCGATCATGTGTTACCTTGATCCCCAAAACATAACTCGCTTCACCTAGGTCTTTCATATCGAACTGTGTTGACAACCAGACCTTTACCGTTGACAATGTTCCTACATCATTTCCAATGAGTAGAATATCGTCTACGTAAAGTATTAAATATACTACTGTGGTCTTATCAGTCCTCTTGTATACACATGGTTCATCCTCGTTTTGAGTAAATCCATATGACTGGATTGCCTGATAAAAACGGATGTTCCAACTTCTAGATGCTTGCTTTAGTCCATAAATGGACTTCTGCAACTTGCAAACTAGATGTTCCTGACCCTCTGACTCAAAGCCTGGTGGCTGAATCATATAAATGTCTTCTTCCAAATTTCCAGTGAGGAATGCTATCTTGACATCCATTTGCCAGATCTCCCAGTTATAATGGGCTGCAATGGATAGGAGGATCCGAATAGACTTTATCATAGCTACCGGCGAGAAGGTTTCGTCAAAGTCGATCCCTTCTCTCTGGGTATAACCCTTGGCAACTAATCTAGCTTTATAAGTCTCTATTGTACCATCGAATTCTCTCTTCTTCTTATACACCCACTTACACCCAATAGGTTTAATATTGGATGATGGTGTAACAAGAGTCCAGACTGCGTTATGGGACATTGATTCAATTTCTGCCTCCATAGCCTTTTGCCAGTCAGAGCTGTCAGAAGCTCCCACTGCCTCATCGTAGCTCAGTGGGTCATCCTCCTGACCCTCTGGATCAACCAATAAGGTCTCTCCATAGTATCTGTCAGGAGCTCTGATGCTTCTCCCACTGCGACGAGGTGGTGGTGGTGTTACAGGATGAATAGGTTCTACAGTTTCTGGTATATTAGTGTCTGTAATGTCAGCTCCCACTATGCTTTCGGATGCGCTCTCTGATCTAGTACCCAGTAGCTCATCCAGAACTACCTTACTAGCAGGCTTGTGGTCCATAACATAATCATGTTCTAGGAAAATGGCATTCGTTGAAACGATTACCTTCTTTTCCTCAGGATCATAAAATAGTCCACCTTTAGTCTCTTTGGGATACCCTACAAACAGACATGCTTTGGACTTTGGCTCTATCTTTTCCCTCTTGTCTATCCGCACATATGCAGGACATCCCCATATTCTGAAATGTTGTAGTGTTGGCTTTTGCCTTGAGCACAGTTCTCTAGCGGTCTGAGGCACTGATTTAGACGGAACATGCTTCAGAACATATGCTGCTGTCTAAAGGGCATATCCCCAAAAGGTCATTGGTAAACAGGCATAACTCATCATGCTTCGAACCATGTCCAACAAGGTTCGATTCCTTCTCTCAGAGACTCCATTCTGTTGTGGGGTACCTAGAGCAGTTAACTGGGATGTTATCCCATGCTCCACCAAATACCCAAGGAACTCGTCAGATAGGTATTCACCTCCTCGATCAGATCGAAGGGTTTTTATACATTTACCTGTCTGCTTTTCTACTTCAGCCCTGAACTCTTTGAACATGTCAAAGGATTCCGACTTCCGATGCATAAGGTAAATGTAATCATATCTTGAGTAATCATCTGTAAAAGTGATGAAGTACTCATGGCCTCCTATCGCCTTGACGCTCATGGGTCCATATACATCTGAATGGATTAACTCCAATACCTCAGTAGCTCTCACTCCTTGGCCTTTGAAGGCCCTCTTGGTCATCTTGCCTTCCAGGCAGGATTCACAGGTGGGAAGGATCTTCGTAGGATCTGTTTCCAGAAGCCCGGCCTTTACCAACCTATGGATCCTATCTAAGGCAATATGCCCAAGCCGTAAGTGCCACAATTGGGTTAAATTCTCCGAAGGTTTCTTACGCTTAGATGAATTAACATTAAATGCTGAAGTTATTATGTTATCTTTCTCAAATTTAGGACTGACAATATAGAGATGATTCTGAACCATTCCTCTTATTATAAAAGTTTCATTCAGTTTAAAAGACACACCAGAAGTATCAAAATAAACTGAATAACCTTCATTAACTAAAGAAGAAACAGAAATTAAGTTACGTCGCAAGGACGGTACATAAAAGACATCTCTAAGAGTCAAAGTCTTATTATTCGAAAAATTAAGAGTAACATCTCCAATAGCTTCAGCAGCAGCCACGGCCTCAGTTCCCATGCTCAAGGTCACCTCTCCATCAAGCAACCTTCTGCTTTCTCGAAACCCCTGAAGAGAGTTACAGGCATGGTTAGTGGATCCTGAATCCACAATCCAACTAGCAAAAGAACTATTACTTGAAAGAAATGATTCAACAACTAAGAGTTGTAAATTACCTTCTCCAGCATTCTAAGGCTTCTTGCAGTCCTTCTTCCAATGACCCTTCTGGCCACACCGAAAACACTTTGTGCCCGGTTTCTTTGATTCTCCAGACCCAGAGGCCCCATCAGAGTCCTGTACATGCGCTGACTTAGGTTTCTTCTTATGTCTCTTGCCTTGAGGTTTACCAGGCTTCTTGAAGGATCTGCGTTGCACGTGAAGTGCTTCGCCCTTCTGCTTGAAGCCATCCTCAGCTGCCTGGAGAGCTCCCAGAAGCTCTGCATTTGTCATAGCCAACTTGTTTAAATTAAAGTTGGTGACAAAACCTTCAAAGGCTCTATATAGTGACGAGAGGAAGATGTCTGTCATCACCTCTCCTTCTAGCACAATGTCCATGGTTGCTAGTTCGTTCTGGAACCCAAACATTTTTATCATGTGTTCCCGAACCAGCGTCCCATTAGACATCTTAGTGCCGACGAGTTTCTTGATGGTAAGGTATCGCGTAACGCGATTGTGACCTTTAAACATCTCCTTCAAATACAACATCATGTCAGAAGCATCGGGCATCTCCTCGACTTGCTTCTGCAGAGTTGTTTGCAAGGATGCTATAATATAGCATTTACATATCTCATTAGATTCCTTCCAGTCAGTGAATGCCTTTAACTGTGCCTCTGTGGCATTGGGTCCTGGCAAATCTGGCTCAGGGTCATTCAGGGCTGACATGTGTTTACCTATCCTTAAGACTAGGTACAGGTTGCGCTTCTAGTCCTCATAGTTGGGACCGGTAAATTTGTGGTCATTTAGGATAGCGGACAGGGGGTCTAACTTGGTCATCTGAAAATAAAAGACTGAATATATAAGATGCATGAAAAAAAACTTATTTTATGGATTTTTAAAACAAGCTAATTATATCCATATGTCAACGCTACCCTCAAGCGAAGCCATCTCTATGGATTAATTAACCATGTATGTAAGATCTCGGAGTAGGCTACACCTGTCCGAGGGGGCAGTGTGCAGGTCTTCCGCTTACACGGGTCTTTCCCTTGACCCTATCCAAATCTGCCAACTACGGGCTTTGATGGACCATGGTTATCTTTTGGCCAGTACCACGTGATCACCGTTGTCTTCGCAACGAATACCTCACGTGTACTTAGGATGCTTACCCACGAGCTTAGGTAATTACGGCACGGGAATTCTAACGGCCCCCACGAGGGTGAGTAAAGCCTGAACACTTGGCACCGTAATCGCCATATCCCGAAGGAGATCACTAAGTAGCTTGGCATAGAAAAACACAGCTCTCACCCGAGGGGGTTGTTGAGTTATGCCCTTCCACCCGAGTACGAAGTGATTAGCCGTGGAGGCCAGAGGATCTCTAAAGTCCTCTATTACATCCCTTATAAATATATGAGGGTTATTTTGCGAGTATGAATTTATGCAAATGCAAAGGTAGCGACCTCCTAAATACTAGACCCTGGTCACACCATGCTCCCACTAGCGTTCAAGCCCTTCGCATAGCATTAATCACTCTCGGAATATCATAGTCCCTGCCTCAAGTGGATTTCTCCATTCAAGGGTCACATTACATATTCCAAGAATATCGATGCTTTGCAAAATTGGTTATCACGCTAATGCTCTGGAGCTAATCTTAGAGTCAGACTCACTGGAAAGGACTCCCACTAGTCATAGCGCCTCGCTTATAGATTTGACAATTGATGTTCAATGGATCTCCATCTCATCTTTGATTTCGATGCTGGCCAAATAGGCACACCCGACTAATCGGGTGTTGACCTAATGGTGGCATAACCATATGTGATGGGATCCCACTAACATCAAAAGTCAACTAAATAATAGGTGTCATCTAGCGGGATCCTATCCTCAAACAGTCGCTTGGACCGGAGGGGAAAGGCATCCCTCTGAAAACTGATAATTACATTATCTCATCGGGGTTCGATATGAAGCATAAAGAACTAATTAAAGAAAGCAACCATTAAAACTGAATTAAGTTCAGGGTCCGACCCCTGAACCTAATTAGCACAGCGCAGGCCTCTAGCTTTCTTCGCAAGGTTCCTCGGTCCGGCTCCTCCGTCGCGCTCGCGAACACTTTGCCGGATCGTCTTCATCCTCCAGGGTTCCACTTCCGCTCCCGATGGTGGATTTCTTTGGCACATCTTTCTTCTCGATCTGTAACTGAAAAAGTCTAGTACGCTTCGAGTAAGTGCTCGCTCGTACACAATTTCCTAGAAAGAAAAGAAAACACACCTAGAAAAAGGCCATGGGAAACCGAGGATGGTCAACCCCCATCACTCGCCCAATCTAAGGCTCAATTACATATCCACACACAGAAAGCAAATCCAGACATTTGCTAACTCGGGGTCCGACCCCCAGTAGCAAGCACAAAGCATAGATCTAGATTTTTTATAGCGGCGCCCTGCAAGAATGATTAATAGAACAAACACAATCTATACATATGCATGATCTAAGCGTAAGAACCCCGATGATCTCACGCATTCATCATGCGCACACATGTTGGTTTCATGAAAAAATGTGAAACGCACACCACTTATGCGGCTCTGATACCAATTGTTGGAAGTTAATCCGGGTCAGAGGCTCGCAGCGGAAGCGATTTGGCGGTCGAAAGATCGTTCATGGTGCACGTTACACTATTTAAACTTTCATGGAAACTAATCTACATATGTGTGCATGTGTATGCACGAGAATCGAAAACCCCTAACGGCAATCTAGCGTAATGATTAACTAGCATGCATGCAAATCATAATGCTCGCTAGATCTACATGTTAGATTACACATACCTTTTGTACGGATCTTTTAACCGCGGAGAATTGTCTTCTTTGTCGATGGAGACGGAAGATCGTTCGCGAAGATGCCGATGGTACGAATGGAGATGTTGCCTTCTTGTTCACCCGATCTCACACGATGCATGGAACGTCGCTCTCGGATCTCTGAGTGCCTCCGAAGAACGACCCTTCTCCTTCTTCAGAACTCCACGCGAGGAAGATGAAGTAGCAAGCGGGAAACGGGAGATAAAACGGGAGAGAACTAGAGAGATGAGAGGAGGGGGGGTTCGGATTTTCTAGCACATGGGGCCGGCACCCTGTGGGTGCAAAAATTGTACCGGACCAGATCAGAGCAGCATGGGCCCGCGCAACGGCCCAAATGGGTAAGCCCGCCTGGGCTCACATGGGCCCACTCTACGAGGCTCGCAGATCAAGCCCTACCCTTTATTGGGCCCGAACAACGGCCCAATAAGGGCCCAGCAAGGAGGCCCAGAACCAGTGTCACGTCATCACTGCCATATCGGGCACGTGTCTACGCTATAAAAGAACCCCCAAGGCATCCAGGAAAGGGGTTGGCCATTCAATCAGAGGAGGAGGATCCCAGAGCAAGTGCTAGAGCTCTATTCTCCCCACCTTGTTCTCTTCTAGTTGCTCCGTGCAACCCCACTGTACGAAGCTTCTCTCGGCCTGTCGAGAGAACGCTCAACCCTTTATATTCAAATTATAGTGAAGATCAGGTGGCACCTCTCGCCCGGAGACGTAGGTCGCAAGGCCGAACTCCGTCACCAATCCTTGTGTCATCGCTCTTTATTCTCTCTATCTATTCTCCCATCTCTTTAACTCTACAAACCATCCACATTCAATCAAGGCTGTGGGGCGGGGTTCCCGATCAAGGCGGCTCGGAAATTTCCCCCCACAATCTTTGGCGCCGTCTGTGGGATATCGTTAGAGGTCTTACCCACACCTCTACCGACTCCTATTCAACTTGCGGTGACAAGCCACAAGTCCTCATCCAAATCAACATCAACGCCATCATCACGCCGACATCAACACGCTCGATGGTGAAGGCCAGCACTAACCCACCAAAGGCGGGTGCTAAACGAACAAACGATATGCTGATCGAAGAAGAACAAGAAGTCTCGGTTGCAACCAACCGAAGAAATGTTCGGGAACGACTAGGGCCGCAAGGCAGTCTTCCAGAAGGGCACAGCGATCGGCAAGACCCATCATCCCCGGGGCGTCGGTCCGGCAAAGAACCTGCTATTCAAGGGAACGAGCCTCAGGCTACATATGAGATCTCGGCTGCTGACTTCCAGCTGTTAAATCTCATCAAGAAGAATGCGGCCCTCGAATAAGAGAGAGACTCCTTGAAGAAAGCAACTGAGAGGGCGGGGGTTATGATCCTCAACTCTCCCGCTGCGACTGAAGGCCCACTAAAGACTCACCCAGCTGCGAGTCATCATCTTGAAGAACCATATGAGCCGCGGATCGAGAGGCATCAGGTATCCACACAAGCACCAAGGCAAACGGTGTGGGATCGCCTCGATGTCGATGGTACACTAAGTTATCGTCGAGAAGGATCGCCTCAATCAACAAGGTCCACTGGACGTTCTATCCCTCCGCACATGAAAGCAACAAATGCCCGCGAGCTGCTCAACCGATTAAGGCATACCGCCGACATGGGACGCCGTCATCAAGACCGTAGACAGCTAATCACCTCGGTGGGGCCACTGCATTCCCAAGTTCTAGTAACCCCATTTCCTATGGGTTGGCGAACACCGAGCCTGCCAAAGTTAAACTGCATCAAGGGAGACCCTGCTCTCCATATCCTAGCCTACAAGCAGGCCCTGACACCGTATGAGTGTGAGAATCATATCCTTTGTCGTATGTTCGCGGGAAGTCTCGAGGGACCTGCCCTCGACTGGTACCACACGCTGCCTACCGGTACGGTGGCCACATTCAAAGAGTTGGCTGAACTTTTCATGGACCATTATCGGCTAAACTTAAAGCCAGAAAAGAAGCTGGATACACTCTACCGGCTGAAGATGGGCTCCGATGAGTCTCTAAGGAGCTTCACGATGAGGTTTCGTAATGAGCACTCTGAGCTCACCGGTCGGTCCCATAATGAGGAGGCCATCATGCTGGCATCCCAGAATGCTATCCGGCCAGAGCTCCACGTCTACACCGACTTTATCCGGTACCCTCCTAGTACCTTAGAGGCAATATTCAAGCGCGTACAGCGGGAGATAGAGGTGGAAGACAATCAGCAGGCCAGAAGACTACGCGAGCCCCGCGAGTATCGTGACTCCCGACATAAGAAAGATGATGAAGCTCCTAATGAAGCACGCTACAAGAAGTCTGCCCATGCTGCGTCCGACCAAAAGGCCCAGGCCAAAAGGTACAATGAAGATCCGAAAGCCCGTCCAGTAGAAAAGAGGCGAACTCCAAGGGAGCAAAGGGTGTTCACTGAGCTGAACACCTCCATTGAAGACATCTTCGCCTACTTACAGAACGAGCCCTTTTGCAAGTGGCCACAGCCTCTCCCTCCAAATTCTGACCAGGCGGGAGATACGACAGCCTACTGTGAGTTTCATCGCAGCCATGGCCACCCAACCTCTACATGTCGGAAGCTAAAGCATCACATCGAAGACCTGATCCAGGAAGGGCGGCTCGATGGCTACCTCGCTAACAAGGAACCAGGTCGAGAGAAGTAAAGGCAGCAGCAGTGGAGAAAAAAAAAAGTCAATGTAATACATGGATGCATAATCGTAACGCCCGCTAGGCAACTTCTGGAAAAGTGTAACTGCAACTTCGTTATATCAATAAAGTGTCTTTTTTTCTCAAAATCAAATCTCTCGAAGTTCGATTCCACCCATTCGAGTCAGAAGCTCGAAGGCAATTCGGCTATGCCCTCTCGAGGCTAAAGTCCGATAAAAGGCTCCTGGCAACCCAGGTCAACCAAAGACCTTCGATTCCGCCCGTTCAAGTCGGAAGCTCGAAGGCAATTCGGCCACGCCTTCTCGAGGCTAAAGTCCGATAAAAAGGCTCCTGGCAACCCAGGTCAACCAAAGACCTTCGATTCTGCCCGTTCAAGTTGGAAGCTCGAAGGCAATTCGGCTACGCCCTCTCGAGGCTAAAGTCCGATAAAAAGACTCCTGGCAACCCAGGTCAACCAAAGACCTTCGATTCCGCCCGTTCAAGTCGGAAGCTCGAAGGCAATTCGGCTACGCCCTCTCGAGGCTAAAGTCCGATAAAAAGGCTCCTGGCAACCCAGGTCAACCAAAGACCTTCGATTCCGCCCATTCAAGTCGGAAGCTCGAAGGCAATTCGGCTACGCCCTCTCGAGGCTAAAGACCGATAAAAAGGCTCCTGGCAACCCAGGTCAACCAAAGACCTTCGATTTCGCCCGTTCAAGTCGGAAGCTCGAAGGCAATTCGGCTACGCCCTTTCAAGGCAAAAGTCCGATAAAAAGGCTCCTGGCAACCCAGGTCAATCAAAGACCTTCGATTCCGTCCATTCAAGTCGGAAGCTCGAAGGCAATTCGGCTACGCCCTCTCGAGGCTAAAGTCCGATAAAAGGCTCCTGGCAACCCAGGTCAACCAAAGACCTTCGATTCCGCCCGTTCAAGTCGGAAGCTCGAAGGCAATTCGGCTACGCCCTCTCGAGGCTAAAGTCCGATAAAAAGCTCCTGGTAACCCAGGTCAACCAAAGACCTTCGATTCCACCCATTCAAGTCGGAAGCTCGAAGGCAATTCGGCTACGCCCTTTCAAGGCGAAAGTCAGATAAAAATGCTCCTGATAATCCAGGTCAAGCTAAACTATCAACTATACTTATCCGAGGCAATGAGAATAAGTCCAAGGCAGACGTCGCCGCTTTGACATGCACCAAGTTCAAGGAGACATCCTTGGCACTCGAAGACAAAGTCCGAGGCGACCAGCGCCTCGGCACTCTATAAGCCCAAGGCCCTGCCCTTGGCACTCGAAGACAAAGTCCGAGGCGATCAATGCCTCGGCACTCTACAAGCCCAAGGCCCTGCCCTTGGCACTCGAAGACAAAGTCCGAGGCGACCAACGCCTCGGCACTCTACAAGCCCAAGGCCCAGCCCTTGGCACTCGAAGACAAAGTCCGAGGCGACCAGCGCCTCGGCACTCTATAAGCCCAAGGCCCTGCCCTTGGCACTCGAAGACAAAGTCCGAGGCGATCAATGCCTCGGCACTCTACAAGCCCAAGGCCCTGCCCTTGGCACTCGAAGACAAAGTCCGAGGCGACCAACGCCTCGGCACTCTACAAGCCCAAGGCCCTGCCCTTGGCACTCGAAGACAAAGTCCGAGGCGACCAACGCCTCGGCACTCTACAAGCCCAAGGCCCAGCCCTTGGCACTCAAAGACAAAGTCCGAGGCGGTCAATGCCTCGGCACTCTATAAGCCCAAGGCCCTGTCCTTGGCACTCGAAGACAAAGTCCGAGGCGTTCAATGCCTTGGCACTCTACAAGCCCAAGGCCCAGCCCTTGGCACTCGAAGACAAAGTCCGAGGCGACCAGCGCCTCGGCACTCTATAAGCCCAAGGCCCTGCCCTTGGCACTCGAAGACAAAGTCCGAGGCGATCAATGCCTCGGCACTCTACAAGCCCAAGGCCCTGCCCTTGGCACTCGAAGACAAAGTCCGAGGCGATCAATGCCTCGGCACTCTACAAGCCCAAGGCCCTGCCCTTGGCACTCGAAGACAAAGTCCGAGGCGACCAACGCCTCGGCACTCTACAAGCCCAAGGCCCAGCCCTTGGCACTCGAAGACAAAGTCCGAGGCGGTCAATGCCTCGGCACTCTACAAGCCCAAGGCCCTGCCCTTGGCACTCGAAGACAAAGTCCGAGGCGATCAATGCCTCGGCACTCTACAAGCCCAAGGCCCAGCCCTTGGCACTCGAAGACAAAGTCCAATGCGACCAACGCCTCGGCACTCTACAAGCCCAAGGCCCAGCCCTTGGCACTTGAAGACAAAGTCCGAGGCGACCAACGCCTCGGCACTCTACAAGCCCAAGGCCCAGCCCTTGGCACTTGAAGACAAAGTCCGAGGCGACCAGCGCCTCGGCACTCTACAAGCCCAAGGCCCAGCCCTTGGCACTTGAAGACAAAGTTCGAGGCAACCAACGCCTCGGCACTCTACAAGCCCAAGGCCCAGCCCTTGGCATTCGAAGACAAAGTCCGAGGCGACTCTGTCAGTGGTTGGTCTAACTCTGTCAGTGCGTGTATCCACACTGGTGCAGTCGACGGTGGCTAACACGGGGTAAAATAGTGCTTCCCTGATCCTGGCTAAGTCAACACTCTCACGTGATTGCAATACCTGGTGAATACAGTAACCAGGTGCGGTAATACATTGGGTGAAGACCGGCTGGCCATCATGCGGCGTCATCCTAGATTATCTCTAAGAAACCCCCTCGAATATAGCATTGTCCCTCGCCGATATCCCCGCGCACCAGCGTTTTACCGAAAAAGTATCGGTTTCAAATGGGGCTGAAATTCGAAAAATACACTATTTTCAATACCGACACTTTTTGGCCTCTTCTAGCAGCCCCAATAATGGGGTGTCGGCATCAACAAGCAACCCTCCCTCGGTTTCGCACAAAAATCGAGTGGGGAGGGGGTGACGGCACATCAGCAGCACACCCCTCGGTTTCGTCAGAAAACCGAGAGGGGGTGTGTGTCGGCATCAACAAGCAGCCCCCCCTCGATTTCACACAAAAACCGAGTGGGGAGGGGGTGACGGCACATCAGCAGCACACCCCTCGGTTTCGTCAGAAAACCGAGAGGGGGTATGTGTCGATATCAGCAAGTAGCCCCCCCTCGGTTTCGCATAAAAATCGAGTGGGGAGGGGGTGACGGCACATCAGCAGCACACCCCTCGGTTTCGTCAGAAAACCGAGAGGGGGTGTGTGTCGGCATCAACAAGCAGCCCCCCCTCGATTTCGCACAAAAACCGAGTGGGGAGGGGGTGACGACACATCAGCAGCACACCCCTCGGTTTCGTCAGAAAACCAAGAGGGGGTGTGTGTCGGCATCAACAAGCAGCCCCCCCTCGATTTCGCACACAAACCGAGTGGGGAGGGGGTGACGGCACATCAGCAGCACACCCCTCGGTTTCGTCAGAAAACCGAGAGGGGGTGTGTGTCGGCATCAGCAAGTAGCCCCCCCTCGGTTTCGTATAAAAACCGAGTGGGGAGGGGGTGACGGCACATCAGCAGCACACCCCTCGGTTTCGTCAGAAAACCGAGAGGGGGTGTGTGTCGGCATCAGCAAAGTAGCCCCCCCTCGGTTTCGCATAAAAACCGAGTGGGGAAGGGGTGACGGCACACCATCAGCAGCACACCCCTCGGTTTCGTCAGAAAACCGAGAGGGGGTGTGTGTCGGCATCAACAAGCAACTCCCCCTCGGTTTCGCACAAAAACCGAGTGGGGAGGGGGTGACGGCACACCATCAGCACACCCCTCGGTTTCGTCAGAAAACCGAGAGGGGGTACGTGTCGGCATCAACAAGCAACCCCCCCTCGGTTTCGCACAAAAACCGAGTGGGGAAGGGGTGACGGCACACCATCAGCAGCACACCCCTCGGTTTCGTCAGAAAACCGAGAGGGGGTGTGTGTCGGCATCAACAAGCAACTCCCCCTCGGTTTCGCACAAAAACCGAGTGGGGAGGGGGTGACGGCACACCATCAGCAGCACACCCCTCGGTTTCGTCAGAAAACTGAGAGGGGGTGTGTGTCGGCATCAACAAGCAACTCCCCCTCGGTTTCGCACAAAAACCGAGTGGGGAGGGGGTGACGGCACACCATCAGCACACCCCTCGGTTTTGTCAGAAAACCGAGAGGGGGTGTGTGTCGGCATCAACAAGCAACCCTCCCTCGGTTTTGCACAAAAACCGAGTGGGGAGGGGGTGACGGCACACCATCAGCACACCCCTCGGTTTTGTCAGAAAATCGAGAGGGGGTGTGTGTCGGCATCAACAAGCAACCCTTCCTCGGTTTCGCACAAAAACCGAGTGGGGAAGGGGTGACGGCACACCATCAGCACACCCCTCGGTTTCGTCAGAAAACCGAGAGGGGGTGTGTGTTAGCATCAACAAGCAGCCCACCCTTCGGTTTCGTCAGAAAACCGAGAGGGCGGGCATGTCGGCATTAACAAGCAACCCCCTCGGTTTCGCACAAAAACCGAGTGGGGAGAGGGCGACGGCACACCATCAGCAGCCCACCCCTCGGTTTCGACAGAAAAGGGGGGGGGGGGGTGTTCGGCATCAATATCAACTCATCCCTTGGTTTCGTCAGAAAACCGAGAGGGGGGTGCTTGGTGTCATCCACACACAATGATTATTCAAAGACGAAGAGCTATCTTCCATTTGGTCGGTTGGATAGCATCTCATCCAAACCTATTGATTTGCTTGTACAAACTTCACAAGAAAAAAAAAAAAAAAAATCCCCTCTCTCATCAAGGGTGAGCACGCGGTAATTGTTGCGTCATCACTGGGGCCCGACTGCAGTCCCTAGTGAACACAGTAACTAGGTGCAGTTGGGTGTCGGACAGAACGGATGAATTACCGCGTGCCGAGACATCTTTAAGACGCTAGCCTAAAACCTGGCCGGCGCGTTCTTAAGAGTCATCTCTCTATAAAGGTGAATATCAGAAAAGTTACACGTCAAGGCGAACAATGTTTCACGTCCACTTTGACTGTTTTTTCGATGCCTACACAACGGCACCTTATACGCATTCATCCGACATGCGTATGAAAAGTTATGACTGTCAGAAGGTCTCAAGGTCAATTTCTTCAAAGACTAGCATCAGAATAATTACACGGCAATGACGGATGCGCTCACGCCCTCAATTTGGTTCGTTACGCGCCCAACTCGTAGCCGGCCAAGCGCCGGGTATGAAAGAAGAACTCGCACCTCTCCCGGCCCACGCGTACGTGCTCTTGGCGACAACCGATCAGAATGGGAATTGGGGGTCGAATGAACCAAACACCCTCCCGCGCATTCTCCTCATGTATATCGTCACACGACGACGATGACGAACCTAACTCGTCCTCCCCTGCCACGTACTCCGTTTCACAGCGGACCGAGGCGACCCCTCCGTGCGTGCTGTCTCACAGCGACCCGAGGCAACCCCGCATGTCCTCTTCGCAGCAGCCCAAGCCAACCCAGAGGGGGTCAGCGAACCACACCCGGGTGTCCCTCCTCGCATGACAACGACTCCCATGCGCATCCTCCAGTCACTGCCGTCCGCACCCAGCATCGACCACCGCTGCTGCTACAGCCGTCCGACCCGTAGCGCAGCACAAGAGAGAAAAAGAGAGAGAGATGGAAAGAGGAAGGACCTCGCGCACGGCCCTCTCTCTCCTGAAGCCCGGTCCGATCGCCCGTCACCCGTCTGACACACCGGACCCGCGCTCCGCTCCAGCCCGATTGCATGCTGCCGCTGCTGCTGCTCTCTCTCCTGAAGCCCGGCTCGAACGCTCGCCGCCCATCTGACACGCCAGGCCCCGCACTCCACTCCGACTCGATCGCGTCCTGCCACTCACGCTCAACCCCACACCGACACCGCCAGCCGTACGCGCCCCGCATGTCGCTCGCGCTCAACCATACGCCTTGGCCTCCACCATTGCCGCCAGCGACCACACCATCGTAACGATTGCCAGTGCGAAGTACGCAGGCACCGAGCTATCCTGCTTCCACTCGCAAAGGTGCCCCTCACCCTCCTCTCTCAGCATGATCCTCCCATTGAACCTCACAAGCACCAAGAAAACCACAAATGGTGCAAAGTACACCAGAAGCCCGACGGTCAGGCCCGGAAGCACGACAAGCAGGATCATGTTGCTGGCGAGGGCCGCGGTGGCGACCCGGACGATCTGGACCGTCAGCCTGATGCGGTGCCAGTTGGTGACAATGATCCCTAGGGCGCAGGCGGCGAACCAGTAGACGTTGATGAAGGCGGGGACGAGGACGAAGAAGGGGAGGGTGGCGTAGACCACCTGCTTGGCATAATACCGGAGGAGCCATAGGAGAGAGAGGACGATGGGGGCGGCAAGGAGGAGGGTGGCGACGAGGGTCCAGATCAGATCTTTCACGAAAGGCGGCGAAAATGAGGAGGAGAGAAGGGGCTCGGAGACGGAGGCGTCGTGGGTGATGGACGGCTTGGATTCGCCGCTGCTACTGAGAATAGGGCCGGCGACTGAAAGGGCCCGGTTGGAATCCCAGCAATCTCACCTCTCACGTGAATGACAAACAGAAAGGAAAGAGAGAGCGGGGTGGGGTACGCTCCAAAGAGGAAAGAGGGAGAGAAAGGAAAGAGAAAAACAAAAAAAGAAAGAGAGAAGAAAGAAAGGAAAAAGGAAAAAACTTTTCTTTCACCAAAAGGCTCTCGGTATGCTCTCGGTACCCTCTCGGTATGCTCTCGGTACCCACTCGGTATGCACTCGGTACCCTCTCGGTATCCACTCGGTCGAAAAACGCACTACCTTTTCGGAAACACCCCCTTGCAAAACCGAGACTTTTTGGCTTGCACCAAAAGGGTCTCGGTAACCACTCGGTATGCTCTCGGTACCCACTCGGTATGCACTCGGTACCCGCTCGGTATCCACTCGGTCGGAAAACGCACTGTTTTTTTGGAAACACCCCCTCGCAAAACCGAGACTTTTTGGCTCGCGCCAAAAAGGGTCTCGGCATCGGCGGAAGAAGGCTTTGCTAATACGAACCGCGGCACCGAAAACCCTCGCCAACCGCGCCAGGATCCTAAAGCGTTTGCACCTTGGAATCCCAGCCGACCCAGGGGGTCCTGACCCGACTGGGAGGGGGTAACTGTGGGTGCAAAAATTGTACCGGACCAGATCAGAGCAGCATGGGCCCGCGCAACGGCCCAAATGGGTAAGCCCGCCTGGGCTCACATGGGCCCACTCTACGAGGCTCGCAGATCAAGCCCTACCCTTTATTGGGCCCGAACAACGGCCCAATAAGGGCCCAGCAAGGAGGCCCAGAACCAGTGTCACGTAATCACTGCCATATCGGGCACGTGCCTACGCTATAAAAGGACCCCCAAGGCATCCAGGAAAGGGGTTGGCCATTCAATCAGAGGAGGAGGATCCCAGAGCAAGTGCTAGAGCTCTATTCTCCCCACCTTGTTCTCTTCTAGTTGCTCCGTGCAACCCCACTGTACGAAGCTTCTCTCGGCCTGTCGAGAGAACGCTCAACCCTTTATATTCAAATTATAGTGAAGATCAGGTGGCACCTCTCGCCCGGAGACGTAGGTCGCAAGGCCGAACTCCGTCACCAATCCTTGTGTCATCGCTCTTTATTCTCTCTATCTATTCTCCCATCTCTTTAACTCTACAAACCATCCACATTCAATCAAGGCTGTGGGGCGAGGTTCCCGATCAAGGCGGCTCGGAAATTTCCCCCCACACACCCCATAGGTCCTTTTATAGGGCCGGCCAACCCCCTTGGATAAGGATCCAAGGGGATAATGACCCCCTCTCATTATCTCTCCATTATTTCCTTTTTATCTCTCCGCGTATTTATCCGTTTTCCCACTTTTTAGGGCTCGATCTTAACCGTTTTTATCGCCCCATCCCTATCTATATGGCCGGCCCTATAGATGAGGGATTCTTATCCCTACATCATAGGGCCGGCACTAGCAAGGTGTCACACCACTAGGGTCGGCCAACAGTGAGGTCCGGCAGAGTGAGGTTTTTACCAAAACGCCCCGACGCCTCATTTTGACCATTTCTAGCGTGCGATACCTAGCGGCCACTTCTTAAGTGATCTTTACTAGTTACCTACTATTAACTGTGGCCACCTGAGGGTGCCTCTAGCAAAGTCAACTAGTCAACTCGCAACATAACCCGGTGCATCGCACCTATGCAGCGAAGTTCACTTATGGCTAGGGATTACTACATGCGACTCCGTACTAGTCTCGGGGACAACCCTTAGTACTCGCATATAGTTACGCATCTACCGTGCTCTAGTGCCAAGCACACACGGAGCGTATACTTCTTTCTTCCTCTTGCTTATGGTGTTCCGAGGAGACGGTTCAAGAACCGTACATAATGTTGATAAGGTGATACCATCAGGGACCGGGGTTCATGGCTTCCAACTCAAGCTCGATCGACACACTACCCGAGTGTACCATCGATCCTCTGAGCTCGAGTTAACCTGCGTAGCCACCCAGAGTGCGACGCAGGCTGCACTCCAATTCACCCAGACTTACTATGTTCTCCATCATACCCCTGCTCTCCGCTTAGTAGTGGTAAACCTGCTGTCCCTCCACTTGATGCCATGATTCACTTCGAGCGGTGAAGACTACCGTCAGACTCGAATGATCATATGACTTGGTTCCTTCCAGGTTGACCTATACATCGTACCTCTGATTACCCCGTCGAGTAATCGAATCCGGTCAACAGTCAAACTGATGACCACTAGGCCTGGGTTTGGTACAGTGTAAGTCACACCAAGGAACGTACCTCCCATCAGGGGTGTGGATGACCTGCAGGAGTGACACGCTAATGCAACGCCAGCCGGGTAACCCAGTACACCGTGGTTTTGGATCACTGCATATGGATCCTCACACATTGGTGCGCCAAAGCACCACGCAACTGGTTAGTCCATCAGACGTGGTTCCTCAGGGTTTAGGACCATTTTACCCTAAGCAGAAACACGGCTTAGTGTACCAGTGTCTGCTCACTGATCTGTACACCGTGTTAGTTCTGTTCAGCCACAGACACTGTGCCTGGTGATGACCATGGTGAAGACATCCCATGAACTGTCATTGCCAACAGCTTATCATGATGAGGCGACCAACCTGATCATAGCTGCGAACATATTTAGGTTATACGGGACCAATCCACTTAGTCTTCAACTCAGTGGACTACCATATAACCATGGCTCTCTGTTCCCTAAAGAACACGTAACTATGTTACGCACCTATATGCATCTCATATAATAATAACTATCAATCTTTATTAGACCAAAACATAAAGTTTTACAAGCTTAGAACACATCAATCCCAACAATAATTTGAGTTCAGATCATTATAGTAGTCTCGATCGGCATGTGTGCTTGAGCCCACTAATCACTAGTATGAACTCAAGAGTATAAGTAGATGACAAAAGGGGTATTGTGCTTACATTTCAAACTTTAAGATGCGATTTGGAATAAAATAAACTAAGGGGGAGAGGGAGGAGGAGGAGGAGGAGCTCACCGGAGAGGGAGAGGGAGGCCTCAGGGAGGAGGAGGAGCAGCGACGCCCGCGAAGGGGAGGTCGAGCAGCGTTGCCAGTCGGTGGCGCGCGGAAGGGGAGGGGAGGGTGGTCGAAGGCACGAGAGAGGGGAGGGGAGGGTGGCCGGAGGTGCGAGAGAGGGGAGGGGTGAGCTGGAGGCTCGCGAGGAAGCAGAGGGGAGGCCGGAGGTGCGAGGGAGGGGAGGGGTGGCCGGCCAGAGGCGCGCGAGGGGAGGGGAGGAGAGGGGAGGTGGCCGGAGGTGCGAGGGAAGGGAGGGGTGGCCGGCCGGAGGCGCGCGAGGAAGGGGAGGAAGGCCGAGGAGGGGGGGCGGGAATTAGATCGAGAGAGAGGATCAAAACAGAAGGGGAATCGGGGATCGGCACTCGGATAAATTACAGGGTTTTTTACCGACGGAACATACGTCCGTCGGTATAATATTTATACTGACGGTATTTATGTATTCCGTTGGTAAAACGTAGTCTTTTACTGATGGCTAACTATCTTCCGTCGGTATAAATATTATATCGACGGATATTTATTTCTTTCGATAATTATAACGGTAAAAAAAATTTAAAAATTTATATATTAATAATACCGACGGACAAAAATACATACTGTCGGTAAAATCATATTTTACCGACGGCTACATATAATACCGTCAGTATATTAATTATGCCGACAGATATATATCTTCCGTCGGTAAAAATAAATAAAAAAAATTAGTAAAATATAAAATATATTATACCAACGAATTAATAGATATCCGTCGGTATTAATTTATTTATACCGACGAAAATTAATTTTACCATCGGCAATAAACCTCTTTTTTGTAGTGTAATCAATGGAATTTTTTTTGAATTTATTCAACTCTTTATTCTCCCTTAATTATGGGGTTAACGGTTAGGCATGCTAACCCTTAATAGGTTGGGTAGCCATGCTAGGGCATGCGGGACGTTTTGGTTGGACCAAAATAACCCCTATGCATCTAGTGGTCATTCACTTCATGAGGGAGCAAACATGGCCCGTCTTCATGCACGAGAATATACCCTAACAACTAGGGCACCTCACTCGCACATGGTTAACAAGCTGTAGGATAATGAATAGTGTTTTTACTATTCACTAGGTGCCTCCTGTGATACGTGAGGGGCCCTGTAGTAATAATCATCATATTCCCACACCGCGTTCCAATACGACTTGCACACACGGAATAGGCCCCACAGGATATAATAGTAATATCGTGTGTCTCTACACTACTCTGGAGCTAACCCCTAGTGAACACACTTAGCCCCACACAGGTACCATGCTTCAGTGCGATGCACTCATGGAACACACGCAGGACAATTAGGAAATCATATCGTCAACTCTTATTATATTGTGAGACAAGGAGAAAGTTAAAATCCGTAGCGATTGTGGATAAGGTCGAACCTTCAGGGACTAAGATTCATGGCTTCCAATCGGACCTGATCGATACACTTCCCAATTTTCTTTGTCAATCCTCTGGATCTCAGTTAACCTGAGTGGCCACCTAGAGTGCGACGCGGGTTGCACTCCAATTCTCCGAGACTTACTAACCTCTCTCACATACCCTGCTCTCCACTTAGTATTGGTAATGCGATGTCCCTCCACTTGCTGTCATGTGTCAACTCGAGGAGTGGAGAGCATCGTTAGACTCAAGTGACCATATGACTAGGTTCCTTCCAGGTTGACTCATCGCAATGCATTTCCAATCACTTTGGCCAAGCAACCGGATCCGATCAATACCTCAACTGCTGACCACCGACCTGGGTTTATTGCGGTGTATGTCAGACTAAGGAACGCACCTCCCAGTAGGGATATGGATAGCCAACAAGAGTGTCGTGCCGATGCAACGCCAGCCCACTAACCCAGCACACCGTGGTATTGGGTCATGATTAGATCCCTCACACGTTTGTGTACCAAAGTTACACGTAACTGGTTAGTCCATCAGTCATAGTTCCTCAAGGTTTAGGACTAATTACCATAAGCAAAAACATGGCTATATGCACCGGTTTTTGCTCATCAATCTATGCACCGTATTGGTTTTATTCAGCCATAGACAATGTGCCTAGCAAAGACCATGGTGGAGAACCTCATGCTATGTTATTCCAACAGCTTAACCTGATAGGGCAACAAACCCTAATCGGAGCTGCAAACGATTTATGCTCATAGTACTAGTCTACTGAGTCTATTACTCAGATGAACCACTATAAAGCCATGGCTCTTAAAGTTCATTATATAGAACATGTATATAATATACACCATAAAATAATTCTAATAAATATCAACTCATTTATTAATCAACTATTGTTTTTACAAGCCCTAGACCATATCTCACTCAACATGTGCCCCTACTGGGCCTTGGTTGGCTCCGCCTTTGGGTATACAAAGACATGAAACTCCCACTCCTTAGTCGATATGGGACTAATTGATTAACATCCGTCCACACGCAGAGCACATTTCAACGGGGACCTACCCGCACGCGTAGAGGCATTTCAACGGGGAGAAAGAGGGATAAGGCGAGGTCACTCGAGAGAGATGGAGCGGGGTCTGGCTTTGATATCATGTCATGATTCCCATGCCCCCTTAAAACCGATCATGATGGGCAGGGGTTGGGCAATAGGTATATGAACACACGAAACTCCCACCCCTTAGCCAATGTAGGGCTATCTGCTCAACACCCGCACGCACATAGTGTGTGTTTCAACAAGGACCTGCCTCACATGCAAAGAGGCATTTCAATAGGGAGAAAGGAAGGTGAGGTGAGGCTACTCGTAAGAGACGGAACAGGGTCTACTCTGAAACCATGTCACGATTCTTGTGCCCCCTTAAAACTGATCATGAGTGGGAGGGGCCAACGGGTATAAGAAGTACTCAAAACAAAACTCCCACCCCTTAGCCGATGTGGGATTATCTGCTAAGCATCCACTCGCATGCAGACCGCGTTTTCCAAATGGAACTAGCCCGCACGAGGAGAGGTGTCGACGGGTGAGTCGAGGCCACTCGGGAGAGACAAAGCAAGGTCTGGCTCTAATACCATGTCACGAATCTTGTGTCTCCTAAAATTTTTTTTGCCAACGGGAACCTACCTTTTTTTTTCAACGGGCCAGGGACTACCCTTTTTTTTAAGAGAAAATTACATAAACCTCCCTTAAACTATGGGGGTAGTTTCTCATTGGTCCCTAAACTTGTTTTTTGAACAAATAAACCCCCAAACTATGAAACTTTAACAAATTGACCCCTCCGTTAATTGTTCACCGTCAGATTTGACGAAAATAGCTGACATGGCCATTATTTATTTATTTTCTACCAGTTTTACCCTTCTCTCTCTCTCTCTCTCTCTCTCTCTCTCTCTTCTCAGGCAACCCGACCACCACCAGCTTCTCCCCGACCTCCTGAAGCTACCTCAGGCTCGTCAATCACTGACGTCGTTCCGGCGAAGCCCTCAGTGAAGACCCTGGGCCGGCTATGGGCTGCGCACATGCTAGAGGCAACGACGAGGTAGGCCACCGGCTGTGCCAGACCGGGAGGAAGGAGGAGAGTGGGGGTTGTGGTAGCCGAGTTGCAGAACCTCCCTCCCATTCCCTCACACCACTTCAGACCCCCCTGCTTCCCGGGCCCCGCACCAGAGGCGCCGGCGAGGCAAGCCAGCGGCTGTGCCAGGCCAAGAGGAAGAAGGGTGGGGAGGTGGTGGCGGCCTGTGAGGAATATATGGAACTTGAAGAAATCGTGTAGTGTACAACTTTTTATGTTTATTAATAACATCGACCTTATTCTATAGATAAAAAAACATGCTCACATATAGAAGTAGAGTAATGATAGACAACTTTTGTTGCCAACTCCAAGTGATGTGGGAGTGGTGCAGTTTCTCATTGTTGGGAATATTTTTCTAGGGACCATGGGATGAACCCTAGGGGAGTTCAGAACTTCTCCCGTCGGTTGGCCCCGGTCGGTGGTCACAAGCGCATCATAGCCGCAAGATAGCAGGTGACCCATGAGTGAATCGTACTCGAGCCGATTGCTTACACGTAAATTTGGCAACCGAAAAGTTGGCAAACTAGCTAGTTGGCTACCTACACAGAAGTATTGTTATACACTAGTGAAAATTGATCCTTAAGTCGCTAATTTAGGTGATTAACAAGAAAATACACCTAGTAGTGATAACAATAAATGTGCAGCATTGAGAAAAAGGTAATGATGCTACACTCCATTTCAAAATAGTGCAGCTTTGAGAAAAGGTAACGATCCTACACTCCATTTCAAACTTCCGTACACTTCTAGGACGAGTGACGGTTCAAATGAAGAAGATGAAGTACAAGAGAGAGAGAGAGAGAGAGGGGGGGGGGGTGACAGGCATTACAAAGATGACGACGATGTTGGCGGATTTTGATCGTCGTTGCCCATGGTTCATCGATTTGGATTTTTCACATAAATCATTGTCTTGTGCCAGTGTTGTGTTTTTCTCTGTCGTCTTTACTTTTTATTACGGGGGACTTTGTGAAAACTCCTTAGGAGATGATTTTAAGCTCCAGTTCATACAATCCGTTCATTTGAGCTTAAACCCCTCTAAAAAAGATACTTTCAAATTAAATCTTTGTTGACTTTTTCAATCCCTATCAAATAACAATAATACCCTTCTATTACCCCTTGGGAGGCAAAGAATCAAGTACGTGTTTGTACGGTGACCGCTCTAGGATTTTACTGTAGCAGAATATCAATCAGTCGTTATAGTGAAATCATTATAACAATCAAATTGATACTCCAGATGGAATTTTTAATCTACTATAGTGATTATGGAGTATCAATTCGAGCAGTAGAGTACGTATCAACTCGATTGCTACAGTGATTTCACTGTTGAAATCGAATTGATACGTATTTTATGACCGAATTGATACTCCAAAATCACATAGCAAACAAATAGATATACTGCAATTCAAGCAGTGTCAAAACATACAGAGCTAATCAGACACAACCAGTTCTGAGTCTGACTATCAGTCATCCTTCCCATCATATATTTTGACGACACCTACATGAGAGGCGTCCTCTCGACGGAGCGCTTCACCTTGGCGACGAGGTCCGGTGCGTCCGAGTCCATTACAAGGGAGGTCTTTGGTTGCTCCCATCAAACGAGCAAGAATATGTTTGGCAATCCCCAGGTTGATGGGATCCTTGGGATGGACGGTGGGTCTCAATCCTTTATAATGCAGCTGGGTGATCAAGCAAGGAGACACTTCTCATACTGCCAGTCCCATGACATCGGAAGGGCTCAGTCACCTCCGGTTCGGCAATGACATCGTCATCGCCCCGAACGCCCGGGTAACCCATTGCTACCACAGGCGGCGAAACTCGGTGCTTGTCCCCACCATGGTGTTCCATTTCATGGGTGCCGACCTTCAGCTTGAGAACTTGAACTTGTTCTTCATGATAAGTGGAACTCCGGGCATCTGCTTCATGATGATGTCATATGATCATGACACTGTCATTGGGGCGACGCATCAGCAGAACATCAGATTTGTAAAAAATAGAGGAATAGAGACTTCAAGAAGGAATAGAGGAATTGGCCGGTTTGAACGGCATGAATTTCTTCTTCTATATTGTCACTACATAAAGAGTTAGATAAGATATCGTACATCCCCCTCAAGCTCACGACGGGTGAACGAGAGCTAGAAAGAGACTTTGTAAAGATATCAGCAACATGATCTTTCCCGGGCGCGCAAATGAGAGAGAGTGACATCACCCTGAAGCACATGATCACATATGAAGTACATGGATGTCTATATCAATGTGCTTCGTCCTGCTGTAGAAAATTGGATTCTTAGACATATGGAATGCACTAATATTGTCTCAGAGGAGTAA
Source organism: Chamaelirium japonicum (assembly GCA_947650365.1). NCBI lineage: Eukaryota > Viridiplantae > Streptophyta > Magnoliopsida > Liliales > Melanthiaceae > Chamaelirium > Chamaelirium japonicum. The sequence continues at coordinate 82,842,945 of OX393552.1, read as the reverse complement.
GAGGGGGCCAGATAAGCGGACGTGAAGAAAGCGAAGCATGTTGAGGAAGAACTCCAGTCGTCGTGTAAGCCAACGCGCGATACTCGACCTCGGTACTAGACCGAGATACATTAGATTGCTTCTTGGAACCCCAAGAAAGTAGCTTTGACCTAAGGAAGACGATAGTCCACATCTGAAAAGGCACAAAGCTTTAGTGAATGCGACTTGGAGAACTGAAGGCCATAGGATAGAGTGCCTTTGACGGTGCAAAAAATCAGCTTGACTGCAGCAAGATGAGAGGAGGACGGTTTTTGCATAAAATTAGCAAACATAATTAACAGTGTAAGCAAGGTCTGGACGGGTCATAGTCAAGTATTGAAGAGACATGACCATCTACATGTAGACCGTTGGATCAGGACACGGATTTGACCGAAGTCGTCTACCTCCAGCAGCCACCCGAGCTTGTTGATCAAGCCCGATCTAGTCATGTTTGTCACCTACACAAAGCTCTTTATGTTCTTCGCCAAGCTCCATGGGCGTGGTACACAAAATTCGCTACCTTTCTCCTTCAACTTAGGTTTATCAGCTGCCCTCACGATACTTCGTTATTTATGTGGCAACACTGCGGTTGTATTATTCTTGTCTTACTCTATGTCGACAATCTTATTATCATTGGAAGCCATGATAATTTGATCTCTTGTCTCATTCGACGTCTCTCCTCCGAGTTCGACATGAAAGACCTGGGAGCACTTAACTTCTTCTTGGGAATGCAAGTTCTGAGGCGCAACAACTCTCTTGTTCTCTCTCAAAATTAATATGATCTTGATCTTATTACTTTAAGAACATATTTTTAACATCGAGCTGTCGCAATGACCACTCACAAGAGAGAACCAAGGAGAGAATGAGACGCACGGTTCCTGATCGATTTGACCACGGGACTGAAGGTTTCAACAAAGTTAAAGCCTTCGCGTTGATTGAAGCCTTTGGCCACCAAACGGGCCTTGTATCGTTCAATTAAGCCATCTGCAAGGTGTTTGAGTTTGCATACCCATTTATATCCGATAACATTCATCGACGGAGTAAAAGGTACAAATGACCAGGTCTTGTTCTGTTGAAGGGCAACAAACTCCTCGTCTATAGCGTGTACCCAGTTGGGATCACGGGCCGCTTGCTTCTAAGTAGATGGATCCGATAGATGATCCGACAAGGTAAAATGGAGAGCCAGGGTATTGGATGGCTGGATACAAAGAGAACCTTGGGATGACGAGTTCCATCGCGGGAGCGTGTGACCATGGAGTGGGTCGAGGAAGAACTTGGTGCATGAGGATCAAAGGGCCCTGTGCCAAGACCATAGTGTGGACCTCAAGCCTACTGAACAGGGGCATGTCTTGGCCATGGAGGAGGTACCAAGGGACCATATCATCCAACGGAGGCCAAACATTAGGCAGCAGCAGGTCCGGAGTCAGAAGTTGGAGAGGTACCGAGCAAGTCATCAATATGGCTGGGACCACCATCTTCTGAATAAAATGCCAAAGTAGCACCCTCCGGACCATCAATGACAATGGCAGAAGACCTCCCATGAGATTCAGGTACAAGGGGTGGCAATCGTGTTGAACCCGAAGGTGGATGAAGAGAAAAGGTGTTAGTGGAGTAAGTCCGCGGAGAAGAGAAGCCATGTGATCCTAAAGTTAGCAACTTTTGAAAGGAGTCCACGGGGAAAGGTCGTGCACAAAAGTCCCTACGAGAGGGTGCACTAGCTCGTTGACTAAAGATGAGTGAGCGAAAATCTTGTTTCATCAAACGACACATGTCGAGACATGTAGACTTTGCCCATGACTAGATCGCCTTTATGATGGCCACTGTAGCCAAGAAAGATGCATTCCGCCGATTTGAAGTCCAACTTCCCTCTTCCAAATGGGGCTAACACAGGAAAACCTACACACCCAAAGGTGTGCAAATAATCATAGGACGGTCGCACGCCAAAGAGAGCTTCAAAGGGAGAGCATCTTCGGATCGTGTTGGAGGGTAAACGGTTGATCAGGTAGATAGCTGCTGTAAATGCATGATTCCAATATTGTTTGGGAGTAAATCAATGCGCCATAAGAGTAAGCCCAATTTCCACAATATGCCGGTGCTTTCGCTCTGCTAAGCCATTTTATTCCGGTGTTCCTGGATATGAAAGAGCAAGAGATGTATTTTCTTAAAAAATAGTCTTGAAGAGTATGGCTCATAAACTCCCCTTTACTATCTGTTTGCACAAACTTTACTTTCTTATTGAACTAATTTTCTATGAGTTTAATGAACTGTATAAAGAGAACACCGACTTCAAATTTACGTCATAAAGGAAAATATCACGAGAATCATGAGGACTCATCAACGATGATAAGATAAAATTAAAAACCATCTAAAGAGGTAATAGGTGCTGGGCCCCAAACATCATTATTGAGAGTATGCAATAACTGATTTGAATAAGACTCTCGACGAGAAAATGAAAGTGTTGAAGCTTTGCCTAATTTACAACTTCGGTAAATGCTTTTATTTCCCTGACAACTGAGATTTAAAGATAGATACAATGATTTCATCGAATAGGAAGTCGGATGTCCCAGGCGTGCGTGCCAAGTGTCCCCATCGATCTTATTGGTGATGAGGCTAACTACAGATGGCGACGTCCCCATGCTTATTGGATAGAGCCCAACATGCCTAGGTCTTTGCAGCACTGTCCATCCTGTCCTCAAGTTCTGGATAACAAATCCCCATGGATAGAAAATAAAGCAGCAATCATTATCACGAGTATATTGAGAAACGCTTAATAAGTTCTTTTTCAACTGAGGAACAATGAGGACACGATCTAGATGAAACGATGTATTTGGAATGGATACCTTAGCCAAATGAGTAATAGGTAAACCAGTTCCATTTCTAGCCATTACGGAATCAAGACCAGAATACGGAGCCATACCTTCAATCTGTGCGGTGTTAGCGATTATGTGATTGGACGCTCCAATGTCAGGATATCATGTTTGGTCAACCTAATCAGATAGATGAATTGCAGCAAATGATTGTACCTTATTAGAAATAACTAAGCTTGGAGCGAAGCAATTGTTGGCTTTGTGATAAGGATGGCCGCAGCAGTAACAGACAACGTCAGAATCACTGTTGAGTGAGGCGGGCTTCTATTGCACTGACCTGGTACCCCACAGCCACCACGAGGAGGTACAGAGTAAGTGGATCCGTAACCGTTGCCGGCCCGGCCTCCGCTGTACTGTTCACGGCCGTGGGAGCTACGGTTTCCCAATTGGGAAATACCGCGATCGCGAGCGGTATACATCGGGGCGGGTAGCTCAATATCGAGGCATGTAGTTTGGATTCGAAGCTCGAAATCAAACAGTAGCGCGACGACTTCATCTATTGTAGGAGAATCTCGTGACTGATTGATGGCAGTAACAATTGGATCAAACTCGGATCTAAGGCCACGAAGAACCCACATGACGAGGTCATCCTCATCAATAGGTTTACTAGCACTAGTGAGATTTTGGTCTATAGATCTAGCTTGCTGAATGTAGTCGGCAATAGATAGAGCCCCTTTTGACAAGGACTGGAGTTTCGACTTGAGTTGAAGAACTCGGGACCCAGTGAGTGTCCCATACAGCACCTCCAAGGAGGGTCAAACCTTAGCCGAGGTTTCACATGCTCCGATTTGAGTAACAATAGCCTCGGAGAAAGAGTTTGTAAGCCACGCCAAGACCATCTGATACAGGCGTTGCCATTGAACAGCAGTAAGCAAGAGATCATCTGGCTTAGGACGGACTGCAGAGCCGTCAACAAATCCGATTAGTCCAAAGGAATGAAGGACTGGAAGGACCTACGTCTTCCATGGGAGATAGTTGTTCGATTAAAGTTTGATTGCCACCTCTTGACGGATGGACTTCACAACTGGGAGAGAGGAGTCCATGGCATCTGCATTGGAATTAGAGAGGACGGATTTGTGGGTGGAAACGTTGGTGGAGGTATTCTCACTACCGGTGGTCATGATGATTGGATCTGAAACCATGTAAAAAATAGAGGAATAGAGACTACAAGAAGGAATAAAGGAAATTGTTTGAACGACATGAATTTCTTCTTCTATATTGTCACTATATAAAGAATAAGCGAAGATATAGTACAAGATTCATATACGATCTTCAAGCAACCAAAGCAGTGAGCATGGCTTCTAATTTTTCCCTCTCAACCATGGCATGAAAAACCTAAGACATTGGTCTGAGAGAAAAAAGGGCACATAATGTAAATCCGATGAAGTTCGACTGAAATGACATTATTATCGCTTTGCTGTTTTGAGACACTCGGACTGAGAGCAAGGGACCACATTCAAAAATATTTCTAGTCGAGGGACCATAAGTAAAATGGCACTTGTCAGTGTCCTTTTTGTAAGTCAAACATTTTTATAGGGACTGATCACTAATACCCTCTTATTATTTTATTATTGGGTTATTTTGACTTTGCCCCCCAAATCTTGCCTTGAATTAGACTTTACCCCCCATATTTTTCATTAATTAGACTTTACGCCCCAAAATTAACTGTTCCGTTAGCTCACCCCCCAAAACTTTATTTCTTTTCCGTCAGCTCACAGTTTCTCTTAGATGGTGAGCTGACGAAACAGTTAGTTTTGGAGGGTAAAGTCTAATTACTGAAAATATGGGGCGTAAAGTCTAATTCAAGGCAAATTTGGGGGGTAAAGTCAAAATAACCCTTTATTATTAGGAAAATTTTATTCATATCCCAAAAATCTATAAGTAGCCCCCGTCTCCCATCAGTTTCACAGTAACTTACACAAAAAAATTAAAATATCATTTATACCCTTATCGTATACCCCACATCAAACTAAAACCTAAAACATAACATTTTCGGCATCGACTGCCTCCTTCCATCACCCCATCCGGAGACAAGACGGGCGGCGGAGCCGCCATCTACGGAGCAGGAGGATGCCCTGTCCCTTTGTAGGGGCAGTGAGGGTGCTGGCCCCAATCCTCAGTATACGTGGACACCGCTCAAGAAACCAAAGCCGCCGCGCAAGGAAGAGCACCCCTCGCTGCCGTTGTGAATAGTGGGACCACCGCCGGCGTCGACCGAGAACCACTTATTGGAAAGAGCTGCTCGGTGGCTGCCCAGCAGCTGCAGTGCGGGGACCAGAGATCGGTAGGACAGCCGTCGTCCTTTCAAGACTCCTCTCTCTCTCTCTCTCTCTCTCTCTCTCTCTCTCTCTCTCTCTCTCTCTCTCTCTCTCTCTCTCTCTCTCTCTCTCTCTCTCTCTCTCTCTCTCTCTCTCTCTCTCTCTCTCTCGTCCCTACCTTCTTTAGTGTTACATACTTCATGGTTTGCTTCAAGGGCTCTGATTGGTTCTTGTATTCTTATAGAAGAATCTGAATTGTATGTTGAAAACCAGAAATTATCTGAAATTCAGATGACTAGTAGTTTGTGATTTCACAAAACTGAAGATTTTGATCCTTGGTTTTTTGTCGGGGTGATGATGACACTAGAGCCATTGTAATGCCTCTGATGAACCTTGTTAACCTGAAAGCAGTCCAATTCTACAACAACTGTATTTGGAGGAGATATTACAGTCAAGATTCCCCCGATCGGATTCCTCCAAACGAGATCTAACCCCTCTAGCAATGGAGAAAGAAGAGAGACCTCTCTCTCTCATGGGGGTATGATCAAGATGGGGCGGGCTATTTAATAGGGGTGTATTCAAGGTGGGATATAAGAGGAAGGGTATTTTTGGGATAAAATGGGGGTATGATCAAATAAAACGGGGTGTGTTCAAGTTTGTTGAAAATAGGGGCTAATTACAGATTTTTGGGGTACGAATAAAATTTCCCTTATTATTATTTCAATCAGTACAGGAACAAGTAGATTTATGAATTTGGGAGTTGGGAAGCCATGCAAGCACGCATCTAACTGTGATGCCCATCATGCTGGCAGTCCTCGGGGGCAAACCACAGCGCTCGATTCTTGACGTCAAACACGAACCGTGTGTCCGCTTGCTGATACGCCCCGATGATGGTCAAGTGATTGTGCGGCAACACCGCAAAGCAGAAGCAGGGTCTGTCCTCGCTCACCATGAACATGCTCTCCCAGCCTATCCGGAGGTCGGCGCCGATGAAATGAAGGGTCATGGGCGGCAACGCGTCGGCTAAGTTACCGGCCGGCACGGTGAAGCAGTGCTCCAAGTACGGATTGCACATACTCGCGCTGATCCGATTGAGACGACGTCTGATGAAGTGTCCCGTCAAGTACTCAGTCACTCTTTCGTAAGCCGGCCGGATCATAAGAGTCACACCGGTACCCGTGTCCAAGATGCAGCCGCTGGCTCGGTCTTCCCGGCGTGCAAAGTACCCATGCTCAAAATGGAACCGGTGATCGCCGATGCTAACATCGTTCAAGGTTAGATAGTACAACCCAATGTCCCGGAATATTATGAACCCCATCTTTTGGAATTGGGAATGCCTTTCCATCTCGTAGTCATTCCCGAACCGCAGGAAGCTCGAGGCCCCCGAGGCCGGCCTGACCAGGCAGTACGAGAATCGACCGGTCCGGCCGCTCAGCTTTGTCGCTATCGAATCCGAAGAGCCGTCCATCCCCATTAACCCGGTCCAGTCGCTGTTTCTGATATGGAAGTTGTTGGAGTGGCCACAGCCAAAGGTCAAGCCGGTGAAGGCCTCGGGCTGGCCACTGCGGTCGGAATGGAAGGTGAAGGTCTCGGTTGACAGGACGCCGGAGGATGAGGACCCTTCTTCGTACGTGATATGGTAAGCGCACTGCCCGTTCGGGCCGGGACCGTATGGGTGTGCGCAGCGGCGGCTTCTGGATGGGATAGCGCGGTAGGTGGGGGAGTCGGAGGACCTAAACTGTGGGCCTGGGAAGCAGGGACTGCAAGGTTCACACTGGATCCAAGTGAGGCCGCTGCCGGTGTCAAATTGGAGGAGTTGGGACTTTCGGCCGGCGCCGGTGCCGATGTCGACACTGACCAAATAATCCCTATTTTTCTCCAGCACGGGAGGGCGAAAGGCGGTGGTGTTGGCACCTAGGATTGTCGATTCTAGCCATCGAATGCGAGTTGCAGAGGGTTGGGCGAGCCATTGTAGCCGCTGGGAGTGGGTGAGGTTGCCAGGGTAGAATGGAGAGCGTTCAGAGAGCGGAGGGATGAGCTCGAGGCTGAAACCCCTTCCGATCTCCGTAACTGCAGTAGTGAAGAGGAGGAGGGTTGATAAGAGGCAGAGGAGGAGGGTGATGGAGTGATGGAACGTGGGGGCCATGGTGGTGATGGTGATGAGTACGTACATGGGGGAGTGGGAGTCTAATGGATATATATAACACATAACATGCATGAATGGAGAGAAGAGAACAGTGAAACTGAATCTGAATTTTATTTTTGGTGGATTTGGTGGCTAATGAGCCACCAAATTTGAAAGAAAGCCCAAGGTGATTGGTTCTCTAAACATGGGGCCGAACTAGACCATTCTTTAATTAAAACTGAACCAAATCGGACCACATTTTGGTTTGGTTCTGATTTGCAAGTCAGTTAAATCATTGGACAACCCAGTAGATTGTTGTGAATGGTGAGTTCTTACTCACTTCTGGGATTATGTATTCCTGTAGAGTTTATAAAAGATTAATTCATCCGCCCTGCGCCCCTCGCTTTTCTTTTATAGTAAAATCCAAGGGAGGGGAAAGTATGTTTCTTACAAGGCACATGCTCTCCTACATGGGACGGTGGGAATTCAACCGATCCTATATAGGCAGATGTCCCTCCGCATAGGACAGTGAATTATACCAATCCCGCCCGTAAAAGTAATTGTCCCCTTACATGGGGCAGTGCAAGCTTAACCCTTACAAGCTGACAATTGTTCTGCCTAAGCCGGTTATGGATTGGTTGTCTTTGGACACCTTTGAACGCGCTCCCCTTTGACGGGGTGGCTTGTTAGGTTCCCCTTTCAAAGGGGTGGGGGAGTTTTGCCATGTTTCCTCTTCCCTTGATTCTTCGGAGTCCCTTTCTCAAAGGGATTCGATTGTAATACCGAGAGTGAGGGTGTGGATATTTTATGCACCCACAGTTCCATGTTTGACCCCCGATATGGACACCGTAGAGCGAACTTTTCCTCAAGGTGCTGGTTGTCTTATTTGCACGTGTGAATTTCACACAGACATTGATAACATGTTCACGGGATTATGAAATTTAATAAAAATAACAGTTATGTTGCCTTCCTCCATTTTGGATCTCCGGACCCCTTTGAGCACATGCTCTAGCGTACTATCCTCAGACTTCCTGGCCAGTCTATCAGAAGAAAAATATTCACTGAGAGAGGGCAATTATGCAAAAAAAAAAAAAAACTTACAGAATGAAGAGAAGCAGAAAGAATGAAAGTTAATGGCTATCTGATTTTCAGGTAAGGGGGAAAAAATGAAGGAGATGGAAGGTCTATAAACCAATGGACATGACATTATATTCATGAATCTAATGATAACACCATTATTTCATCTCCCTATCTCCTCGCAAAATGTACAATTCATGGGCTATTGATGGTTGGTTCTCTTACAAATCAGTGTTCCATCTCTTGCAACTCAAATGATCTCACACAGTACCCACGAGGCGATCTAATCATATCGCACATGGATCCTCCGCTGAATCTGGACCCAACAAGAGGGGCAATCCTTCATTCCCTTTTTCTCAAGTAACTCGTTGCACTCTGCGCAAAGAACATTGTGGGCGCAGGGTAGGAAGAGGACGGATCCATCGCTGCCCAAGCACTTTACACACCCCCTGCCATGCTGCACATCTCCGCTTCCTGAGCCAATCGCCAGTTTCGAGTCCTTGTTCTGGTGTTCAAGCCTCTTCTCTTCTTTTGATTTCAGTTTGTCCTCCACTGTTTTTGCCCTAACTTCAATTTTCTCTCGTTCTTTTCTTTCAGATTCGGCTTTTGCAAGTGCATTACCCTTCAACTTCTGCTCATGTCTCCAATTAGCCTATGCTTTACACAAGGGAAATGAATAAATAAAAAAACACCTACCTGCTACGAGTAGACAGAGCACAGATTATAGATTGACACCTGAATTGGAATGGAATTGGTAGAAAAGGCGACTGGAGATCATTCTTAGAACTGAAAGATAAAGATGGCAGTTTTCCATGGAAATCTTGTGAAGGCACGAAGAGAATACGCAAAAATGGATAACACCATCTTTTATCTTTGTACCTCAGATTTTCCATAATCTTTCTTCTTATTAACCAGTTGCAACTTGCAAGCACTTTGAATTTCATGGCCTTTCCAGCCTCAAACACCGCTGATTTTTTTTATTTGATGAAAAGAAATTCAGGAGAATATTATCATGGTGATTTTTATTTTTTGATAAACAAATGATAACCCAGAATATGAGATGATTCAAGGAAGAAGAAGAAACATGCAATATATTCTTCTAATGAAAGCAAGAGCAATGAAATCTTGAGGAGGACTAGTAGATAGAAGGACAAGTAGGTGAAGGATGCTGTCATTTCAATCTTGAGGTGTTCTAAAGCTTTTAAAGTTTCCCTTTCCTTTATCTTTAAAGGTCGTCCGCCGACCTTTAAAATATGCAGATTTTGCTTTGACCATTTGACCCCCCAAGAAGTTTTGGAATTTGATGAAAATTGGTGAGAATGATCATCTTATCCTAGACAACACCCTCACCAAATTTCATCAAATTCCAAAACTTGTAGGGAGGTAAACAAGCGAGAGGTGCAACAATGATGCTACACCTCGCGTGCAGGCTCCCTACCCTCAATATGGGAAAAGGGAGCCTGGACCTGAGGTGCAGCATTGTTGCTGCACCCCAGGCATTGTTTACCTATCCAAGAAGTTTTGGAATTTGAGGAAATTTGGTGAGGGTGTTGTCTAGGGTAAGATGATCATCCTCACAAAAAATCATCAAATTCCAAAACTTCTAAGGGGGTCAAATGGTCGAAGCAAAATCAGTCGTCCGCAGTCACCGTTAAGATCTGCAGATTTTGCTTTGACCATTTAACCCCCCTAGAAGTTTTGGAATTTGATGAAAAATGGTGAGGATGATCATCTCCCTAGACAACACCCTCACCAAATTTCATCAAATTCCAAAACTTCTAGGGAGGTAAACAAGCGAGAGGTGCAGCAACAATGCTACACCTCGGAAGCAGGCTCCCTGCCCTCTCTCTCTCAATATATATATATATATATATATATATATATATATATATATATATATATATATATATATATATATATATATATAATGCGGCATGCGGTAAGTGCAGCACCACACTACAACCGTTTGATGCACCGCTGCGTGCATGCGATGCACACAGCGGGTGCATCAGACGGCTACGATATGATGCCGCACTTACCGCATGCCGCATTATAGCATGCCCCTATATATATATATATATATATATATATAGAGAGAGAGAGAGAGAGAGATAGAGAGAGGAATGTTACAATGAGCTATGAGCTACGGAAAGAGAAAATGAGCTACGATCATTTTGATCACCCTAGAAGTTTTGGAATTTTGTGAAAATTGGTGGGTGTGCTGTCTAGGATAACATGATCATCCTCACAAATTTTCAAGAAATTCCAAAACTTCTAGGATCATCAAACGGTAGAAGTAAAATTAAAATTGGTGGGTGTGCCCCTATATATATATATATATATATATATATATATATATATATATATATATATATATATATATATATATATATATATATATATATATATATATATATATATATATATATAGAGAGAGAGAGAGAGAGAGAATACGGGATATAGGCTGATAGCCCATTTGCTACTTTGGGCTGTCAGCTAACAGCCCTTCGATCTTGATCACTGTCGTCCATTTAAAAAAAAAAATTCAATCAAATCCCTCCCCCCCCCCCATCTCCGAGCTCCAGACCCCTCACCGACCCAACCCCCTCCGACGAACACAGACCCCCTCCGGCGACCCCCGACCCCCTCCGGCAGCACTGTGTCCCCCCTCCGGCGACCCCCGACCGCCACCGGCAACCCCCCGACCTCCGACAGCCACCCCGTCGCCGGAGGTGGAGGTGCAGTTGGGGTTGGTGCGATCGGTCGGCGCCGGAGGGGGGGATTGCGATCGGCCGGCGTCGGAGCAATAAACGGAGGGGGCGGTGCCGGAGGGCCGGACGGGGGGGCACCGGAGCAGGAGCCGGAGGTAGGGGTTGGTGCGATCGGCCGGCGCCGGAGCAGGAGACGGAGGTGGGGGTGCCGGTCTGCCGGAGGGAGGGCCCCGGAGAGCTGGAGCAGTCGCCGGAGGTGGTCAAGCTGCTGCTCGAGATCGAGAGACAGAGAGAGAGAGGGGGGGTGTACAACACTTAAAAGAAAATTGATTTTTTTTTTAAAAAAACGGACGGCAGATGATGGGGATCGGAGGGCTGTTAGCTGACAGCCCAAACCATGAAATGTGCTGCCAGCCTATATCCCGTTTTCTCTCTCTCTCTCTCTCTCTCTCTCTCTCTCTCTCTCTCTCTATATATATATATATATATATATATATATATATATATATATATATATATATATATATATATATATAGAGAGAGAGAGAGAGAGAGAGTAGTGATACATTGTGACCGGGTAACGTGCGGCCACCCCCTTCGGAGGTATTTTTGGAATTTTTTTTTGGGGATTGATCACCCACCCTTGGATTGGACATACAAAAAATTTCAGCCCAATCCAAGACTTGTAGGCCGTCCAAATGTGTTGATCTTTTATCGGTCGTTCATTTTTTTCGCCATTTTGATCAACACATTTGGACGGCATACAGGTCTTGGATCGGGCTGAAATTTTTTGTGTGTCCAATCCAAGGGTGGGTGATCAATCCCCAAAAAAAAAAATTCCGAAAATACCCCCGAAGGGGGTGGCCGCACGTTAAGTCGCACGTTACCCAGCCGCAATATATATATATATATATATATATATATAGAGAGAGAGAGAGAGAGGAGAGAGAGAGTAGTGATACATTGCGGCAGGTAACGTGCGGGCTTAACGTGCGGCACCCCCTTTGGGGGTATTTTCGGAATTTTTTTTTTTGGAACTGATCAATATATATATAGTAGTGATACATTGCGGCCGGGTAACGTGCGGCTTAATGTGCAGCCACCCCCTTCGGGGGTATTTTTGGAATTTTCTTTTTTTGGGGATTGATCACCCACCCTTGAATTGGACACACAAAAAATTTCAGCCTGATCCAAGACTAGTAGGCCATCCAAATGTCTTAATCTTTTATTGGTTGTTCATTTTTTTCACCATTTTGATCAATACATTTGGACAGCCTACAAGTCTTGGATCGGGCTGAAATTTTTTGTTTATCCAATCCAAGGGTAGGTGATCAATTCCCAAAAAAAAAATTCAAATATACCCCCGAAGGGGGTGCCGCACGTTAAGCCCGCACGTTACCCACCGCAATGTATCACTATTATATATATATATATATATATATATATATATATATATATATATATATATATATATATATATATATATATATATATATATATATATATATATATATATATATATGGGGCATGCTATAATGCGGCATGCGGTACGTGCGGCACTGTAGCGCAGCCGTTTGATGCACGCGCTGCGTGCATCGCATGCACGCAGCCGTGCATCAGACGACTACGGTGCGGTGCCGCATTATAGAATTTCTCTCTCTCTCTCTCTCTCTCTCTCTCTCTCTCTATATATATATATATATATATATATATATATATATATATATATATATATATAGGGAAATGTGTTCCTTTGACATGTCATAGGGAGTACCCTATGACATATGGTGAGTTAGTAACCCTAGAATATTTAGAATGTTCTAAATTTTTATGAGGATGATCACCCTATCTTAGATTGGACACCCACAAAAATCGGCTCATTCTAAAACTTCTAGAGGCATCAAATATGATTTTCAATTTAACGGTTAAAATGGATGGCCGATAAAGCTTCTAGCATTTGATGCCCAAACAAGTTTTAGAATGCTTTAATTTTTTGTAGACATTCTATCTAAGGTAAGGTGATCACCCTCAAAAAAATTCAGCACATTCTAAACATTCTAGCATTACTAATTCACTATATGTCATAGGGTACTCCCTATGACATGTCATAGGAACCCAGCCCTCATATATATATATATATATATATATATATATATATATATATATAGGGGCATGCTATAATGCGGCATGGGGTAAGTGCGGCACCACACCGCAGCCGTCTGATGCACCCGCTGTGCGCATCACATGCACGCAGCAGTGCATCAGACGGTTGTAGTGCGATGACGCACTAACCGCATGCCGCATTATAGCATGCGCCTATATATATATATATATATATATATATATATATATATATATATATATATATATATATAGAGAGAGAGAGAGAGAGAGAGAGAAATGCTTGAATGTGGCATGCGGTAAGTGCGGCACCTACCGCATGCCGTCTGATGCACTGCTGCGTGCATGCGATGCACGCAGCGCGTGCATCAGACGGCTGCGGTGCTGTGCCGCACGTACCGCATGCCGCAGCATAGCATGCCCCTATATATATATATATATATATATATATATATATATATATATATATATATATATATATATATATAGATTCAGTGTTTCCAAACCAATAATGCCCCTCAGTGATTTACATAGACTCGTTTTGTTTGCAAATCATCCAATTAGAATTGGACTCCCTAGTTACTTATGCTTAAAATTTAGCCACTGGCTTGCAAGTGAAGAGCTTTTGATTATAGAATTTTTGGGATAAAATAAGACCATAGTAATCCCACTATCTGAGACATGGGCTAAGTAATTGTTCAAAGAATTGACAGCAAGAGTAGAGCGTGCGCGCGCGCACACACACAATGCATACTACTACAAGCTGATCATCAAACAAGGACATATATGAACAGTATAAGACCATTAAGCATTTAACCTGAGTTTGAGCATGATAGTCCTTGGCCTTTTCAAGTCGCTGCTGCATCTTGGACACCTGCCTCTTTTCAGCCACAAGATCCTCACGAAGCCATGTATTTTCTTTCTTTAGTAACTCATTTTTCCGATTGACCTCCTTCTCCTTCGACAAAGCTTCCTGTAATTTCATAGATTCTTTTTCGGCCTGTAACTTGGTAGCTTCCTTCTCTTGCTGCAGTTGAGAATTCTCAATTTTGAGCCTGCACAGACTCTGGAGCTCAGCCTTGTCCTGATTCAGCCTCCTGGCAGCCTGCTTCACCATAAGTTGCACCCATCGTTCCCACCCCTGCCGCTTGGCCAGAAGCTTCTGCTTATGAGAGTCCAGTAAATAGAGCAGCACATCATTCTTGTTCTCTGAAACCCACTGCCGCCATGATTTATCATCGTCACTGCTGTTTGGAACCTCAATGCCACAATCAGGCTTTTTTATACGTAATGTATTGCTAAATGATGACTCAGAAGATGACCGGGCACTCAAAGATATATTATGAGCCGCATTTGCTTGTCCATTATCCATTCCGATACAAGATATACTGCCATCCAACTTTTGTTCTAGCAGAGAAGATTGAGATATAGTTGTAGAATAGGATTCCTCCACCCCATATGGTAAGCTTGGGTTCTCGACCACAGTGGGTATTTCAGTCCGAGAAGTGGGGTAAGCTAACCAATGATTCGGCTTATCAAGTCCAGGAACAGTAAGTTCAGGCACAGATGAAGAAGTACAACTATTGGAGTTGGACTCAGGTTTCGATTGGTGGTCCAGACTGGCAACCAAAATACGAAGGAATGCACATACTTCGACCAGATTCATATCGCAGTACAGCAGCATGAACATTGCATCTCCTGGCCTAAAGTAAGGAAAGTACCCCCGAATAGAACTAACCATGCCATGCAACACACTCTTCTCCAACTTCCGCAGCTGCTCAGAAGAATTCTCTCTCAAAGAAGAATCGACCTCGTGGCCCCTCCCCAGAAATGCTAACACCTCATCCACAATTTTAGATATAGTGAGTCCAAGCACATAACAATGCCGGGACTGCAATACAGCATTTGTCGCGACCTCCTCGGTGTACCCATGAGGAGTAATCCACTTTATCACACTCTTAAAGATTTTGTCCAGATCACCTAAGATGAGCTCCTCGAGCTGGATCTCTGTGATGACATCCCAATGCGAGCCTTTGGTTTCTTCCAAACCTTGTTCCCCTCCGGGGCCATAAAGAATTCTACACACATCACAGGTTTCTCCACACATCACACGCGCCTCCCCTCTGGAGCCATAAAGAAATCTACACAAGCCACAGGCTTCTCTACCCATCACAGGCATCTCGGTCTCTAGACAGTGCTCGCAGTCAAGAGTGGTAGAGGTATTCCTTGTAGGAAATGATTCAGAATCGGGGCTTGTATTACGCGATGAAGAGGGATTGATGTTTGGATCAGAGAGGGGTGGATCGTCCCGGGGCTCTCTATTTTCCACCCTTCCCTTTTCTTGAATCGAGACAGAAGACGGCTGCGGACTACTACCACCGGAAACCATCTCAACCTATGGATCACGAGTGAAGAACCGAGAGCCCGATTGAAGACCATTAAAGACGAAGCGAAAAGAAACACAATATTGGTGATAACAAAGAGTGGTATAACCAACAATCAGGACATCAGTGGAAGGATTGAAGCATTCATATTCTCAGGGACATAATGCCGAACACGTGGGAGGAGGGAAAGGGTAACAAAATCCAGGCATTTCCAAGTTAATGTTCCACATCAGAGCAGTCATATAGTCAAAAAAGAGAAGAACCCAGATTAGAAAGATCAAGAATCTATCATAAATTACCAAGAAATCCAACAATAAATTCAGGATATATTCGAGCAAGAATAAAGAAACCATCAAGGAAGAAAATACCCAGATAAAGAAAAATGGAAAATAATCGAGAAAAAACCCAATGTGATCGAAGAATGGAGCATGCAGACAAGATTTCCATCGGTAAACCAAGGAATGATGAAAGAGAAAACAGCCAAAGCGAGGTGAGAATTGAGGGGGAGGAAGCGGCTTCGACGCATGGCCATGGGTGGGATCGATCGGACCATACCCAATCTGCGCTTAGGACCGTTGGATCGATCGGAGCACCGACCGGGGATCAGCACGAAGGGGCGGGACGCCGACTGGGATTCTTGTCGAGCGTCGCAAGAGAACGGCTCTGCTTTCTCTCTTCTGTCGTCGGTTGGGGTTTTACCTCCAAAATCCAAAGTGGTGTATCTATTTACTCATCCATACAATAACCACATGGTATATACAGAGTTCTAAATACCTATATATTAAAGGGTAAAGTAGTAAATTACACTTGGACCCCTAGTAGTTTGACCAATTATCACTTACACCGCCTTATTTTTAAAAAACATACAAATGCCCCCTTATTGTTTGGAAAACCATACACATAGACCCCTTTTGGAGGTCCTATGGAGGGAGGGGATCCAAGCAGGGGCGGAGCCACATAGGGACGGGGGGCGGCGGGGCAGTTACCCCCTAGATTTTTGGATCTCAAAGAAACCCTAAGCCTCTTTGGGCCAAAAGGTCAAGTATGGTCTTTTGCACACACACCCCCCCCCCCCTTTTGTCGGTTTATATCCCATGAGCAATACTTGGCTCCAACATATGTTGGAGCAACGGCCAATGGACTCCAACACCGGATGTGGCAATCAATGATTGGACCATACTCCATAGGCTTTCATGTGGAGTCCACTTTACCACTTCAGTCTTGGTATTTTTTAATTGGTTTACTTCGTGATAGTAGAGTATGGTCCAAACATTGATTGCAATATCAGTTATTGGAGTCAGTTGCTCCAAAGTTCAAATCTCCTCCAATCGATCGGCCCCAGTCGATGGGACCAGTGCGAATCACAGTCGCACGTCGTCGCTAGAGAACGACCGACTGGAGGAGATCTGAACTCGTTGCTCCAATTCAAGTTGAAGCCAAGGATTATTCTTATCCCATTGATGCCCCATCTAATAGCCAACTATCCCATTGTCTATAAACTAAATAGTCTATTCTCTGTTGGTTTGACCGAGTATGTCCATGTATTTCAAGAAAATAACGAAATTCTCATTATCTCGATCTTTGTGGGCCTTCACATTGGGTGTACTCGCGCGAGAGTTCAGTCCATTGAGAGGGATCATTGTGCAATCAGTATCGTCAAATGGATGGATTAGCTCTTTCAGATGAGAGCATTTTTGCTACCCGATTGCTTTGCTACACTTGCTTATGGCCCAATCGTGGTTTGGCACGTCATTCAAAAAAGAGGGCATAATGGGGACTACACTTGCTACTGTACTGCACTTTTCCATTATGCCCTTTTTCAGTCATCGACGGCAACAGGCTCTCGAGGCTGCAGAGCCTCCGATGTGGATCGCGTATCCCCCGCCATGGCTCGTTGTGGATTCACGGAATTATGAACCAGAGTTGATCATCCAATCTTCATGAACCGATTCGATTTATTAGTTGATGCCCCCTTATCCCTTCTCTCTAGGCTTATATTACATCTTTGCCCCCCGTACGATAAAATCCTGGCTCCGCCCTTGGGTAGAAGTGATGTTTTCAAACGATAAGAGGGAATTTGTAGTGTTTTAAACATAAGAGGGGTTGTAAGTGATAATCGGTCAAACTACAAGGGGTCTATATGTAATTTACCCAATATTAACACAGTAGCCTCATACGACTGGGTGGCATGTGGCGACCTTCTCATCCTTCTATAGGTCCCACGTGGCAACCTCATTTTTTAAAAAATCCCTCTTAGTGAGTGGGAGGGGGGGTTTCGGCCTTGACCCCTACCAGTTTATTAAAGTGCTGAAGAGGCACCATACATCCAAAATGGAACCTCGACCTAACTCGAATAGTCTAGAATCACTAGTAAAAATAAACAAAAGACCCCTGATGTTGCGATCCGAGGCCCTTGCGCAGCGAAAAGAGTGAAGGAACACGACGAGTGAATAATCTCCACAGAGAAGACGATGGCTCATCACATCCGAGAAGACGAACAAATAAACAAAACACGTAAAAAATATACACGGGATGTTCAACAACAATGATCAGTGGATTCACTAGTATGAGGATAACCCGAGTACAAGTTTGTTTGTCTCTCCAATCCCTCACACTCTCATAAAGAAAAGCCCTCCCACAAGAGATTGAATAGATTCTGCAACCATTACACCACGAAGAACAAAAAAAAACCATTCCCGAAGCCCCATAAGCCTTCTTAGATTGCTCTCCCTCTCCCTTTATGATGGCTACCCTCAAAATCATAATAGAGACTTGATAGACCCTCTCTTGTGTCTCTAACTTCGTCCTAGAGCCTCCTATTTATAGGCAAACATTCGTATCCAACTTGTAGAAGGAATCTCATGAGAAAACGCAGGCTAAACCTCCTCATCGGCGTACTGCCATACTAAGTCGTGCGTACAACCTGGAGAGGTCGTGCGCATGACCCAGTCTTGATTTCTTGTCCAACTTTTATACCGATGCCAATTGTGCACACGACTTGGGGATGTCGTGCACACGACTTTTCTAGCCGACTCCTCCTAGCTTGCTACTGTGCTCTGTCTTTCGTCGTTTCTTCGCGCACGAACCTTAGAGTTGTATGCGGCTTGTTTGAAGCCACATCTTTAACAATCTCCCCTTTAGCTTCATAACAAGACATGAGCACTTATCGAACACGAACTTTATCTCTTTATTCCGTGAATCCATCTTTTGATCGCCGTCGCCGCCTTTTCCCCCAAACTGGGAGCCTATTCATTGAGCTTAGTGATTGCCAAGTATTTTAACTTGGCCACTGAAATCCACCTCATGATCATCTTCGGCCCTGAGCGTGCTCCACCTGTACCCTTGTTCTTCGCCAAACACCATGCATGTGCTGTCGGTCTCCTTTATCATCTGTATAGAACTCCACCCAAGGCCTCCTTTATGATTATGGAAGCTCCGTCCCAAACTTTCACAACTCTACCTTGACCGGTGAAGGTGGATCTAATAGAATCTAGCCTAGAAAGAAAGACAAGATTTTCCCTCCATCCCGAAACATGACGGCTTCCTTGAGTGTCTGTACTTGCCCGTTAGACATCTCAAGTCAAATATCCCCAACTCCCCTTGTCAATATCTTGGAGCCGTCGCCAACCGTCAACTTGCCACCATCGCACTCCACATACTTATCGAACCATGCCCTATGCGAACAAATATAATGTGTAGCCCCGCTATCGATTATCCAGTCCTGATCTGATATGAAATTAGTGGTAGCCATCAGAACATCCCCCTCATCGAAATCCCTCGATGAGGCATAACTGACAAATCCACCATCCTTGTCCTTGGATGACCGTGAGCAATCCGATCTTGATCCACCTTTCCACTTACCCTTCGATTTGAAGTACCTAGATCGACTACACTTCCAACAAGTGTCTTGCTTCATCTTCTTCTTCTTTGTCTCTTCCACCACCATTAGCGCCTTGGATTGGTTATCACCACCAACCTTGCTCGTCCCCTTCAACTAAAGCTCATTACCCAGAAGTGTACCCGTGATATCCTCCAACTTGATGGATTCCTTCCTGTAGAACATTGTGACCTTTAGATGCTTGTAGGACTAGCGTAAAGATCTCAGAAAAAGTAGTGTCTTATTCATCTCCTTCATGTCTTCACCGATATTAAGAAGTTCTTCCATCAGTTGATTGAAGGCCGAGATATGCTCCAAGATCCTTGTACCATCCGTCATCTAAAAAGCGTAGATCTTCTGATTCAGGTACAACTGGCTCGCGAACAATTTGGTCATGTAAATACTCTCCAACTTCTCCCAAAGCTTCACCGCGGAGACATCCCTGGAGATGTTTTCCAACATAACCTTCGCGAGACATATCCGAATCGCGCTCGCCGCCTTCAAATCATACTAAAACCAATCGTCTTCCAACATTGAGTCCTGCTTGATGCCTGTCAGAGCTTTGGGCAATCTGCCTTGAAACAACTTATCCCTAACTTGTATTTGTCACTAGCCAAAATTGATTTGGCTATCAAACTTCTCGATCTCGAATCGTAGGTTCGATTCTTGAGTCGTCATCTCTGAATTATTTGATATCGATCTGGCACCTCCGAATCATGAACAAGATGCTCTGATACCAATTTGTTACGATTCGAGGTCCTCACGTAGTAGAAGAAAGCGAGTAAACACGACGAGCGAAGAATTTCCACGAAGAAGAAGATGGCTTATCAGAAGACGAACATATAAACAAAACACAAAGAAAACACACGCATGATGTCCATTAACAACGATCAATAGACTCACTAGTATGAGGATAACCCAAGTATACATTTATTTCCTCTCACCCTGAAGAACAAGAAGAAATCCTTCCCGAAGCCCCCAAGCCTCCTTGGATTGCTCTCCCTCTCCCTTGATAATGGCTATCCTCTAAACCCTAATAAAGACTTGATAAACCCTCTCTTGTGTCTCTAAGTTCATCCTAGACCTCCTATTTATAGGCACATATTCGTATCCAACTTGTAGAAAAAATCCCATGAGAAAATGCAAGGCAAACCTCGTACCGACGTACTGTCATACTAAGTCGTGCGCACGACCTAGCGGCGTCATGCGCACAAGTTTCTTGGCCGACTCCTTGCTCCTGTGCTTTGTCTTCCGTCATTTTTTTGCACACGAACCTTGGAGTTGTATGCAGTTTGTTTGGCTTCAACACTCTGGGTCTCAAGACTTCGAAGCTCTCGAGCTTTCCAACTCACGGATTCGAGATAGAAAGGACTTCGAACCCGCCCCCTTTCTAGAGAAGCCGATAGATGACACTATATCGAGAATGGTATTGTCCTCTAGCATATTAAGAAGTAAGTTCAGTCCCTCCTCATCAAGGTTTGACAATTGATCCCGAAGATTCTGAAGGAGGGAATCTGATTTGTCTCGTCCCGACTGATGAAGAACCTCGACTGAAATCGAATAACTTGGAAGGGTCGAAACACTTGTACACATGGGGCTTGGACGGGGCAGTCAGTTGTGTGTTCCTGATTCCAGATTTCTAGATTTGGCTCGAAGAGACACCCTAGCTTCAATCGATTCTGATCCTAGATTTGCCAGGCAAAAGGGCTGCGACGTATGTTCCGAGCTACAGAATCCATTAAATGACTGGTCTCTGCATCATTGTTAGGTCCATTGTTCGTTGCATCATCGAACCCATTTACCAAGGTGTACTTCGGATCACTCTCCGTTGTTACTTTAATTTCCATTGTTGATCATACTAAACCTACTTCGGTTCCATGGCGATTCATGAATTTCTGGCTTAATCGATTGGCTTGTTACCGACCACTAGATTATATAAGGGGGCTAGTTGCAATGCAAATTTACCGTTTGTTCAAAAGGCTCCTACTTTCTGGAATATACACAAAGTTGGGAATATTCATTCGTAGGTTGAGTCGCTGTGGCAGAAGTTGAACTGGGTAGGGGGGACTTCGACGGGTGATAGATGGGGGGCTGCAATGCCAACTTGAATGGGCTCTTGAGCAACAAGAGAACTTCAAATGCCAGGTCGGCGACGATGGTTATTAAGGCTGATATCGACAAAGCATATGATCAGGTTCATTGGGGGATGTCAGAAGAAATCATGACCCAGGTTGGGTTTCATCCTCAGTGGTGCCATTGGATCATGCAATGTGTTTCGACTGTTATGACGCAACTCCTTATCAATGGGGAGGCTAGCCTTAGCTTTGAACCAAGTTGTGGGTTACGTGAGGGTGACCCTTTATCCCCATACCTATTCCTCTTAGTGGCTCAAGTCATACATTGGGAGGGATCAGAGGGTTATTGATGGAGATATTGATGGCTTTTCTATGGTTCAAAATCCTGAGCTAGTGGTTTCGATTGCTTATGCTGACGATTTTTCTATTCTGCACTAGGACATCTTAACTTGATGCATGTGAGAAGCTTACGGGCGGCTTTTGGGAGTATAGTTGGCTGCACAGGTTTGCACGTTAATCCCAATAAGTCAAGTGTCAAATTCTTTAAATGTGTGAGTTGAGAAAACGAGCTCGGCTGGTTAAGGCTCTGCAAATGATGAAGGTGACTGACCCTGGATTCATTTGGGGGTACCAATTAATTAATGGAGCTAGCATTTATTCCTACTTCAGCTTCTAGTTTAATGTGGGTCGCCTTGACAATAGTTTGGTGAGATGGAAGGGTTGTATGTTGTCTCAGGTGGGGCGGTTGGTGTTGCTCTAGGCCATGATCGCAGTAATTCCGGTACACCAAATGTTGGGGGGGGGGGGGGGGGGGGGGGGCATTCCTTTGGGGATCCTACGTAGGCTTGATAAGTTTGTCATGCCTTTTTCTGGGGTCATCAGTGTGGGGTAAGGTGACAATACCAACATGGGCTTGCTACTCGATCATATTTGTTGAGTAGTCTGCAGTATGGAGCGGAATGGATCCGAGTAGAAACGCATCTATCTGTGAGATCAGGTGAAACTGAAGAGATTTATCTCTCTTGCGCGATGATCCCTCTCGCAATTACAGTATTATTTTGTCTGGTAAATCTGCGATCTTTCAATCACTGCAGGATCTACAAGAGTCCAAATGACTTCAAACAATATGTTACTTCTTCATCTTGAAGTCTTCTTTCCCCTTAGTGCAAGTTTTGATCCAATCTGATATCGGGATCAAAAGTTATGGCCTTCGCACTAAAACGTGTTCGTACAGATCCGAATATGTTGCCATCAATTTTGAAGAAAAACATCATGGTGTTAAATCTCGCACAAAGGTAAAACTTACAAACCCCTAGATCTATTATATTGCATGCATATTCGATATGTTGTTCGTTTCGATAGATAACCTTAGGGGATCATAATTCATTCGATTCATCTTTGTGTCGATGATTAATTAGATGAAAAAAGTTAAATGTACCACACACCGAATCGATCAACGAGATTGACTCTTTCTTCCGATGCGCATCTGATCATTTCCCAAAAAATGGTATCAGAGTCATATAGGTGTGCGATTCACGAGAAAATATTTTTATCAATTGAATCGTATGTTTATTTGATGAACGAATGTGTCACAGGGGTTTGTGCTAGATCATATATCCATATGTGTCGCATGTTATGTATGAGTTTCTTACAGGGCGCCTGAAGATTTTCCCGAATTCGCCGGCCCAATTGACGTGGCAGCGCACAACTGGTGGCTGAAACTCACCAACGATTTTTACATCTTCGAGCTGAATAGCATTTCTCAATATTCGATGTTGGTTACCTTGACAAGTGAATCATCCCCGGCCTCGAGTTTTCACTCCATCGGATGGCTGTGATGCCACTCGTGCAATGCGCCACACATTGGGCAACCCTACTAGGAAAATCAGAGGAACTCTCTGTTGGAAAAGCAATGTCTTCTCTCTTGGTATGATCTATGGATGTAGCTCAAGCAACCAAAGCAGTGAGAACACCTCCTGATCTTTCCCTTCCAGCCATGACATGTATGACACCATTTACTCCCCCTTAAAAGTGCTTTTAGGCCGCCAACTGCATAGCCAAACAAGTATCAGAGGATGGTGAAATTTGGACCTAAGGTGGTGTCGAGTTGGAGGTGCAATCGTGTAGTGTACAACATTTTATGTTTATTAATAACAATGACTTCATTCTATAGAGGGAAAAAAAAACATGCTCACATATAGAAGTATTAGTATTCAGTAGTAAGAAACTCGGGCAAAGCCCAGATGACTTTGATGCATGCCATTTGGCATAGACGACATGAAACTATACGAAGAAGTGTGAAATATAAAATGACTATTGTTGAGGGTCCATTTGGTACGAATTATCCCTTCTTTATCATGCACATAACGTCACTTTGCTACGTAAAACTTTCATAATACACGTAAACTGCATGAGTTTCTTTGCACCACGATATAGTAGACTTTCATACGAACCCAACGGCATATTGGTTCACTCTCATACATTGCATGCATGAAAAATACGGATCCCAATAGTCCAAATTATCCTTTTATCAATAATCGCATTTA
This sequence comes from Chamaelirium japonicum, assembly GCA_947650365.1. Lineage (NCBI taxonomy): Eukaryota > Viridiplantae > Streptophyta > Magnoliopsida > Liliales > Melanthiaceae > Chamaelirium > Chamaelirium japonicum. The sequence continues at coordinate 82,818,886 of OX393552.1, read as the reverse complement.
AATCTGATAAGTGTCATTTCATTTGTGTTTTTCAGGAAATTGATCCGGTCTTCGATGCAGTCAGCTCAAGGACTTCATGAACAAGCGTGGATATTCTCACGGCGATTTGATGGAGGCTGTACAGCCCGTTTGGAGGCCTATTCTGAAGAACGATGAAAACGGATAATTGCAATGATTCGGATGAGAGAAGACTTCAACAAGCTGATGCAGTGCTTGATTCAAACTAGAGAAGGACTACACGCATGAATGCAAATTTAACGACGTAAGTTGACGAGCTCAGATGGTTTGAATGATAAAACCTCGGATGGCCGCCTTCCTCTTCCTGCCACCTTTTCCCTCTTTCCTATTTTCTTCTTTTGTTTTCTATTCTTCCCGATCAAAACCAGATGACACTAAAAACCCCCATCTCACCCAACCTCGTAGCTATGGAGCATCGCATGCAACTTGCTCTCGAACCCAAGCGTACCCATACTCAATGTTCCGGGTCGGGTTTCAATCGGGTTTTCAAGTGTGGCAGCCTCCTCCTAAAGTAACACCACAAGATGCACCCACTGTCCATCCAACTCGGTCCGACCCGATCACAACCATCCATCCAATCCATGCAAACAACCCAATATGCACACCCGACCGTAGCTGTACCCATTCGCCCAACCCATCTCCTAATCACAGCCGTTCCGTGCTAACCGAAGCATGCATGCATGCATGCAAGAACATAATGCATGCAGCTCTCCGATTCCCTCTCTTGATCTTTCTCCCATATTCTCTCTTTCTAAATGATCATAGTCGTCCATTTTGTCCAACCAAAAAACCCATGCATGCACCCGACTTGATCTCCATCGCAGCCATCTGGAGTTCGAATCACGGCCGTCCCTTCCATGCTAAATGCATGCATGCATGAGAGCCAATACAACAACTCACGCACAACCCCCTCTAAACCGGACTCCCTTCCATAGCTGCCCAGCTCTATCTCTTACCTTAGCCATTCGATCAGCCATCCCCATGTATACAAGCCCCTTGCATCCATGCAGCATGCAACAATCTGTGTGTGAATCCCAGCCGCCCAATCACATGGAACTCCATTAAACCCGAGCCATCCACGTCTGCCACCTAACTTCTATCTCTCTCTAACCTGAACTTCTCTCTCTCTAAAACCGGATCCCACCGAACTTCTCTCTCTCTAGGACGATCTCCTTCCCATCTCCGAGCCGTCCACACACTCCACCGAACTTCTTTCTCTCTCCCTGTTTTCTCTCAACTGAACCAGCTGTAGCCACTGCCGTCTCCTACTTTCTCTCTCTAGATGATTTTCTCTCTCTCGGAATCCTCTCTCAGCCCAATCACAGCCATCCGAGTGCCATGCAATCCATCACAACCCTCCATTGCACCGAACCCAGCATGCATGTATCCCTTACACCCAGCCGTCCATTCCATTTAAACCCGGCCAGATTCTAAAACCTGAGGTGATCACCTCCACTCGATCAACCCCTGCGTACCCGATTCTCTCTTAACCCACTCGGGACTCTCTCTTTCTCCTATATAAGGGGGGGTTCGGGAAAACAAATGGAGAGCAACTTTTTTTAGACGACCGAACCCCTCATCACCGACCTTGGCTCTCACCACCAAACACCCTCCATCATCTTGTACCGACCACAAACACCCTCTACCGTCCTCGACCAAAACTGAACCCCTAAACCTCCACATCCCGTCATCATCATCCGTCATTCGTCCATCCGAGCCGTCATCGCGCCATCATCGAGGCTACGACGTAATCAAGCCAAAGCGAAGCAGCATCGAAGAATAAGATCGAAGAAGACGGAATCTACGGAGCAATCTTCAAGAATGATCTATACTTTGTTTCTTTTCGTTTTTTCCTTTGATGTAACAAAACCCATGTCTAGCTAAATTCCATGCTAAGGCCTAGATGAAACCCTGGATCTAGTAGATGCTAGCTTTATTTTATGTGTTCTATGCCAATACTCCTTAATATTTAATGCGATTCAATTCTCAATTAATTGATGATTCAATTTGCTCTCACAATCCATGTCATGTATGTTTTGTAGTTAGCGCTAAAATTGATCATCATGCAATTAGGCCTATTTTAATCAAATAATTAAAACCCAGATATTGCATGCTTAACTCAGACATCAGATGCTCTGCTAATGTGCTTTGATCCGTTGTGCTTAACCTAGATGTTTGATGCTTCTTTTTATTACCCATACTTGAGTTGAATCCAATATTAGATAATTATATTTAAAGCCCTAATGATCACATCTCGAGAAAACACGGAATTTGTTTCCCGCATACTACTCGCATAAATTTAGAACACCATAATTTAAACATAGCATCTACGATGATCTAGCGGTGGATTCGACCGCCTTAGTATCCCATCTATTTCCGAACTTCCACACTGCACCGCATTACTTTAGTTAATCTGTATGCTTTAATCCTGTTTAGTTTACTTTTTCATCACAATCTCATAAAATAAAATCAACAATATTGCTCATTAAATAGCTTAGGTAAATAGTTAATAACCCTAGATTAGACAGTTCCCTCATTAGCAATCCCTGTGGGATCGACCTCGTAATACGTACCGCTCCTACAAGCGATTCGTGCACTTGCGAGTTATAATTTAGATCAAATTAACCCCTTAATTTAGGATTAGTTTAGATCATATCAAGTTTTTGGCGCCGTTACCGGGGATTGCAACAGAGCTTTCATATTTAGGTTATTTCTTATTTACCTTAGTTAGTTTTAGTTTTGTTAGTTTAATTTTATCTTTATATTAGTTTATCAATCTTTAACAAAAATGACTAACCAAACAATCACCCTAAAGGAGTATATGAACCAAACAAGGACCATTTGACATCAGGATTATACAAACTTTTCAACTGAACTAGAATATCCAGAAAGAAATTCACCGATTTGTAGTTTACATGGCCATATACAACATAATTCACCATGCTATGACACACATGATTCTAGATGGAAAAATTATCACGATCCTAGATGACAAAATTTTCAAGATCCAAGTAGGCAATATTATCAAAATTCTAGTTGAAAAAATTATCAAGGCTATAATTGGACAAATGAATCATCTACAAATAATTTTCAAGAGCCTTATAATTGTATCTTTTATACGCCACCAATTGATGAGACTCTTGAAGAGACACTACAAATGTCTATGCTCAATCAGCTTATGCAGAATTATCAAAGCAATATGCAAGAGCAAATGAACGCTTTCGAACGAATTGAATCACATTTTAATGTTATTAAGGAAGCAATACTTCGAGATCAACTTTAACCTGAGTCTAACTCCGATGAAGATTATGAGGATTATGAGAACATAATTAGCGTCTTAATAGATAATGGAGCTTATGAGGAGACTAAGATGGGCATCCCTATAGAAGATGAACTTGCCAAATCTGATTTTCTTAATCCTTTAGAAGATTGTACGAGCAATATTGATGATATTAATACGGATATAATTTTTAAGGATACTAATGATCTTCCATCCAACATTGACGTCATCAATGATGACATTATAGATAGTATAATTGATGAAGAAGCATATGCTCCCCCTTATGACGATGAAGAAAGTAATGTTTTCTCATCTAGTTTAAAAGTTACTAATGATAATAAGATCTATGAGATGAATATGATCGACAATCTTATGGAGGATAAGATCCTTCAATCATCTTTCAATTATCCATTGGATGATGATCTGACCAATATTATATTTGATGTAACCCATGATCTTTCTTATGATATTAATGATGATCTATTTGTTAAAGAAGTCAATGCTCTATCAATGAATCTTGAAATTAATGATATCATGATTGATCATCCATCCATTATCGAAAAATCATACATTGAACTACAAATTCTGCTATCTGAGTTTCAACATACACATTTGGGTGAAGAAGATATATTTTCTGATTTAATTTTTTCTCAATACATCCAAAATCAGAAAATTCAATTATGTGAACTTTTCAACGATAATATAGATGATACATGGCAGAATATGGAGTATAATAATGAGTCTTATATTGTTCAATTTTAAAAAAAAATTCATGAAGAACAATATAGGATGAACCCTAATAGAATAAAGAAGAGTCACACAGAAACATGCCCAAAGTATACTATAGAATATAACTTTTCAATTGATGACTACTCTCTTTTCTTTTTGAAAATTTCATCTGCTGAAAAACTCATTTGTATTATAGCAGTAATTTTATTTATTTATTTATTAATATCTGCTCGTCTTTATTAGTCTATTTAGTTGTTTATTATTTTCTTTATAGTACTAACATTTTATAGGAAACGGGGATGTAAAGAAATTATACGGTATTATCCATCCGTAAAACTTCATACTTTTATTTTATATATACATGTCATTTAAAAATACAATCATATAATGCTACCATCTTATTAATGTGCATGTCTAATTCATACATTAAGGACAATATCTAATTTATGTTTGGGGGTGTGATGTACTTTTTATAAAATCCTGCATATATCTAATTTCCATAAAATTTTCTGTTCTAGTTAAAAAAAAAAATCATTACATCAACTTACGCTGTAGTGGGACAGCTCGGCACATACGTTTCGGCATATGTGTGTCTAGTCTGTAGTCCCCTACCAAAACTACAGCGTTCGTATAGAAATCTATAGGAATTTACATTTGCATGTTTTTTTATTTTCTTTTCCATATTTTAGTTTCTTCTCATTTTACTTTTGCCGTCCTTTTTGTTCTTTTCAAAAAAAAAAATTATCTATATATATGTCACCTTTATTTGAGGTTTTGTACTATAATTCTTTCGTACTCGAATAGAACCATAAGACACCTGGTAATCAAGGTATAAAGTCCAAGGATTAGCTAGAAAAATATGTCTAATATGGTTCTGACCCTTTATAACCTTTTAGAGATTATCAAAACAAACTAGACTTGACTTTTCACTTCACATCTGGCTTACACCTCTAGGGTCTAGATTCAAAGCTTTTTTATAACTTAATAGTCACTTAGAGTCCTGATGAACCATGCGGATCTGGTTCACTTGGTTTGAAAAAAAAAATATCATTAGAAAAGCGACCAGTGAATTTTAAGGTATAGCGGAAAGGGCTACCTATTAGCATGGTCTAGGACCTAATTATATAAAAGTCTTAACCTGTATGCCCTAGTATGAGTGAAGCCTGGTTGATAGGGTTATGAGAATGATCCTATGGATGCAGAGTGAATCAAATATAAAGGCAACATGAGGATGGCTACCTAACTCATGAGAGCGTTAGCAGCATGTCATGGGCATAGAGTGCAGCTGGCAAGGTACAAGTTAGGAAAGGATATCTAATTAGATCCAGAAAAAAAAAAGACCAAAAAAAAAAAGAAGAAAGAAAATAGTGTGAAAGCCGTTGTTATAAACAATGTGGGGAAACTGGAATATCACATATAAAGCCGAAAGGTATTAAGATGAATATCCACAACTCTTACTAGCCTGTCTAGATTAGCTGGTTTTGACTCAGGTTCTAAGGTCGACTTTGACCGTTCTAGGAGACTGTTAGAATGATATGAATGTAGAGAACCAAACCCCCAGTTATGTTTAGCCCAGATAGCACCGTGCACTCGAGCATAGTTGACCTTGACCTTTTCTAACGGGAAACTAATAGTTAGAACCTAAAGTGCTTACTTTGAAAGCCGAAGCTTGGGTTAGATATCTCGTGAGTCTTGTGCCTTAGAAATTCTACTTTTGAGAACTTTTTAATTATTCTACGAAACTGAATTTTCTTATTTCTTATTTATATTTTCAAAAAACAAAAAAGAGTTTAAATTTTGTGGGTAGATTCACTGCAAACCCTCACGAGACAAAACTCATCCACTGAGGTAACCCGGGGGTTTAACGGCTTGTTGCACGTGCTAAGTGCAATCACGATTCCTGCGAAAGTGAGTCAAGTTATTTTTATTCTTTTATTATTTTCTTAGTTTATTTTGTTTGCTTTCTCGAGGACGAGAAAGATTCAAGCTTGGGAGTGTGTTGAGCATCCATTTGGTGCGAATTATCCCTTCTTTATCATGCACATAGCGTCACTTTGCTACGTAAAACTTTCATAATATACGTAAACTGCATGAGTTTCTTTGCACCACGATATAGTAGAATTTCACACGAACCCAACGGCATGTTGGTTCACTCTCATACATTGCATGCATGAAAAATACGGATCCCAATAGTCCAATTTATCCTTTTATCGATAATCGTATTTAAATCTGATAAGTGTCATTTCATGTGTGTTTTTCAGGAAATTGATCCAGTCTTCGATGCAGTCAGCTCAAGGACTTCATGAACAAGCGTGGATATTCTCACGGCGATTTGATGGAGGCTGTACAGCCCGTTTGGAGGCCTATTCTGAAGAACGATGAAAACGGATAATTGCAATGATTCGGATAAGAGAAGACTTCAACAAGCTGATGCAGTGCTTGATTCAAACTAGAGAATGACTACACGCAAGCAAATTTAACTACGTAAGTTGACGAGCTCAGCTGGTTCGAATGATAAAACCTCGGATGGTCGCCTTCCTCTTCCTGCCACCTTTTCACTCTTTCCTATTTTCTTCTTTTGTTTTCTATTCTTCCCAATCAAACCCCCATCTCACACAACCTCGTAGCTATGGAGCATCGCATGCAACTTGCTCTCAGACCCAAGCGTACCCATACTCAATGTTCCGGGTCGGGTTTTAATTGGGTTTTCATGTGTGGCAGCCTCCTCCTAAAGTAACACCACAAGATGCACCCACCGTCCATCCAACTTGGTCCGACCCAATCACAACCATCCATCCAATCCATGCAAACAACCCAATATGCACACCCGAGCTTAGCTGTACCCATTCACCCAACCCATCTCCTAATCACAGCCGTTCCGTGCTAACCGATGCATGCATGCATGCAAGAACATAATGCATGCAGCTCTCTGATTCCCTCTCTTGATCTTTCTCCCGGATTCTCTCTTTCTAAATGATCATAGTTGTCCATTTTGTCCAACCAAAAAACCCATGCATGCACCCGACTTGATCTCCATCACAGCCATCCGGAGTTCGAATCACGGCCGTCCCTTCCATGCTAAATGCATGCATGCATGAGAGCCAATACAGCAACTCACACACAACCCCCTCTAAACCGGACTCCCTTCCATAGTTGCCCAGCTCTATCTCTTACCTTAGCCATCCGATCAGCCATCTTCATGTATGCAAGCCCCTTGCATCCATGCAGCATGCAATAATCTGTGTGTGAATCCCAGCCGCCCAATCACATGCAACTCCATTAAACCCAAGCCCATCAAAACCGGATCCCCAGCTGTACTCGAGCCATGCACGTCTCCCACCTAACTTCTCTCTCTGTAACCTGAACTTCTCTCTCTCTAAAACCGGATCCCACCGAACTTCTCTCTCTCTCGGCCGATCTCCTTCCCATCTCCGAGCCGTCCGCACACTCCACCAAACTTCTCTCTCTCCCTGTTTTCTCTCAACTGAACCAACTGTAGCCACTCCCGTCTCCTACTTTCTCTCTCTAGACAATTTTCTCTCTCTCAGAATCCCCTCTCAGCCCAATCACAGCCATCCGAGGGCCATGCAATCCATCACAGCCCTCTATTGCACCGAACCCACCATGCATGTATCCCTTACACCCAGCCGTCCATTCCATTTAAATCCGGCCAGATTCTAAAACCTGAGGTGATCACCTCCACCCGATCGACCCCTGCGTACCCGATTCTCTCTCAACCCACTCGGGACTCTCTCTATCTCCTATATAAGGGGGGGCTCGGGAAAAAAAAGGGAGAGCAGCTTTTTTTGGACGACCGAACCCCTCATCACCGACCTTGGCTCTCACCACCAAACACCCTCCATCATCTTCTACCGACCACAAACACCCTCTACCGTCCTCGACCAAAACCGAACCCCTAAACCTCCACATCCTGTCATCATCATCCGTCATTCGTCCATCCGAGCCGTCATCGCGCCATCATCGAGGCTACGACGTGATCAACCCAAAGCGAAGCAGTATCGAGGTACAAGATCGAAGAAGACAGAATCTACGGAGCAATCTTCAAGGATGATTTGTACTTTGTTTGTTTTTGTTTTTTCCTTTGATGTAACAAAACCCATGTCTAGCTAAATTCCATGCTAAGGCCTAGATGAAACCCTGGATCTAGTAGATGCTAGCTTTATTTTATATGTTCTATGCCAATACTCCTTAATGTTTAATGTGATTCAATTCTCAGTTAATTGATGATTCAATTTGCTCTCATAATCCATGTCATGTATGTTTTGTAGTTAGCGCTAAAATTAACCATTATGCAATTAGGCCTATTTTAATCAAATAATTAAAACCTTGATCTTGCATGCTTAACTCAGACATCGGATGCTCTGCTTATGTGCTTTGATCCGTTGGGCTTAACCTAGATATTTGATGCTTCGTTTTATTACCCATTCTTGAGTTGAATCCAATATTAGATAATTATATTTAAAGCCCTAATGATCAGATCTCGAGAAAGCACGGGATTTGTTTCCCGCATGCTACTCGTATAAGTTTAGAACACCATAATTTAAACATAGCATCTACGATGATCTAGCGGTGGATTCGACCGCCTTAGTATCCCATCCATATCCGAACTTCCACACTGCACCACATTACTTTAGTTAATCTTTATGCTTTAATCCTGTTTAGTTTACTTTTTCATCACAATCTTATAAAATCAAATCAACAATATTGCTCATTAAGTAGCTTACGTAAATAGTTAATAACCCTAGATTAGACAGTTCCCTCATTAGCAATCCCTGTGGGATCAACCTCGTAATACGTTCCGCTCCAATAAGCGATTCGTGCACTTGCGAGTTATAATTTAGATCAAATTAACCCCTTAATTTATGATTAGTTTAGATCGTAACAAGTTTTTGGCGCCGTTGCCGGGGATTGCAACGGAGCTTTCGTATTTAGGTTATTTCTTATTTGCCTTAGTTAGTTTTAGTTTTGTTAGTTTTATTTTATCTTTAGATTAGTTTCTCAATCGTTAACAAAAATGACTAACAAAACAATTACCCTAAAGGAGTATATGAACCAAACAAGGATCACTAGACATCAGGATTATACAAACTTTTCAACTGAACTAGAATATCCAGAAAGAAATTCACCGATTTGTAGTTTACATGGCCATATACAACATAATTCACCATGCTATGACACACATGATTCTAGATGACAAAATTATCACGATCCTAGATGGCAAAATTTTCAATATCCAAGTAGGCAATATTATCAAAATTCTAGTTGTAAAAATCATCAAGGCTATAATTGGACAAATGAATCATCTACAAATAATTTTCAATAGCCTTATAATTGTATCTTTTATACGCCACCAATTGATGAGACTCTTGAAGAGACACTACAAATGTCTATGCTCAATCAGCTTATGCAGAACTATCAAAGCAATATGCAAGAGCAAATGAACGCTTTCGAACGAATTGAATCACATTTTAATGTTATTAAGGAAGCAATACTTCATGATCAACTTCAACCTGAGTCTAACTCCGATGAAGATTATGAGGATTATAGGAACATAATTAGCGTCTCAATTGATAATGGAGCTTATGAGGAGACCAAGATGGACATCCCTATAGAAGATGAACTTGCCAAATCTGATTTTCTTAATCATTTGGAAGATTGTCCGAGCAATATTGATGACATTAATACAGATATAATTTTTAAGGATACTAATGATCTTCCATCCAACATTGACGTCATCAATAATGACTTTATATATAGTATAATTGATGAAGAAGCATATGCTCCCCCTTATGACGATGAAGAAAGTAATGGTTTCCTATCTAGTTTAAAAGTTACTTATGATAATAAGATCTATGAGATGAATATGATCGACAATCTTATGGAGGATAAGATCCTTCAATCATCTTTCAATGATCCATTGGATGACGATCTGACCAATATTATATTTAATGTCACCCATTATCTTCCTTATGACATTAATGATGATCTATTTGCTAAAAAAGTCAATGCTCTATCAATGAATCTTGAAATTAATGATATCATGATTGATCATCCATCCATTATCGAAAAATCATACATTGACCTGCAAATTCTGCCATGTGAGTTTCAACATACACATTTGGGTGAAGAAGATATATTTTCTGATTTAATTTTTTCTCAATACATCCAAAATCAGAAAATTCAATTATATAAACTTTTTAAAGATAATATAGATAATACATGGCAGAATTTGGAGTATAATAATGGATCTTATATTGTTCAATTTGAAAATAAAATTCATGAAGATCACTATAGGATGAACCCTAATAGAATAAAGAGGAGTCACGCAGAAACATGCCCAAAGTATACTATAGAATATAACTTTTCGATTGATGACTACTCTCTTTTCTTTTTGAAAATTCCATCTGCTGAAAAACTCATTTGTATTATAGTAGTAATTTTATTTATTTATTTATTAATATCTTCTCATCTTTATTAGTCTATTTAGTTGTTTGTTCTTTTCTTTGTAGTACTAACATTTTGTAGGAAACGAGGATGCAAAGAAATTATACGGTATTATCCATCCGTAAAATTCGTACTTTCATTTTATATATACCTGTCATTTAAAAATTCAATCATATAATACTACCATCTTATTCATGTGCATGTCTAATTCATACATTGAGGACAATGTCTAATTTAAGTTTGGGGGTGTGATGTACTTTTTACAAAATCCTGCATATATCTAATTTTCACAAAAATTTTCTGTTCTAGTTTAAAAAAAAAAAATCATTACATCAACTTACGCTGTAGTGGGACAACTCGGCACATACGTTTCGGCGTATGTGTGTCTAGTCTGTAGTCCCCAACCAAAACTACAGCGTTCGTATAGAAATCTATAGGAATTTGCATTTGCATATTTTTTTATTTTCTTTTCTATATTTTAGTTTCTTCTTATTTTACTTTTGCCGTCCTTTTCGTTCTTTTCGAAAAAAAAAATTTATCTATATATATGTCACCTTTATTTGAGGTTTTGTACTATAATTTTTTCGTACTCGAATAGAACCATAAGGCACCTGGTAATCAAGGTATAAAGTCCAAGAATTAGTTAGAAAAGTATGTCTAATATGGTTCTGACCCTTAATAACCTTTTAGAGATTGTCAAAACAAACGAGACTTGTGTTTTCACTTCACATCTGGCTTACACCTCTAGGGTCTAGATTCAAAGCTTTCTTATCACCTAATAGTCACGTAGAGTCCTGATGAACCATGCGGATCTGGTTCACTTGGTTTGAAAAAAAAATATCATTAGAAAAGCGACCAGTGAATTTTAAGGTATAGCAAAAATGGCTACCTATTAGAATGGTCTAGGACCTAATTATATAAAAGTCTTAACCTGTATGCCCTAGTATGAGTGAAGTCTGGTCGATAGGGTTATGAGAATAATCCAATGGATGCAGAGTAAATCAAATATAAAGGCAACATGAAGATGGCTACCTAACTCATGAGAGCGTTGGCAGCATGTCATGGGCATAGAGTGCAGCTGGCATGGTACAAGTTAGGAAAGGATATCTAATTAGATCCAGAAAAAAAAATAAGACCGAAAAAAAAAAAAAAAAGAAAGAAAATAGTGTGAAAGCCGTCGTTATAAATAATATGGGGAAACTGGAATATCACATATAAAGCTGAAAGGTATTAAGGTGAATATCCATAACTCTCACTAGCCTGTCTAGATTAGCTGGTTTTGACTTAGGTTCTAAGGTCGTTTTTGACTGTTCTAGGAGACTGTTAGAATGATATGAATGTAGAGAACCAAACCCCAGTTATGTTTTGCCCAGACAGCACCGTGCACTCGAGCATAGTTGACCTTGACCTTTTCTAACGGGAAACTAATAGTTAGAACCAAAACTGCTTACTTTGAAAGCCGAAGCTTGGGTTAGATACCTCGTGAGTCTTGTGCCTTAGAAATTCTACTTTTGAGTACTTTTTAATTATTCTACGAAACTGAATTTTTTTATTTCTTATTTATATTTTCAAAAAAAAAAAGAGTTTGAATTTTGTGGGTAGATTCACTGCAAACCCTTATGAGACAAAACTCGTCCACTGGGGTAACCCGGGGGTTTAACGGCTTATTGCACGTGCTAAGTGCAATCGTGATTCCTGTGAAAGTGAGTTAAGTTATTTTTATTTTTTTATTATTTTCTTAGTTTATTTTGTTTGCTTTCTCGAGGACGAGAAAGATTCAAGTTTGGGGGTATGTTGAGCGTCTTTTTGGTGCGAATTATCCCTTCTTTATCATGCACATAGCGTCACTTTGCTACGTAAACTTTCATAATACACGTAAACTACATAAGTTTATTTGCACCACGATATAGTAGACTTTCATACGAACCCAACGGCATATTGGTTCACTCTCATACATTGCATGCATGAAAAATACGGATCTCAAAAGTCAAAATTATCCATTTATCGATAATCGCATTTAAATCTGATAAGTGTCATTTCATGTGTATGTGTTTTTCAGGAAATTGATCCGGTCTTCGATGCAATCAGCTCAAGGACTTCATGAACAAGCGTGGATATTCTCACGGCGATTTGATGGAGGCTGTACAGCCCGTTTGGAAGCATATTCTGAAGAACAATGAAAATGGATAATTGCAATGATTCGGATGAGAGAAGACTTCAACAAGCTGATGCAGTGCTTGATTCAAACTAGAGAAAGACTACACGCATGCAAATTTAACGACGTAACTTGACGAGCTCAGATGGTTCGAATGATAAAACCTCGGATGGTCGCCTTCCTCTTCTTGCCACCTTTTCTCTCTTTCCTATTTTCTTCTTTTGTTTTCTATTCATCCCGATCAAAACCAGATGACACTAAAAACCCCCATCTCACCCAACCTCGTAGCTATGGAGCATCGCATGCAACTTGCTCTCGGACCCAAGCGTACCTATACTCAATGTTCCGGGTCGGGTTTCAATCGGGTTTTCAAGTGTGGCAGCCTCCTCCTAAAGCAACACCACAAGATGCACCCACCGTCCATCCAACTCGGTCCGACCCGATCACAACCATCCATCCAATCCATGCAAACAACCAAATATGCACACCCGAGCATGCATGAGAGCCAATACAGCTCTTTCTAAATTATCATAGTCGTCCATTTTGTCCAACCAAAAAACCCATGCATGCACCTGACTTGATCTCCATCGCTGCCATCCGGAGTTCTAATCACGATCGTCCCTTCAATGCTAAATGCATGCATGCATGAGAGCCAATACAGCAACTCACGCACAACCCCCTCTAAACCGGACTCCCTTCCATAACTGCCCAGCTCTATCTCTTTCCTTAGCCATCCGATCAGCCATCCCCATGTATGCAAGCCGCTTGCATCCATGCAGCATGCAACAATCTGTGTGTGAATCACAGCCGCTCAATCACATGCAACTCCATTAAACCCAAGCCCATCAAAATCGGAACCCCAGCTGTACCCGAGCCATGCACGTCTCCCACCTAACTTCTCTCTCTCTCTAACCCGAACTTCTATCTCTCTAAAACCGGATCCCACCGAACTTCTCTCTCTCTAGGCCGATCTCCTTCCCATTTCCGAGCCGTCCGCATACTCCACCGAACTTCTTTCTCTCTCCCTGTTTTCTCTCAACTGAACCAACTGTAGCCACTCCTGTCTCCTACTCTCTCTCTAGACGATTTTCTCTCTCTCGGAATCCTCTCTCAGCCCAATCACAGCCATCCGAGAGCCATGCAATCCAGCATAGCCCTCCATTGCACCGAACCCACCATGCATGTATCCCTTACACCCAGCCGTCCATTCCATTTAAACCCGGCCAGATTCTAAAACCTGAGGTGATCACCTCCACCCGATCGACCCCTGCATACCCGATTCTCTCTCAACCCACTCGGGACTCTCTCTATCTCCTATATAAGGGGGGGGCTCGGGAAAACAAAGGGAGAGCAGCTTTTTTTGGACGACCGAACCCCTCATCACCGACCTTGGCTCTCACCACCAAACACCATCCATCATCTTCTACCGACCACAAACACCCTCTACCATCCTCGACCAAAACCGAACCCCTAAACCTCCACATCTAGTCATCATCATCCGTCATTCGTCCATCCGAGCCGTCATCGCGCCATCATCGAGGCTACTACGTGATCAAGCCAAAGCGAAGCAGCATCAAGAAACAAGATCGAAGAAGACGGAATCTACGGAGCAATCTTCAAGGATGATCTGTACTTTGTTTCTTTTCGTTTTTTCCTTTGATGTAACAAAACCCATGTCTAGCTAAATTCCATGCTAAGGCCTAGATGAAACCCTAGATCTAGTAGATGCTAGCTTTATTTTATGTGTTCGATGCCAATACTACTTAATGTTTAATGCGATTCAATTCTTAGTTAATTGATTATTCAATTTGCTCTCACAATCCATGCCATGTATGTTTTGTAGTTAGCGCTAAAATTGATCATCATACAATTAGGCCTATTTTAATCAAATAATTAAAACCCAGATCTTGCATGCTTAACTCAGACATCGGATGCTCTACTTATGTGCTTTGATCCGTTGTGCTTATCCTAGATGTTTGATGCTTCGTTTTATTACCCATGCTTGAGTTGAATCCAATATTAGATAATTATATTTAAAGCCCTAATAATCACATCTCGAGAAAGCACGGAATTTGTTTCCCACATGCTACTCGCATAAATTTAGAACACCATAATTTAAACATAGCATCTACGATGATCTAGCGGTGGATTCGACCGCCTTAGTATCCCATCCATATCCGAACTTCCACACCACACCGCATTACTTTAGTTAATCTGTATGCTTTAATCCTGTTTAGTTTACTTTTTCATCACAATCTCATAAAATCAAATCAACAATATTGCTCATTAAGTAGCAATATATATAATGTTAGGATGCGGCGTGCGGTGCGTGCGGCGTCGCACCGCAGCCGTCTGATGCACTGCTGCGGTGCGTGCAATGCACGCAGCAGTGCATCAGACGGCTGCTACGGTGCGCCGCACGCACCGCACGCCGCATCCTAACACCCCTCTATATATATATATATATATATATATATATATATATATATATATATATATATAGGGGTATGCTAGAATGCGGCATGCGGTGCGTGCAGCATCGCACCGCAGTTGTCTGATGCATGCGCTGTGTGCATCAGATGCACGTAGAAGTGCATTAGACGGCTACGGTGCGATGTCGCACGCACCGCATGCCGCATTCTAGCACTTCTCTCTCTCTCTCTCTCTCTCTCTCTATATATATATATATATATATATATATATATATATATATATATATATATATATATATATATATATATATATATATATATATATATATATATATATATATATATATATATATATATATATATATATATATATATATATATATATATATATATATATATATATATATATATATATATGGGTCGGGATCGGCTGATCCAGCAAATTTTGACCCACCAATAACCCAGCACCGTTTGATGTACCTAGAGGTTCTAGAATGGGCTGAATTTTTGTAGACATATTTTCTATGGTATGTTGATCATCCTCACAAAAAATCAGCATATTTCTAAAATCTTTAGGTGCATCAAATGCGCTCTTCAAATCAACGGTTTTTTACTGTCAATTTTAACCGTTGATTTGAAGAGCGCATTTGATGCACCTAGAGGTTTTAGAATGGGCTGATTTTTTGTGAGGATGATCAACATACCATAGACAACATGTCTACAAAAAATTAGCTCATTCTAAAACTTCTAGGTGCATCAAAGGGTGCTTGGTCAAAATTTGTTGGGTCATCCGATCCTGACCCTATATATATATATATATATATATATATATATATATATATATATATATATATATATATAGAGAGAGAGAGAGAGAGAGAGAGAGAGAAATGCTTGAATGCGGCATGCGGTGCGTGCGGCATCGCACCGCAGCCGTGTGATGCACACGCTGCGTGCATGCGATGTACACAGCAGTGCATCACACGGCTGCGGTGTGATGCCGCACGCACCGCATGCCGCAGCATAGCATGCCCCTATATATATATATATATATATATATATATATATATATATATATATATATATATATATATATATATATATATATATATATATATATATATATATATATATATATATATATATATATATATACACACACACACACACACACACACACACACACACACACACAAGCAAAAATTGACCCTTAAGTCGCTAATTTTGGTCATTAACAAGAAAGTACACCTAGTAGCGAAAGGAATAAAGTTGCAATAATGTGTAGACTCTAAAGGAGCACTACAAGCTACAAGAAAGAGGTTGATTACCGACAACAATTTTTATTCACGTTTATAATATGTCTTTTTCCTAACATGTATAAAAATTCCTGTCGGTACAAACACATTGATTTTTTTATTATTTTTTGGATTTTTATTACCGACAGATATTTAAGTTCTATTGGTATAAATAGTTTTACCGACAAATAATATAAGTCTTATCAATAAAATGTTATTTATTACTGAAAGACAATAAATTGCCATCGCTATTATAATATTTTTATTTAATTAATTTCTTATAGGTGACAATAGGCGTGCAGGGGGCTGCAACGTACGGGGTGAGACCTGAGTTGACAGCTGGCTATCAAGAGGTTGTAACGTATGGGATGCTAACTGCTGGCTCGCAGAAGGCTGAGCTCATATGAAGGCTGGAGCAAGCTTGGGCTGACTGTTAGGGTCTCTTAGCAAGGTCCTGTTGGAAATAAATCCATGGTAGAGGCCCGCAGCGGAAGCAAAGTGATGATCCGAGGACCGTAGGCGGTGTGCGTTACATATCAAAATTTTCATCGAAACGATCTACATATGCATGTATGAAACTAGCATGGCAACTACACGAACCCCTAACGACGATCTAACGCAAAAGAACAATCTAGTATGTATGCATGTTCTAATTATGTTAGATCTACTTGTTAGAGATCATACATGCGTGCGAAATCTTTCACCGCGACAAATTTCTTCTTTGTCGATGGAGACGGGCTACGGATCTGCTCGACATAGCTTTGGTACGACGGCTATAACTTTCTGCTCCGAACTCCGATTGGGCTGAAATTTGGACTGCAGGTAAACAACTTCGAGACGCAACTTTTCCAACAAGTTTCACGTCGTTTGGACTTATATAGCTCCCTGAATTGCAGAAACAACGTTGATTTTCTGTGCAGATTCTGGACAGCAAAAGGTTGCGGGAGACGCCTTCTAGTTCACCCGATCTCACACGATACACGGCACCTCGTCGATGGATCTCTGAGTGCCTCCATACGACGAGCCTTCTCCTTCTACGAAACACCACGCGAGGAAGACGAGTCGCCATCCAATGGCGCAAGCGAGGGAGAGAGAGACGAGGGAGGAGATGCGAAGAGAGGAGAGGGGCTTCGGTTTCCCCATGGCTTGCATGGCCGGCCCTAGGGCTTGCCCATGCATCTAATTTCGTGCCCCCTCTCTCTTCTTCTCATATATAGGGCCGACCTATCCATATGGATAAGGACAGTATGGATAAGGATGTTTGATTCAAGCCTTATCCCTATATATCTCTTCTTTATCTCTATCCTTTCCTTGTTTTCGAAAACGGTCAAAATCAGCCCGTTTTCTGCGCCTCATAACCGGCCCCTTCATCGGAGGCAACAACCTCCCGAAACTAATGGGGCCGGCCTTGACCAGTCTCTCAACACTTAGGACCGGCCCCCTTAGTGCATAGTGGCGCATGGTATGACCAAAACGCCCTTATGCCACTAGTTGGCCGTTCCTCGTGTACGAGACTTTGCAAGGCACACATAAGTGAAGTGCACCAGTGATTTCACTATTCTCTGAGGTTCCCGTAGGGTGCCCCTAGTGAAGTCAACTAGTCAACTCACAACATGTCCCGGTGCATCGCACCCATGTGGCAAAGTCCACTTATGGCAAGGAATTGCTACATGCGTCTCTGCACTAACCTAGGGTTTCCCCTTAGTGCACACACGTAGCTACGCATCTACCGTGCACTAGTGCGAAGCACTCACGGAGCGTATGCTTGGACTTCTCGCTTTCTCTAACTACATTCTGTGTTTCGAGGAGATGGTATAAGAACCGTACATAATGTCGATAAGGTGGAACCTTCAGGGACTAGGGTTTATGGCTTCCAACTTAGACTCGATCGACACACTACCCGAGTGTACCATCGATCCTCTGAGTCTGAGTTAACCTGCGTAGCCACCCAGAGTGCGACGCAGGCTGTACTCCAATTCCCCCGGACTTACTATGTTCTCCCTCATACCCCTGCTCTCCGCTTAGTATGGTAAACCCGTTGTCCCTCCACTGGTGCCATGACGCAACTCGAGCGGTGGAGAATACCGTCAGACTTGAGTGCTCATATGACTCGGTTCCTTCCAGGTTGACCACGTACATCGTACCTCCGATAACTCTGCCGAGTAACCGGATCCGTCACCAGTCGAACTGATGACCACCTGGCCAGGGTTTAATACGACATAGGTCAGACCAAGGAACGCACCTCCCGTTAGGGGTGTGGATAGCCTGCAGGAGTGACATGCTGATGCAACGCCAGTCGGGTAACCCAGTACACCGTGGTTTTGGATCACTGCATCCGGATCCTCACACATTGGTGCGCCAAAGCACCACACAACTGGTTAGTCCACCAGACATGGCTCCTCAGGGTTTAGGACCGTTTTACCCTAAGCAGAAACACGGTTTAGTGCACCGGTGTCTGCTCACCGATCTGTACACCGTGTTGGTTCCGTTCGGCCACAGACACTTGTGGGGGGAAATTTCCGAGCTACCTTGATCGAGAATCCCGCCCCCACAGCCTTGATTGAATTGGATGGTTTGTAGAGTTAGAGAGTAGAAAGTAGAGAGATAAGATTGACACGTGGAGTTGTTGTCGAAGTTCGGTCTTACGACCTACGTCTCCGGGCGAGAGGTGCCACCTGGTTTCCACTATAATAAATATAAAGATGGGGAAGCCCTCTCTCGACAGGCCGAGAGAAGCCTTTTACAGTGGGGGTTGCACGGAGCAACAAGAAAAGAACTAGGAGGAGAGAAGTAAGCTCTAGCTCTGGATCCTCTCTTCCACTGATTGAATGACCAACCCCCCTCCTGGATGCCTTGGGGGTTCTTTTATAGCGTAGGCACGTGCCCGATATGGCAGTGATGATGTGGCGCTGATGACGTGGCACTGGTTCTGGGCCTCCTTGCTGGGCCCTTATTGGGCCGTTGTTCGGGCTCAATAAGGGGTAGGGCTTGATCTGCGAGCCTCGTAGAGTGGGCCCATGTGAGCCCAGGCGGGCTTACCCATTTGGGCCGTTGTGCGGGCCCATGCTGCTCTGATCTGGTCCGGTACAATTTTTGCACCCACAGTTACCCCCTCCCAGTCGGGTCAGGACCCCCTGGGTCGGCTGGGATTCCATGGTGCAAACGCTTTAGGATCCTGGCGCGGTTGGCGAGGGTTGTCGGTGCCGCGGTTCATATTAGCAGGGCCTTCTTCCGCCGATGCCAAGACCCTTTTTGGCGCGAGCCAAAAAGTCTCGGTTTTGCGAGGGGGTGTTTCCGAAAAAACAGTGCGTTTTCCGACCGAGTGGATACCGAGAGGGTACCGAGTGCATACCGAGTGGGTACTGAGAGCATACCGAGTGGTTACCGAGACCCTTTTGGTGCAAGCCAAAAAGTCTCGGTTTTGCAAGGGGGTGTTTTCGAAAAGGTAGTGCGTTTTCCGACCGAGTGGGTACCGAGAGGATACCGAGTGCATACCGAGAGCATACCGAGTGGTTACCGAGAGGGTACCGAGAGCATGCCGAGACCCTTTTGGTGAAAGAACAACTTTTTCCTTTTCTTTCTTTCCTTCTCTGACGGTGACTCGAATCGGCAGATTGCTGGAATACTGCTCTCCCGAAATTTCTAAATCCGAGTCCGGCCGGCTACATCACAGCCGTCCGATAGTACCCAACAGGTGATTCTATTCACGTGAGAGAGTTGCGTGTCTGTCTCTCTCTTTCCTTTCTCTCGCTCTCTTTCCTTTCTCTTTGCATTCCATTCACGTGAGAGAGCTGCATGTCTGTCTCTCTCTTTCCTTTCTCTCGCTCTCTTTTCTTTCTCTTTGCATTCCATTCACGTGAGAGAGCTGCATGTCTCTCTGTTTTTTTTTTCTTTTCTTTGTTGTTGGCGCAGGCACAGCAACAGCGGCGGCAGCGTGGAGGTTGGCGGGCGACGGTGCGCGCCGCACGATGGCCGGGGCGCAAGCAGGCGATGGCAGCGGGCGCTGGCCGGCTTCGGGCGCGGGGGCCAGTAAGGCCGGACCGGCGTGGGGCAGCGGCGCAAAGCGGGCGGGCTGCGCGCAGACGGCTGCGTGGGGCGCAGCGGCGGCGGTCGGCTGCGGGCTGCGCACGAGCTGCAGCGCGGGGCGTGCCTTGCGGTCGGCGTGCGGCTCCGAGCGCGGGCCGGGGGGCTGGCCCCGATCGGATCGGAGAAGGGGGCTGTAGGCGCGAGTCGGGCGGCCCTCCCGACTGGATCGGAGGAGAAGAGGAAGAGGGGGACTGTGGGCCCCTCCTCCCCCTTTTCTTTTTTTTTTTTGTTTCTGTTGCTTTGGCTAAAATGAGAGCAGATGTCCCTCTCTCTTTCCATTCTCTATAGCGATCCGTGCGAGAGAGAGCGGGTGCGAGAGAGAGCCTTCGGCGAGAGAGAAGGTCCTCGCGAGAGAGAGTGGGTGCGAGAGAGATCCGTGCGCGAGGTCCTTCCTCTTTCCATCTCTCTTGTGCTGTGCTACGGGTCGGACGGCTGTTGCAACAGCGGTGGTCGATGCTGGGTGCGGACGGCAGTGGCTGGAGGATGCGCATGGAAGCCGTTGACATGCGAGGAGGGACACCTGGGTGTGGTTCGCTGATCCCCTCTGGGTTGGCTTGGGCTGCTGCGAAGAGGACATGCGGGGTTGCTTCGGGTCGCTGTGAGACAACACGCACGGAGGGGTCGCCTCGGTCCGCTGCGAGACGGAGTGCGCGGCAGGGGAGGATGAGTTAGGTTCGTCATCGTCGCCGTGTGACGCATTACATGAGGAGAATGCGCAGGAGGGTGCTTTGTTCATTCGACCCCCTATTCCCATTCTGATTGGTTGTCGCCAAGAGCACGTACGCGTGGGCCGGGAGAGGTGCAAGTTCTTCTTTCATACCCGGTGCTTGGCCTGCTACGAGTTGGGCGCGTAACGAACCAAATTGAGGGCGTGAGCGCATCCGTCATTGCCGTGTAATTATTCTGATGCTAGTCTTCGAAGAAAAAGACCTTGAGACCCTCTGACAGTCATAACTTTTCATACGCATGTCGGATGAATGCGTATAAGGTGTTATTGCGTAGGCATCGAAGAAACGGTCAAAGTGGACGTGAAAAATTGTTCGCCTTGACGTGTAACTTTTCCGTTGCTCAGCTTCGGGGATAAGGCACTCGAAAACCTCTGACAGCCATAACTTTTCATACACGTGTCGGCTCAACGCATATAAGGTGCCGTTGTGTCGGTGCCGAAAAACCGGTCAAAGTGGATGTGAAACATCGTATATCTTGACGAGTAACTTTTCCGGTAATCACCTTCATAAAGAGATGACTCTAAAGAACGCGTTGACCGAGTGTCCTACGCGCGTCTTGAAGAGGCATCGATACGCGGTAACTCATCCGTCTCTGTTCGACACCCAACTGCACCTAGTTACTGTATTCACTAGGGACTGCAGTCGGGCCCTAGTGATGACACGGCGGTTACCACGAGTCCACCCCCAGATAAGAAGGAGGAATTTTGCTTGTGAAGTTTGTACAGCCAACTCAATAGGTTTGGTGGAGATGCTATTCAACCAACCCAATGGAAGATAACTCTTCGTCTTTGGCTGATCCTTGTGTGCGAATGCCACTTGAATTGGATTGACTAATAAGTTTGGATGACGCCGAGCACCCCCCCCCCCTCGGTTTTCTGACGAAACCAAGGGGTGGGTTGATGGTGTGCTGTCACCCCCTTTCCACTCGTTTTTTTTTTGTGCGAAACCGAGGGGGTTGCTTGTTGATGCCGACACACACTCCCTCTCGGTTTTCTGACGAAACCGAGGGGTGTGTTGCTGATGGTGTGCCGTCGTCCCTTCCCCACTCGGTTTTTTATGCGAAACCGAGGGGGGGTTGCTTGTTGATGCCGACACACAACCCCTCTCGTTTTCTGACGAGACCGAGGGGCGTGTTGCTGATGGTGTGCCGCCATCCCTTCCCCACTCGGTTTTTTGTGCGAAACCAAGGGGGGTTGCTTGTTGATGTCGACACACACCCCCTCTCGGTTTTCTGACGAAACCGAGGGGTCTGTTGCTGATGGTGTGCCGTCGTCCCTTCCCCACTCGGTTTTTGTGCGAAACCGAGGGGGGTTGCTTGTTGATGCCAACACACACCCCCTCTCAGTTTTCTGACAAAACCGAGGGGTGTGCCGTCACCCCCCCCCCCACTCGGTTTTTGTGCGAAACCGAGGGGGGGTTGCTTGTTGATGCCAACACACACCCCCTCTCGGTTTTCTGACAAAATCGAGGGGCGTGTTGCTGATGGTGTGCCGTCATCCCTTCCCCACTCGATTTTTGTGCGAAACCGAGGGGGGGCTACTGATTGATGCCGACACCCCATTATTGGGGCTGCTAGAAGAGGCCAAAAAGTGTCGGTATTGAAAATAGTGTATTTTTCGAATTTCAGCCCCATTTGAAACCAACACTTTTTCGGTGAAACGTTGGTGCGCGGGGATGTCGGCGAGAGACAATGCTATATTTGAGGGGGTTTCTTAGAGATAATCTAGGGTGATGCCGCATGATGGCCAGCCGGTCTTCACCCAATGTATTACCGTACCAGGTTACTGTATTCACCAGGTACTACGGTCACGTGAGGGTAATGACTTGGCCAGGATCAAGGAAGCACCATTTTATCCCGTGTCACCCACCGTCGACTGCACCAGTGTGGAGACACGCAATGACAGAGTCAGACCAACCACCCCCTGACCGGTTTGGAACCGTTAGTCGTCGAAAAAAGGTGATGGCTAGTGACAATCTGATGCTTGGACCTGAGTGACAAGACTAAGCTTGGACTTTTGATCGAATGCCAATACGTCGGCGATGACGTCTCGGACTTTGTCATCGAATGCCAAGGGCTGGGCCTTGGGCTTGTAGAGTGCCGAGGCGTTGGTCGCCTCGAGCTTTGTCTTCAAGTGCCAAGGGCTGGACCTTGGGCTTGTAGAATGCCGAGGCGTTGGTCGCCTCGGACTTTGTCTTCAAGTGCCAAGGGCTGGACCTTGGGCTTGTAGAGTGCCGAGGCGTTGGTCGCCTCGGACTTTGTCTTCAAGTGCCAAGGGCTGGGCCTTGGGCTTGTAGAGTGCCGAGGCGTTGGTCGCCTCAGACTTTGTCTTCAAGTGCCAAGGGCTGGGCCTTGGGCTTGTAGAGTGCCGAGGCGTTGGTCGCCTCGGACTTTGTCTTCAAGTGCTAAGGGCTGGGCCTTGGGCTTGTAGAGTGCCGAGGCGTTGGTCGCCTCGGACTTTGTCTTCGAGTGCCAAGGGCTGGGCCTTGGGCTTGTAGAGTGCCGAGGCGTTGGTCGCCTCGAGCTTTGTCTTCAAGTGCCAAGGGCTGGGCCTTGGGCTTGTAGAGTGCCGAGGCGTTGGTCGCCTCGGACTTTGTCTTCGAGTGCCAAGGGCTGGGCCTTGGGCTTGTAGAGTGCTGAGGCATTGGTCGCCTCGGACTTTGTCTTCAAGTGCCAAGGGCTGGGCCTTGGGCTTGTAGAGTGCCGAGGCGTTGGTCGCCTCGGACTTTGTCTTCAAGTGCCAAGGGCCAGCCTTGGGCTTGTAGAGTGCCGAGGCGTTGGTCGCCTCGGACTTTGTCTTCGAGTGCCAAGGGCTGGGCCTTGGGCTTGTAGAGTGCCGAGGCATTGATCGCCTCGGGCTTTGTCTTCGAGTGCCAAGGGCTGGGCCTTGGGCTTGTAGAGTGCCGAGGCATTGATCGCCTCGGGCTTTGTCTTCGAGTGCCAAGGGCTGGGCCTTGGGCTTGTAGAGTGCCGAGGCACTGGTCGCCTCGGACTTATTCTCATCGCCTCAGATGAGTATAGTTGATAGTTTAGCTTGACCTGGATTGTCAGGAGCGTTTTATCTGACTTTCACCTTGAAAGGGCGTAGCCGAATTGCCTTCGAGCTTCCGCCTTGAATGGGCAGAATCGTAGGTCTTTCGTTGACCTGGGTTGCCAGGAGCCTTTTATCGGACTTTTAGCCTCGAGAGGGCGTAGCCGAATTGCCTTCGAGCTTCCGACTTGAATGGGCGGAATCGAAGGTCTTTGATTGACCTGGGTTGCCAGGTGCCTTTTTATCGGACTTTAGCCTCGAGAGGGCGTAGCCGAATTGCCTTCGAGCTTCCGACTTGAATGGGCGGAATCGAAGGTCTTTGGTTGACCTGGGTTGCCAGGGGCCTTTTTATCGGACTTTAGCCTCGAGAGGGCGTAGCCGAATTGCCTTCGAGCTTCCGACTTGAATGGGCGGAATCGAAGGTCTTTGGTTGACCTGGGTTGCCAGGAGCCTTTTTATCGGACTTTAGCCTCGAGAGGGCGTAGCCGAATTGCCTTCGAGCTTCCGACTTGAATGGGCGGAATCGAGGGTCTTTGGTTGACCTGGGTTGCCAGGAGCCTTTTTATCGGGCTTTAGCCTCGAGAGGGCGTAGCCGAATTGCCTTCGAGCTTCCGACTTGAATGGGCGGAATCGAAGGTCTTTGGTTGCCCTGGGTTGCCAGGAGCCTTTTTATCGGACTTTAGCCTCGAGAGGGCGTAGCCGAATTGCCTTCGAGCTTCCGACTTGAATGGGCAGAATCGAGGGTCTTTGGTTGACCTGGGTTGCCAGGAGCCTTTTTATCGGGCTTTAGCCTCGAGAGGGCGTAGCCGGATTGCCTTCGAGCTTCCGACTTAAATGGGCAGAATCGAAGGTCTTTGGTTGACCTGGCTTGCCAGGAGCCTTTTTATCGGACTTTAGCCTCGAGAGGGCGTAGCCGAATTGCCTTCGAGCTTCCGACTTGAATGGGCGAAATCGAAGGTCTTTGGTTGACCTGGGTTGCCAGGAGCCTTTTATCGGACTTTAGCCTCGAGAGGGCGTAGCCGAATTGCCTTCGAGCTTCCGACTTGAATGGGCGGAATCAAAGGTCTTTGATTGACCTGGGTTGCCAGGAGCCTTTTTATCGGACTTTAGCCTCGAGAGGGCGTAGCCGAATTGCCTTCGAGCTTCTGACTTGAATGGGCGGAATCGAAGGTCTTTAGTTGGTCCTCATCGGCAGTTGGAGAGTTGTGGGCCACAACCCCCGCTCTTTCAGCTACCTTCTTTAGGGAATCCCTCTCTTGCTCGAGGGCTGCGTTCCTCTTGAGAAGGTTCAACAGCTGGAAATCAGCAGCCGAAATTTGGTATGTAGTTAGATCGTTGTCCCCTTGGATGGCGTGCTCTTTGTTAGATTGTTGCCTCGGGAATGGTGGGTCCTGCCGATTACTGTGGCTTCCCGGATGACTTCCTTGTGGCCCCAGTCGCTTATAAACATTTCTTCGATTGGTTGCAACCGAGACTTCTTGTTCTTCTTCGATTAGCACGTCGATTGTTCGATCAGCACCCGCCTTTGGTGTGTTGGTGCTGGCCTTCACCATTGAGCGTGTTGATGTCGGTGTGGTGAAGGCTTTGAGGTTGATTTGGAGGAGGACTTGTGGCTCGTCACCACAAGCTGAATAGGAGTCGGTAGAGGTGTGGGTAAGACCTCTATCGATATCCCACAGACGGCGCCAAAGATTGTGGGGGGAAATTTCCGAGCCGCCTTGATCGAGAATCCCGCCCCCACAGCCTTGATTGAATTGGATGGTTTGTAGAGTTAGAGAGTAGAAAGTAGAGAGATAAGATTGACACGTGGAGTTGTTGTCGAAGTTCGGTCTTACGACCTACGTCTCCGGGCGAGAGGTGCCACCTGGTTTCCACTATAATAAATATAAAGATGGGGAAGCCCTCTCTCGACAGGCCGAGAGAAGCCTTTTACAGTGGGGGTTGCACGGAGCAACAAGAAAAGAACTAGGAGGAGAGAAGTAAGCTCTAGCTCTGGATCCTCTCTTCCACTGATTGAATGACCAACCCCCCTCCTGGATGCCTTGGGGGTTCTTTTATAGCGTAGGCACGTGCCCGATATGGCAGTGATGACGTGGCGCTGATGACGTGGCACTGGTTCTGGGCCTCCTTGCTGGGCCCTTATTGGGCCGTTGTTCGGGCTCAATAAGGGGTAGGGCTTGATCTGCGAGCCTCGTAGAGTGGGCCCATGTGAGCCCAGGCGGGCTTACCCATTTGGGCCATTGTGCGGGCCCATGCTGCTCTGATATGGTCCGGTACAATTTTTGCACCCACAACACTGTGCCTGGTAATGACCATGGTGGAGACACCCACGCTCTGTCATCCCAACAGCTTATCCTGATAGGGCGACCAACCCTTATCAGAGCTGCGAACGTATTTAGGTTACATGGGACCAGTCCCTTGAGTCTCCCACTCAAGTGGATTACCATGTAGCCATGACTCTCTGTTCTGTAATCAGAACACGTACTAAGGTACGTACCAATATGCATTCCTATACTATCAACCATACATAGCTAAACTATAGGTTTTTACGAGCTGTAGACCTCACCAATTCTAACAATCTCCCACTAGGTCTAACGAGGAATAACGGTGTTGAGCTCTGTAGCTTCTACATGCTGCCCAAAAGCCTTTGCATGAATTCCTTAAAGGAATTGGCAACATTGTCTGTAGATTCCACCTCAGTACCGCTACTTGCATTTCCTCCTATAACTATCAGATCAAGTGGAGTTTGTACTTGATGGGTTTCCCCTCACGGCGGTGCCTAGTCTCCTTGGACCTTGCTTACCGCTCTTCTGTTGTAATAACAGATAACTGAGCCTCTGGTACGCGTCCCAAGTTCTCTAAGAACTTCCTAAGCCTTACCACCTGATATACTACTTCGCACGCAACAACGTGCTAAGCCTCTGTGGTAGAGTCTGTGATGCGCTTGCTTCACACTCTACCAACTACCGCTTCTAATCCCAAGATAAAAATAATCCCTGAAATCGATTCTCTGGAACACACATCTGACACCAAAGTCAGATCTTGTGTGTCCAATCGATATCAGGACCTGTGAAGTGCAAGCTAACTCACAATCCTTACTTAATGAGGATTTCTGAGTATACCCTTCACATCGGTCCAGAGATCTGGACCCGGGTTCGACTGAAACCGACCCATCTTCCTGCTGTGCAATAGATATCTAGCCTCGTAAACCGAATCTAGCTAGAATCTTATCTTCATGCGTAGCCTGTGACAGCAAGAGAATCTTGCTCTGGTTATCTCGAGTTACCTTGATTCCCAAAGCATAACTCGCCTCACTAGGGTCTTTCACATCGAATTGTGATGACTACAAACCTTTACCGTAAACAATATTCCTACATCATTTTCAATCAGTAGAATATCGTTAACGTAAAGTACTAAATATACCCTTGTAGCTATTTCACCTTTCCTGTACCATCTTGGTTTATCCTCATTCTGATCAAATCCGTGTTAGCGGATTCCCTTGATCAAAATAGATATTCCAACCTGGATGTTTGCATCAGTCCATAAATGGACCGTTGCAACTTGCATTCCAAATCTTCCTAACCTACTGACACAAAGCTTGGGGCTACATCATCCATATGTCCTTTCTAAATTCCCGTTAGGGAATAACTGTCTTGACATCCATCTTCCAGATCTCCCAACTATAATGGGCTGTGATGGATTAAGAGGAGCCGTTATAGACTTAGGCATAGCTACCAGTGAGATGGTTTTAACATAGTCAATCCCTTCTCCTTTGGTAACTAATCTAGCTACTTAAGTCTTAACCGGATGCTCTTCTTATACACCTCCTACACCCCGAAGGGTGATAGTGCTATAAGTGTCAAGACTGTTCCAAGGGACATTGATGCAAGCTTGCCTCCATGGTCTTTTGTCAGTCGGAGCTGTCGGAAGCTCCCACTACTTCTTCGTAGCTCTAGGGATCATCCTCCTGAAACTCTGGATTAACTATCAAAGTTTCTCCATAGTATCCTTCAGGAGCTCTGATGGTCCCACAACGATGAGGTGGTGGTGGTACAAAAGAAGCTCCCACTACTTCTTCGTAGCTCTAGGGATCATCCTCCTGAAACTCTGGATTAACTATCGAAGTTTCTCCATAGTATCTTTCAGGAGCTCTGATGGTCCCACAACGACGAAGTGGTGGTGGTACAAAAGTGAATTGTTTCTACAGTGTCTGGTATACTAGTTTCTTGTATCATCTACTCGAGTCCCACTACGTTTTCAGATGCGCACTCTCTACCAGTACCCAGTAGTTCACCCAGAACTACCTTACCGGTAAACTTATGGTCTATAATATAATCCTGGTCTAGGTAGATGGTATTCGTAGAAACGATTACCTTCCAAACCTCAAGATCATAGAACAGTCCGCCTTATGCCTCCTAAGGGTAACCTACAAACAGATATACCTGGAACTACATCTCCATCTCATCCCTCTTGTCCTTTTGCACAAGTGCAGGACAACCCTATATTTCAAGACTCTATAGTGTCAGCTTTCGCTTAGACCATAGCTCTCTATAGGTCTGAGGCACTGATCTAGATGAGAGAGTTTCAGATATAAGCTACTGTTTTAAGGTACAACCCCACCAAAGGGTGGGTAGTACATTTGACAATTTTCATCATACTACGGACCATGTCAAACAGGGTCCGATTCCTTCTCTCGGAGACTTCATTCTGACGTTTCATCCTAGGAGCATTTAACTGGGAGATAATCCCATGCTCCTTCAGGATCCTATGGAACCCATCCGATAGGTTCTCATTTCCTCGATTAAATCGAAGAGACTCCTATCGTCTGGATGCTCTTGGAACCATAGACGTCAAAATTAACTAACTCCCATACCTTCATGGCCCTTTTAGTTATTCTGCCTTCCAGATTACACTCATAGGTTAGAAGGATCTCCGATGATTCTGTGAACAGAAACTCGGCCTTCTATCACCTCTGAATTTATCTGAGACAAAATATCTAAATCAGAGGGGTCACAAATGGGATAGATTCTCCGAAGGATTTAGATGAATTTTAATTAGATGCTGCAGCTGTCATGAAATCTATTTCCGAATTAGGATTAAGTACAAAGAGATTATTCTGATCTATTCCTCTAGTAATGAAGCTATCTATTCAGTTTAAGATACACACTCAAGGTGCTGTCTAAAACTAAAAACTTCATTTACCAAGAAGGAAACAGAACTACATCTCTAAAAACAAAATCCGTATTTCGAAAAACTAAGACAATCATACCTAACAGCTTCCGCAGCGGCTTATGGCATCAGTACCTATGTTAGGATTACGTCACTATAAAGTAACCTTCTGCTTTTCTTGAATCTTTGTAGACCAGAAGTCTACATTCCAAGAAGCATAAGAGCTGCTACTAGATAGCGACTTTACTCCTAACATCCTGAGGCAATACTCAATCTTCAAATACCCCCTATTCTCGCCAAAACAGAAACACTTCCGTCTTTAGCGTTACCAGACTTAGGAGTCCACACCAGTTTCTGCACTATAATAGTTTTCGATCTCTGATAAGTTACTTCCTTAGGTTCTTCTAAAGAAGGCCTAGGTTAAGCATTAAAGGCTTTGCCTTTAATTTTGATCTCATCCTTTGTCTCTTGGAAATCTCCTTAGAAGTTCTGCGTTTATCAATTCTAACTTGTTAAAGCTAAAGTCTCTGATAACGCCTTCGAAGGTTCCAAACAAGGATGCAAGACAGACGTCTTCCACCACCTCGTCGTCTGGTACTATGTCTTTGGAATCTAGTTCGATCTGGAACTCAAAGATGTGTTCTCGAACAAGCATACCCTCAGACATCTCGGTACTGACAAGTATCTTAGTGGAAAAGCGATGAGTCGACTGACTTCGCCTCCCAGACATCTAATGCAAGTAAAACTTAATTAGAGAAGACCCGACATATCTCTGACTCGCTTCTAAAGAGTTGTCCGCAAGTCTGCTATAACATAGCACTTGCACATCTCCTTAGACTCTCGCCAGTCTTCATATGCCCTAGTTAGTGCCCTAGTGATATCTGGACCCATTAGGTCTAATACAGGGATACTTAGATTACATGCCAATGTACGTTTTTACTACCCTATGCATAAGCTAAAGAAAGTGCTTCGGCTCTACGTAGTTAGAGACCCGATAATTGGTTCTTTTATGGGATAGCGGATAGGGGAACTATATGGTTGAATGAAAACGAATGCAAAATAACTTATTTTATGGATTTTTAAAATAAGCTAATTATATCCAAATGTCAGCGCTACCCTCACAGCGAAGACACATCTATGGATTAATTAACCATGTATGTAAGATCTCGGAATCGACTACACCTGCCCTAGGGGGCATCATGCAGCGTCAATCCGCTTACACGGGCCTTTCCTTGACTCTATCCAAATCTGCCAACTAAGGGCTTTGATAGACCATGGTTGTCCTTTTGGCCAGTGCCACGTGATCCCCATTGTGCAAGCAACAGATGCCTCACGTCCACTTCGGATGCTTACCCACAAGCCTAAGCAATTACGGCACGGGAGTTCATACGGCCCCCACTAGGGTGGGATAAAAAGCCCTTCTCTCCTGGCCCTGTAACCGCCATATCCTGAAGGAGACTGCTAAGTCATCTAGCATGGAAAAGACATAACCCTCACCCTAGGGGGTGTCGAGCTACTCCCTTCCACCCAGACACAAAGCAGTTGGTTGTGGAGGCCAGAGGATCTCGACGAGTCCTCTTACACATTCCTTATTATAGTTGAGGGTTATTTAATGCAAGTATGAGTGTACACTAAGGTCACGACAACCTATACACTAGACCCTGGTCATACCGTGCTCCCACTAGCGTTTCAAGCCTTTTGCGAAGCATTAATCGATCTCGGAATATCATAGTCCCTGCCTCAAGTGGATTTCTCCACTCAAGGGTCACATTACATATCTCAAGAACATCGATGCTCCGCAAACCTAGCTATCACGCTAATGCTCTAGAGCCTAGCCTAAGGTCAGACTAACAGGAAAGGTCTTCCACTACCATGGCGCCTTGCTTATAAATTTGACAAATGATGTCATAGTAGAATTCCAACTCATTCTAGGTTTCGATGCTTGCCAAATAGGCACACCCCGACTAATCGGGTGTTGACCTAATGGGGGCATAACCAAATGTGAGGAATTCATGCTATCATCAAGGGTCAATTAAATAATAGGCGTCACTAGTGGAATCCTATCCTAATAAGGTCTCTAGGACCCGAGGGGAAAGGGCATCCCTCTAATACAGATAATTAAATTATCGCATCGGGGTTCTCTACAGAAATATAAAGAACTACTGAAAGAAACAAGCACACAACTGAATCAAGTTCAGGGTCCGACCCCTGAACCTGACTGGCACAGCACAGGCTCTCTGTCTCCTTCGCAAGGCTCCTCGATCCGGTGCAAGCCTCTGTATACGATCTCCTGACGCTTTATGCCCTTTGCCGTCATCGTGTACGCTTCGCCGGATCGCCATCGTCCTCCAAGGTTCCGCTCATCCTTCCGGTGGTGGATCTCCACGGTAAGTCCTCCTCTTCAATCTGTAACCGAAAAAGATCTAGTACGCTTCGAGCAAGTGCTCGCTCGTACACAATTTCTTAGAAAGAAAAGGAAAACAAACCTAGCAAAAGCCTGGGAATCAAGGGTGGTAAATCTTCACCTCTTGCCCGACTATGGCTCTAAAATCTATCCACACACAGAAGAAAAAACATCCAGACAAAATCGCTAACACGGGGTCCGACCCCCGGTAGTAAGCAATCACATATCTAGAATAATTTTAGAAGCGTCGCCCTGCAAGAACGATTCATAGAACACACAAAAAATATACTATGCATGATCTACTCGTAGAACCCCGATGGCGACACATACTATTCATGCGCGCACATGACGGTTTCATGAAAAAACATGAAATGCACACCACTAGCGGGCTCTGATACCAATTGTTGGAAATAAATCCATGGTAGAGGCCCGCAGCGGAAGCAAAGTAATGGTCCGAGGACCGTAGGCGGTGTGCGTTACATATCAAAAATTTTATCGAAACGATCTACATATGCATGTATGAAACTAGCATGGCAACTACACGAACCCCTAACGACGATCTAACGCAAAAGAACAATCTAGCATGTATGCATGTTCTAATTATGTTAGATCTACTTGTTAGAGATCATACCTGCGTGCGGAATCTTTCACCGTGACAAATTTCTTCTTTGTCGATGGAGACGGGCTACGGATCAATCGACATAGCTTTGGTACGATGGCTATAACTTTCTGTTCCGAACTTCGATTGGGATGAAATTTGGACTGCAGGTAACCAACTTCGAGACGCAACTTTTCCAACAAGTTTCACGTCATTTGGACTTCTGTAGCTCCCGGAATTGCAGAAACAACATTGATTTTCTGTGCAGATTATGGACAGCAAAAGGTTGCGGGAGACGCCTTCTAGTTCACCCGATCTCACACGATACACGGCACCTCGTCGATGGATCTCTGAGTGCCTCCATACGACGAGCCTTCTCCTTCTACGAAATATCACGCGAGGAAGACGAGTCGCCATCCAATGGCGCAAGCGAGGGAGAGAGAGACGAGGGAGGAGATGCGAAGAGAGGAGAGGGGCTTCGGTTTCCCCATGGCTTGCATGGCCGGCCCTAGGGCTTGCCCATGCATCTAATTTCGTGCCCCCTCTCTCTTCTTCTCATATATAGGGCCGACCTATCCATATGGATAAGGACAGTATGGATAAGGATGTTTGATTCAAGCCTTATCCCTATATATCTCTTCTTTATCTCTATCATTTCCTTGTTTTCGAAAACGGTCAAAATCAGCCCGTTTTCTGCGCCTCATAACCGGCCCCTTCATCGGAGGCAACAACCTCCCGAAACTAATGGGGCCGGCCTTGACCAGTCTCTCAACACTTAGGACCGGCCCCCTTAGTGCATAGTGGCGCATGGTATGACCAAAACGCCCTTATGCCACTAGTTGGCCGTTCCTCATGTACGAGACTTTGCAAGGCACACATAAGTGAAGTGCACCAGTGATTTCACTATTCTCTGAGGTTCCCGTAGGGTGCCCCTAGTGAAGTCAACTAGTCAACTCACAACATGTCCCGGTGCATCGCACCCATGTGGCAAAGTCCACTTATGGCAAGGAATTGCTACATGCGTCTCTGCACTAACCTAGGGTTTCCCCTTAGTGCACACACGTAGCTACGCATCTACCGTGCACTAGTGCGAAGCACTCACGGAGCGTATGCTTGGACTTCTCGCTTTCTCTAACTACATTCTGTGTTTCGAGGAGATGGTATAAGAACCGTACATAATGTCGATAAGGTGGAACCTTCAGGGACTAGGGTTTATGGCTTCCAACTTAGACTCGATCGACACACTACCCGAGTGTACCATCGATCCTCTGAGTCTGAGTTAACCTGCGTAGCCACCCAGAGTGCGACGCAGGCTGTACTCCAATTCCCCCGGACTTACTATGTTCTCCCTCATACCCCTGCTCTCCGCTTAGTATGGTAAACCCGTTGTCCCTCCACTGGTGCCATGACGCAACTCGAGCGGTGGAGAATACCGTCAGACTTGAGTGCTCATATGACTCGGTTCCTTCCAGGTTGACCACGTACATCGTACCTCCGATAACTCTGCCGAGTAACCGGATCCGTCACCAGTCGAACTGATGACCACCTGGCCAGGGTTTAATACGACATAGGTCAGACCAAGGAACGCACCTCCCGTTAGGGGTGTGGATAGCCTGCAGGAGTGACATGCTGATGCAACGCCAGTCGGGTAACCCAGTACACCGTGGTTTTGGATCACTGCATCCGGATCCTCACACATTGGTGCGCCAAAGCACCACACAACTGGTTAGTCCACCAGACATGGCTCCTCAGGGTTTAGGACCGTTTTACCCTAAGCAGAAACACGGTTTAGTGCACCAGTGTCTGCTCACCGATCTGTACACCGTGTTGGTTCCGTTCGGCCACAGACACTGTGCCTGGTAATGACCATGGTGGAGACACCCACGCTCTGTCATCCCAACAGCTTATCCTGATAGGGCGACCAACCCTTATCAGAGCTGCGAACGTATTTAGGTTACATGAGACCAGTCCCTTGAGTCTCCCACTCAAGTGGATTACCATGTAGCCATGGCTCTCTGTTCTGTAATCAGAACACGTACTAAGGTACGTACCAATATGCATTCCTATACTATCAACCATACATAGCTAAACTATAGGTTTTTACGAGCTGTAGACCTCACCAATTCTAACAGGTTCAACACCCTACAACCCAAAAAGAATAAGGACGATAGATCCGAGCCAGGCTCGACGCATGCGTGTGTGGAGTGTGAGGCCTAGGGCCTATTTATTCTTTACTAACCCCTTAGAGGGGAATCGTATTTAAGCAAGTTTCCTAGTCTTTTCCCAAGCAATATGGGACTAAACTTATGACAGGTTATAAAAAAAGTGTAGGGGTGAAGGTTTGAACTCGTAACCTATACCAAAAAGGTAACTAGATAGGCTCACCTAACCACTTAACCATATTATTTTGTATGTTAAGATAAATACTATTATTAGTTTTATATTATTCCTAACAAATCGTACTCCAGCCGATAGCATGCAACTGTGATGCTTGCCAGGCCCACCAACCGTGGCCAATCGACTAGAGAAGATCCGAACTCACCCTAAGGGGATGCAACGTAAAGTTGGCAACCAAAAAGTTGACAAACTAGTTGGCAACCTAGCATTTTCCATAGAAGTATTATTATACACTAGTGAAAATTGGTCCTTCAGTCGCTAATTTAGGTGATTAACAAGAAAATACACCTACTACGTAACAAAAAAGTTGCAATAATATCTAGGCTCCAGAGGAACCACGGAAAATATGACGTTTCCTATCCTGATTGGATCCATAGACCATTCCAATGGAAGGGAAAAAATTAGCAAATCAATTTGCAAACTCCAAAGAATATTATTTTAAGATATATAAAGGTTTAAAATATTATTATTATTATTATTATTATTATTATTATTATTATTATTATTATTATATATATATATATATATATATATATATATATATATATATATGGGGTGGGATACTCTTACTCATGGCCTCCTACTCATATAGTTACTTATGATCTGGGCCGTCCATTAGACCCTGACGTACGGTTCGAATTAGATGGAGAGTTAAAGCAATGGTGTCCACATTAAATGCCCGTATTAAAAGCCCACATTTAATGCGAATACTATTGTTTTAACTTCCCATTAGTTCGAACCGTACGTCGGGATCTAATGGACGGCCCGGATCATAGGTAACTATACGAGTAAGAGGTCATGATATATATAATTCTAAAACCTATCTATAGGTTTTAGAATTTGATAAAAATTGGTGAGCATGCTCTCTATGGAAAGTTGATCATCCTTACAAAAAATCATCAAATTCACAATTCAAATTATTGCTTTTAATGGACGCTTGATAAATTTTCTAACATTTGATGCCCTTAGAGGTTTAGAATTTGATGATTTTTTGTGAGGATGATCAACTTGCTATAGAGAACATTTCCACCAATTTTCATCAAATTCTAAAACCTCTAGATAGGTTTCTCAAAGTTATCTCATATCTCACTGGATCCTTATGACATATATGAGATAACTTTGAGAAACCTATCTAGAGGTTTTAGAATTTGATAAAAATTGGTGGGCATTCTCTCTATAGCAAGTTGATCATCCTCACAAAAAATCATCAAATTCTAAAACTTCTAAGAGCATCAAATGTTAGAAGATTTATCGACCGTCCATTAAAACCATTAATTTGAATTGTGTATTTGATGCCTCTAGAGGTTTTAGAATTTGATGATTTTTTGTGAGGATGATCAACTTGCCATAGAGAGCATGCTCACCAATTTTCATCAAATTATAAAACCTCTAGGTAGGTTTCTCAAAAATATCTCATAGAAGAGTTATCACACTGGATCGTTATCCGATATGGGTAGCGATCAAGTGGGATATGAGATATATGAGATAACTTTAAGAAACCTATCTAGAGGTTTTAGAATTTGATGAAAATTGGTGGGTATGCTCTCTATAGCAAGTTGATCATCCTCATAAAAAATCATCAAATTCTAAAACATCTAAGGGCATCAAATGTTAGAAAATTTATCGACCGTCCATTAAAACCAATAATTTGATTTTTGAAAATTATTATATATATATAATAATTTGATTTTTGAAAATTATAATAATTTGATTTTTGGTGGGTCTTACCCTAGGCAACACCCTCACCAAATTTCATCAAATTCCAAAACTTCTAGGATGGTCAAACAATGTATCAAAACAGCAAAAAACGCTGCTTTGATAGGCAGCATCCCATTCCTCTCTCTCTCTCTCTCTCTCTCTCTCTCTCTCTCTCTCTCTCTCTCTCTCTCTCTCTCTCTCTCTCTCTCTCTCTCTCTCTCTCTCTCTCTCTCTCTCTCTCTCTCTCTCTCTCTATTTTATATATATATATATATATATATATATATATATATATATATATATATATATATATATATATATATATATATATATATATTTCTTAAAGCAAGAGGAGAGGTGCCAATCATTAGGACAAGCCCTAGCTTTTTGGCTAGTGACTATATCTATATCCTTTGATTTAAAGCATTATTTATAATCAAGTTTTTTTTTTGTACATTGGAAGGATGGTCACTAGACCATCACGAGGTGGGACCAGAGCCCACAACACGCAGGGTGGAGCCGCTGCCCATCAGAAGGTGGGACCAGATCCCACAATACATAGGGTTGAGGAGGTGCCACACAACACCCATAATTAGACACACAAAACCGAGTTGGAAACCGGCACATCGAGCAAAAATAGAGGTCCCATGACCCACAGAAAAAGCCCCAAGCAATGAACGGCCACACCGAGCGGAGGATTGGGTCCGATGGACCCACAATACGATGCCACGAGGTGTGGTAACCTCACGCTGGGACCCCGTCATACCATAGCTAAGCCCCCCACGAGGATAGACCAACAAACGCAACCACCCTCCCGCTGCAGGAGGCCAAAACCCTCGGCAAAACCAACATAAGGGTGTTACTGAGGTAATGCCGAGAGAAGCGAGGAGGGGATCATGTGCCTTTCCTTACCTTCTTACGGACTATAATCAAGTTGATTGCATGTTTTGATAGATGTCGTAATCTCCTGCATGCATATTCCAGTACATGCAGTGGCCAGTTATCCAGTAACTGCAACCGAATAAGTAGGTGATAAATTCAAGGGGTTATTAGCCTAAGACTCCTCTAACCAACCCAGCATTAGGATAAACCCACTGAACATTTTCGTTTGAGATCTAGCCCCTCTAACCAAACAAACATTAGGATAAACCCTCCCTCTTTTTTTTAATCCCCATACTACCCTCACCCCCTTCGCAGTCAGGTCCGGCGACGGCGGACGACTCACACCCTTCCATGTCAGGTTCGGTGATGATGGGCGGCGCGAGCGACAGAGGCAAAGGCGCGCGTTGTTGGCAGCTGAGGGCGGCACGAGCAACGGAGGCAGAGGCGTCAGGCGCGAGCGGTGACAGCGGCGACGGCGGAGGTTAGGTTAGGTTTGGATTTCTAGGGCTAGGGTTCATCCTATGTCCTGTAGATTAGGTCCGGTCGGCTAGGGGTTCGGTTAGGTCCGGCAACGGTGAGGGAGGGGGGACAAGGGAGAAGATGGCTGCAAGGGCATTTTCGTCCAGAAAGGTTGGAGCCTAAATAAAAATATTATCGGAACTGCAGCTCGAAACCATCTTCTATGATGGGTTTCTTGCTAACTCCCACTAAATTCAAAGCATATCCCTTATGATTCACTTCTTTACCATTGGATTTACAAAGATATTTATATATAGATCGCCCAAAGCACTACCCATGAACACACAAACCCCACGCCCACTATCTATAACTCTATGGCCCAAACCAGCAATCAACATCCAACTCATCATGGTGCCATCATACTGCTATCCTTTGTCGCACTCCTCTCGTCTTAAAGAGCAGCAGCCGAAAAGGGCTTCAGCTTGGAACTAATCCACAGAGACTCCATCCACTCCCCCCTTTACCCTGGAAACCTCACCGACATAGAGAGGCTCCGACGACTCACCAGATTCGCCGAATCACACGCCAATTGGCGGCTCCGTCCCAAAGAGGTGGGGATACGGCCCCCCGTTTCCAGCAAAGAATGGCTGTACATGGTGAGAGTCAGCATCGGGACGCCGCCAACCCCTCTTCATCTGCTTCTCGACACCGGCTCCGACGTCATATGGACTCAATGCTTACCGTGCAACCCTTGCTTCGAGCAGCTCCCACCCATTTATAGGCCCTCTGGATCCTTGACGTACCACACACTACCCTACAGCCACCCCCTCTGTATACCGCGTAGCCTCACCCCCGACGGCACATGCAGCTTTGAGCAAAGGTAATGACCCTACACTCCATTCCAAACTTCCATTTCTAAAAACTTTCTAAAAACCATGGATCCCTGAATGTGAGAGTTTAACATCCTGATAATCTATGAATGAAAGGGTGGGAAAGATAGAAGGTGGTAATGGTTGTAAGTGAGAATGTTAGTCGACACTTCTAGGATGGGTTAGGGTTTAAACGGAGAAGATAAAGAAGAGGAGGAGGAAGGGGGGGTGTGGACGGCATTAGGAAAGTGACGGCGATGTCGATGGATTTTGATCGTTGTTGCCCATGGTTTATGGATCTCGACTTTCCACATAAATCATTTTCTCGTGCTTGTGTTGTGTTTTACTCCCTCGTCTTTATTTTTTATTATGGGGGACCTAGTGAAAACTCCTTTTTAGAAGATGATTTTAAGCTCCAGTCCATGCGGTCCATTCATTTGAGCTTAAACGACCCTCGGGAAAAGACATTTTCTAATTAAACCTTTGTTGACTTTTTCAATCCCTATCAAATAAACAAAATTCCCTTCTATTATCTCTTGGGAAGCAAAGAATCAAGTGTTTGTTCGGTGACCTCTATAGGATTTTGCTGTAGCAGAATATCAATTGGTTGCTACAATAATAATAGCAGCAATCAAAAATATACTCCATAATTGTTAACTTGCTAGAGTGATTTTGGAGTAACAATTCGGGCAGTAGAGTGCGTATCAACTCGATTGTAACAATAATTTCGCTGAAGCAACCCAATTGATACTTACACTACAGACCGAATTGATACTCCAGAATCATTGTAGCATACGAATTGATATATCTGCAATTCAGGCAATGTCAGGACACGCATCGCTACTTAAAAGCAAGATTTGACAGAGAATTCTAAGAGGAGAAGTCTGAGAATCGCAAGTGACAAAGTTGTACGTTCGACCCTCTCGATATCATGATTAATTAGATCTGTGGGGCACATTACGGTATATAGGAGAAGCCTGAAAGGGAGCATGCGGGCGCACCTACATGTAACGTTATTTGGGACGCATATATATCAACGTGTATAGCTCAGCCTTCATTGAGTTGAGTCTATTTTGTGTTGCTCGTATGTTAGAGCATATGTACTTCCTTTTTTTTTTGCGAGCTTCATGTGTTGGAGTGGTATCGAGCTGTCTGCATACAGCTACTTGTTTTGCTACATAGAAGCTTTTGGGCTAGCTCATATGGAGTATAGCCTCCGTGTGTATTTTCCTTCTCCCCGCATCATGAGTATCTGACCATCATCCATCTTTCGCATCAGATATTTTGACGACACCTACACAAGAGGCGTCCTCGCGACGGAGCACTTCACCTTGGCGACGAGGTCCGGTGGCACCGAGTCCATTCCGGGGGTTGTCTTTGGTTGCTCCCATCAGACGAGCGAGGATATGTTTGACAACCCCCATGTTGGTGGGATCCTGGCAATGGACGGAGGGCCCCAATCCTTCATAATGCAGCTAGGTGATCGGGCCGGGAGACGGTTCTCATACTGCCTAGTCACCATGACATCGGAAGAGCTCAGCCACCTCCGGTTTGGCAGCGACATCGTCATCGCCCAGAATGCCCAGGTAATCCCATTCCTCCCAAGCCACAACGACGCATACGGCTTGGATCTGCTCGACATCAGCGTCAACGACCGACGCCTGAACCTCCCGCCGCGCACCTTTGCGCACCACCCCGACCACACCGGAGGTTGTTCCATCGACTCGGGGACGTCCCTCACGTTCTTGATCCGTCCGGCTTATGACGCTGTGAAGGGCAAGATGACGAGACACTTCGCACAATTCAATCTCAACCGAATCGACGGGAGTGATTTCAGGATGGATCTCTGCTACCACAGCCGGCAGGACCCGATGCCTTTCCCCACCATGGTGTTACATTTCAGGGGTGCCGACCTTCGGCTTGACAGCCTGAACTTGTTCATCACGATAAGTGAAATTCCGGGCTTCTGCTTCACGATGATGCCGTCTGATGACGAAACCATCATCGGGTCAACGCAGCAGCAGAATATCAGATTCATTTACGATCTTCAAAGACAGCAACTCAGTTTTGCACCGGAGAATTGTGCCGGGAACTGATAGTTAGAAGGTCGATGAATAAAATGAATTGAATCGTATGTTTATTTGATGAACGAATGTGTCACAGGGGTTTGTACTAGATCATATATCCATATATGTTGCATGTTATGCATAAGATTTTTGCAGGGCACCGCAATAAATTCTTACAGGGCACCGCACCATCATTGGATCGACACAATAGCAGAACATCAGATTCATATACGATCTTCGAAAACAACAGCTCAGTTTTGCACCAAAGAATTGCACCGGAAACTGATAGTTAAAAGGTTGATGAATGAAATTGGCATGACAAAGTGACAGCTTGATCTTTTGGAACCTGATTTATGCATAAATCAGACTCATAAGACTTCTCTCAATATTCAATGTTGGCTACCCTGACAAGTGAATCATCCCCGGCATCGAGTTTTCACTACATCGGACGGTTATGATGCCACCATTGCCATGCGCCGCAATTTGGGTACCCTACTAGCTAGGGAAATCAGAGGAACTCTCTGTTGGAAAGCAATGTCTTTCTCTCTTGGTATGATCTATGGATGTAGCTCAAGCAACCAAAGCAGTGAGAACAACTCCTGATCTTTCCCATTCAACCATGACATGAAAATTCTAGAAACAACCAAATTATTGGTTTTCTAAATTTTGATAAATAAACTCAAACTTTATGAGAGCGTTATATAAATTTCCACCAATAGATATTACCTCAATAGGCCGACAAACATTGAAATATATCAACTCAAGAGCTTTTGGTTTGGTCTGGAGGGCCTGTTAGTGTAATTTGAAAACCAAAAAGAAAAAAAAAATTTGGACCAAAGGTGGTGTCGAGTAATATTTATCATTAAGTCGCTAATTTTGGTCATTAATAACAATGTCCTTATTCTATAGAGAGAAAAAAAACATGCTCACATATATAAGTATTAGTATACACTAGTAATATTGATCATTTAGTTGCTAATTTTGGTCATTAACAAGAAAGTACACATAGTAGAGAAAAGAATAAAGTTGCAATAATATGTAGGCTAGCTCAAGAGGAGCACTACAAGAAAGAGGTTTATTACCGACAACAATTTGTATTCATGTTTATATAATATGGGTTTTTCCTAACAGGTATAAAAAATTCCGTCGATACAAACACATTGAGTTTTTTATTATTTTTTTGGTTTTTTTTTGCCGACAGACATATAAGTTCTGTCGATATAATTATTTTTCTTGACAATTAATGTAAGTCCTATCTATAAAATGTCATTTATTACTGACGCACAATAACCGCTCGTCGGTATTATAATTTTTTTATTTAATTAATTTTTAATACGGTGACTTAGCTAGAGATAGGTCCCTAACAAAGGTATCAACTGTTGGAATTGGGTTCCGCTAATCAGAGTCGCAGCGAAAGCAAAAAGAAAGATCCGAAGATCATACGGTGTATGTTTCATTACAATTCGTGATACAAAACAATCTACATGCAAATCTATGATCTTAGCATATGTGCGGACACCCTAGAGGCATACTACGATCTACGGAAGACATGCATGTATCTACTTAGGTGTTTAGATTCATCATACCTTATGGATCTATGATCCGGAGATTACGGAACGATGAAGAACCGCACTTGAATCGCAAGGGAAACTGTCGGATAGCACCTTGTCCTTTGCGAATTAAAGAATCCTCGAAATCCCGTCTCTGAGTGCAAGGATTTCGAGCCGACGAAAGAATCCGTTGCGAAGACGATGGCGAGCCTCGAGATTTTATCCTCCTCTGTCTCCTTTCTTCCTTCTCCTTCCTTCCTCTTCCTTCTCCCTTCTTCTTCCTCTCTTTTCCTTGGTCGAAACCACAAAGGAAGGGGACTAGGGGTCGGATTTTTGGAGGGGAGGGAGTAGAACCATAGGGCCGGCCCCTCCCCTCTCTATTCCCTTTATAGGGCCGGTCTCCCATGGCTCCAAGGAGCCTAGGGCCGGCCCTTAGGTGGATAGGGATGAGGGGGGATCGGATTTAGGTCTTCCGGGTGTCTATCGTGAAGTCCGGACGAAAACGCCCTTCACGAAAAGCAGAAAACTGAAAGTGAGACTGAGTGAGGTGCGCTACTCGAAATCGAGTTCCGTCAGCGCCTGTGAGTTCCTGGAATTATTCCGCTCAATCTAAGATCCATATTCAATATGTTCTGAGCCATATTTCAGTATTTACCAAAATACCCCTACGGCCCGTAACACATGTGAATTAGGTTCTTTGGCTCCGGGCTTGCGCTCCATCGCACTACTTCGCATCCAACGTATCCAACTAGGTCGGGAAACAATTCCTATACGCAATGACAGGGTGGAACCTTTAGGGTTCGGGATCTCTAGCTCCAACCGGATCCCTGATTAACTGTTCCGGTGACACACCGAAAGTTCCGTTAATCAGCCCTAATCCGATTAACCCGCGTAGCCACCCAGTGTGCGACGCGAGTTGAACTCTAGTGATCCTAAACTTATGTTACTCCCTCGTAACCCTGTTCTCTACTATACTCCAATAATCCTCAGTTCCTCCTATTACTGGTGCCATGATACGACTCGGGCGGTGGGGAGCACCGTCAGATCCCGATCGATCATCTGACTAGGGTTTGATGACTTGTCATCTATAACACCACACACCTTCCGGTGCTATGCCTAGCATCCGAAACATCGTCAGTCATACTGACAACCACCAGGCCTGGGTTAACTGTGTGGACAGATTGACTAATCAAAACGCACCCATCCAACACTGGACGTTGGATAACCTGTAGGGATTACATGTCACTCAAGCACCAACCGGGTAACCCAACGTACCGTGGTATTGGACTATAGAAGGCCCGCACACGTTAGCACATCAAAGCACCACACAACTAGTTGGCCCAGTGAGCATGGTCCTTCAGGGTTAAGGACAGATTATATATAGTAGTAAGACGGTTTCTGTACCAGTGTCTGAATCACTGAACTGTGCACCGTCTTGGTTCCTGTTCAACACGATCATCGTGCTTGGTCAGGTGAATGGAAATCCCACATTCCCGTGGTGGAGACTTCACCACATCCTCTACCTGCCAACAGCTTGTTCTCGGTGAAGCGACCGATATTACCTAAGCTGTGAACTAGTTCTAGGTCTACACAGAACTGGTCCACTAGGTCTCCCAAGCATGGATCCTCCATGCGCCTCAGTGGCCTACTGTGTTCCCTAGGGTCCTTTTATTATATGAGTATTATCATATACCAGAGTAGTATTCTAATTAAAGCAATAACCAAAGTCATCTTTATTAATGTTAATACAGAAAATTCACGCTAAGGACACACGAGCTACAACAATCTCCCACTTGGCCTAGC
Source organism: Chamaelirium japonicum (assembly GCA_947650365.1). Classification (NCBI taxonomy): domain Eukaryota; kingdom Viridiplantae; phylum Streptophyta; class Magnoliopsida; order Liliales; family Melanthiaceae; genus Chamaelirium; species Chamaelirium japonicum. The sequence continues at coordinate 82,774,774 of OX393552.1, read as the reverse complement.
GGGAAACAACAGTCTTAACTCCCATGGCATCCACGTGCTTCTCAAAAGCCTTGGTCGGTAACGCCTTTGTGAAAGGGTCCGCCATGTTATCTGCAGACGCCACCTGAGTCACTGCTACCTCCCCTCGCTTCTGCAAGTCCCGGATTATATAGTATTTCCGCTCGATATGCTTGCTCTTCTGGTGATATCTTGGCTCCTTGGATTGTGCTACCGCTCCACTATTTTCGCAGTAAAGGACAATAGGATCTTGAGCTCCCGGTACGCATCCTAAGTCCATGAGGAACTTCTTGAGCCACACCGCCTCCTTAGTTGCTTCGCACGCCGCAACGTACTCAGCCTCTGTCGTCGAATCCGTGATGCATCCCTACTTCACACTCCTCCAACTGACAGCTCCTCCTCCTAATGAAAACACAAATCCTGACGTCGATCTCCTGGATTCCGGATCTGACACAAAGTCAGAATCCGTATATCCAATCGGCATCAGTTCCTGTGAAGAGTAAACTAACTCATAATCTCTCATCCTACAGAGATACTTGAGTATACTTTTCACAGCAGTCCAGTGCCCTGGACCCGGATTTGACTGATACCTGCCCATCATGCCTACTACATAGCATATATCTGGTCTCGTGCACTGCATGGCATACATCAGACTCCCTACTGCCGAAGCATAAGGTATCTTCTGCATCTCTGCCCTCTCCTCAGGAGTCTTAGGACCCTGATCCTTGGACAACTTCATTCCATGTCTGAATGGAACCAGTCCCTTCTTGGAGTTGTGCATACTGAATCTGACCAAGATAGTATCTATGTAGGCTGACTGTGACAGCGAGAGAATCTTGTTCTGGCGATCTCGAGTTACCTTGATCCCCAGAACATAACTCGCTTCACCCAGGTCTTTTATATCAAATTGAGAGGATAACCACACCTTCACTATAGACAACGTTCCAACTTCGTTTCCGATGAGCAGGATATCGTCCACGTAAAGCACTAGAAAAACTACTATAGTCTTATCGCTCTTTTTATAAACACATGGTTCATCCACGTTCTGTTCAAATCCATAGGACTGGATAGCCTAATCAAAACGCATGTTTCAACTTCTGGATGCTTGCTTCAGTCCATAAATGGACTTTTGCAACTTGTATACCAGACCTTCCTGACCTTTTACGGTAAAGCCTGGAGGCTGAGACATGTAGATGTCTTCTTCCAAATCCTCGTTGAGGAATGCGGTTTTGACGTCCATTTGCCAGATCTCCCAATCATAATGGGCTGCAATGGACAAGAGGATCCGGATAGACTTAAACATAGCCACTGGCGAAAAGGTTTCGTCATAGTCGATCCCTTCTCGCTGGGTATAACCCTTAGCGACTAGTCTAGCTTTGTAAGTCTCAACGGTACCATTCGGACCTCTTTTCCTTTTGTACACCCACTTACACCCAACAGGTTTAATGTTGTGAGGTAGTGTTACAAGTGTCCAGACTGAGTTTTTGGACATCGATGTCAGTTCTGCCTCCATGGCTTCCTGCCATGCTGCATGGTCAGTGGATACCATCGCTTCGTCATAGTTCAGATGATCATTCTCCTGAAACTCTGGATCAACCATAAAGGCTTCTCCAATGTATCTATCAGGAGCACTTGTGGTCCTCCCACTGCGACGAACCTGCGGTGGTTCCATAGGAGTCGATTCTACAGTATCATTTATCTTAGTCGTATCGGCTCCCACTACGTTTTCTGTCTGTGTACTCCCATCAGTACCAAGCAATTCTTCAAGAACTACTTTACTGGTGGGCTTATGGTCTATTAAATAATCCTGCTCTAGGAATACGGCGTTCGTTGAGACGATAACCTTTCTATCCTTAGGATCATAAAATAGACCACCCTTTATCCCTTTTGGATACCCAACGAACAGACATACCTTAGTTTTTGACTCCATCTTATCTCGCTTGTCCTTCCGCACATGTGCTGGACAACCCCAAATCCTAAAGTGATGTAGGCTTGGCTTTCGCTTCAACCACAGCTCCCAAGGAGTTAGGGGTACTGACTTTGATGGAACAAAGTTCAAAGTATATGCTACCGTCTCTAGGGCATATCCCCAAAAACTAGGTGGCAATGTTGCATAACTCATCATAGTCCAAACCATGTCTAACAAAGTTCGGTTTCTCCTCTCAGATACAGCGTTCTGTTATGGTGTCCCTGGTGCAGTCAACTGGGATACGATCCCATGCTCACACAGGTACCCAATCAATTCATCCGATAGGTATTCGCCTCCTCGATTCGATCGAAGAGACTTGATACTTTTACCCGTCTGCTTTTCTGCTTCAGCTCTGAACTCCTTGAACTTATCAAAGGATTCAGACTTTTGCCGCATTACGTATATGTATCCAAACCTCAAGTGATCATCCGTGAAGGTGATGAAATACTCGAAGCCTCCTATGGCACGGACACTTATAGGCCTACATACATCAGTGTGTACCAACTCCAATACCTCCTTAGATCTGCTACCTTTGGCTCGGAAAGACCTTTTAGTCATCTTGCCTTCCAGGCAAGTCTCACACGTACGTCGGTAGGCTTTCTGAAATATTTGGACTTAAGAGTCCTACCATAACCAACCTGTGAATCCTGTCTGGGGCTATGTGTCCAAGCCTTAGATGCCAAAGGAGTGTTGGATTATCTGAGGGATTTTTCCTTTTAGATGAATTAATCACACAAGCTTCAGTTATGTTATCCTGCTTATGATTGGAGTTAATTACATAAAGACTATTCTGTATATTTCCCTTACAAACAAAGGAACCATTCAATTTAATTGACACACCAGAAGCATCAAATAAAACTGAAAAACTTTCATTATTCAATAAGGAAATAGAAATTAAATTACGTCTCAAGGACGATACATAAAATATATCTCTAAGTAATAAACTTCTTCCATCAAGGAACTGCAAGATGACATCTCCAACTGCTTCAGCCTCTGCCACGGCCTCAGTTCTCATGCTTAGGATTATCTCTCCTTCACCCAGTTTTCTTGTCTCCTTGAACCCCTGCAAATTATTGCAAGCATGGTTAGTGGAACCAGAATCCACAATCCATGAAACTGGAGAACAACTGGATGCTACAAGGGATTCCACTGTGTGAATTTGAGATATACCTGTCTTAGCCTTCTTGGGAGCCGCGCGGCAGTCGCCCTTCCAGTGCCCCTTCTTGCCGCATCGGAAACATTTTCCTTTGGGCTTCGCCAAACCATTCTGCTTAGGAACCTGCAACTGCACCTGGCCCATCTTCACAGGCTTCTTAGACTTTCTTTTCTGAAACTTGCCTTTGGCTTTCAGAGAAGAATTCCGCTCTACGTTCAGGGATTGGGCTCCTGCCTTCATCCCGTCCTCTGCCGCCTGGAGCGCCGCTAGGAGCTCTGCGTTAGACATTTCCAACCAGTTAAGGTTGAAGTTGGTAACGAAGCCCTCAAACGCTCCTGACAGAGATGCGAGAAAAATATCGATCTGGATCTCTGCATCCAATATGACATCGAAGGAACCAAGCTCGTTCACATAGCCAAACAACTTCAGCATATGATCCCGAACTTAAGTCCCCTCTGCCATCTTCGTGGACACCAATTTTTTGATGGTCAGGTAACGAGTTACCCGACTACGACCCTCCTTTAGATAGAGCATCATGTCTGAAGCAAAGGCCATGTCTTCGACTTGCTTCTAAAGGACGGTCTGCAAGGATGCCACTATGTAGCACTTGCACATCTCATCAGCATCTAGCCAGTCTTTCCATTCCTTTAACTGGGCCTCAGTTGCATCTTGTCCCGGTATGGCCGGTTGGGGGGTACTTAGGGCAATTATATATTTGCCAACCCTTAGGATGAGCATCAGGTTACGCTTCCAGTCCTCGTAGTTTGGTCCCGTAAGTTTGTTATCATTAAGTATGAAGGCAAGGGGGTCGAGCTTGGTCATGATTTCTGTAAACAATGGTTTAAAACAATAGTTAGGGTCTACTACAATCTATTTCATGGAATTTAGAAATAGATAATGTCTACTCTAGCCGCTATGTCTTCACCACCTCAAGTAGAGACATCCAGGAATCTAAATTCCCTGGGCTCGAGCACTGAGACTATCGGCCCTGAATTAGAGACAGTATCTCGGTGAGAGCATGCAACCGCTTCTCCCAACGGGGTTTTTACGACCCAGTCTTCATCAGAATTACCCACGGCAAACTGAAAGACCTCCCAACCTCCTTTTGGCCAGCTTTATGTGACCCGCGTGCGCAACAACAGCGGCTTCACACAAGCTTTCGGATGCTTCCCACAAATCTAGGTGGTGTCGGCAGGGGGGTTCATAGGCTCCCGCGGTACAGGATAAAACGGTCACCCACTGCCACCGGCATTCTCCATGTCCCGAAGGAAACCACTAGGCGAACCAGCATGGAAGGAAACACAGCTCTCACCTGGTGGGAATATCGAACTGTGTACCTGCCACCCAGACCCTTAGCCGGTTGATTGTGGAGGCCAGGAGTTCCCCTTTGGAGGGAACCTCTTACACATCCCTTTTTTATGAGGTTTTATGCATATCTAGATAGGTCATGACCTCCTAGACATAGACCCTGGTCTACCGTGCTTCCACTAGGATTACAAACCCTTCCGCAAAGCATTAGTATCCTCGAAAAATATCATAGTCCCTACCTTGAATACTTAGCTTTTGCCTTTCTTGCAAGGATCACATTACATAGATTCCAAGGATCCCGATACTTCACTAGTTTGCCCATAATCCTAAGATCTGAAGCCTAGCCTAAGGTCAACGTGGAAATGACTCACACTACGATGACGCCTTGTTCACAATTTGATGCCAGATGTCATAGTAGATCTCATCTTATTACAGGTTTCGATACTGGCCAAATAGGAACATCCGACAACCTACGCCGGACCTCAACGTAATGGTGGCATAACCAAATCGTGATGAGTTCACACTACCATCAAACGTCATCTAGAAACGGGTATCACACAGTGAAATCCTAACCTAACTTGGTCGCTAGGACCACGTGGGGAAAGGGCATCCCACTAGGGTTATCATACTTCTTATGGAGACATTAGTTAATTATCTCTAAATAAATCTAACACTGCGTCTATCTCGGTGCACAGTACTTGGCTACCTGAACTATCACGAGGGCGATTACCACCTTTCCTTTTAGCTAGCCACCGGATTCGCACGTGTTAGAAGCATATAGAGACACCGATGAATCCATAATTTTAGTACTAACCCTAAGCCTGATCTAGAGATAAACTCACAAGCAAGAATGATAATCATATTATCATCGGGGTTCTCTAAATACGAAATAAAGAGAAACAACAGAAAAAACATCCAAACTGAATCAAGTCCAGGGTCCGACCCCTGAACCTGAATAGCACAGCCAAGATAACCCACTCTTCCGTTCTGCACGATCTCTGACGACGATCCCCTTCATCGCCAACGTGCACGCTTTCGCCGGGTCTTTACACGCTATGGTACCACTTGCCCGAACCGTGGATGTAGCATCATCTCCTTCTTCCTGTGACCGAAAAACTAACACGCTCCGAGCAAGTGCTCGTTCGTGTATAATTTCGCTAGAAAGAAAAGAAGACAATCCTAGAAACATGGCCAGGGAATCGAGGATGGTCAACCTCCACCCTCGCCCATCTAGAGCCTTACAATCTACAATAATAATCAATACAAAATTAAATCCGGGGTCCGACCTCCGGATGCATGCAATCACAGATTACTATTCAGCGCGGCACCTGCAAAAATACGATACATAGCACAATCCATATGCATGATCTACGCCGAATCCCGACGAAAACATATGTCATCATATATTCACATGATGTTTTCACGAATTCATGCATGAAACATACACCAAAGCGTGCTCTGATACCAATTGTTGGAATTGGGTTCCGCTAATCAGAGTCGCAGCGGAAGCAAAAAGAAAGATCTAAAGATCATACGGTGTATGTTTCATTACAATTCGTGATACAAAACAATCTACATGCAAATCTATATCTTAGCATATGTGCGGACACCCAGAGGCATACTACGATCTACGGAAGGCATGCATGCATCTACTTACGTGTTTAGATTCATCATACCTTATGGATCTATGATCCAGAGATTACGGAACGATAAAAAACCACAATTGAATCGCAAGGGAAACTGTCGGATAGCACCTTGTCCTTTGCGAATTGAAGAATCCTCGAAATCCCGTCTCTGAGTGCAAGGATTTCGAGCCGACGAAAGAATCCGTTGCGAAGACGATAGCGAGCCTCGAGATTTTCTCCTCCTCTTTCTCCTTTCTTCCTTCTCCTTCCTTCCTCTTCTTTCTCCCTTCTTCTTCCTCTCTTTTCCTTAGCCGAAACAACAAAGGAGGGGGACTAGGGGTCGGATTTTTGGAGGGGAGAGAGTAGAACCATAGGGCCGGGCCCTCCCCTCTCTATTCCCTTTATAGGGCCAGTCTCCCATGGATCCAAGGAGCCTAGGGCCGGCCCTTAGGTGGATAGGGATTAGGGGGGATTGGATTTAGGTCTTCCGGGTGTCTATCGTGAAGTCCGGATGAAAACGCCCTTCACGAAAAGCGGAAAACTGAAAGTGAGACTGAGTGAGGTGCGCTACTCGGAATCGAGTTCCGTCAGCACCTGTGAGCTCTTGGAATTAATCCTCTTAATCTAAGATCCATATTCAATATGTTCTGAGCCATATTTCAGTATTTACCAAAATACCCCTACGACCCGTAACACATGTGAATTAGGTTCTTTGGCTCCGGGCTTGCGCTCCATCGCGCTACTTCGCATCCAACGTATCCAAATAGGTCGGGAACAATTACTATACGCAACAACAGGGTGGAACCTTCAGGGTTCGGGATCTCTAGCTCCAATCGGATCCCTGATTTACTGTTCCGGTGACACACTGAAAGTTCCGTTAATCAGCCCTAATCCGATTAACCCGCGTAGCCACCCAGAGTGCGACGCGAGTTGAACTCTAGTGATCCTAAACTTATGTTACTCCCTCGTAACCCTGTTCTCTACTATACTCCGATAATCCTCAGTCCCTCCTATTACTGGTGCCATGATACGACTCAGGCGGTGGGGAGCACCGTCAGATCCCGATCGATCATCTGACTAGGGTTTGATGACTTGTCATCTATAACACCACACACCTTCCGGTGCTATGCCTAGCATCCGGAACATCGTCAGTCATACTGATAACCACCAGGCCTGGGTTAACTGTGTGGACAGATTGACTCATCAAAACGCACCCATCCAACACTGGACGTCGGATAACCTGTAGGGATTACATGTCACTTAAGCGCCAGCCGGGTAACCCAACGTACCGTGGTATTAGACTATGGAAGGCCCGCACACGTTGGCACATCGAAGCACCACACAACTAGTTGGCCCAGTGAGCATGGTCCCTCAGGGTTAAGGACAGATTATCTATAGTAGTAAGACGGTTTCTGCACCAGTGTCTGAATAACTAAACTGTGCACCGTCTTGGTTCCTGTTCAACATGATCATCGTGCTTGGTCAGGTGAATGGGAATCCCACGTTCCCATGGTGGAGACTTCACCACATCCTCTACCTGCTAACAGCTTGTTCTCGGTGAAGCGACCAGCATTACCTAAGCTGTGAACTAGTTCTAGGTCTACACAGAACTGGTCCACTGGGTCTCCCAAGCATGGATCCTCCATGCGCCTCAGTGGCCTACTGTGTTCCCTAGGGTCCTTTTATTATATGAGTATTATCATATACCAGAGTAGTATTCTAATTAAAGTAATAACCAAAGTCATCTTTATTAATGTTAATACAGAAAATCCACGCTAAGGACACACGAGCTACAACATCAACTTGCAATAATAGCTTCCAGCCCAAGTTTATTAAATTTATATTTCTGCCATCAACTTAACACGAACCATTTTTTGCATGAAAATAGATTGAAATCACTCCATATTGTCGATTTAAAACCACAAAGCTTTTTTTTTCTGTATATTTTCATCACAAAAAAAATTGTTATGTCAACCGCCCAAATAGCTACCCATAGTTAAATGCATTTCTAGTCACAAAGGTAATCATATTGTAACCAAATGAGCAAAAATACTGCTACAATCAATTAACAATTAAGGCATTGAATCATATCAAAGTGGTACTCTTTGCTAAATGATTGTTACGTACTATTTACCAATTATTACTTTTTAGCTAAGATTGTTACATTTTATATGTAGCGCTAAAATTGTTATTTAAAATTTTTTGTTATTACATGTGCACGGCAGAAGAAGCCCATGTAAAGCCAAAACTAACGGATTTTTGCTCTTTAATGATTGTTACTTTTTACTATGATTGTTGCACTTTATATGTACGGGTAAAATTACCATTTCTATAATTTTGGAATTACATGTGCGCAGGAGAAGGAGATCGCGTTAGCCAAAGTCCATCTATAAATAAAGTGGCATTTGAATTTATCACGTAAATGCCCACTCCCGTGTCGCGCTCGGACATCGGTCGGCTCCCCCGTTCCGTCGATGCGGAGAGGACATTGAGGAGAATCATCGGAGACCGTACGTTCGTGTTGAGGTTCGCCGACTATGCGTTGGCGGACTCCGTAGTTTGGGATGAGCTCCGGCCAAGAAGTCCATGCATGCGGTGGAGGGGCTATAGTCATGTGGCAGCGCAAGGTGGCACGAGTTTGGATTCTGGACGCCTCGTTGTTGATCGGGTACGTCCGATGCCATGTAGGGAGGGCCGCAGGGGTTCTGTAGAGGTAAAATTGTCATTTTAAAATTTTTGTTATTACAAGTGCGTGGGAGAAGGAGCTCGTGTTATCTAAAGTCTAACTACAGGGGCTAAACGTTAAGTTCAAACTTTACATACCGTTTAACGTAAAATGGAAACCTTATTAAGGAGCAACGTTAATAACCTTTTTTTATATTCTTTGTCGATGAATAATAAAGTGTCTATCGATGAAGACATGCTTTTTACCGACGTAACATATATAACCATTAGTAAAACTCTGTATGAAAAAAATCCCTAATCCCCCTAACTTTAATTACACACAAACACACATAACATCCCGATCCAAATCCTCCATCGCCCAGGCCTCCGGCCTTTCCCTCGCACCTCTGATGTCTTCTTATTCGGCAGTAAGCCCCTCCCCTCCCCACCATCTCCCTCTATTACCACCCAGCCACCTCTCATTTCCCTCTGCCCTCCTCGATTCTCTTTTCTCCTCCTTCTTCTCCTTTCCCGACCCTCCTCCTATCCTTCTCCTCCCTCCTCTCCTTTCCCTCCTCTTATGTACCTCTTTCTCTTCATCCCCCTCATCCTTGCCGCCCTATGCCCCACTACCCGTCAGGTGCAGCAGCAGCCATGGTCGGCTGCTGCATAGTAGCAGTAGCTAAGGCATAGGGGGGTCAGGGCCGGGTTGGCAAGGATGCATGATGGGGAGGAAGTGAAAGGGGAAGAGAGGGGAGGGAAAGGACAGGAGTGGAGGAGGGAAAGGATTAATCGTGATTTAAAAGTATGGTAAATTTTCATGAATTTTTCGTGAATTCATGAACATTATTTATGATTTTTCATAAATTTTAAAAATTATTCAGAAATTTAATAGTTTATTCGGGATTATTCGGAGAACTTTGTGACTCTAGTTAGGGTAAGGGTTTAGGGTTAGGGTTAGTGCTAGGTTTGTGGTTAGGGTTAGGGTTAGGGTTAGACATGAGAGCATTTTATGTAAAGCTCATGCCTAACTGTATCCCTAAATCCTAAACCCTAAACCTTACCCTGATTCTTAACCGTAAACCTAAACTTGATCCTAAACATAACCCTAAACCCTAACCCTAACCTTACATGCTAGAGCAACATTGGGAAATAAAATCAATGAGCGATATTCGAACTTCACAACTATCTGATATGCACTGACCCCGAAAAAGGTGAATTGTATTCAAAGTGCATCGGATGATTGTGAATTCAAGATATCAAAGAAATAATGAGTAAGAGATTGAGAGAGAAAGATTGATAGATACAGAATGATAAGAGAGAGAATATGAGAATAAGAGATAGCTAGAGATAGAATGAGAGTAAAAGAATGAGAGAATAAAAGATACAGAGAGAGAGAATGAGAGAGATTAACAGAGTGAGAAAATAAGATATTATTAATCTTTCTCTCTCTCCATTACTTATTCTCTCTTTCGATCTCTATTATTCTCTTTCTCATTCTCACCATCTCTCTCTAATTCTCTATCTCTCTAGCATTCTCTTTATCGTTCTCAATCTTTCTCTATCATTCTCTTTATCTCATTCTCTTTAAGTGAGTAGAGGACCACCATGCCTTGGCAATGTGATTCCAAAAACCTAGCATGTAGCCAAGCTACATGGCTTAGAAAAATGAACGGTACCGGAGACCCTACAAAGATGCAAAAATGGTTAAACCCTGTAGATGCATTCTTCCAGCCATGCACAATAGTGATAGCGAAAAATGGTACATCCAGCATCATCATGGTGGCTAAGGTCAAGAAAATGAATGGACATTGTAATTAAAAAACAAAAAGAGATCGCATTTTACACACGTCAATTGGAGGGAACAATTCAACGTGAAATAATTTTTAAATTTGATAAATTTAATATATTGCTACTTGGCTTCCATTTTAACTTCAAAAAAATGCATGTTAGATAAAATAAAAGTGTTAACATAAATTAATAGCTAGTTAATTACTTTAGTTTGCATGTGCAATACTTTGTCACCGTAACCTAAACCCTAACCCCTAACCATCATGAGCTGAACCCTAGTCCCTATAGATTGTTTGAAATTTTGGCAGGTGTGTTCGACTAGGTAGGCGAAGAAGTCTGCGATCGATAAGAGTTTGTTGCGTAGTTCGAATCGGTTGAGCCAAGCGTACAAAGAATGAATAAAAAAAAATTGGATTTTATATTTGAGCATTTAACACTGCCTAATGGAAAATTTGTTTGTTCCTAAATAGATCGACTATGGAAGGTTGATTAGGAAGGTTTTTGAGGAATGTGAGGTTGATCTCGTAATATGTGACATTGACATTAGTTATACTTGTTGGTTCTTGTACGGTAAGAAATTAGTTGAAGTCCCCATAAGTGGTCATAGAGAAAATATCAACACTGTGATCAATGACGATGATAATAAGGACGGTGGCGATGATATGAAGGACATGATACATGATTTGCAAAGTATGATGAGCACGAAATCGTCGTTAGTTGATCAACTCAATGTTGAAGCGAACAACTCCTACAAATTGCTTAAGAATGTCGATCAACTTCTATACCGACATGTGAGAAGTTTTCAAAACCTCTTTCACTGTTAAACTTCTTCATTTGAAGTGTTTTAATGATTGGAGTAATAGGTCATGCATTTAATATAATTCTAGAGTTATTGAAAGAGACTCTTTCCACCGGTGATACATTATTGAAATATTTCTATGAGACAAAAAAGTCAATGAAAGATTTCGGGTTTGGATATGACAAAATAAATTAAAAACATGCATGAACGACTGTATATTGTACTGGAGCGTGGCCATTCACTGTCATGTCTTGGTCAAAGTGGGCGCGTATTGTTCAACTGCAATTGGTGGGATGTTTACAATTGCGGAATGGGTTATAATGGCGACAAATATGATTTTTCAGCGTCAACACTGCCAAGAGATTGAATACCCAAGAACAAGATCCATTGATCATTGTCTCTCAAGCAGAACAGATACTTTATGCACATGATAACACCACTACAGATTGGTAAATTATAATTATGTCACCACCCAGAGATTATTACGATATAGGAGATACCGATATAAGGGTTGTCGATGATGATTTATATACATACCAGAATGATGTGATAATCACCATTGATACAACCAACCACAAAAATAAAGAGGCAATTGGCAATGTAAACTAAATTACGATTACTGATATAATCACTGTCGATGCAACCCACAACAAAAATCAAATAACGAAGGAGAAGAAAGATTCGACAAAAGTGACATACGATACATAAAGACGGCTTCGAAATATAAAAAGATTATTTCATATGTATATAATTATCAGACTAAAAAAAAAAAAATATTACTTTGTATATATATTTGAATGGAGAGGGAAGGTGCCATTCAATAGGACAAGCCCTTTGGGATAGACCATATCCTTTGATTTAAAGTATTTATTTATCAAAGCATATCCCTTATGATTCACTTATTCACCATGGATTTATGAACCGAGATTTATATATAAATACCCAAAACCTCCACACTATCTACATCACTATGGCCCAAACCGGCAATCAACATCCAACTCATCATGGTGCCATCATACTCTTGTCCTTCGTCGCACTCCTCACCCCTCAAAACGCCTTAGCCGGGAAGGGCTTCAGCCTGGAACTAATCCACAGAGACTCCATCTACTCCCCCCTTTACCCTGGAAACCTCACCGACGTTGAGAGGCTCCGGCGACTCACCAGAATACGGCCGCCCGTTTTAAACAAAGAAAGGCTGTACATGGTGAGAGTCAGCATCGGGACCCCGCCAACCCTTCTTCATCTGCTTCTTGACACCGGCTCCAACACCGTATGGACTCAATGCTTCCCGTGCGACCCTTGCTTCGAGCAGCTCCCGCCCCTGTATCGGCCCTTCGGATCCTCGACCTACCACACACTCCCTTACAGCCACCCCCTCTGTATACCTCCTAGACGCACCTCTGATGGCGTGTGCATCTTTGAGGAAAGGTAAGGGTGGAAGGTGGTTAATTGGTTGCATACAACACCATGACATTTGCAATTCTGAGTCTCTAACCTTCACCCATCCTTCCCATCAGATATATTGACGGCACCTACACGAGAGGCGTCCTCGCGGCGGAGCTCTTCACCTTGGCGACGAGGTCCGGTGGCTCCCATTACATTACGGGGGTGGCCTTTGGTTGCTCCCGCCACACGAGCGAGAATATGTTTAACCACCCCAAGGTTGGTGGGATCCTGGCGATGGGCGTCGGGCCTCGATCCTTTATAATGCAGCTGGGTGATAGGGTGGAGAGACGCTTCTCATATTGCCTGGTCCCCGTGAGATCGGAAGGGATCAGTTACCTCCGGTTCGGCAGCGACATCATCGTCGGCCGGAACGCCCAGGTAACCCCATTCCTCCCAAGCAACACCGGCGCATACGAGCTGGATCTGCTCGACATCAGCGTCAACGACCGCCGCCTGAATCTCGGGCCGCACATGTTTGCGCGCCGCCCTGACGGCACCCGAGGTTGTATCATCGACTCGGGGACATCCCTCACGTACTTGATCCGCCCGGCTTATGGCGCTGTGAAGGGCCAGCTGATGAGGCACTTCGAAGGATACAATCTCAACAGGTTCGATGGGAGTGAATTTGGGTTGGATCTCTGCTACCGCATGCGGCGGAACCCGGTGCCGTTCCCCACCATGGTGTTCCATTTCAGGGGTGCCGACCTTCGGCTGGAGACCCTGAACTTGTTTGACTCATTAGTTACAACTCCGGCCTTCTGCTTCATGATGATGCCATCTGATGGCACCACCACCATCGGGGCGACGCAGCAGCAGAACATCAGATTCATATACGATCTTCAGGTGCAACATCTCAGTTTTGCACCGGAGGATTGTGCGGGCATCTGATAGTTAGAAGGCCAATGATCGCACAAACGGCATCACAACATTCAATGTAGCTTCAACCATGGCATAAAAGTTCTAAAAACACTGTAATTTTGATTAATAAACAAATAATTAAGATGCTCGATCATACTCCGTAGAGACCACCTCTTAAAAGGCATTGCTTTTCAATAGCTCTGATAACAAGTCACGATTCCCATACTCCCTCAAAATCGGCTTTAATGGAGAGGAGGCAACGGATATATGAAGACACGAAACACCCACTCCTTAACCGATGTGGGACTAACTGCTCAACCCGTCCGCACGCAGAGTGTGTTTCTTTGGGGAACTACTCTGCATGCGGAGAGTCGTTTCAACAGGAAGCAAGAGGGGAGAGGCAACGCCACTCCGGAGAGATGGAGCGGGGTCTGGCTCTGACACTGTGTCCCGATTAAATTCCATACCCCCTCAAAACCGATCATGACGGGGAAGGGCTAGGCAAGGCATGTGTATATGAAGAGACGAAACTCCCTCCCTTAGCCGATGTGGGACTATCTGATCAACACCCACCCACATGCAAAAGATGTTTTTAATTGGGACATATCCGCACGTGGAGAGGCATCAGCGAGTGAGGCGAGGCCACTCGGTAGAGACGAAGCAAGGTCGGACTCTGAGACAATGTCACGAATCCCGTCCCTCCTCAAAAAAATAATTTCCAACAGGGACCTACCCTTCTTTTTTTTAATTTGCTCAGTAGCTGGCAAACACGTATGATGACATGTATGCCCCCATAAAAGTGGATTAAGGTTGCCTAACCGCATAGCAAAAAAAACATTATAAGAGGATGGAGAAATTTAGACCTAAGGTGCTGTGGAGTTGGAGGTTCTTGATTATGTGTGAGGTATATATGGAACTTGATGCAATCGTGTGGTGTACAACTTTTTCTGTTTATTAATAACAACCTTATTTTACAAAAAAAAAACATACTCACATTTTGAAGTAGAGTAATGCTATATAGCCAACTTACTGCCACTCTAGTAACATGAGGGTTTGTCAACAAGCACTTTAGCGCGTACTTTTTCCTTTCTCCCCTTCCCACCTGGTTAGGGTTTAGGCAATCGCCCACTTGGCCTCCTCGATCACCGGCGGCGACTCCGAGTGTTGCGATCTGAGGCCCACACGCAGCGTAACACGACGCGCGTAGAACCACCACGGTGAAGATGACCACTGATAAGACCATTCAAATAAAAAAATACAAGCAACTTACTCAAGAAATTACTACGATAAACGATGATCAATGGATTCACAAGTGTGGAAAAATATGAGTACACATTTGTCTGTCTCTTACAATCCCTCACACACCAACAAAGAGATACCACCCACAAGAGAATAGATCTTGCAGCATTATACTCCGAAGAACACCAAAAAAAACCCTTTTCGAGACCATCCGACTCCAACGGATTTCCATCATTCTCCCTTGATGATGGCTACCCTCTAAACCTCTTTTGTGGAACTCTTGTTGATTCTTGATCTTAGATATTTTCTCTCTTTTTCTCATTGGTTTGTCTTACACCCTCATATTTATAGGCATACATTCATATCCAAGTTGTGGGAGGAATGCCACAAGAAAATGAAGGCCGATCAGCCTAACCCGCGTGCTGCTAGAGTCGATTGTGCGCACGACCTGGGGAGGTCGTGCGCACGATCCATCTCGACTGCTCGCCCTACTTTTATGCCCATGCTAGTCATGCGCACGACTTGGGACAGTCGTGTGCACGATCTTCCTGGCATATTCCTTCCTCGATCCTGTGCTTTGTCTTCCATCAATCCTTCACGCACGAAATAAGACATGTGCACCACCATGAACATGAACTCTCTCTCTCTCTCTCTCTCTTTGAATAGTGAATCTGTCACACACCAAATTTTTGATGAATGAGAAAGGAAAGATATTTTTTTTGAAGAAGAAAGGGAGCCAAAACTTGATGGTGTGGGAAGAAAGATACCGAGGCTAAAGAACAAGGCTACGATTGTTCTTTTATTTATCTTTAAAAAAAATTCTATAATGAAGGACATGCATATGGAATCACACTCAACTCATCCAACTTGTTATATTCTTAAAATTTTAAAGTTTTATTTATTAGCACTGAGGTGAGAACCATTCAAAGGAATGGCATGTTAATTGTGAAAAACTACTAAAAGTAGCTACCAGAGAGAGCAACTCTAAAGGCAACCTCGTATGCAAACGGCTGCAGATAGAGACTTTCCAAAGTCTGATTGATCGGACATGAAGTCTGATTGATCGAAAATACTCATTTATGCAGACAGAGATATTCCAAAGACTGATCGATCGGACACAAGGTTCGATCGAACGAAAGTAGCCGCCCGCGCCTTCGATGCCCTAGATCAGACACTATAGATCCCCCACGGGATGAATACAACCGGCATACACTTAAGAATCTATAAATCCATGTTCCTCTTGAAGGAATGTATCCGAATTTGGACTTGAAGTTCGACATCCTCGGGAGAAGGTCAAGAGAAGAAAAAGAATAGAAGCCGCCACGGATTGCCCACCATTATTCATCAACGCCTCCACTATCACCTCTATCATGAGCGGCTAATCCTCCTCTAGGGATTTGATAAAGCCCTAAGCCTATTTCCGATTCTTTTTATGCTTTTTAGAGCTTTGTAATTCCAATTGGAGAATTGCTGTGGAGTTGGAGGTTCTTGATTATGTGTGAGGTATATATGGAACTTGATGCAATCGTGTGGTATACAACTTTTTCTGTTTATTAATAACAACCTTATTTTATAAAAAAAAAAACATGCTCACATTTAGAAGTAGAGTAATGCTATATAGCCAACTCACTGCCACTCTAGTAACCTGGGGGTTTGTCAACAAGCACTTTAGCGCGCACTTTTCCCTTTCTCCCCTTCCCACCTAGTTAGGGTTTAGGCGATCGCTCGCCTGGCCTCCTCGATCACTGGCGGCGGCTCCGGGTGTTGCGATCCGAGGCCCACGCGCAACGTAACACGACGCGCCTAGAACCACCACGGTAAAGATGACCACTTATAAGACCATTCAAATAAAAAAATACAAGCAAATTACCCAAGAAATTACTACGATAAACGATGATCAATGGATTCACTAGTGTGGGAAAATATGAGTACACGTTTGTCTGTCTCTTACAATCCTTCACACACCAACAAAGAGATACCACCCACAACAGAATAGATC
The DNA here is from genome assembly GCA_947650365.1 of Chamaelirium japonicum. NCBI lineage: Eukaryota > Viridiplantae > Streptophyta > Magnoliopsida > Liliales > Melanthiaceae > Chamaelirium > Chamaelirium japonicum. The sequence continues at coordinate 82,757,923 of OX393552.1, read as the reverse complement.
TTGCAGCATTGTACCCCGAAAAACACCGAAGAAAACCCTTTTCGAGACCATCCGACTCCAACGGATTTCCATCATTCTCCCTTGATGATGGCTACCCTCTAAACCTCTTTTGTGGAACTCTTGTTGATTCTTGATCCTAGATATTTTCTCTCTTTTCCTCATTGGTTTGTCTTACACCCTCATATTTATAGGCATACATTCATATCCAAGTTGTGGGAGGAATCCCACAAGAAAATGCAGGCCGATTAACCTGACCCGCGTGCTGCTAGAGTCGATTGTGTGCACGACCTGGGTAGATCGTGCGCACGATCCATCTCAACTGCTCGCCCTACTTTTATGCCCATGCCAGTCATTCGCACGACTTGGGATAGTCGTGTGCACGATCTTCCTTGCATATCCCTTCCTCGATCCTGTGCTTTGTCTTCCATCAATCCTTCACGCACGAAATAAGACATGTGCACCACCTTGAACATGAACTCTCTCTCTCTCTCTTTGAATAGTGAATCTGTCACACAACAAATTTTTGATGAATGAGAAAGGAAAGATATTTTTTTTTGAAGAAGAAAGGGAGCCAAAACTTGATGGTGTGGGAAGAAAGAAACCGAGGCTAAAGAACAGGGCTACGATTGTTCTTTTATTTATCTTTTAAAAAAATTCTATAATGAAGGACATGCACATGGAATCACACTCAACTCATCCAACTTGTTATATTTTTTAAATTTTAAAGTTTTATTTATTAGCACTAAGGTGAGAACCATTCAAAGGAATGGCATGTTAATTGTGAAAAACTACTAAAAGCAGCTACCAGAGAGAGCAACTCTAAAGGCAACCTCGTATGCAAACGGTTGCAGAGACTTTCCAAAGTCTGATTGATCGGACATGAAGTCCGATCGATCGAAAATAGTCATTTATACAAACAGAGATATTCCAAAGACCGATCGATCCGACAGAAGGTCCGATCGAACGAAAGTAGCCGCCCGCACCTTCGATGCCCTAGATCAGACACTACAGATCCCCCACGGGATGAATACAAGCGGCATACACTTAGGAATCTATAAATCCATGTTCCTCTTGAAGGAATGTATCCGAATTTTGGACTTGAAGTTCGACATCCTCGGGAGAAGGTCAAGAGAAGGAAAAGAATAGAAGCCGCCATGGATTACCCACCATTCTTCATCAACGCCTCGACTATCACCTCTATCATGAGCGGCTAATCCTCCTCTAGGGATTTGATAAAGCCCTAAGCCTATTTCCGATTCTTTTTATGCTTTTTAGAGCTTTGTAATTCCAATTGGAGAATTGCTGTGGAGTTGGAGGTTCTTGATTATGTGTGAGGTATATATGGAACTTGATGCAATCGTGTGGCATACAACTTTTTCTGTTTCTGATTACAACCTTATTTTATAAAAAAAAACATGCTCACATTTAGAAGTAGAGTAATGCTATATAGCCAACTCACTGCCACTCTAGTAACCTTGGGGTTTGTCAACAAGCACTTTAGCGCGCACTTTTCCCTTTCTCCCCTTCCCACCTGGTTAGGGTTTAGGCGATCGTCCGCCTGGCTTCCTCGACCACTGGCGGCGGCTCCGGGTGTTGCGATCCGAGGCCCACGTGCAGTGTAGCACGACGCGCGTAGAACCACCACGGTGAAGATGACCACTGATAAGACCATTCAAATAAAAAAATACAAGCAAATTACCCAAGAAATTACTACGATAAACGATGATCAATGGATTCACTAGTGTGGGAAAATATGAGTACACGTTTGTCTGTCTTTTTCAATCCCTCACACACTAAGAAAGAGATACCACCCATAAGAGAATAGATCTTGCAGCATTATACCCCGAAGAACACCGAAGAAAACCCTTTTCGAGACCATCCGACTCCAACGGATTTCCATCATTCTCCCTTGATGATGGCTACCCTCTAAACCTCTTTTGTGGAACTCTTGTTGATTCTTGATCCTAGATATTTTCTCTCTTTTCCTCATTGGTTTGTCTTACACCCTCATATTTATAGGCATACATTCGTATCCAAGTTGTTGGAGAAATCCCACAAGAAAATGCAGGCCGATCAGCCTGACCCGTGTGCTGCTAGAGTCGATTGTGAGCACGACCTGGGAAGATCGTGCGCACGATCCATCTCAACTGCTCGCCCTACTTTTATGCCCATGCCAGTCATGCGCACAACTTGGGACAGTCGTGTGCACGATCTTCCTGGCATATCCCTTCCTCGAACCTGTGCTTTATCTTCCATCAATCCTTCATGCACGAAGTAAGACATGTGCACCACCTTGAACGTGAACTCTCTCTCTCTCTCTCTCTCTCTCTCTCTCTCTCTCTCTCTCTCTCTCTCTCTCTCTCTCTCTCTCTCTCTCTCTCTCTCTCTCTCTCTCTCTCTCTCTTAGAATAGTGAATTTGTCACACACCAAATTTTTTATGAATGAGAAAGGGAAAGATTTTTTTTTGAAAAAGAAAGGGAGCAAAAACATGATGGTGCGGGGAGAAAGAGACCGAGGTTAAAGAAGAGGGCTACGATTGTTCTTTTATTTATCTTTAAAAAAAATTCTATAATGAAGGACATGCATATGGAATCACACTCAACTCATCCAACTTGTTATATTTTTAAAACTTTAAATTTTTATTTATTAGCACTGAGGTGAGAATTATTCAAAGGAATGACATGTTAATTGTGAAAAACTACTAAAATCAGCTACCAGAGAGAGCAACTCTAAAGGCAGCCTCGTATGCAAACGGCTGCAGATAGAGACTTTCCAAAGTCTGATTGATCGGACATGATGTCCGATCGATCAAAAATAGTAATTTATACAGACATAGATATTCCAAAGTCTGATCGATCGGACACGAGGTCCGATCAAATGAAAGTAGCCACCCGCGCCTTCGTTGCCCTTGATCAGACACTACAGATCCCCCACGGGATGAATACAACCGGCATACACTTAGGAATCTATAAATCCATGTTCCTCTTGAAGGAATGTATCCGAATTTTGGACTTGAAGTTCGACATCCTCGGGAGAAGGTCAAGAGAAGAAAAAGAATAGAAGCCGCCATGGATTGCCCACCATTCTTCATCAACGCCTCCACTATCACCTCTATAAAGCGGTTAATCCTCCTCTAGGGATTTGATAAAGCCCTAAGCCTATTTCCGATTCTTTTTATGCTTTTTAGAGCTTTGTAATTCCAATTGGAGAATTGCTAGAGAAAGATTTTATGAAGTATAACTCATTGTTCATCTCTTTGTTTTCTATGCATTCATGACAAAATCTTTATTATTAGAATTAAATAGAACCAATCTTTATCTTGCTTTATCCTTTAATGCTCCTTATCATCTCGCAAGATATGCGACATTCCTCGGAAGATCGTTCGTGCCCTAAAAAGGCGGATCGTGCAAATATAAGATTGCACATGTCATGTGGGTGATGAAAAGGTATCTTTTGTTTAATTTATTATTATTCTATGAGATGAGTTATAGGAGACAATCCGTGCCTCTACAGGATGGATCGTGTCGACCAAAGATAACTAATCTCATAGATGATAATGACCATTGTTGAGATTCGTTACAATTCAGATTATAGCAAATTGAAACACTCAACTAGAATTCACAGACCCTAAACGACATATTTAGACTAGACCTTGGCTAGCGGTGGATTCTCCGTCCTAGGCTTTCTCCCCTTGATTTCCCTCGTTAATTTAAGTGCTTAGTTTTAGTTTTAATTAAGTCTATAATCTTCACTCAACTCTATTCACCTAATTGCATTAATCCCTTAAATCAACCTTAGTTACGCAGTCGCAATCCCTAAGGACGATATCAGTAATTAACCCTTACAGCAAACGATTCAGTCTTAAGATACAGGCGTGATCGGGTTTGATCAAGGTTCCGACAACCTTTTCCTCTAAGCCCAAGTCCACATTTCACCATATTAATTGCAACAGTTCTTTTGGTTAATAAAAGACGAAATGGTCATGGTTAGTTGCAGAATTTACCAATCTATCATTGTCTATATAACTTTATCCGATCCCTACGAAACGTACAATTTTAATACCAAGTGTGGGACCACTATAACTGCTACAGTGATATCACTATAGTAGCTACAGTGAAATCACTATAGCAGTTACAGTGATTTCACCATGGCGGCTAAAAACTTGTTGCTACAGTGAAAATCACTGTAGCAAAGTACTCAATTTGGTAGCAATAGTATTCATTCAATTGAGCAGTATTTGTATATATTTGAGTATCTTTGCTACAGTGAAATCACTGAAGCAGCTATAGTGATTTTGCCATGGTTGCTAAAAACACTTTGCTATAGTGAAACACTTTGCTATAGTGAAATCACTATAGCAATGGTAATCAATTTTAGTCGCAAAAATACTAAATTCAACTGAGTATTATTTGCATAAAATTAAATTATTTGCTACATTAATTCACTGTAGATAAGCCTTTTGAATAGCCACGGTGAATTTCACCATAGCAACTACAGTGAAATCATTGTAGCAACCCGTGCATGATCCTCAAATATACAAAATAATACTTAAGTCAACTGAGTATTATTTGTATAAAATTGAGTACTTTTGCTACTATGATTTTACTTTTGATAACTATTTTTTGTCATCGACAATGAAATCATGGGTTGCTACAGTGATATCATTGTAGCTGCTACAGTGATATCATTGTAGCTGCTACAGTGAAATCACTGTAGCAACCCATGCCCCTATTCCAGTTAAAAATAGTATCCATATATAATCTAGTATTATTTAATATGGGAGGATCTCATGGGCATTTTTGGTAGTTTAAAGGAACACGTCATTCAAAACTGTTGGGGAAGGATATGTTATGTGCAAAATCAACGGGTGGCGATCACTCTTTAAATAGTTCTGATTCGGTGGACCTTTGCTTAGCTGAAACTATTTATTGTTCTGCACCTTTCCGTAATGCTTATATAGTGAACCTATACTTGATTTTCCGAAATAGGTTCTCTAAAAACCTAATACACAATCTTATAGGCAGAGAGTTAAACAAGTCTGTAATCAGCTCAAACCCTGAAATCCGTGAAGACCGATCTATAGGCTTCAGTACCTAGTCGATCAAAGAATTCAAAAAGAAAATGGCTATTGATCCAATGATATCGATCGATCGGAGTCAAAGGTGCGAGGTTTCGATGTCTCTACTCGGAAATCTCAAAGAGGAACCGCTTCCACGGCTCATATGTAGAGAAGTCTAGGTTAATTTTCCGCCGATAGCTAGTCTCGAACATAGGACCTCGTATGTGACTACATGTGGGAGGAGAGGTGCCAACCATCAGGACAAGCCCTTCTTGGCTAGTTAGAGCATCTCCAACGGTTCCGAACAAGGAGCACCTTCAAAAACCATGGGGCCCATTTTTTGCGTCCACCTCATTGAAAATATCCTTGTTGAGAGGTTCAGCTCCAACGGCCTCCGAACTGGATATCCAAGCCATTTTGCACCAAACACCCTATGTATTTACAAGTTATCCAAACCCTCCAAATTTACACCATTTTGCACCAAACACCTTATACATATAAAAAGTGCATACAATGTTGATATATATAAAATAATTTATCAAAGATTCGGGATGTTTTTTATAAAAATACAGAATTTTTTATTCCTTCAGAGCCTCCGAAGGACCTCTGTTGTATGTGGAGGCCTTCGGAGGTCCCGACCGCACATGGCCTTCCTGTTCGGAGCCGGTTGGAGCAGAGGAATCCCTTCCGCTTGCCACGTTTGCCTTCAGAGCGCCGCTCGGAGCCCGTTGGAGACGCTCTTAGTGACTATATCTTGAGACTTAAAACAATATCGTAGTTATCCAGTAAATTCAAAAGCATATCCCTCATGATTCACCCCTTCACCATGGATTTATGAATAGAGATTTATATATCCCCTAAAGCATTGCACACGAACGTACACAAACCCCAACATCGATCACTATGGTCGAAACCGGCAATCGACATCGAACTCATCATGGTGCCATCGTACTACTCTCCTTTGTGGCTCTCCTCTTGCCTCAAGACGTAGCAGCCGGGAAGGGCTTCAGCTTGGAACTAATCCACAGGGACTCCATCTACTCCCCCCTTCACCCCGGAAACCTCACAGACGTCGAGATGCTCCGGCGACTCGCCAGTTTCGCCGAAACACACTCCCGATGGCGGCTCCAACCCAACGAAGTGCTGATACGCCCTGCCGTTTCCAACCATTTCTGGCAGTACATGGTGAGAGTTGGCATCGGGAGCCCGCCGACCCTTCTTCATCTGTTTCTTGACTCCGGCTCCATGTCCATATGGACTCAATGCTTCCCGTGCGACCCCTGCTTCGAGCAGCTCCCGCCCATGTATCGGCCCTCTGAATCCTCGACATACCACGCACTCCCCGACACCCACCCCCTCTGTATACCGCGCACCAGCACCTCCGATGGCCTGTGCAGCTTTGAGAGAAGGTAGTGATCCTAAACTCCGTTGCAAACTACCCCTCTTATCGAGAAACCATGGATCCTAAGACTGCTGAATATGTTACTATGATTCCTTTCCATCAGATATCATGACAACAGCTACGCGAGAGGCGTCCTTGCGACCGAGAATTTCACCCTGGCGACGAGGTCAGGCGGCTCCGAGTCCATTCCGGGGGTGGTCTTCGGTTGCTCCCATCAGACGAGCGAGGGCATGTTCCGAAACCCCAGGCTTGGTGGGATCCTTGCGATGAGCAGAGGGGCTCAATCCTTTGTAATGCAACTAGGTGATCGGGCCCTTAGACGCTTCTCATATTGCCTAACCTTCATCAGTCAGGAAAGGCTTAGTTACCTTCGGTTCGGCAGCGACATCACCATCAGCAGGAACGTCCAGATAACCCCATTCCTTAGAACAAACAGCCACTCATACCAGCTGGATCTGCTCGACATCACCGTCAACAACCGCCGCCTGAATCTCCCGCCGGGCACCTTCGCCCTCCGCCCTGACGGCGCCGGAGGCTGCACCATCGACTCAGGGGCGCCCATCACGCACTTGATCCGCCCCGCTTACGACGTTGTGAAGGGAGAGCTGATGAGGTACTTCGAAGGACACGATCTCACCAGGTTCGACGGGGGTGGGCTAAGGATGGATCTCTGCTACCGCAGGCCGCAGAACCCAATGCGCTACCCCACCATGGTGTTCCATTTCAGGGGTGCGGACCTTCGGCTGGAGACCCTAAACTTGTTCTACATCTTAAGAGAACCTCCGGCCTTCTGCTTCACGATGGCACCGAATGATCACTCCACTAACATCGGGGCGACGCAGCAGCAAAACATCAGATTCATATATGATCTTCAGGAGCAACATCTCGCTTTTGCACCGGAGAATTGTGCCGGGAACTGAAAAAAGTTCAAAGGTTGCTGAATAAAATTGGCATGACAATGTGATGCATGGTTTGATCTTTTCTTTTTAGGATCTGTTCTTTTAGTTTCCTGGGAAATAAAATAAAGGAAACAATTTTTGCAGAAATTCTTTCCATGCCGCTTAATTTTCTTTGTTCTTTTAGCAGGGAAATGAAAGGAAGAAATCAAACACATTGGGAATCTATTAGATTTTCATTGTTCTTTATAGCAGGGAAACGAAGGGAAGAAATCAAACAGTCTGCAGAAAATAATGGGACAGCAACAACAAATAAAATGAATCCAAAACCGAATCGCACAATCAATCTTCAGATCTTGCATGAATAATTCACAAAGGGAGGAAGCAACATTGAGACACACTTGAACTGTTCCAAAGAAGCAAATAGAATTCAGAGGAATCAACATGACTTAACTCCCCAACTGAACATCGTATTCAGCATAGCATAAGATCTTACCATGTGCTGCTTGTATTTTTCTCTAACAGCCATTAAAGAGTATCACAGTTTACCCATCAAAGTTGTGAAATTTGATCAGGCTGATGGTTAAAACCATAGAGGCAAAATTCATCGAATTTCTGGAAAGTTGAGCAAAGTTGAACAAGCTTGGTGTATTCCTGGAGGGAACAGTGTGAAAGACAATCCTGTCATCCAGTCATTAGATGGGCTGAAGGAAATCGCTTCCCGTCTCGCCGTTTCCATGCCGGAGGATCAAGCGGTTGATGCGAGCGGTACTGTGGATTTTACCAAAACGGTCGAGCTACTTGATCAGCTGCGTAATCTGTGCTCTGTCGAAGGATCCGATAGCACATCCACAATACACAACTCAATCCAGCAGTGTACCATCGACTTCACAAAACCAACAAACATTGCAATAGCTTCAGCATCCACAATACACACAAGGTTTTAAATTTCGGTTTCGTGTCTGATTTCGGTCCAAGACAAAACCAAAATTTTGACCGAAATTGACCCAAAATTAACTCAGTTCATGACAATACAAACCTTGGAACCAATCATTCTAAAATACAATAGACCAACTCAGCACATCACAATACAAACCCACTGCCGTCGGGCTATCTTCAGTAGTTAGTATGGAGAGGACGATTTCAGGGACGGTTGAGTGACTCCGGCCAGTGGGTTCGTTGTGAGCCAGAGAGATGTCGATGTGGGTTGCACGAAAACCGAAGAGCCACAACTGGATCTCGTCGGAGCTGATCTCGTCAGAGCTGAGGAGCTGATCTCGTCGGAGCTTAGGGATCTCGTCGGAGCTGAGGAGCCTCTCCTCCACTGCCGATTGGATCTTGAGTAGTGTCGAGAGGAGCACGAACCCTAGCTTTCCGGCGCCTCACCCTCCGCCGCCGATTGGACCACCGCCGCAGGGCTCCTTCCTTATTCAGGCGCCGAGCGAGCCAAGAGAGATCGAGCGGTGGAGATTAGGGATCTCATCGAAGATGAGCAGTTGATCTCGTCGGAGCTTAGGGATCTCGTCGGAGCTGAGGAGCTGAGAAGGGGATCTCGTCGGAGCTGAGGAGGAGATCTCATCGCAGCTGAGTAAGGGGATCTTGCCGTAGCTAAGAAGGGGATCTCGTCGCAGAAGGGATCATCTAACAGCCGTCAGAGGAGGAGATCTCGTCGCAGCTGAGAAGGGGATCTCGTCGGTGTTTCTCGTCGGAGCTGAGGAGGGGACCTCGTCGCAGCGCCGGGGGCCTCCAGCGAGTAGCAGCTCGGGCAGATCCAGGGGGGCCTCCTCAACTCCGGTGAGTAGCAGCTCCCTCGACTCCGGCTATGGTTTGGCGACGATCCAGAGGCACAGGGAGCTCCCGGGGTGGGGCGAATTGTGGTGGAGGGCAAGGCTTCTTCGGGGGTGGCGACTGGCCCCCCATTAATCCCAACCTCATTCCCATTGATCCCAACCACCGCCACCACCCCCATCCCGCATCGTCTGGTCCTCTTCCCACCCCACCTCCCTCTCCCCCCTTCTCCTCCTCCGCAACGCGATCTGCCAATATTCGGGGGCAGCCAGCGGGCTCGGGGGCAGCCAGTAGACGGCCGACCTATGCTGATGTCCTGCGGACTCCGAGACAGCGGGTAGAGGTGGTGAGGGTGCATCCCAGTAGGTCAGGGGGTGGAAGAGGATCAATCTGGAGAGGGCGACGTTGCTACCGGTGTGGCGAGCGCGATCATCTCATTGCTGACTGTAGGAGCTCTCTCGTCTGTTTCAGGTGCGGCAAGGTGGGCCATGTCTCGACCCGGTGCGGCATGAGACGATCCCAAGATCCCATTTGAGGTCCTCGTGGTGTGTTTGGCTCCACAACAAGATCGCGAACAAGGTCGTTTGTCTCCCTCCGGAGCGACCCACGTCGGGAGGAGATGGTGGAGTTGTTGTCCATATCTGGAATTTGCCGAGTGTTCCGTTGTCGGACCAACCAGGCGGAGCTCTCTGAGTTCCTGCGCTCAGTGTGGCCAGGGTCGTGGCGGTGGCCAGTGCAAGAGATCAGAGTCGGCGAGTATTTGGTGGAGTTCCCTTCCTCGCATTTCCTGGGAACTGAAGTGGCGAGAGGGATGAGAGATCTTGGGCCAGTATCAGTCTCCTTCGCACATTGGGATAAGCTTTGAGGATCTGTGGAGAGGCGGCGAAGATCAGTGGTGCGGGTGACGATCTTCAGACTTCCTTTCGACGCTTGGGGGGAGTCTTCGCTTTGGGCCTTGTTGGACGACTACGGCGAGGTACGCGAGTGTTTCAATGTCTATCCGAGTATCGCTCATCGTAGGTTCTGCCAGGCGAATGTAGTTTGCTTTGACCCGGTCCTGATCCCATCTTTCGTCCGTCTCTCGCATGGGACTGGTGTATTCGAAGTACGACTTCACCTTCAAGTGCTCGGCGCCTGCACTCTCCAGATGCCTTCGGACAACCACGCGGTGGACTCTGATCCGGTGTTCCCTCCAGGATTTGGGTCCCCGGTGGTTACTCCTCTTCAGGACACGGGGCTCTGTCAGCCTTCGGAGCGGTCGATGCCTACGCCTGGGTGCGCTTCCACCAGCACAAGGTAGTGGAAGTGGGAGGCAGTAGTAACCCACCCTCGATGTCATCGGACCCGGGCAGCAGACTTGGGTGCTACAGTGGTGTAGGATCCCCCTCTTTGCAACAAATCTCGAAAGAAGGTGAGATGCCTTGCCATCTAGAGAGCGAAATCTCTACAGGATATCCTGACTATGATTCGAATATGGAATCGGGGGCGGGTTTTGCTCCTTTTGCAGGTTTTCCTATATGTGAAGAGAAGGCACGGGGAAACTATAGCAACCCTTTTGTGGACTTTGATGAGGGAACACGTGTGGGGTCCGAAGAGCTGGGGGACCGGCAATCTAGAGAGCATGAAAATTTAGATTCCGAAGAGACATCCTCTCAGACTTTAGAGGAAGAGGTCCCTATTGCAGTGGACTCTTCTTTGTGCTCCAACAGGAAACTCATTGGCTCTTCCGAAGTTGGTAGGGGACCGCCAATGGGAGCGAAGCCCCAGGGGAGTGCTTTCGGTCAATTGGGACAGCAGCCAGATCAATCTATCTTACAAGTCAGGAGCATCCCGAGGAAGAGCTTCAGACAGCTACTACGACGTTCGACGGAGGACCACACGCTGGAGCAGGCACTTGTGCGGTCGAAACTGCGTCTATTGGAGCTAGACCTTGCAGATCCTAGCCTCTCCTTGCCTCTCACGTTGCTTAGAGATGACAAGATTTTGAATATTGCTAGAAAGTGTGGGTTCATATCTCCTCCGGACCTTGATGGTGCTAGATTCTTTTTAGATAGAATCAGAGACTTGGAGCCTCAGAGGGCTAAGAATGCAGAGTCGATTTGATGGTGCTTTCTTGCATGTGGTGGTGCTAGCAGATCTTTGAATGAAGATACTATCGTGGAATGTTAGAGATCTGGGGAAGTCGGAGAAGAGGAGAGTTGCTAGCTCCTTTGCTTCGATGCATGATGTCGATGTAATCTGCATTCAGGAGTCGAAGAGAGAAAACCCGACAAATCATTTCTTCTGGTCACTGAGCACCAGGAAGATAGACCAGTGGCAGTGCAAAGACGCAACGGGTTCTGCTGGAGGCATATTGATAGGTTTCAGCGATGACCTTTTTCTGCTTCGGAGATCAGTTGTCGGTATTTTCTCACTGTCGGTAGTCCTACAGAACAGGTCGGATGGTAGAGAATGGATGATCACCTCGGTGTACGGACCGACGGATCATAGCCGGGGGGATGAGTTTTGGTTGGAGTTATCGCACCTGAGGCTAGACTTCGTTGGGCCTTGGTTACTAGCCGGCGACTTCAACATCACTAGGAGCTCGGACGAGCGGCTAGGCAGTGAGGGTAGCATGTCGGCCATGACATCCTTCTCAGACTTCATTAGGCAGCAGGAACTAGTGGATCTACCGCTCTCGGGGCGAAACTTCACTTGGAGCAACAAGAGAGAAGCTCCAATTATGGCTAGACTAGACCGCTTCTTGATCTCGGTTGATTGGGATGTTCTTTACCCGGAGACCTCTCAGGTGGGCCTCGCAGCTTGTATGTCTGATCATACCCCCCCTATTGTTGGTGACAGATTCACTACCTATTGTTCGATCGCCCTTCAGATTTGAGATGATGTGGACACTGCAGGAGGGTTTCTCGGATCTTTTGGCAGGTTGGTGGAGCGAGCCAGTCACTCTTTAGAACTCAGCATTGAACATGGTTAGCAAGCTGAGATTTCAAAAGAAGAGGCTGAAAGCTTGGAGCAGGGACCACTTCGGGAGCATCTCTAAGCAGAAGGCTTAATTCAGTCCTACAGGTCAAAGAAGAGGCAGCTCCTCTCTCAGTGGTGGATAGAACGAAGCTCGAGAGGCTTAATTCAGTCCTAGGAGATGTTCTCATAATAGAGGAGGTCATGTGGCGCCAGAGATCAAGAGAGCAGTGGGTGAAGCTCGGGGACTCCAACACGACATACTTTCACCGGGTGGCCAATGGAAGGAGGAGGAAGAACTTCATCTCGTCACTGCACCATGAGGGAGAAGCCCTTTCGTCGACTCATGATATCCTACAAGGTGCGACCTCCTTCTTTAGGGAGTCTTTTTGCGATGACAGCCAGGCTAAGGCATTGGTTGATTGGGAGTCTCTTCACATGCCTCGATTGAGTCCGGATTCAGCTATGGATGTGGACTTCACGGAGGAGGAGTTTCGAAAGGCGGCGTTCAGCTCCAAAGGTGATGGGGCTCGAGGCCCAGATGGCTACCCGATGAGCTTCTACCAGAAGTTTTGGGAGGTCGTCAAACTGGATCTATGTCGGCTGCTATCAGACTTCTTCCGAGGTAGAGTGCACCTTCATTGTATCAATTACTCTTGGGTCATTTTGTTGCCTAAGAAAGTTGGTGCAGATTGCTTTCGAGACTTTCGTCCTATCAGCCTGGCTAACTATCTTTACAAGATCATTTCGAAGGTGTTAACTAACATGATGGCCGCCAATATCAGCTCTTTAGTGTCCCCTTCGCAATCAGCCTTCATCAGAGAAAGGATGATCCTAGACAGTGTTGCGGCGGCCCAAGAAACTATCATGCACTTGAGGGAGATAGGCAGAGATGGCATTTTGCTGAAACTGGATTTTGAGAGGGCCTTTGATCAAGTACGATGGGACTTTCTCCTAGGGCTCTTGAGAGCGAAGGGTTTCTCTGAGACGTGGATAGGATGGGTTAGAGGCATGCTCTCATCCTCGAAGATCACTTGCTAGATAAATAGAGTGCAAGGCAAGGAGTTCAAAGTGTACAAAGGCTTAAAGCAGGGGTGCCCTCTGTCTCCTTATCTTTTCATCTTGGTAGTTGATGTGTTCGACGCCCTGATAAGGAAGGCGAATTCTGAGGGTCTACTAAAGGGGATAGGGGGAAGAGGGTGGTCTACTTCCAACCTGCACTATGCCGATGACTCTCTTCTCTTTTGTGAAGCTTGTCCTTTTCAGCTGGCATCTTTAAAGATCTTACTATATGGCCTAGAGTTCAGCTCAGAATTGAAGATTAACTTTCTTAAGAATAATATTTACTTTGGCAACGAAGAGGATCTTGGGAGGGCCTTTGCTAGAATGCTTAATTGCAAAGAAGCGAACCTTCCTATGAAGTACCTGGGGATTCCAGTCAGTGACAGAGCTCTGAAGAGGGAGGAGTGGGAGAAACTGATTCAGAATATTGAGATCAGGCTAGAGAGTTAGCAAGGACGGTTCCTCTCCATATATGGATGTTTGGTCTTGGTGAATGTTGTTCTATCGTCTATCCCTTCTTACTACCTAGCCTACTTCTACTTTCCGACGTGGGTGATAGAACGAATCAACAAGATATGTAGATCCTTCCTTTGGTGAGGTATTGACGGTTCAGGAGGGTCCTACAACCTGTTTAGGTGGGACCAAGTTTGCCTCCCGAAGAAGCTTGGAGGTCTTGGAGTGCTAGATCTGAGGAGATTCAACATTTCGATGTTGGGCAAATGGTGGTGGAGGCTTCAGCAAGAGGATGGTGGTTCATCAAAAAGATATTTTGCTTGCTAGGTATTTTAGGAGACTCTCCCCCATCCTGGCCAAGAGCAGAGTTTCGGGCAGAATTTCTCCTTTCTGGCGAGGGATTCTAAAGGTGCGTGACGTCTACAAGCAGGGCAACATTTTATGTTTAGGTGACGGCCGCAACATCAGTTTTTGGGAGGATCCGTGGTTGGGTGACTTGCCGCTTAGCCACCTGTTCCCGCACCTTTTTGCCTTGGCCCGAGTTCGTGGTGCCTTGGTGCGCTCTCAGGCACGATTTTCAAGATGCACCTGGCATTGGAGCCCAAGACTTATAGTTCCATTACCATCAGAGAGAGAGAGCGAGAGTTGGAGGATTTGTTGCAGCTACTCCAAGCAGCTAGCTTTCGTACGGGACCGGATAGTGTGAAGTGGTGTTGGCACTCTTCGGGGACCTTCTCGGTGAGATCCTTCTATCGACGATTGTTGGCTCAAGATGAGAGCTTCAGTCCTTCGAGAGCTATCTGGAGAGCGAAGGCTCCAACGAAGATCAAGGTTTTCTCCCTTTTGGCGGCGAGGAATAAGATCCTAACCAAAGCGAACCTGCTCAAGAGGAGGAACCCGAATGTCTCAGACTCTACTTGCACCTTTTGTCTATCAGAGGAAGAGAGTGCATCCCACCTGCTCCTTTCTTGTCCCCTCGCTCGGCAAGTATGGGACCACTTTGAAAGCATATGCGGGATCTCATCCCACCGAGGAACCTGAAGGTGCTTTGGTCTAGATGGAGGAGGAGGAGGGTGAAAAAGGAGATACGTGGCCCTTGGGACATTTTAGTGATGGCCACTCTTTGGGTTATCTGGCTAGAGAGGAACAATCGGATCTTCAGCGACAAAACATCAGAGGTCGAAGCACTTCGGAGATCAGTGGTCTCCATCTTCAAACTTTGGATCATTCCTTGGGTTGGTTCCTTCAGTGAGGAAGCACGAGTCTTTTGTAATCGTATTGTAACCTGACTCTCTAGCTAATAATAACTGGTCGAGGGCTGCCTAACCCTCCCTCCTCCTGGAGGGGTTCTCAAAAAAAAAAAAAAGTAGCAAGTATGGAGAAACTCCAGCAAACAATGCAGTAGCTCCAGTATCCACAATAATAACTCAATCATTGTTCATAGTTTAGATAAACAAATAGACACTAGTGATAACTGAAAAAAGTTGTTCAAAGTCATTACATTACATCCACTATACATGCCATCCACCATACATGTCATTACATTACATCCACCATGCACTCATTATAGGGGTGTTCAGGATCCAAACCAAACCGACCAAACCGACCGAACCAAACCAAACCGACCGAATTTGATTGGTTTCGACACACTCAACGGATCGGATTGGATCAGGATTTCTCAAAACCGATATGATTGGATTTGGTTATCGGATTTATCAATTAAAAACTGACCTAAACCAAACCGAACCGAACCGGACTCCGGTTTATAATTTACTAATTTAGTGGTAACTGTTGTGAACTTTTGTTTAATTGTTAAAACTATACTTTGTAGATTTTAATATTTGATGGATATGAATATTGTGGACATAATGGTATTGTTGTTGATAACTTGGTATTTTGGTAAGTAATGTAGTATTATTTTATAATTTTTGAAATAATCATTTTAAAGTTGAAACTATGTCCAAATAAAAAAAAATAGTAAGCATATGGGCCAAAGCCCAAACCGACCATCCAATCCAATCCAAACCGACTTTAATTGGATTGGATTGGATTGGATTCCAGTCTCAATCGGTTTGGATCGGATTGCAAATTCTCAAAACCAACCTAGGTTGGATCGGTTTGGGTTTTGCTTAAATAGGTCGGTTTCGAACCAATGACACCCCTAACTCATTACATTACATTCACCATAGTTCATCAGTAGTGAGAACTGGAAAGGCAATGCATGCAAAGGCATTACAGTACATCCACCATACATGTCCAAAGTTCAATGTTAACAAGAATACAAATCACCGTTCACATCACATTCTCAAGCAATCATATTCGGGCAATCATGCTCCAGAAATAATATTTTCTAGCAATTACACATCACGATTTATACAAGTCCACTGCAACCATACTCCAGCAATCACATTTTGTGATATGAGTGTCTCTAGTGACCAAAGTCCAAAGTCCACATCGCCATACATTGAACTCCATAGCAGCCAAACTGGGACTTTCCAGCAACCATGCCCACATACAAGTTCACATCCACCATGCATACATGTCCAACAACAGATTGTTTGATGCAAAATAGAAACATAAACCAAATATTAAGACCTAATACAAATAAATCAAATGTTTATAACCTATTTTATGTTACTTATTACAAATTAAGAATTTTTCAATCTAATCATTGCCTCCCGCTTGTGAATAGGTATTGTATTAAAAAAATATGGCCTTCGTCTTATCACTACTGAGAAACAGCATACACTCTATTGCTTCATCTTCAGTTAGGTCTTCCACTTTCAAGATCTCCTCCCATACGCGATTGATGTCAGGGACTAGGCATAATTTTTCAATAGCCTGAGTCATTTGTTGAATCCTCTGGTCCAACATATTATACTCATCATTTTCATTTTTACTTTTTCTCTTTCGCTTAATTAGTAGAAGTAGAGGCTGAGGCTGAAGTAGTAGTAGAAGATAATATAGGTGCACATGCAGGTACAGGTACTGACGAAGGTGAAGCTGCAGAGGAAAGGAATGACTCAAGATCAGTCATCAATACCATAACTAAATTGATTATCCTCATCTATTGGGTTACATTGTGGGCTTTGCTGCTCTACATCAATCAAAATCGCATAATGCACGTTATTGCATGAGAACCGATTGTCTGATCATTCCCAACAATTTGTGATATTTTGTCAAAATTAATTATTGCCTTATGTCTAAATTGTACGATAGTGGGGTGACTCTACAAAATAAAAAAGAATATAGTTAGTCCCATAAGAAATTGAAAAATATTTAAAATTTTAAAATCTAAAATATTTGCTTTCAAATATTATGTCCATGTGATGTCATTAGCCTCTATCATTTTTTTGGCATCATTCCACTCGAACTCGCTTTGATTGATCAAAGTAATTATAACATTGTACCAAGCTCTCCAGGTTTTTGTCTTGTTCTTTAAATTGTCTTTTGTTATTTGAATACATGTTTTCTCTCCCATGACTTTCACAATAGCTTGATATACGTGAAACTTCCAACCATTGTCAGTTTCCCCCCCTTTCATACTCCACCATAAATATATCCATGCATATACGGTCCATCTTAGGGGTCCAAACAATATAAATTTTTATTTCTTTAGACTGACTCATCCTAAAATGATTACTTTATTAGAATAAAAGCACAAATATATATCATATGTAAATG
This sequence comes from Chamaelirium japonicum, assembly GCA_947650365.1. Lineage (NCBI taxonomy): Eukaryota > Viridiplantae > Streptophyta > Magnoliopsida > Liliales > Melanthiaceae > Chamaelirium > Chamaelirium japonicum. The sequence goes on along the minus strand of OX393552.1, from coordinate 82,740,620 downwards.
AAGAAAAATATAATTATTGAATAATTAAATATTAAACCGAAACACATTGTTGACATCTATAAAATAAGAATATCGGCAAAAATATAGATAGTAATATGGTCAATGATTCAATTATTGAATTATAATCAATGCCCATGACCGTAATCTAGACACATATTCGGCAGCAATATGGTCCCTCTTATTGTCTCATGCAGAATTTTTCTCAAGCAATGTAATATCCTCCAACGTACCCCCACCTCCAGTAGGAGAGTCATCATCTATAATAATATCGGCCTTCTCTTCCAATAAATCAGTGAGATCTACAGTTAAGATAAAGTTATACAATACACAACATGCTACTATAATACTACCTTATACATCAATATCGAAAAAAGGTTATGTCCTCAGTATGGCATATCGATCATTTTTTCAACATACCAAAAGCACGTTCAACAATATTACGCATTTACAAGTGCATGTAGTTATACAACGCCTGTGTTATTGCAGGATTATAACTACGACGATGATCTGATCTATGATATCGTATTTGTCGATATGGTGCTAAAAATCCAGTATAATGAGCATAATCGGCATAAATAAGATAATATTTTTTGTATATTTAGATTGAAACAATATTATTAAAAAGAATTAATGTTATTTTCTAATAGTTAATCGGCATCTATAAGCATATATTAAAAACTTAATTTATATAGTTTATCAATTAATACCTGAAGGTACAACCAGCATAGTAGGCACATATCTTCCAGCTGATGATAGTACCTCTGAATCTCTGGCTAAACCCTCATAACTAGCGAAGACCGATCAATAGGCTTCAGGACCTAGTCGATCAGAGAATTTTAAAAGAAGATGTATATTAATCCGATAATATCGATCGATCGGCATCGATGTCCCATTAATCAAGGGTCCTGAGGTGCGAGGTTTCGATGTCTCTACCTGAAAATCTCAAAGAGAAACCGCTCCCACGGCTCATATGTAGAGAAGTCTAGGTTCTGCCGATAGCTAGTATCGAACATAGGACCTCGTATGTGACTACATGTGGGAGGAGAGGTGCCAACCATAAGGACTTAGCCCTTCTTGGCTAGTTAGTGACTGTATCCTGAGATTTAAAACATTACCTCGGTTATCCAGTAAATTCAAAGCATATCCCTCATGATTCACTCCTTCACCATGGATTTATGAATAGAGATTTATATATCCCCTAAATTAAGCATTGCACATGAACATAAACCCCAACATAACTAAGGCCAAAACCAGCAATCGACATCGAACTCATCATCATGGTGCCATATGGACTCAATGCTTCCCATGCGACCCCTGCTTCGAGCAGCTCCCGCCCATGTATCAGCCCTCTGAATCCTCGACATACCACGCACTCCCCTACAACCACCCCCTCTGTATACCGCACACCAGCACCTCCGATGGCATGTGCAGCTTTGAGAGAAGGTAATGATCCTGCAAATGGGTATGCATGCAAATGCTCATCGTTTAATATCGGCACCCACACTACTATAGACGTTAGACACCCATTTCCTGGGGTTGTAATGGCACCCTTCATAACTCCAAAATACCTCTATCCCTAACCTTCAGCCATCCCTTTCCTCTCCACCCTTGTTGCCCCTTGCAGCTCCATCACCGCCCACCACCTCCTCATCCTCTTCTTCATTCCCATTAAGAATGTTAATCCATTCAGAACATGTCGGCACCTACAGACCTACATCCACATTGTAATATCAGTTGGAAACGACCAAAATTAGCATCGGAGATAGGGATGATTTCTCAGTGTCGGTGAGTGCCAACCAACATTGCAATTGTAGTTTCGATTCGCGATAATCGGCATTGCAATGGCAATGGCAATGGCAATGTCAGTTTGTAGCCATCGACACTTCCAAAATATGTTATGGTTCAGACGAAGAAGATGACATGGATGATGAACCCGCTGTACATGGCGAAGATCGGATAGATGCGGATATAGATAGGTATACAAAAATTCTTAATAATGCATCTCAGAAGCTATATCCTGGTTGTAATAAATTCACGACATTGTCATTCATCGTTAAACTACTACACATAAAATGTCTAAATAGTTGGAGCATTAAATCCTTTAAGATGCTGCTTGAGCTGCTTACCGATGCTCTCCCTGATGGTCACACACTGCCTTCTGATTACAACCAGTCTCAGAAGATAATCTGTGACTTTGGCCTTGATTATATTAAAATAGATGCATACAAAAATGATTGCATACTGTACTGGAAGGATAATGCCTCAAAGACCCATTGTCCAACATGTGGTCAATGCAGATGGAAAGAGAATGGCAAAAAAATCCCAGAAAAATCTCTACGTTATTTTCCATTGAAGCCGAGACTGCAATAACTATTTATGTCAGAAAAGACAGCTGAAGATATGCAATGGCATCAGGAACAACGTATTGATGATGGTGTAATGAGGCATCCAGCAGACTCAGAGGCATGGAAGAATTTTAATCGACTTCATGAGCAGTTTGCTTCTGATTCACGAAACGTTAGACTTGGTCTAGCAAGTGACGGGATGAATCCATTTAGGAACATGAGTGTTTCTTACAGCACATGGTCGGTCGTCCTCTTTCCAAATAATTTACCATCGTGGGTGTGCATGAAACAGACTAATTTTATATTGTCTATGATTATTCCTGGTCCTCGTGCTTCTGGAAATGAAATTGATGTATATATGCAGCCTTTAGTTGAGGAGTTGAAGGATATATGGGAAATCAGCATTGAAACATATGATGCATACACTGGGAACAACTTTCGATTGCGTACCGCTTTGATGTGGACAATTAATGACTTCCCAGTATATGGTAATCTATCCGGATGGAGCACCAAGGGTAAGATGGCTTGCCCGGTATGTAACGAGGAAACTACGTCACGACAACTAAAAAGTAGTAGAAAACAATGTTACGTGGGTCATCGTAGATTCCTACAAATTAATCATAGATGGCGCTTGTTGAAAAAATCATTTGACGGCAATCCAGATAGAAGACCTCCATCGAAAAAGTTATCCGGTGTAGATGTATTGCAGCAGTTACAGCACATTCCACATGTGACATTTGGAAAAATACCAGGAAAGAAAAAGAAAGGAACATCTAGAGAAAAATACTTAGAGCGGACGAAGAAAAGTATTTTTTTTGAATTGCCATATTGGAGCAGCAATTTGTTGCGGCACAACCTCGACGTTATGCATATAGAGAAGAATGTGTGTGAAATTATCCTCGGAACAATGATGGACATAGCAGAAAAAAAAAGAATAATTTAACATTGAAAGACAACTGTAGGAAGACCTGGAATGATACCAGGTAGAAGTTGTATCGGGATTTCTACGAGTCATATCCATATCAAGATGCGATCCTGCACATTCCTCGTGGTTTGGACACCGTTACTTGGACCAGGATTTGTGAGGACATTTTCTCGCAGCCATGGTGAAGGGTAAGTCATTAATTAAGTTGTTTGGTAGTACATACTGACATGTTTTATCCATTCTAATATAAAACATTCTATTTTTTTAGAATACCAGTGACAGAAACACGGGAAATCGCGTACATCAGCAGGTTACACATATATCTGGGCGGATGAGTTTCGCACAGAGAAGAGAGGACCTGGTATATATGTATGAATTTCAAAATTTGAGATAAATTTTAGTGTATTATAATTTATTACTCTTTTTTGTTATTTGCAGCGAACAGATTTTGGTCGGGTCCCAAACCGGAAGGAGCTGTGGGATCGCACCCATGTTAAGGAAGACGGGACTTCCGTGAGCTTGCACACCCAGCAGATCACAGTAAGTTTTTTCAATAATACATATTGATTTCTTCAATTTACATTGTTGGGATAGATCAAGTATACAAAATATTATTTTTTCATCTCATGCATTGCAAAGTCGGATGAATGAGCTGATGGAGCAATCTAGACAGAACTCTGGGACTGTGGACGAGAACGTAATATTTCAGGAAGTCCTTGGTCCAGAGAGTCGAGGACGCATACGGGGCCAGGGGATGGACATCAGACGTCGGGAATACTTCAGCTATCAGCATCCGTCGCAACAAGAGATGCAAGAGCAGATAACCACTCTTCATTCAGAACATGAGCAACTTCAATCAGAGCACGAGCAGCTCCATTCAAAGTACGAGAAACTAAAGTCAGAGTATGAGCAGCTCCATTCAAAGTACGAGAAACTCAATGCAGAGCACGAGCGGTTTAACTCGAATTATGAGCGCTTAGAAGATGAGAACCAACGGTTGAATGAAGTCGTTAGTGGATTACAAGCAAACTTTCAGGAGCTTAGCCAGATGTTGCATCGGGTACGTTTAGTAAAATGAAAATGTTAATAATCTCTGTAAGAATCTTAACTTGATAAATATAAAATCGAATTCATATAATTATTTTATTAAAAATAACGTTTTGTAATTTGATCATGTAGGATACATTTGCATTTATGTCTTTACAAATGCCAAACTCTCAACTGTCATACTAACAACATACCTTCACACAGATGTTACAAGGTGGTTTTTGGCCTCCAGCACCACGTGCTCCATATCATACACATCCAAACATCTTTGAGCCCACACGACAAGAATGATTTAGGTAAATTTTTTTACCTATATGATTTTTTAGTTTGTGGTTTATAACCTGACACTTGAACATAAAGGGTTAGGTATGTTTAATCAAGAGGCCAAGGTTTAATGAAACTTGATTAAGGTGTGATTAAGATGACTATGGTTAATGGCCTCATTTATTGTAGGTCATACGCCCATCAATTATCCATGACACTTAAGAGAGTATTTTCGTTAGTTGGTGGTGTAGGAGTCAAGATAGAGTGCCATTTTTTGCGTGAGTATATGATTTTGGATGATTGTTATTGGGAACAAAGACAACAGACGACATTAATTCTCTCTATCAGCAACCTTTTTTAAATGTTTACTTGATTAGTTATGGATCTCCATATGTTTCAGATATGCCATTTATTTGAATTCAACCCAATGTTGTATTTGTTCTATAATTGACACAACATTTCTTGTTTGTCATTTAGGCTATCAGAACTATTGATGGTAGTAATCATAGATCACTAACTTCCCTTGCATTAGAGTTGAGATTTTTGACACGATTCTTTAAATTTCTTTTTCAACTGAGGGAAAAGGTTATTACTCTGTGTCTCACATCAACCTCTCACTCCAATTGTAACAGAGGAAATTATACTCGTCAATCTGTCCGCATTAATCTTAACTTGTTCCACTATATTCTTCCTTCCAATCTTTCTGATTTTCATTATGCATTTTAATCAGTGTATTTTGCTTCCCTTAAGCAACCCTTTCTTGAGAAATCCATTTCCTTTGGTCGAGGATTCTTCATTCGGTTGGGTTTTTTTTGTCATTTTCGGTTGGATCAGGCGACTTCTCACAAACAAACCTTCTTATTTCCATCTTCTCAAGCTAAAAAGAGGATTATGCTACCTCACCTATATGTCATGAACTTGGCCTTGCCTACGATCTATCTTTTGCACATATCAATCTTGTTCTCTACCCCCAACAATAGTTGGTGAAGAAACAATTTTGGGTAAAATATGACCTCGGCTGATCATAAATTTTTAGCAATCCTGCTTGGTTTTATGTAGTGGTAATGTTTTAATAAGAAATTAATTAGCTGCTTTTCATTAGGTTTGGTTTTAGGATCAGTGATCTGCTAAAATTGTAGGTTCACTTTAAGTATCAAACAACTGTTCAGCTATGAAGAGGAAGATTTGATGGTATTTTGAGATGCATGATGTAGGGTGGACTTGACAAATGGAGAATTAAGCACGTTAGATTGAAGGCTGGTTGCATCACTAGAGGGTAGGTTGGACCCACTAACCAGATGGGCTCAAGTTTGGTGGAAATGAGAAAGGGAAAGTTAAGACACGAGAGAATCAGGATAGAAGAGTAAATTACAAAGTTCTTTGTTGTAAACTAATGGTAACAAGGGATACATAAAGCTGACCCCAAATTGAAGGCTTCAGATTTCTATCAATTATTTCAACTTGACAGAAGTTAGCTCCGACAAATTGAAGGCTTCACTTATAGTATTCTTCATTCTTTGACATCTTTATGTTACTACAGGTAGAGGAGATGCAGAAGAAGCTTACTGAAGAGCGAGAAGTTTACTGATGAAGAGGGGGAAGGCCTTGGCTGAAGCAAATATTTTGAAACAGAGCATTGAATCCATGAAAATCAATAGAAATTAGAGAGAAGCACGACATCCAGAAGTTCTACAACGTGGTGATCGAGGAGCTGTCGTCCAATGTTGCTGACCTCATCTAAGTTCTTTGTTTCGGTGTACGATATTTATGGTCTTGTAGGTTTTGCTAAATTATATGCAAGTCTAATGGAACATGATTGTTTTTTAGTGTTAAAAGTGTTGGCATTGTTTGCTCAGACTTGGAACAAATAATTGTTTTACCCCATTCTGAACATCTTTTTAGCATCTAAAAGAGGAGGCAGTGTTTCTTCATACATTGGTTAAGCTTGGTTTGATTATTTTCTTATTTTCTGTTTTTTATTAGCAGATTTGTATATGTTGTTTAGATTCAGTTGTGGGATAAAATATTCCTTGGGTCTGATATGGTACAACACATCACACACCCGTCTGATGCACTCATCACTTAGGCAAGCACATGCATGAAGGGTTGGCCTGATAGCTAGGCAGATGAATTTCTCATGTATTTCAGCAATTCCGACGGCGAAACACGAAGTATTTGAGCAATTCCGGCTGGCCTGATAGCTAGGCAGATCAAGTGGAGTAATTCCGGCCGCCTATAGTCATTTAAAGTGAAGTATTTCCAACGGCCTGATAGCCATGTACAGGGACCAAATCCGGCGGCCTGTCCCCCTTTTAAAGTGTAGCAAATATGGCGGACCAATTCCGGCGAGACAATCCAAATTCGACAGCCTGTCCCCCGTTAAACCTTTAGCAATTCCGACGGCCTGTCCCCCGTTTAAAATGACCATTTTCGACGGCTTAGTCATTTGCGACAGGTCCTTATGCGGCCATTTTAACCGGCGGCCAAGCCCCCGTTTAAACACTAATACGGCCATTTTTAGCGGCCGGAATCGGCATGTTCTGCTATAGTGCCTATAACATCACCACCACCACCCAAGGGGGGGGGGGGGAACACCACCATAATAACTGCAGTGATTTAAGTATAAATCACTCCATCGGAAGGTTGTGATGCTGCTCGTGCCATGCAGTGCACATTGGCCGGGGCCTCTACCAGGATCATCGATTGAAGAAACTCCATGTTGGAAAGTAACGTCTTTCCCCCTCATATGATCTATGGATCTACCTCCAGCCAACTAAGTAGTAAGAAAACCTCCTAATGTTAAGATAGGAGGAGAAGTTCCCTTCCGTCGGAAGGCTCGGAGCGCCGTCTTCCATTTCCCCTTTCTCTGCTAGTGTTAGGGTTTCGCCGAGCGACATCTCGGCCTCCTTGGATGCTGGCAGTGACTCCGGGAGGCCGAGGATTAAGTCCGATCCATTGTGCGAGATGGGATCTGGCCCCCTTCCATCCCTATGTGTATAGGGATGTCTTCTGCGGTCGAATTTTTGTGATCGGAATGCCGGAGTCATGCGGGTCTCTTCCCCTACTCAGACGGTGTCTCTCGCACGGCGTCGGTGGTCGTGTTCTTGCCAGGTGCTGCAGGTGGGTCAGCTCTGACCTTAGCGTCGAGGATCTCCACTGGTGGTTTTCCAGGCCACCTCCTCGGGGCGGTAGCAGCTCATGGCGTTCTGTGGCGACGGCGTAGGTCGACGGAGGCTTGAAGGCCGGCTGCAATTCTGATCTTGCCTTCTGTGCTGCTGGAACTGGCGGTAAGTCGTCATTCTTTTTTATGCTTGGATCTAGTTCTAGTTTTTGTGGATCTAGGCCTACTGTCATCCCGGAGTTGGTCGGGTTTTCATCCGGGGAGTGGTTTGTATTTATTCCTTTTAGGGTTTGGTCTCTAGATCCAGTAGATCTGGTTTGCTCTTCCTCGCAGGACTCCGCCGTGGCAGTGTTCTCCCCGACTGTAGGGGGTGTGTGAGGGTGGCGATGGTCCCCCTATTGTCACCGGAATGGTGTGTTTTCCGTCGGTGGTGGATTTCTCTGTTGCTGCGCTGGCATGTGGCGCCTCCGGGAGGTCCGATGGTGACCTCCCCCCTTCGATGAAATACCAAAAAAAACACCTCCAAATCTTTTCCCTTCAAGCATGACATGAACATCCAGGAGGAGCAAGGGGTTTGGATGCCCCTTGGGGCTCCTATCAATGGTGGTAGGGTTTGGGCTTCGCAATTTAATTCGGTTTGCCTTTAGTAAGATGGAAGCCATGTTGGTGGGTTGGAAAGCTAGGATGCTCTCTCAAGCCGGGCGGCTAGTTATGAAACAGTATGTGTTGGCGGCGACCCCCATCCATGCTTAGGCGGCGGGAGGTTTACCAGTGATCATCCTTCATCAAATAGATAGATAAAGCTTATTGTGCGTACGCCTCGATTCCTCACTAGAATAAAGCTCATTAATTGACTATTAAAAAGGCGTCAAACTTTTTAATAGTCAATTAATATGTTTGGAAAAGCTATCTATGAGATTATACGTATGCATTCCTCACTAGAATCCATCGTCTTATTCAAAAGGAAAACCTAGAATCCACTAGGGGACCTTGAATCAACAAAAAAAAAATAAAACAATTGATAATGAAATAAAAAAAGGTTATGCATAATTATTCTTTAAATAGATTCTCCAAAACCCTAATGCACAATCTAAAAGGTAGAGTTAAAAAGGTCTGTAATAAGCTGAAACCCTGAAATCCCTGTAGATCGATCGATAGGCTTCAGGACCTAGTTGGTCAGAGAATTCGAGAAGAAGATGTCTATTGATCCGATAAAATTGATCGGCCGATCGCGTTGATGGCCCATAAATCGAGGGTCCTACGGTGCGAGGTTTTGACACATGTGACAGCATGTGGGAGGAGAGGTGCCAATAGAGCTGCAACTTGGGCGGGTTGGACCCGACCCAACCCGAGCCCAACCCGAATTTTGAATGGGTTTGGGTTGATATATTTAATGATTGGATTGGGTTAGGGTTGAAAAAATACAACCCGAGTCGAATTTGGATCGGGCTCGGGTTGAGGGGTTGGGCAACCCGACCCAACCCAAACCCGAGTACTCATGTATATCTATGAGTGTGTGATATACAGGTAACGATCACAACCATCCTGAGTACTCATATGTTGAGGCCGGGTCTCTGTCGCAGTCATCCGTTTCACCCAATCCCATATTAATTATTTGCTTCTTGCTTATCAAATAAATACATTTTCTACTGATCTAGTAAATTGCATGAATAGAAACGGTAAAAAAGTTGTATGGTAGTGTTACCAAGTATAAGTTTTTTTTCGATATTGATCATCAAAGGGTAAAATTTTAAACAATAAGTATATCCGAGCCTGCATAACCCGACCCGTCCTACCAATTTGGGCTAACCAGAGTCCAACCTGAGCATAGAAATTTTTGCTTGGGTTAGGCTTGGTCTAGGCATCTCGGGTTAGAGGGCGGGTTGGGTTGGGTTAGGGTTGGGGGTTTTAGTACTTGGTTTAGATTGGAGTTGACCTCTAACCCGGCCGAGTTGCAGTCCTTGGTGCCAACCATAAGACAAGCTCATCTTGACTAGTGACTATATCATGAGATTATGAACCAGAAAAAAAGAAGACTATCCTAAGATTTAAAACATTATCTCCGTCATCCAGTAAATTCAAAGCATATCCCTCAGGATTCACTTCTTCACCAAGGATTTATGAACAGAGATCTATATACCCCCCAAAGCAGTGAAAGCACAACACATGAACACAAACCCCAACATCGATCACTATGGCCGAAACCGGCGATCGACATCGAACTCATCATGGTGCCATCATACTACTGTCCTTTGTGGCGCTCCTCTTGCCTCAAAACGCAGCAGCCCAGAAGGGTTTCAGCTTGGAGCTAATCCACAGGGACTCCATCTACTCCCCCCTTTACCCCGGCAACCTCACGGACGTCGAGAGGCTCCGGCGGCTCGCCAGATTTGCCGAATAACACGCCCGCTAGCGGCGTCGACCCGACGAAGTGAGGATACGCCCCTCCGTTTCCAACCATTTCTGGGAGCCGCCTGACCATTCTTCATCTCTTTCTTGACTCCGGCTCCGAGACCATATGGACTCAATGCTACCCGTGCGACCCCTGCTTCGACCAGCTCCCGCCCATGTATAGGCCCTCTGAATCCTCCACGTACCACGCACTTCCTTACAACCACCCCCTCTGCATACCGTGCCGCCGCACCTCCCATGGCTTGTGCAGCTTTGAGATAAGGTAATGATCCTACACTCCATTACGAAGTACTCCTCTTGTCTAAAACCCATGAATCCAGTTATCGGAGAGGATGGAGATTGTGCCTACCAAAGCGATATTGGGATCGACTCATCTCCACTGATGATTGTCTCCTCTATCAATAGCTAACTATTTGGGGAGCAACATGTGACGACCCAAAATCGAAAGGCCACGATCTAGGCCATGGGATGAAACCAAGGGGGGTGCCACCACCCCCGGTTGTCGTCTATCACCTACCGTCGTCGCCAGCCACCATCCCTATCGGCCGCCGCATTGTGGGTCTTAGCCAAACAATTTTTTTACCCAGAATCGGATTCTCGCACGAAGCTGAAACGGGAGATAAACTATCACCAAACTCATTTACAATTTTCTGAAATTTTTCCCCCCATTCCGTCTCTGAGCCCCCCATTCCGTCTCTGAGCCGTCTTGTGGGGGGTAGAATTGGTTGAGCTGACAATAGACGAGCTAAGGTGTCATCGGCTTTGTTGAGAGTGCTAAAGTACCGACTGGATATCCCGAAAATGCCCCTTAGACAAATTTGACTTACACCCCGACTATAAAGAGAGAGTAATCCAGATCGTTAATCTATACTCACTGCCCTGATTAGACCTAATCAAACGGTTGAGATTATTTGGGGATGAATTTAGCCCCAATTTTAAGAAAAAAATATCAGCAAAAAAACACAACAAGATATTTCATCCCAAAGTTGATTAATTGGGGGATGGCAGTCTAGAAAAATAAATTGGGGATGAGAAACAACCTTTCAAGATCGGCCTTTCTCCACCGTGATGACATCAACAATGGATTAAATGGGGATGAACTTGCTTTCGTGGAAAAAATCATATTGGTGATGAGAAGCAAAACTTTTAGAATCGTTCTTTCTCCTCCGTGATAGCATCAACAATGGATTAATTGAGATCAACTTAATTATGAGAGGAAAGGGGGAAAATTTTGGGGATAAGAAGAAATCTTTCAAGATCAATATATTCTCCTCCACGACGGCGATTAATTCGGGAATTAAGCAAACCTTTCAAGATCGATTTTTTTCCTCCACGATGGCATCAACAATGTATTAATTGAGGATGGTCTCAATTTTGGAAAAAAAATAAATTGGGGATAAGAAGCCACTCCCAATTTTAGAGAAAATAATCATAGTCATTAAATTTTGAAGATCTCTTTTAAGGCTATAGAAAAAAATCATGGGCATTAAATTCAGCCACCTAAGCAAAGGCAACATCGGACGTATCCAGCACATTAAAGCTAGCTCAGTCCAACTAACGCCCACCAGATGGTTCGAAGAGAGGATGGGGGTTAATACAATTTTTGAAAAAGTTGGACTAAAGTCAAAATGGCCCCCAAACATGGGGGTGTAATTCAAAATATCCTGGAAAAAAATGGTTGGATATTCCCTACCAAAATAATATAGGGAAATTAATGATCAGTCCCCATAACAAGTTGTTCAATTTAAGTTTAAGGACGGCTAATCTATGTCCTTAGCATTAAGTCCCTTTGGACAACCACGGCAAGTGCACTCACTCATACCTATTTTAAATTCAATCTGATTGCTCTTTTTCTTGTCCAGGGACCAGATGTGAAATTAAACTTGTTCGCATCATAATTGTAAGCCGGAACTTGTTATAAGGACTGATCACTAAGTCCCCCAAAAAATTTGGCCGGGGACTTCCTTACTACTCCCTCACTGAACTAATCATACTAAAAAATTAGGCGTATGCTTGACAAACATTATTTAGGCAGTGATTTAAGTATAGAGCGAATCTCGGTCTACTCAATTTTTTCTTTTTCTCCTTAGGGTTAAGGTTTTCTCAAGCATATCTCAGCCTCCTCGGCTACTGCCGGCTGTTATGGTGAGGCCGGGACTTGGCTCCAAGATTATTTCAGGGTGATATCTGCCCCCTCCCTTTTCCATCCCTTGTGTATAGGGGCTACTCTCTGACGAGTGTCATTTTGTACTCGTCGCGCCAGCGTCGCACGGCCTTTCAATGCCTTGGCCAACGTTCCTAGCTCGACGTCAGGGGCTAGTCTCTTGCCGGAGGTAGCAAGAAGTTCGGAATTGGCCCCGGCGTCGAGGATCTCCGTCAGTGATTTTTAGTCTCTCCTCTGCACGGTGGGCAGCTCTAGGCGGCATGAGGCAGAGGCAGCGAACAACGGTAGTTTAGAGTTCTTGCTACGGCTCCAACTTAATTGTGATACTGGAGTTGGCGATGATTGCAGGATTTGGGGTACTTTTTATTTAGGGTATATTTTCTTTCTGTGTTTGTTCTATGTCTCCCCTTTTTATGGGTGTGGAAGGTTTTTTTTTGGTAGATCAGATGTGTATTTACACCAAGACCTAGAGGTCCTCATGAACTAGGGCCTTAAGTACATTAGGAAAAGAGTTATCCCAAAAATAATCTTCCCAAGTTGAATGAGTCACCATTGTGAGCCAGTGGGCAGCCGAATTGTTAGTCCGAGAGATCCATTGGGACGCATCCGTCATCATCAGCACCACTCTCCCACACCTGCGTCAAACTAGCTCCTCAACTGCACCTTTTATCGCCCACAATTCAGCAAGTAAGGAAGAGAATACCGTACATACAGATGATCCCGCAACTTGTAAGTCACCCGATCTTGTCGTAACGACCCACGCCACACTAGCCCGTTCCCCTCCCGAGCAAAAAGCTCCATCTGTCCAGACATAAAACACCGCAGAAGGAAACCAAGTTTGCCTACCCCGTTGCACTGTATCAGCCCGAATATATCTATTTAACTCGACAAGGCTCGAGTGAATGGCCTCTCCCAGCCTGCTATGTGTAGACTTGAAGATAACTGCAAACCTTTGGGTTCCCATCAATGGTGGTAGGGTTCCGGCTTCGCAAGTTCGGTTTGTCTTGAGTAAGATGGAAGCCAAGTTGGCGGGTTGGAAAGCAAGGATGCTCTCTCCAGCCTGGCGGCTAGTTATGATACCATATGTGTTGGCGGCGACCCCCATCCATATAAGCTTTGGCGGCGGGAGGTTTACCTGGTGATCGTCCTTCATCAAATGGCATGGATAAAGCTTGTTGTGCATTTTTTTGGGGCATGTAGGAGGCGAGCATCACCTGCGAGACCATTACTAAGGAAAAAGAAACATGAAGGTCTTCAGTTACCATGGGGCGTGTTGGATTCGTACTAAGTATATATGGTGTCATAACTTTGTTGCTTAGCATACTTTGTTGGGATCGGGGATCACTGCCAAGGGCGGATGTGTTGTGGAGGGGCAAGAGTTTGTGGCGACTTTTCCTTCCTCCCTGAGCTAGGGTTAGGGATTTTGTCACTCTTGACCTCCTCGGTAGCCGCCGCCGACTCCGAGAAGGCCAGAAGTTCGAGGATGTGTGCTTCCCGTGGGTCAGTTCTTCTCCTCTTGTACATAGGGGTGTCCCTCAGCTCGTCCTTTTTGTTTTTGTTTGGATCGGAGACGCGAGGCAGCCTCCTCCTCGGATCTACAACCTCCACCTGTACGTGGATCGGGCATTCCTAGCCGGATTGCAGGGAGTAGTGATCAGGACCATGGCCGGTGTTCCACCGTGGGTTTTTCCGTATCCCTCCCCTGTCCGGTGGTGGTTTCTTGGCGGTTTTGAGGTGGTGGTGGCTTGTTCGGGGCTGATCGGGAAGCATAGCAGATTTGACTTCATCTCGCTGGAGGTGAGGGAGGTAGGTCCGACAGTGGATCAGGTTTTAGGGGTCTACTTTTGTGCCCTGTACCTTTGTGTCTTACTTTCTTCCACCATTGACGGTCGTCACAATGGTGGTTGGGTTTGTGTGGTGGCGCTTGTGCCCTTTCCTCCACCCGGCATGGTGTCTGCCGCTGGTGAGCGGTTGTCGGTTGTCCTTTGGGTAGCCTTTCTTGGCTTCGCTCCACCGGTCATTACGGTTATCTAGTAAATTCAAATCCTTTATTAGATGTAGTGTGTTAGTATTCTATTAGTCCCTACTCGGTTGTGGTAACATAATGGTGTGCGTACTCTCTCTATATAAAGAGAGGTAGTCTTATGTAATGCAACGTGTGATCAATGAGATAATACAAGGAGATTTTCTCCCCAATCCTATTCTCTTTCCCCCTCTCTTCGTAACATGGTATCAGAGCCAACTTTTCTGGCCTAGGGTTTCAGAGACCCTATCTCTGCCCTCGGCCTCCCCGATCGCCACTAGCGAGCTCGGGGAGGCCGGGTATAGTTAATTTTTACCCGCATCCTCTCTCTCTTCGTAATCTGTCGGTGCCCCAACGGTCGCCTCTCCTCTGAGATCGCGCGAGCCCTTGCGAGATCACATCGGCTCCGGCGACGGCACCTCAGCCAACCCTGCGAGATCAGATCGGCTCCGGGGTCCAATCAGCTTCCTTCGGATTCACCAACAACTGCACCAAGCCGGTGTGGGTAGGCACCCTGTCCGGAGCTGGCACGCCGCCGCTGGCCCAAACCGGCTTCCAGCTCGACATGGGAGCGTCGACGTCACACTCTGCCCCGCCGGCATGGTTTGGCCGGTTCTGGGGCTGGACGTGCTGCACCGCCGATCTCGCCACCAGCCAATTCACCTGCGCCACCGGGGACTGCGCCAGCGGAAAGGTCGAGGTGTGGGAGCCGTGCCACCGGCCACCCTGGTTGAGATCACGTTGGGGGCCGACGACTGGTTGGACTTCTACGGCGTTAGCCTCGTGGACGGGTACAACCTCCCCGTAGCCGTGACGCCCACGGACGGGACCGGAGATTGCCGGACGGCGAGCTACCTGCGGGACTTGAACGCGACATGCCTGCCCGAGCTGTGGGTGGTGGGGCCCGACGGCAGTGTGGCGGTCTGCAAGAGCGCCTGTGTGGCATTCCGGAGGCCGGAGTTCTGCTGCACGGGGGCGTTCGGGGACCCAGCGGCGTGCAAGCCAACGAACTACTCGCAGACATTCAAAAGCAATTGCCCTTCGGCCTCTAGCTATGCGTTTGATGATCAGGCCAGCCTCCTTCCCTCGCGTCGACCACGGCCCTTTGCCCGTGCCGGCCCTGCGCCCGTCCGCCCGGCCCTCCACCCGTCGTCTACTGCCGCAGAGTCCGCACCGGCCGGCCTCGAGCTCGCCCGTCGGCCCCGCCGTACCCTGCGCCCGCGCCAAGCCCTGCGCCACCCGGATCTGCCTCGCCGGCGCTCCGATTTTCTCTCTCGTCTCCGGATCTCTCGCTCTCTCCCAGACTTCTCTCTCTCCGATCCGATCTTCTCTCCTTTCTCTCCTTCATTCTCTCTCTCTTTCCATTCTCTCACCCTTTCCGATCCGATCTCCTCTCTTTATTAAATCTCTCTCTCTCTCTCTTTCCTTTTCTGAAATGAGTCGGCCGATCCCTTTGTGTCCCTATATGTCCCTATGTGTCCCGATGGTGTCTATTCCGTGTAAGATCCCTGTGTGTCCCTGTGGTCTCCTCTCTTTCTCTCCTAAAATCCGGCTGATCCCTTTGAAACCCAATCACAGCCGTCCATGCATCCACTCTCCCTCTCTCCCAAAATCCGATCCCCTTTGAAACCGATCACAGCCTACCTCTTTTATTCCCCTTCTCTCTATAGCTGTTCACAGTCATCCGATTTGCATCGGATGGCTGTGCACCTGTGCTTTACACCGGACTGTCGGCTATGATCTGTTGTATCGGATGGCTCTACACCCGATCCGTCCATGCTTAGCCAGCTGATCTTGTAGCCCAAAATAGAGAAGATTTGAAGACCATGATGTAATGATCATCGTCTTCAATTATTCAAAAAATTAAAAAAGCATAAACTTTTCAATAGCCAATATCTTTGGAAATCTCAAGACCCTCGGAGCGCATTTCCCTTTCTCCCCCCTTCCTCCCTAGCTCAGGAAGTAGTGATCTGGACCCCGGCCGGTGTTCCACCGTGGGTTTTTCCGTATCCCTCCTCTGTCTGGTGGTGGTTTCTTGGTGGTTTTGAGGTGGTGGTGGCTTGTTCGACTTCATCTCGCCGGAGGTGAGGGAGGTCGGTCCGACGGTGGATCAGGTTTTAGGTGGTGCTTACTTTTGTGCCTCTGTTGTGTTTTTCTTTGTACCTTTGTGTCTTTCTTTCTTCCACCACTGACGGTCGGCACAGTGATGGTTGGGTTTGTGTGGTGGCGCTTGTGCCCTTTCCTCCACCCTGCATGGCGTCTGCCGATGGTGAGCGGTCGTCGGTTGTCCTTAGGATAGCCTTTCTTGGCTTCGCTCCACCGATCATTGCGGTTATCTAGTAAATTCAGTTCCTTACTTAACCCTGTATGTGACAGCATGTGGGGGTGCCAACCATCAGGACAATCCCTTCTTGGCTAGTTAGTGACTATATCCTGAGATTCAAAGCATATCCCTCATGATTCACTTCTTCACCATGGATTTATGGCCAGATATTCATCTATAAATCCCCCAAAGCACTGCACATAAACACACAAAACCCACACCCACTATCTACATCACTATGGCCCAAACCAGCAATCAACATCCAGCTCAACTTGGCACCATCATACTCCTATCCTTCGCCGCACTCCTCTCGCCTCAAAATGCAGCAGCTGGGAAGGGCTTCAGCGTGGAACTAATCCACAGGGACTCCATCCACTCCCCCCTTTATCCCGGAAACCTCACGGATGTCGAGAGACTCCGGCGACTCGCCGGATTAGCCGAATCACACGCCCGCTGGCGGCTCCGACGTCCCAACGAAGTGCAGATACGCCCCTCCGTTTCCAAACATTTTTGGCAGTACATGGTGAGAGTTGGCATCGGGACCCCGCCGACACTTCTTCATCTGTTTCTTGACTCCGGCGCTGACACCATATGGACTCAGTGTCCCCCGTGCGACCCCTGTTTCGAGCAGCTCCCACCCATGTATAGTCCCACTGAATCCCCGACGTACCGCGCACTCCCCTACAACCACCCCGCCTGTATACCGAGCATCAGCACCTCTGATGGCCTGTGCAGCTTTGAGAGAAGGTAATGATCCTACTCTCCATTGCAAAGTACTCCTATTGTCGAAAAACCATGGGTCTTAAGATTTATAAGTACTTTGGGATGAAATATAAGAGCTCATGTTTGTTCGAAGATGACATCATTGTTGTGCATAGCAGACTCGGCGACCACACATGGTCGCCCAAAACAACGACGCAAATAGCAGAATACGTGGAGGATGCGAAGCAACCAAACAAGAAGAGAGAAGAAAATACGTCCCACAAAGAACACCATAGATTTTAGGTAATTCAGTAATTTTGCCTACGTACACTGGAACGAGAGTGATCCACTATCCAATAGAGAAGAGAGCACAATTGATCCTCGAGCCCTCTCCTGAGAACACTCAAAGATGGCACTCAAACCTCTCCTCTCAAACAAAATAATGTTCTTTCCTCAAAAGCCGTCTAAAATCTACCTCTCAAAAAACTCTAGACCCTTTTATACATCAAGGGAATAGGTTACATAAGTCCAATCCCAAATTCCTCTCAAAAAAGCCCCCAAAGAAAAGTCAAACCGTGTATGACTAGGGCTGACCCATGCCGCGTGGCACAGTCGTGTGCACGACCTGACGCAGTCGTGCGCACGACTACCTGTACGCAATCTCATATTTTCGAAGAAAGACATACTGAGAAACTTGGGCTCCAGGTCGTGCGCACAACTCCCAAGTCATCTGCACGACTCTCCCAGGTCATGGGCACGACTACCTATAGGCAACTTATCTTTTTAATAAAAGACGCGTCAAAATTCTCGGGCTCCAAATCATGCGCACGACTGCTTGTAGGCAATTCCGTCTTCGTCTTCAACTGAGATATCTCTCAAATAATTCTCCACCTCGGTGAAGATTTCACAAATCTGAGCCGATCGTTCGCACTCTACTTGGACTGCATCAAAAGGGCTGCCTACATACCCGTCGCCACGGGATCGAGCCAATTGTGTTTTACTCCCTCATCTTTACTGTTTATTATGGGGGACCTAGTGAAAACTCCTTTTTAGAAGATGGTTTTAAGCTCCAGTCCATGCGGTCCGTTCATTTGAGCTTAAACGACCCCTCGAGAAAATACATTTTCTAATTAAACTTTTGTTTGACTTTTTCAATCCCTATCAAATAAACAAAATTCCCTTCTATTATCACTTGGGAAGCAAAGAATCAAGTGTTTGTACAGTGACCCCTATAGGATTTTGCTGTAGCAAAATATCAATTGGTTGTTACAATAATAATTGTAGCAATCAAAAATATACTCCATAATTATTAATTTGCTACATAGAATTAAGCTTTTGTGCTTAGCTCATATGGAGTATAGCCTCCGTCTGTATTTTTCTTCTCCCTGCATCATGAGTATGTGACCATCATCCATCCTTCGCATCAGATATTTTGACGACACCTACACAAGAGGCGTCCTCGCAACGGAGCACTTCACCTTGGCGACGAGGTCCGGAGGCACCGAGTCCATTCCGAGGTTGGTCTTTGGTTGCTCCCATCAGACGAGCGAGGATATGTTTGACAACCCCCATGTTGGTGGGATCCTGGCAATGAACAGAGGGCCCCAATCCTTCATAATGCAGCTGGGTGATCGGGCCGGGAGACGGTTCTCATACTGCCTAGTCACCATGTCATCGGAAGAGCTCAGCCACCTCCAGTTTGGCAGCGACATCGTCATCGCCCAGAACGCCCAGGTAATCCCATTCCTCCCAAGCCACAACGGCGCATACGACTTGGATCTGCTCGACATCAGCGTCAACGACCGCCGCCTGAACCTCCCGCCGCACACCTTTGCGCACCACCCCGACCACACCGGAGGCTGTTCCATCGACTCGGGGACGGCCCTCACGTTCTTGATCCGCCCGGCTTATGACGCTGTGAAGGGCAAGCTGACGAGGCACTTCGCACAATTCAATCTCAACCGATTCGACGGGAGTGATTTTGGGATGGATCTCTGCTACCACAGCCGGCAGGCCCCGACGCCTTTCCCCACCATGGTGTTACATTTCAGGGGTGCCGACCTTCGGCTTGACAGCCTGAACTTGTTCGTCATCATAAGTGAAATTCCGGGCTTCTGCTTCATGATGATGCCGTCTGATGACGAAACCATCATCGGGTCGACGCAGCAGCAGAACATCAGATTCATTTACGATCTTCAAAGACAGCAGCTCAGTTTCGCACCGGAGAATTGTGCCGGGAACTGATAGTTAGAAGGTCGATGAATAAAATGAATTGAATCGTATGTTTATTTGATGAACGAATGCGTCACAGGGGTTTGTACTAGATCATATATCCATATATGTCGCATGTTATGCATAAGATTTTTGCAGGGCCCCGCAATAAATTTCTTACAGGGCACCGCACGATCATTTGGTCGACACAATAGCAGAACATCAGATTCATATATGATCTTCGAAGACAGCAGCTCAGTTTTGCACCGAAGAATTGCACCGGAAACTGATAGTTAGAAGGTTGATGAATGAAATTGGCATGACAAAGTGACGGCTTGATCTTTTGGAACCTGATTTATGCATAAATCAGACTCAAAAGACTTCTCTCAATATTCAATGTTGGCTACCCTGGCAAGTGAATCATCACCGACCTCGAGTTTTCACTCCATCGGACGGTTGTGATGCCACTCGTGCCATGCACCGCACATTGGGTACCCTACTAGCTAGGGAAATCAGATCCCTGTGTGTCCCTGTGGTCTCCTCTCTTTCTCTCCTAAAATCCGGCTGATCCCTTTGAAACCCAATCACAGTCGTCCATGCATCCACTCTCCCTCTCTCCCAAAATCCGATCCCCTTTGAAACCGATCACAGCCTACCTCTTTTATTCCCCTTCTCTCTATAGCTGTTCACAGCCATCCGATTTGCATCAGATGGCTGTGCACCTGTGCTTTACACCGGACTGTCGGCTATGATCTATTGCATCGGATGGCTCTACACCCGATCCGACCCGGTGATCCCCTTTTGAGTTTGAGCCTGACTCTGCGCTATGCCCTACACCCGATCCGACCCGGCATAGCCCTTGCACTCGATCCGGCCCTCGTGCACTTTGCCCCGTTACGCTCTCTCTGCGGCCCTGCGCTCGAGCTACCGCTCCTCCTTCCACTCCAGCCCGCGCCCATCGGTCTTGCTGGCTGCCGGAGCCTTAAGCCGTTTGATCCGGCCACCTTGGCGTCCCGGGCCCGCCGTCCACTGCACCTTGAGCTTTGTCAGCCCGCCTTGCATTGCGCTTTGTCGATTCGTCTGTCCCATTGCCTCGCTCTGTGCCCTTGCGCCTTGGTATTTTTGCGCTCTGCGCCCTACCGATCCGCCTTGCACTTTTTGATCCTCTCTCGTTCCGGTCACACTTGTTTTGTGCCGGCCTTCTGGATCTTTTCTCGTTCCGGTCACACTTGTCTTGTGCCGGCTTTTGATCCTCTCTTGTTCCGGTCACACTTGTTTTGTGCCGGCTTTTGGCTCTTTTTCTCGTTCCGATCACACTTGTCTTGTGCCGGCTTTTGATCCTCTCTCGTTCCGGTCACACTTGTTTTGTGCCGGCCTTTTGGATCTTTTCTCATTCCGGTCACACTTGTCTTGTGCCGGCTTTTAGATCCTCTCTAGTTCCGGTCACACTTGTTTTGTGCCAGTTTTTGGATCCTTTCTCGTTCCGGTCACACTTGTCTTGTGCCGGCTTTTAGATCCTCTCTAGTTCCGATCACACTTGTTTTGTGCCGACTTTTGGATTTTTTTCTCGTTCCGATCACACATGTCTTGTGCCGGCTTTTAGATCCTCTTTAGTTCCGGTCACACTTGTTTTGTGCCGGCTTTTGGATCCTCTCTCGTTCCGGTCACACTTGTTTTGTGCCGGCTTTTGATCCTCTCTAGTTCCGGTCACACTTGCTTTGTGCCGGCTTTTGGATCCTCTCTTGTTCCGGTCACACTTGTATTGTGCCGGCTTTTGGATCCACTCTCGTTCTGGTCATTCTTGCGCCGGCTTTCGGATCCTTTTTCCTTTCCTTGGTCATGTGACCCTATCAGAGCTACGACTCTACATTCTCTCATTCTTCTATGTCTGTGATGATTGAGATCTTCTAAGAGGTGTCAAGTACTTGCTTCGGCCGGGTGCTTGCCTCCTATGAGGTCTCACGCATTCACATCTTTTCTTAGCCGCTCTCTCTCCTTTCGGCCCCCCTTTATTGCCGGCTTCCATCACCGTCGGCTTCCTCCACTCCGATCCTTAGTGATCATTGTCAATTCCCCCGGTTGACCTGCTTACAGGTTGGCCGGGTTCCCCTGGTTGTCCTGCTTGTAGGTCAATCGGGTTTCCAGGACTACTTGCTTGCAGGTCGTCCTGGCACTATCTTTACTTTTCAGCATAAAAAAAAAAGGGTTATTTGATGTAAATTTTTTTTTTTCTTTCTTTCTCCTTCATTTTATTAAGCAAACTGATGTCGGTTTATACCTTACATCAGTTTGACGGGGGGTATTAGATGTAGTGTGTTAGTATTCTATTAGTCCCACCTCGGTTGTGGTAACATAATGGTGTGCGAACTCTCTCTATATAAAAGGAGGTAGTCTTATGTAATGCAACGTGTGATCAATGAGATAATACAAGAAGATTTTCTCCCCAATCCTATTCTCTTTCCCCCTCTCTTCGTAACATCCTTACTTAACCCTGTATGTGACAACATGTGGGGGTGCCAACCATCAGGACAATCCCTTCTTGGCTAGTTAGTGACTATATCAGTAGATTCAAAGCATATCCCTCATGATTCACTTTTTTCACCATGGATTTATGGCCAGATATTTATCTATAAATCCCCCAAAGCACTGCACATAAACACACAAAACCCACACCCACTATCTACATCACTATGGCCCAAACCAGCGATCAACATCCAACTCAACTTGGCACCATCATACTCCTATCCTTCGCCGCACTCCTCTCGCCTCAAAATGCAGCAGCCGGGAAGGGCTTCAGCGTGGAACTAATCCACAGGGACTCCATCCACTCCCCCCTCTATCGCGGAAACCTCACGGATGTCGAGAGACTCCGGCGACTTGCCGGATTCGCCAAATCACACGCCCGTTGGCGGCTCCGACCCAACGAAGTGCAGATACGCCCCTCCGTTTCCCACCATTTTTGGCAGTACATGGTGAGAGTTGGCATCGGGACCCCGCCGACACTTCTTCATCTGTTTCTTGACTCCGGCGCTGACACCATATGGACTCAGTGTCCCCCGTGCGACCCCTGTTTCGAGCAGCTCCCACCCATGTATAGTCCCACTGAATCCCCGACGTACCGTGCACTCCCCTACAACCACCCCGCCTGTATACCGAGCATCAGCACCTCTGATGGCCTGTGCAGCTTTGAGAGAAGGTAATGATCCTACTCTCCATTGCAAAGTACTCCTGTTGTCGAAAAACCATGGGTACTAAGATTTATAAGTACTTTCCCGACAAATGGGTGTATACAGTATATTGCAATTACAATTTCGATTGGTGCTGATCGACATTGCAATGGCAATGGCAATGGCAATTGCAATGTCGGTTTGGGGAGAAGAAGGAAAAAGAAGGAAGATGAGGAAGGGGAGAAGAAGGAAAAAGGAGAAAAGAGGGGGCTAGGGCCGCCGGAAAGGATGGGCAGGGTAATTTGGGGATGAGATATAAGGGCTCATGTTTGTTCGAAGATGGCATCATTGTTGTGCATAGCAGAATTGGCGACCACACACGGTCGCCCAAAACAACGACACAAATAGCAAAATACATGGAGGATGCGAAGCAACCAAACAAGAACAGAGAATAAAATGCGTCCCACAAAGAACACCATAGATTTTAGGTAATTCAGTAATTTTGCCTACGTACACCGGAACGAGAGAGATCCACTGTCCAATAGAGAAGAGAGCACAATTGTTCCTCGAACCCTCTAATGAGAACACTCAAATACGGCTCTCCAATCTCTCCTCTCAAACAAAATAATGTTCTTTCCTCAAAAGCCGTCTCAAATCTACCTCTCAAAAAACTCTAGACCCCTTTATACATCAAGGGAATAGGTTACATAAGTCCAATCCCAAATTCCCCTCAAAATAGCCCCCAAAGAAAAGTCAAACCGTGTATGACTGGGGCTGACCCATGCCGCGTGGCATAGTCATGTGCACGACTTGGCGCAGTAGTGCGCACGACTACATGTACGCAGTCTCATATTTTTGAAGAAATACATACTGAGAAACTTGGGCTCCAGGTCGTGCGCACAACTCCCAAGTCATCTGCACGACTCTTCCAGGTCATGGGCACGACTACCTATAGGCAACTTATCTTTTTAATAAAAGACGCGTCGAAATTCTCGGGCTCTAGATTATGCGCACGACTGCCTGTAGGCAATTCCGTCTTCGTCTTCAACTGAGATATCTCTCAAATAATTCTCCACCTCGGTGAAGATTTCACAAATCTGAGCCGATCGTTCGCACTCTACTTGGATTGCATCAAAAAGGTTGCCTACATACCCGTCGCCACGGGATCGAGCCAATCGTCGTTCATCCAATCCCCCTCAGGAGCCAAATCACCTCAAGTGAATGATGTGAATTAAGTACAAACAGTGATGGAACTTAACCCCCATAACAACTTTGGTAAGCATATCAACTGGGTTATCCTTGGTGTCGACTTTCTTCAGCAAATTTCACCTTCCTCCAGAATCTCTCTGATAAAGTGATGTCGAACATCAATGTGCTTCGTTCGGGCATGATGAATCTGGTTCTTCGGCAAATAGATAGCGTTCATGCTATCACAATTGACCTCAATGAGGTCATGTGCTATCCCCAAGTATTCCAACAAACCCTGTAGCCAAATTGCTTTGTTTATAGCCTCTGTCGCTACCATATATTATGTCACTGTTGTCGATAATGCAACGATAGACTGTAAAGTAGATCTCTAACTCATTTGACCTCCAGATAACGTGAACACATAACCTGTAGTGGACTGACGCTTATCCAAATCACCTACATAGTCAGAGTCAATGTATCCCACACATAATTGCTTACCACTGTCATCATTCTCAAACATCAAACCAACATCTATGGTAGCAAAACTATATCGTAGAATCAGTTTCATAGTGTGCCAATATCCTCTGCCAGGATTATGCATGTATCTGCTAACTATACTCAAGCCCTATGAACTATCGGGTCTAGCACATACCATAGCATACATTAAGCTACCAACAGCACTTACATATGGAACGTGAGACATAGACTCACGCTCCTCAATAGAACTCGAAGACATAGAAGTGTTAAGTTTGAAATAAGGAGCAATAAGTGTACTCACAAAATTTGTGTTTGCGCCAATGCTGAATTTCTAGAGTACATTCTTCAAATATACCTTTTTAGACAAACAAACCATGTCCTTCGCTCTATCTCTATGAATCTCCATATCCAAAACCCTCTTGGATTCTCCTAAATCATTCATCTCAAATTCTAAATACAATTGTCGCTTTAACTTGTCGACCTCAAATTTGCTCTTGGAGGCTATAAGTGTGGGTGCAAATTTTGGCAGAGAGGTCTATGAATCACGGGACCCACCGGCCCTGCCTGGTGGGCCCGCAGAGACTTCCGCAGGACCCACCGGCCCTGCCTGGTGGACCCGCAGATACTTTCGCGGGACCCACCGGCCCTGCCTGGTGGGCCCACAGAGACTTCCACGGGACCCACCGGCCCTGCCTGGTGGGCCCACAGGGACTTCCGCGGGACCCACTAGCCCCGCTTGGTGGGCCCACAGAGACTACCGCGGGACCCACCGGCCCTGCCCGGTAGGCCCACAGAGACTTCCGCGGGACCCACCGGCCCTGCCAGGGGAATCCCCAGAGACGACGGCGGGACCCACCAGCCCTGCCTGTGGAATCCTCGAGAAACGGCAGTAGAAACCGCCATTTGCCCCAGATTCCTTTCCAGGAAATCCTATAAATATCAGAGCCTTCAGAAGAAAGAGGATCTGATTTCAAATCCAGATCCAGTTCTAAAAACCAGAGCTCTGGAATTTCAGCTTTCCACCTTCTAAATCCCCTCGATCTTCTTCTTGTCTCTGAAGAGGTCGGAGATACTTCAGTAACACTCGGCATGTCGAGGTTACTTCGAGTCAAGCAATAGTGAATTCAGGTTGCTTCCTATAGCATGAAGACGTAGGCTTCGGCTGAACTCCGAGATCATACCTTGTGTCAATTCTTCTCTGTTTGCTTACTGAAAGAGCTAACTCAAAGTCACTAAGGCACCAGCCTTCAGACCTACCTTCCAATCAACAGATCGAACAACGATCTTCGACTCAAACTTTAATTGACTGATGAGGTGAAGTCTTCGGATCGGCACGAAGATTTTTCCCCCACAATAAGCATATAATCAATGTACAAGAGTAAATAGATAAAGAAACCATCTGGTAACTTACAAAAATAAACACAAAGGTCATAGTGACTCTTGGTATATTTCTGCCCTAGTATAAATCTGTCAAATCATTTGTACCACTGTCTCCAAGACTGTTTCAACCTATAAAGCAACTTGTTCAATTTACACACTAAATCTTTATTTTTTGTAACTTTAAACCCACTCGATTGAGTTATATAGATCACTTCTTTAAGATCGCAATATAGAAAAGTTATCTTCACATCTAGCTGGACTAGTTCCAAATCTAATTGAGCTACTAAGACGAAAAGAATGCAAATAGAGGAGTGCTTTACAATTGGAGAAAATACCTCATCATAATCAATCCCCTTCCTCTGAGCGTAGCATTTGACTACCAATCTTGCCTTGTATCCCACATCTTCACCTGAAGACCCTTCCTTCATAGCATAGACTCATTCACAACATATTGCCTTATTGTCTATGGGTAACTTATAAAGTTCCTAAATCTTATTCTTATGAAGAGATTGCATCTCTTCATCCATTGCTCTCTCCCACTGCACTACCTCTGAACTATGCATATCTTCATCGATAATAGGAAGTGCATAAGCTACCACCATAATTCTAGTAAGCTATTTAGGTTTACCTATAGTTATTTTATTTCTTCTCATTGTAATGAGATCCTGAACCGGTTGAATAACTGGCTTTTGATTCTCAGTATCAGAATCTATCTTCATATCACCAAGCGCTCCATTAACTGGGTCGAAATCAATTGGAGTATCGGATTCTTGATCATCTATCAGTGTCACCTATGAAGATGGCAAGTCAAAAGTTACTGAACTCTCTAAACCATGTGAAGATGCATCAATCTCCATCCACTGCAATACCTAGTTGGTCTTCATGCACTCCACTTGTTGAGAGCTATTAGGCTTCACCATAGAATCCTCATCGAATATGACGTCTCTGCTTAGAATAATTTTTCTGTCTTTGGGATCCCACAAACATAGCTTTCTTTGATCAAGGTTCTAACTTACTCTCTTTGATAGGGAACTAAGCTGGACACCCAAATACACGAAGAAAATTATAATCTAAAGCTGCCTTACCAGACCAAACCTCCATAGGAGTTTTACCTCCAATTGCAGGTGATAGCAATCCATTAATAAGATGACATGCATATGTCAACTCCTTAGCATAAACCACCATGTCTAATGCAGCATTAAACAGCATACACCACATCTTCTCCAGCAAAGTACGGTCTATGAGTTCAATCACCATATTCTATTGCGATGTCACTCTCATGGTGAAGTGTCACTCAATACCTTCAACCTGACATACTTGCAAGAATGGATCACTCGTGTACTCACCACTATTATCTGATCTGAGTCGCATGATCTTTCTATCAGTCTGAGCCTTTATAACCTTTTCCCACCTCATGAAGATCACTAGGACTTCATCCTTATGTCGCATGGTGTACCCACATGCCTAGTAGGGCTGTGCAAAAACTGACCCGGCTGTCTAACCGAATCGAAACAGACCAAATTTTAACCGAAATAACCGAACCGAACATAAAACCTAACCGAAAACAAACCGAACCGACTAAACCGATTAAATTGGTTTCGGTTTCAGTTCCTGGGTATTGAACTTTTATTTCGGCACTATGTAAGGACACAATCATCCACTGATTTGTGACGAACTAACCATCAAGATTCAAGAGCCAAGAGCTCTATCATACCTCATATCAATCGAAACCGAACCGAAAACTGATCACACCGAACTGACAAAAATAGACCATTTCGGTTTCGATTTCGGTTTCGGTTTCGGTTTTGATTTTTGAAAACCGAAAAAAAATAAAACCGACAAAACCGACACTGAAACCGACTGACAAAACCGACGCTTACCCGTAATGCCTAGAGAAATTATCAATAAAAGACACAAAATAATATTTAACTCCTAGTGATGCATTCCTGGAAAGACCTCAAACATCCTTTTGAACATAATCAAGGGTTCCATGAGCATGATGGATAGCGGTGCTAAACTTTATCCTTGTCTATTTGCGCAGAACAAAATATTCATAGAAGTCCAACTTATAGGTTGGAGCACCCTTCAACAGTCCCTATCTCACCAACGTATGTAGAGACTTCTCTCCTGTGTATCCCAATCGTATATGCCACTGTCTGGTATTATTTGTGGCTTTCTCTGAACCTTCAAAAACATCAACATTTCCAATAGTTGTACTTTCCTTCAAGTAATATAAATTACTCTGCCTCATATTTTTCATCACGACCATTGCACCCTTTAATGTCATCAGAACCTCATTCTCAATTACTATTTTCAAGCCTTTGGATTCTAAAATACCAACAGATATGAGAATATTCTTCAATGCATGAACATATTGAACATCTTTCAACTATCTTATCATCCCATCACTCATCATAAAAATGATCGTACTCATCTCAAGTATGTGGCAAGTTTGATCGTGTCCCATCAAGACCGAGCCCATATCCAGCTTTTCAAATCTAGCAAACCATTCCCATTTGAAACAAATATGATAGATAGCACCAGTATCCAAAATTCATTTGCTAGAATCGGAATAACATATAATTGATGAAATTGCTAATAAAAAATTAGAAGTATCCGAATCATCGCAACCTGTTCTCTGTGCAATACTTGCTTTGGAAGAATTCTGGTCCTTCTTCTTCATCATCAACTTCGGATAGTCCTTCTTCTAATGCCCAATCTCGTGACAAAATTCATATTTATCTTTACCTAGACTACGACCTCTTAATTTTGATCGAAACTTTCGTTTACCACTGGATCTCTTCCGATCCTTAGATCTTTCTCTTACTGTTAGTGCCTCAAACGTCAATCCAAATGAAGACTTCTTGTCTTTCCTTCTGTACTCATGATTGACCAACGTTGCAGTCACGTCCTCATAACTCAAAGATAACTTCTCGTTGATCAAGGTCATAACAAAGTGATCATAATCCTTAAAACGGAGAAAGCTCAACAAGATCAACGATCTCTATTCATCTTTGATGATCTTATCTACATTAGCCAAATCAGCAAGAAGCTTGATAAAATTATTTATATGCTCATCAATGGAGACTCCTTTCCTCATCTAGAAGCGGTAAAGCCTCATATTCAGATGGAAACGATTTTCAAAACTCTTGGTTAAATACTTTGTCTCAAAAGTTTTCCATTTCATCTATGTAGATGTCTCGTTCATCACAAGATACTTGATATATTATGTCAAGCAGAACCTGATTAACTCCACTAGGGTTGTGATTCATCTTCTTCCACTCGTTTTCTGAGGTTTTCGTTGATTTTTCTTTCAACTCTCGGGTTTTCTCCAAATTTTGCACGTTTAGGGCATCCAAAATATCGCATCTCCACATCCCAAAAATATTTAGTTTGTACCATTGAACTTCACAATGTCAATTTTGGATTGAGGGATGTTCACGTACTGAATCGATTTCATCGAAGATTTATTCTCTAAACTTGCTATTATCCTCAAACCTTGCTATGATACTAATTAAGAGTAATTCCACACCGGAATCTAAGCTCTGATACTAATTTGTTATGGACTGCGAAATCGGCGACCACACACGATCACCCAAAACAACGACACAAATAGCAAAATACATAAAAGATGCAAAACAATCAAACAATAAGAGAGAAGAAAACATGCACCACAAAGAACACCAGAGATTTTAGGTGGTTAGGCAATCTTTTCTACGTCCACTGGCGGAACCACGAGAGAGATCGACAATCAAATAGAGAATAGTGTAAAATGGTTCATCAAACCCTCCAATGAGAACCCTCAAAAACAGCTCTCCAATCTCTCCTCTTAAACAAAATAATGTTCTCTTCTCAAAAGCTCCCTCAAATCTACCTCTCAAAAAACCCTAGACCCCCTTATAAATCAAGGGAATAGGTTACATAAGCCCATTCCTGAAATTCCCCTCAAAACAGTCCCCAAAGGAAAGTCAAACACGGCATGACTGGGGCTGACCCATGCGCAGACTTCCTGTAGGCAATTCGTTTTTTTGATGAAAGATGTGTCGACACTCTCGGGCCTCTAGGACGTGCGCACAACACTTCCAGGTCATGTGCACGACTGCCTATAGGCAGTTCCGTCTTCGTCTTCAACTGGGATATCCCTCTAGCACTCATGTGGTTCGGCCCAATCCACTC
This sequence comes from Chamaelirium japonicum, assembly GCA_947650365.1. Lineage (NCBI taxonomy): Eukaryota > Viridiplantae > Streptophyta > Magnoliopsida > Liliales > Melanthiaceae > Chamaelirium > Chamaelirium japonicum. Next base: position 82,710,695 of record OX393552.1, on the reverse strand, counting down.
TTCCTGGTTTTTGAAAAGCGGGTTGGCTTGCTGTTGTGAGAAGATAAGGATGTGAATCCCAAAGGTAACATGATCGTTGTGGGATTCAGATGATCTCAATCCGATTAATGATCAGGGATCACGATCGTCAGATCTGGTGTGGTCTCTCTTAACCTTTGATCTGATTGATGGGTGAGGATCATTAGGGTTTAACGGGTAGGCATTGACTGCCAAATAATAGAGAGAATGCGACCTTCCTCTCCCTACATGCATTGCACTTGGGAATTATTCATGAATTTTATGAATATTACACAGATTGAAGTATTTTCTATATAATCCTTCCTTATTTAAAGATAGTTGCCATCTATTTTGGGATTATTTCCGGACTGCTGAATATGTTACGATGATTCCTTTCTATCAGATATCATGACAACAACTACACGAGAGGCATCCTTTCCACCGAGCATTTCACCATGGCGACGAGGTCAGGCGGCTTTGGTTTTGGTTTTGGTTTCGGTTCCTGGGTATTAAACTTTTATTTCGGCACTATGTAAGGAAACAATCATCCACTGATTTATGACGAACTGACGATCAAGATTCAAAAGCCAAGAACTCTAGCATACCTCATATCAACCGAAACCGAACCAAAAATCGATCACACCGAACTGACAAAAATCAACCATTTCGGTTTCGGTTTCGGTTTTGATTTTTGTAAACAAAAAAAAAAAAATCCGACACTGAAACCGACCGACAAAATCGACGCTCACCCCTAATGCCTAGAGAAATTATCAATAAAAGACACAAAATAATATTTAACTCCTAGTGATGCATTCCTTGAAAAACCTCAAACATCCTTTTTGAACATAATCAAGGGTTCCATGAGCATGATGGATAGCGGTGCCAAACTTTACCCTTGTCTGTTTGCCCAGAACAAAATATTCATAGAAGTCCAACTTATAGGTTGGAGCACCTTTCAACAGTCCTTATCTCACCAACGTATGCAGAGACTTCTTTCCTGTGTATCCCAATCGTATGTGGCACAGTCTGGTATTATCTGTGGCTTTCTCTGAACCTTCAGAAACATCAACATTTCCAATAGTTGTACTTTCCTTCAAGTAATATAAATTACTCTGCCTCATATTTTTCATCACGACCATTGCACCCTTTAATGTCTTCAGAACCTCATTCTCAATTACTATTTTCAAGCCTTTGAATTCTAAAATGCCAACAGAGATGAGAATATTCTTCAATGCATGAACATATATATAGAACATCTTTCAACTATCTTATCATCCCATCATACATCTTAATAATGATCGTTCTCATCTCAAGTATGTGGCAAGTTTGATCGTGTCCCATCAAAACTGAGCCCATATCCAACTTCTCAAATCTAGCAAACCATTCCCATTTGGAACAAATATGATAGATAGTACCAGTATCCAAAATTCATTCGTTAGAATCGGAATAACATATAATTGGTGAAATTGCTAATAAAAAATTAGAAGAATCGGAATCATCGTAACCTGTTCTCTATGCAATACTTGCTTTGGAAGAATTCTGGTCCTTCTTCATCATCATCAACTTCGGATAGTCCTTCTTCCAATGCCCAATCTCGTGACAAAATTCATATTTATCTTTACCCAGACTACAACCTCTTAATTTCGATCGAAACTTTCATTTACCACTAGATCTTTCCGATCCATAGATCTTTCTCTTACTGTTAGTGCCTCAGACGTCAATCAAAATGAAGACTTCTTGTCTTTCCTTTTGTACTCATGATTGACCAACGTTGCGGTCACGTCCTCATAACTCAAAGATAATTTCTCGTTGATCAGGGTCATAACAAAGTTATCATAATCCTTAAAACGGAGAAAGCTGAACAAGATCAACGACCTCTATTTATCTTTGATGATCTCATCTACATTAGCCAAATCAGCAAGAAGCTTGATAAAATTATTTATATGCTCATCAATGGAGACTCCTTTCCTCATCAAGAAGCGGTAAAGCCTCATATTCAGATGGAAATGATTTTCAAAACTCTTGGTTAAATACTTTGTCTCAAAAGTTTCCCATATCATCTATGTAGATGTCTCGTTTATCACAAAATACTTGATATATTATGTCAAGCAAAACATGATAACCCCACAAGAGTTGCGATTTATCTTCTTCCACTCGTTTTCTGAGGTTTTCGTTGATTTTTCTTTCAACTCCCGGGTTTTCTCCAAATTCTGCACGTTTAGGGCATCCAAAATATCACATCTCCTCATCCCAAAAATATTTAGTTTTACCATTGAACTTCACAACGTCAATTTTGGATTGAGGGATGTTCACGTACTGAATCGATTTCATCGAAGATTTATTCTCTGAACTTGTTATTATCCTCAAACCTTGCTCTGATACTAATTAAGAGTAATTCCACACCAGAATCTAAGCTCTGATACTAATTTGTTATGGAATGCGAAATCGGCGACCACACACAATCGCCCAAAACAATGACACAAATAGCAAAATACGTGGAAAATGCAAAACAATCAAACAATAAGAGAGAAGAAAACATGCACCACAAAGAACCACGAGAGATATCGACAATCAAATAGAGAATAGCGTAAAATGGTTCATCGAACCCTCCAATGAGAACCCTCAAAAACAGCTCTCCAATCTCTCCTCTTAAACAAAATAATGTTCTCTTCTCAAAAGCTCCCTCAAATCTACCTCTCAAAAAACCCTAAACCCCTTTATAAATCAAGGGAATAGGTTACATAAGCCCATTCCTGAAATTCCCCTCAAAACAGTCCCCAAAGGAAAGTCAAACCGTGCATGACTGGGGCTGACCCATGCGCAGACTTCCTGTAGGCAATTCGTTTTTTTGATGAAAGATGTGTCGACACTCTCGGGCCTCTAGGACATGTGCACGACACTTCCAGGTCGTGTGCACGACTGCCTGTAGGCAGTTCCGTCTTCGTCTTCAACTGGGATATCCCTCTAGCACTCATGTGGTTCGGCCCAATCCACTCTTCCTGGTTTTTGAAAAGCGGATTGGCTTTCTGTTATGAGAAGATAAGGATGTGAATCCCAAAGGTAACATGATCGTTGTGGGATTCAAATGATCTCAATCCGACTAATGATCAGGGATCACGATCATCAGATTTGGTGTGGTCTCTCTTAACCTTTGATCTGATTGATGGGTGAGGATCATTGGGGTTTAACGGGTAGGCATTGACTGCCAATATAATAGAGAGAATGCGACCTTCCTCTCCCTACACACATTGCACTTGGGAATTATTCATGAATTTTATGAATATTACACAGATTGAAGTATTTTCTATATAATCCTTCCTTATTTAAAGATAGTTGCCATCTATTTTGGGATTATTTCCGGACTGCTGAATATGTTACGATGATTCCTTTCTATCAGATATCATGACAACAACTACACGAGAGGCATCCTTTCCACCGAGCATTTCACCATGGCGACGAGGTCAGGCGGCTCCGAGTCCATTCCAGGGGTGGTCTTCGGTTGCTCCCATCAGACGAGCAAGGACATGTTCGTAAGCCCCAAGATTGGTGGGATGCTTGGGTTGGGCAGAGGATCTCACTCCTTTGCAATGCAACTGGGTGATCGGGCCCTCGGACGACGCTTCTCATACTGCCTAACCCCCATCAGACAGGAAGGGCTCAGTTACCTCCGGTTCGGCAGCGGCATCACCATCAGCCGGAACGTCCAGGCAACCCCATTCCTCAGAACCAACAGCCACTTATACCAGCTGGATCTGCTCGACATCACCATCAACACCGGGGGGCTGCATCATCGACACTGGGACGTCCATCACGCACTTGATCAGCCCGGCTTACGACGCTGTGAAGGGAGAGCTGATGAGGTACTTCGAAGGACACGTCTCACCAGGCTCGACGGGAATGAGCTCGGGATGGATCTCTGCTACCACAAGCTGCGGGACCCGATGCACTACCCCACCATGGTGTTCCATTTCTTCGGTGCCGACCTTCGGCTGGAGACACCGAACTTGTTCTACGACTTAAGTGAAACTCTGGCCTTTTGCTTCATGATGGCACCGCATGATCACTCCACCTACTTCGGGGCGATGCAGCAGCAAAACGTCAGATTCACATATGATCTTCTATAGAAACAACTCATTTTTGTACCAGAGAATTGTGTGGGGAACTGAAAAAAGTTTGAAGGTTGATGAATAAAATTGGCATGACAATGTGACGATTGATTTGATCTTTTTCCTTTTACTCAATCGGTCGGGGTTCGCTATACAAAAAAAAAAGGGACATTTTATTCATACCCCAAAAATCTATAACTAGCCCCCCCCCCCCCCCCCCCCCCCCCCCCCTTGTCTCCCATCCATTTCACACTAACTTACACAAAAATTTAAAATATCATTTGTACCCTTATCTTATACCCCACATCCAACTAAAACCTAAAACATAACATTTTGGGCATCCACTGCAATTGGAAAGAAATTGCAGTTGAGATTCTCCCGATCGGATTCCTCCAAACAAGATCTAACCTCTCTAGCAATGGGGAAAGAAGAGAGACATCTCTCTCTCTCTCTCTCTCTCTCTCTCTCTCTCTCTCTCTCTCTCTCTCTCTCTCTCTCTCTCTCTACTCATGGGGCTTCAACATCGCAAAGGAATGGGGTATGATCAAGATGGGGCGAGTCATTTAACTGGGGTGTATTCAATGTGGGGTGTAAGAGAAAGGGTATTTTTTGTATAAAAATGGGGTTTGATCAAAGAAAACGGGGTGTGTTTAAGTTTGTTGGAAATGAGGGCTAATTACAGATTTTTGGGGTATGAATAAAATTTCCCAAAAAAAAAGGGATATTTTGAGTTACACCCCCAAGTTTACGGGCATGTTTTAACTTTAGTCCGACTTTTTTAAAAAAAATTGTGTTACCCTCCATTCTATCTCCAAGCCATCTTGTGGGCGTTAGAACAGGCTGAGCTGGTACTGAGGTGTCATCGACTTTGCTGAGGGGGCTAAAATACTGACTAAACATACCCAAAACACCCTTTAGCCTAATTTAACTTACACCCCCACCCATAAAGAGAGTAATCATGATCGTCGATCTGTACCGGATTGCCCAGTGGCTTAATCAAACGATTGGGATTATTTGGGGATGAACTCAATTTTGTGATGAACTTATCCCTAATTTTTAGGGGAAAAAAGTTGGCAAAAAAACACAACATGAGATTTTATTCCGAAATGGATTAATTGGGGATGACAGCCAAGAAAAACAAATTGGGGATGACAGCCAAACCTTTAAAGATCGATCTTTCTCTTCCATGATGGCATCAACAACGGATTAATTGGGGATGAACTCAATTATGGAGAAAAGAAGATATATATTGGGGATGAGAAGCAAAACTTTTTAGATCGTTCTTTCTGCTCCGCGATGGCTTCAACATTGAAGCCTCTACCATGATCATCGGAGAAACTCTACATTGGAAAGTAATGTGCGGGGAATTGAAAAAAGTTTGAAGGTTGATGAGTAAAATTGGCATGACAATGTGATGCATGACTTGATCTTTTCCTTTTACTAAATTGGTGGGGGTTCGCTACACAAAAAAAAAATTGGATATTTTGAGTTACACACCCAAGTTTAGGTAATAGGGATAGGTTTTGACTTCAGTCCAACTTTTTTGAAAAAAAAATTATGTTACCCCCCATTCTGTCTCCGAACCGTCTTATGGACGTTAGAATAGACTGAGCTGGCCATGGATGAGCTGAGGTGTCTTCAGCTTTGCTGAGGTGTCTAAAGTACCAACTAGACATACACGAAATACCCTTTAGCCTAATTTGACTTACACCCCCACTCATAAAGAGAGAGTAATCATGATCGTTGAACTGTACCGAACTGCCCATATATGGCTTAATTAAAATTGCTGAAATTATTTGGGGATGAACTTAGCTACAATTTTAAGGGGGAAAAAGTCCGCATAAAAACACGACATGAGCTTTCATCCCAAAATAGATTAATGGGGGATGACAGCCGAGAAAAACAAATTGGGGATGAGAAGCAAACCATTCAAGATCGATCTTTCTCTTTCAAGATCGATCTTTCTCCTCCGTGATGGCATCAACAATGCATTAATTGGAGATGAACTCGATTTTGAAAAAAAAAAAAACATATTGGGGATGAGAAGCAAAACTTACAAGATTTTCCTTTCTCCTCTAGCTATAAGGGAGCGAATCAAGATCGAACCCCTTATCTATTCGGTCAAAAACTTTTTCAAAGTCTCGCTTGATCATTGTGAGCGCGGAAAAAGATACGGGTCATCTTTATTGCGAATCACACGAGATTACAGAGTGGCCGGGACCCGGGTGGCTCGGGTGTGGCGAGTCCGGGTGTGGCGAGTCCGGGTGCGGCGAGTGTTGATCAGGAGATTGTGGGAGAGATTCTCTGGAGGGTCCGTTTGATCCGCGTCTCCACGTGGTATTTGTGCGAGATCTCTGAAGGGGTTGCTCAGGACAGAGGTCTTTACAGGGTGAGGGCTTCTTGAGAGGCTAAGGAGTATCCGCCGTTGATTTTGTCCCGTCCGTGCTTCGCGCTTTCTCGGCTAGGGAGGTTTTGGGCTTCTTTCCTCGACCTTCGTGTCTTCCTCGATCCTTGCTAGACCTCGGCGTCCTTGATCATCGGTTCGCGGCGTCGATCGTGCTTTTGGCGTCGGCTTTGGCTTTGGCTTTCGGCTTTGGCGTGGCTCTGGCGTTTGCTTTGCTTTGGCGCTTGCGCTTGAACGTAGGTGGGTAGAGGCTTGCGATGCTTTAGTTCTTCCGGACTTCGTGTCGTATCGGCTAGAACGTGCTGTGCTTTGCTCGTGACCGTCGTAGTTGCTTGGCTTTGGCATGTGCGTTGCTTTGGCGCGGGCTTTACCGGTGCGTTTGCTTTGGCTTCTTGCGTTGGCTTTGGCTTTAGCTTTGACTCGATCTTCTTCTCGAACGGCGATGGCTACTTTTTCAGGGCTTCTTTATTCTCCCGGCTTCCTCGACGGTTGTGGCATCGGCTGGCTTCTTCTCCGGGCATATTTGGCTTGATCGGAGTTGAAGGTTTCTTGTGGAGATGGTGGGTGTAGCACCGATCTCCGTGCGACGATTGTAGCGTCAGTTTTTGTTGATAAAGACGGCGAGGGTAGCACCGATCTCCGTACGACGGTTGTAGCGTCGGCTTTTGTTGATGAAGACGGCGGGGGTAGCACCGATCACCGTGCGACGGTTGTAGCGTCGGCTTTTATTGATGAAGACGGCGGGGGTAGCACCGGCTTCAAGCCTTCTTCTCCCGGCTTTCTTCTTCGTGCGAGGAGTTGATGCCTTTGTTGAAGACGACGGGTGTTGTCGGCTTCGATCTTCTTCTCCGGCCTTTGCTTATGGCGTCTTCGGAGCTGATGAAGATCGTTGGAGCAGTCGGGGTGATGACGACTCCGGGTCTTCTTCTCCAAGCTTTCTTCTTCGTGTGAGGAGTCGAAGCTTTGATCTTCGAGTGCAAGGTCTTCATGTTGATGAGGACTTGAAGGGCCAAGGATTCCCGTAGGACGTGCTTGCCGTGCCTCGTGAAGCCTTCGGTCTTCGAGAGCGAGGCTCTTTCTTTGCAGAGCCTTTGCGTCTCTAGTTTTCGACCTGGCGACGGTTGTGACGTTGGCTTCTTCTCCGTGCGTGTTTGGCTTGATTGGAGTTGAAGGCTTCTTTTGGAGATGGCGGGTGTAGCACCGATCTCTATGCGACGGTTGTAGCGTCGACTTTTGTTGATGAAGATGGCGGGGGTAGCACCGATCTCCGCACGATGATTGTAGCGTCGGCTTTTGTTGATGAAGATGGCGGGAGTAGCACCGATCTTCGCACGACGGTTGTAGCGTCGGCTTTGTTGGTGAAGACGGCGGGGGTAGCACCGATCTCCGCACGACGGTTGTAGCGTCGGCTTTTGTTAATGAAGATGGCGGGGGTAGCACCGATCTTCGTACGACGGTTGTAGCGTCGGCTTTGTTGGTGAAGACGGCGGGGGTAGCACCGATCTCCGCGCGACGGTTGTAGCGTCGGCTTTTGTTGACGAAGACAGCAGGGGTAGCACCGGCTTCAGGCCTTCTTCTCCAAGCTTTCTTCTTCGTGCGAGGAGTCGATGCCTTTGTTGAAGACGACGGGTGTTGTCGGCTTCAATCTTCTTCTCCGGCCTTTGCTTCTGGCGTCTTCGGAGCTGATGAAGATCGTTGGAGAAGTCGGGATGACGACGTCTCCGGGTCTTCTTTTCCAAGCTTTCTTCTTCGTTCGAGGAGTCGAAGCTTTGATCTTCGAGTGCAAGGTCTTCACGTTGATGAGGACTTGAAGGGCCAAGGATTCCCGTAGGACATGCTTGTCGTGCCTCGTGAAGCCTTCGGTCTTCAAGCGTTGGAGCTTCTCTTGAAGAGCCCTTTCGTCTTCAGCTTTTCCGACCTGGCGACGGTTGTGACGTTGGCTTCTTCTCCGGGCGTGTTTGGCTTGATTAGAGTTGAAGGCTTCTTTTGGAGATGGCGGGTGTAGCACCGATCTCTATGCGACGGTTGTAGCGTCGGCTTTTGTTGATGAAGACGGCGGGGGTAGCACCGATCTCCGCACGACGGTTGTAGCGTCGGCTTTGTTGGTGAAGACGGCGGGGGTAGCACCAATCTCCGCACGATGGTTGTAGCGTCAGCTTTATTGGTGAAGACGGCGGGGGTAGCACCGATCTCCGCACGACGGTTGTAGCGTCGGCTTTGTTGGTGAAGACGGCGGGGGTAGCACCGATCTTTGCACGACGGTTGTAGCGTCGGCTTTGTTGGTGAAGACGGCGAGGGTAGCACCGATCTCCGCACGACGGTTGTAGCGTCGGCTTTTGTTGACGAAGACGGCAGGGGTAGCACCGGCTTCAGGCCTTCTTCTCCAAGCTTTCTTCTTCGTGCGAGGAGTCAACGCCTTTGTTGAAGACGACGGGTGTTGTCGGCTTCGATCTTCTTCTCCGGCCTTTGCTTATGGCTTCTTCGGAGTTGATGAAGATCGTTGGAGAAGTCGGGATGACGACGACTCCGGGTCTTCTTCTCCAAGCTTTCTTCTTCGTGCGAGGAGTCGAAGCTTTGATCTTCGAGTGCAAGGTCTTCACGTTGATGAGGACTTGAAGGGCCAAGGATTCCCGTAGGACGTGCTTGCCGTGCCTCGTGAAGCCTTGGGTCTTCAAGTGTTGGAGCTTCTCTTGCAGAGCCCTTTCGTCATCAGCTTTTCCAACCCTTTGTGCCTTCCCCCACCCCTTCTATTTATAGGCAAAGGGGGGCGGTTGGGGGAGATATGGCTGAAATATTTTTTTTTCATCCGATATCTCCCCCCATAACCACCAAGATATTGTTCCTTTATCCGAGTAAACAAACTCGATCCCCTCCTTTTTAGTTGGGGTGGTTACGGGCTAGATGTGACTCGATCTTCGAAGATTGAGTTGTTATTTTTTTGCACTTTTGGATCGGATGGCGACACAACGTCATCTTGTCCATTGGATCGAGGGATCGTCGCGGATCTACGGTTGCGTAGACGTCCACGCCACCTCCCCCCGCATCGAGGCGGTTTTGATTTTTTTTCTTTTCTTTTCTTTTCTTTTCTTTTTTTCTTTTTTTTTTCTTTTTCCCTCATGGTCGGCCCAACCTCCCCATGGGGAGGGGGGCACGGTTTTCAAGAAGGGGGGGCGGTGGGCCCCCCTTTTTGTGCTCGAGTTGTGGGTCCGGTGGGACCCGTTTGCTTTGAGTTGGGTCGCGGCGCGCGAATTGAGTTTGCACGCAGGCCGAGTTCGCATACGGGTCATTCGTGTGCGGGCCCAATTTCGCAAGAAGGCCATTGTGTACGGCCGAGTTGCGCATGTGGGACGTTGTGTGTGGGCCGAGTTGCGCATGTGGGCCGTTGTGTACGGGTCAGGTTTCGCATGCGGGCCGTTGTGTGTGGGCCGGGTTTCGCATGCGGGCCGTTGTGTGTGGGCCGAGTTTCACATGCGGGCCGTTGTGTGTGGGTCATGTTTGCATCCGGGCCATTGTGTGCGGGCCAATTTCATGCGGGTCGTTATGTGCGGGTCAGGTTTGACCCGTTGGCTAATTTTGGTGCCCACAAATGCCCCCTCAAGTTCGAGTGCGCCCGCGGAAAACGTGTAGCGCTTGGACTTGACTTGCGTGTTTGCTCGGAATTTAGGTCTTTACAAGAACCCCTGCCATTTCGTTTCCCCCATCGTTTTGCTAGCGCGGGAAACAAAAGGCTTTGGCTGCTTGGAGTCAAAGACATCTTCTAGGGTTTTGTTCATCTTCCTTGTTGTCACGGATTTCCTTTGCTTCGAGGATGGCACGAATGTTGACGGCGATCGCTGCGCGGAGTCCCAGGGCAGCAAGGCAACGGGAGCGCGAGGACGGCCGCGATGCGCCTCGGCGGAGGATTGTTGCCCCTCTTCGGTGCGGGAGCGCAATGGTGGAAGCTGATTGTCGCGGCTGATGGTGGTGACGACACGGATGGCGCATCGAGCGGAGGAGACAGAGTGGTCGAAGACGCGGTAGGTTCCCTCCTTCTTCTTCTTACTCCTCTTTCTTCTTCCTTCTTTTCTTTTCCTTTTTTTTTTTTTTTTTTTTTGCTATGAAATGGTGGTTGCATCGGATCGGGATGCACTCCGGATATAGACCCCTAGATTATGGGATAGAAAATTTACCCTGTCTTTATCCCAATAACCAATTACGCCTATATATAGGGGGTTAACCATTTTCCCAATATTATTTTCCCTTTTTTTTCGTCTCTGTTTCCTTCTTTTTTTTTCTGGTTTCGGTCTCTTCTTCTCTTTTCTTTTTGTTTCTGGTTCGTACGGTACAGCAGCAGCGGTGCGGTGGCTGGGGCGCAGGCGGGTGGCAGGCTGCGGCGGCCGATCGGCGGGCGGCGGGCGCGCGCAGCCGGCTGTGGTGGCCGGGCGGCGCGCGGGTAGGCGCGAGCGGTCGGGCGGCGGGCGCGGGCCATGGTGCAGGCGCGGCGGCAGAGCGAGCCGGGCGCAGGCTCGGCGGCAGGCGGGGCGCGGGCCGGGCACGCACGGGGGGCGGTGGCGGAGGCCGGGTGAGGCGGACGGCACGGCGGTTCGGGGTCCGGCGTTGGTAGACGGTCGGTCACGAGGGTGGAGACCGGGCGCGGGGTCGCAGGCGTCGGCCGGGCGCTCACGAGGGGCGCGGTCGGGCTGGAAGCGGCACGCGGGGCGAGGCGGATGGCACGGCGGTTCGGGGTCCGGCGTGGGTAGACGGCCGGTCACGAGGGTGGAGACCGGACGCGGGGCCGGGCTGGAGTGGCTGGTGCATGGGGTCTCCTTCCCCTTTCTCTTTCTTTACTCCTTCTCTTTCTTTGTTTCTCTGTTTTGTTCTATTTTTTTTTTTTTTTTACATGCAGAGAAAGGGACGTCGCGACCCCCTGTGTGCGATGGGGTCGCGAGCCTCGTCGCATGCAGTGGGGCCACCGGGGTTTTTATTTTACGGGTCGCATGGGCTCAGGCTACAACAGCGACGACCGGGCGCGCTGCAAGCGGCGGCTGCGGGTGCCGCGTGGGCACCGGCCGGGCCGGGAGCGGCAAGGGTGGCTGCCGCGAGCGCGGGGGCAGTGTCTGGCTGGCGACTCGCGATCGGCGGGGAGCCGAGCGTAGGTGGCGGGCGATTGCGGCACGAGGAATCGAGTGCCAGGCGGCGAGCGCGACTGGGCCGGCACCGGTGCTTGCAGCGGCGGTGCTGGGACGGCGTCTTGCGGGCGGTTCACGGTCGACGGGCTTCACCCTGTTTGGGGCCTTCAATGGAGAGAGAGGTGAGAGGTGGTGGTTCCCCTCCGGTTCTACGTCCCCCCTCTTTTTTTTTTTTTCTTTTTTTTGGCGTTAGGGGGCTACAGTCCCAAACCCTCCTTTTTCGACGTGAGAGGTGGTGGCTCCCCGCCGGTTCTTGTCCCCCCCCCCTTTTTTTTTCCGGGATTTGACTTGATCTTCTGGGCTTGACTCGTGCTTTTCTCCCCTTTTCTTTTTCAGGGCTCGGTGTTACGAAAGCTTTCCGTCTTCTGGATGAATCATCGATGTCGTCTCTTACGGGAGTACGCATCTTCGTTTTCCTTTTGCGCAAGTCTTCTGTTGCCGTTACGAGAGCTTTCCGACTTCTGGATGGATCGTCGATGCGGTCTCCCACGGGAGTATGCATCTTCGTTTCCCTTTTGCGCAAGTCTTCTGCCACCGTTACGAAAGCTTTCCGACTTCTGGATGGATCGTCGATGCGGTCTCCCACGAGAGTATGCATTTTCGTTTCCCTTTTGTGCAAATCTTCTGCCACCGTTACGAGAGCTTTCCGACTTCTGGGTGGATCGTCGATGCAGTTTCCCACGGGAGTACGCATCTTTGTTCCCCTTTTGCGTGAGTCTTCTGCCACCGTTACGAGAGCTTTCCGACTTCTGGATGGATCGTCGATGCGGTCTCCCACAGGAGTATGCATCTTTGTTTCCCTTTTGCGCTAGTCTTCTGCCGCCGTTACGAGAGCTTTCCGACTTCTGGATGGATCATCGATGTGGTCTCCCACGGGAGTACGCATTTTCGTTTTCCTTTTGTGCAAGTCTTCTACCGCCGTTACGAGAGCTTTCCGACTTCTGGATGGATCGTCGATACGGTCTCCCACGGGAGTACGCATCTTTGTTCCCCTTTTGTGCGAGTCTTCTACCGCCGTACTTCGAAATAGGAAGCGTGTGTCGAAGTTGGACGAGCTTATTCTCACTGATGACGGATCTTCACGGCAGATCGTTCGACCGAGTCTGGAGTTGCCATGCAGGAGTCAGTTCCAACGGATGTTTTGGCCGCAGCTTCTTTGTCAGTTCCTATGGCGTCTTTGACAGCCGTCACGGCGATGGTTCAGGAGGCGGTTCCCGTGCTTGGGTCTTCAGGATAGGATTGCGCCTTGTCTCAGCACTCAGAGGCTTGCCAGCGAAAGTGTAGATCGCAGAGCCTTCTTTCTAAGCTTCTTTTGGATAATTGTATTGGAAGTTTATCCAGGCGATGCTCGCACCCTTCCAGGAGGAGGGTCTTGACGCTTTGAGTAGCTGGTGGGTTTCCTGGTGGATGGCTCCTTGTTTGAAGAGCATATGTGCACCCTTTTGTTGGATAGCTAGGCTCATTACTTGCAACAGGCTTCACTAGAGGAGGACGTTTCCTTGGTGTTGGCAAAGGCCGAGGAAGAGGAACGTCGACTGGAGGGGCTTCACACGTTTGCTACTGCAGACTTAGTTCGGATGCAGAAGAAGGTGGAAATTACTTGTGCATCACTTCAGAAGCTGGATTCCCTCCTTGCAAGGCAGCATGCAAAGCTGGCGACGCGTTGAACTGGTAGATCGATCGAGAAGGCTTCTGTAGCGAACCTTGCGAAGCAGCGTGCAGAGCTGGCGACGCGTCGGAAGCTGACGGCTTTTTTACCCATGGAGTTGCAGCGCGTGTAAGCTGTGGGAGGCGAGCCGCTTCGGTGCCTCTAGGACTTCAACTTGCTACTCATGCGTTGCTTCGGAAGCTGGAGTCCCATTTGGAGAAAACTCGAGCAACCGAGAAGACTTTTGCAACGGAGCTTGCAAAGCAGCGGGAGGAGCTTACGAATCGCTGAGAGCTGGTGGTTTCTTGCCTTTCGGAGTTGCACTACGTGGGTGCCCCGAGAGATGAGATGTGGCAGCGCCGGGAGCTGGTGGCTTGACGGAGGCTGACGGCTTCTCGATCCCCAGAGTTGGACTTGCGTCTTTTCTGGGCTCATTTTCTGGAATGGTGGTTTGGTTTTTTTTTGTTTGGACTGAACCTTCACAGGCTGCCTACGTACCCTACTGAGAGGGATCAAGTCACACGTAGTTCCTTTATTCTTTTTTTTTTTTTTTTTTTTGGGGCAAGGGGGGTAACCTTGCGCTAGGCAAAGTACCTTTTGAGAGACTTGCCGCTGGTAGGCAGAGTCGCCGCTGGTTCGCAGTTGTCATCCGCCTTCTTCGCTTCAATGTAGTTAGAAGTGAATATCCTCTTGACTGGAGTTTTGATGATTGCGGGAGTTTGACTGGAGCCGATGCCTCGGCGATTTGGAAGAATTTGTTCGCCAATTTTGCGAAGGCGTGCTTGAGTCTTTGTCAGGCGATGTGGTATTGCAGCTGAGGGTAGTGAACCCATATGCACCGTGCTTTTTTTGTTACGGCTGGATTTGAACATCAACTCGGTGGAGTTTTGCCCCCGAGTGTTTTCTGTCTTGATTGCGAGTCGCTCGGAGCTGGTGTACTCAGAGGACTGGGTTGAGCTCGAGGCGTGCAACAGACCATGTAACGGTAGTGTCATCTCTTGTAAAGTGATGAAGTTGGCCTCGGCGAATGATGACGCTGGTTCTTTTGCCGGAGTGGAAGGCGATTGTCCTAGCCTGCGAAGCCATTGAGATTCGAGTCGCAGGACTGAAGCAGCTTGAGCAAGCAATGGAACATGTGGCATTGAGCTTGATTTGGAGTAGAGGTGAATTTTCTGTCTCGATGCTGATGCTTCTTTGTCTTTGTGCACCGTCTAGCCAGAGGATGTCACTGGTTTTGCAAGTGGAGTGGTTTTGTCCCTCGCAGCTGCTTTGACTTTCTGGGCTCGTGGAGCTTTTGCTGGAGGAACTTCTCCAACGGGGTCTTTGACCTGGTGAAACTTGACATCGGCAAGGTGTGCTTCAGCCTCGTTGCACGGCTTACCGTTGGCGGCGGTGCTTCTCTCCATGCTTTCGATATTGGAGCTGCCTTCTTTATCGTCTTCCTGGAGCACTTGATGAACTTCCATCATGCAGCAGGAAACCTTGAAGTTTTGATCAGCTTTGAGGAAGCGATTGGGAAAGAACTCCTGGAGTGTCACCAGCTCTGGGTATGTTTGCTGGAGAAGATTTTCCGGACTTGCTGGAGGTACTTTGGACGTCTTTCTTTCTGGAGCTTCATTCTTTTCCTTGAAGGTCTTTCTTCTGGGGAGTTTTCTTGTCGTCCGATCTTGCTCGTGGTTGGCCAGACATGCTATCCTGTAGCTTGACTGTCGTGGCCTTCTCCTTCGAGGTACTATAATCCATGCTTTTTCATCAGTAAGATCTTCCTCGCCAGGGTGAAGAATTGGTGCTGTAACCAAAGGCTTTTCTTCGATCGGAAGGACTTATTCTTTTGGAGGCTCTACCAACTCATCTTCTGATCCCCAGTCGGTTGGCTTGATTTCTTTCATTGGGATCGAAGGAGGTTTGGAGTAGAAGACGTAGAAGTCGAACTTACCTGATGGCTAGTCTAGCAGGCTGACTTCAGGGTCTCTTTGCTCGTTTCTTGCTTTGAGCATATGCTGGGGCATAGCTTTGTTTAGAAGAGGGAGCGTTTGCACGAGAGGCGGTTGCCCCCAAGGCAGTGAGGATTTGGCCCTAGGCACTGCAGGAGCATACAATCGTCGTCTTCTTGGAGCTGGTTTCGCCATCGATCTTTGACAGACGATGCGCAGCCTTGCTGAAGTGCATTGTGGAGCAGTCAGTGCTGGCGGGAAGGAATCGAAGGTGATTGACGTCATATTTGACTCGACGATATCACCAAAGTCGATCTCGATCATCCCTTGCTTGGCGAGTGCCATGATCTTATCTTTGAAGACAAAGCACTTCTCGATGGGATGGCTGACCATCCGGTGGTACTTGCAGAAGAGCGGATCGTTGACTCGATGTGCTTGTTCCGCCCTTGTTGGTGGCAGAAGTTCGATCATCTTTTCTTGCATCAACTGATCGAACATGGAGGAAACTTCCGAGTCTGGGAAGGGATACTCCTTAGCTTCAAGCTCCTCGAGAGTCATCCTTGGTGGCCGTTGAGGCTGAGGAGGTGGTATGGCGGCTCCTTTGCCTTTGTCCAGCTTGCCACCGATCTTGAGTGGTTTGGAAGTCGAAGCGAGGTCGATGACGTTGACTTGCTTTGATGCCGCCGGTTCGTCCTCCTCTTCCACCTTCAGGAAGGCTTTGGCCTTTGATTCCCCATGATTTGCTAAGCTGAGCTCCATGTCGTGAGCCCGAGTCGCCAGTTCTTTGAAGGACCAAGGCTTGATCCCTTTGAGGATGTAGAGCAAGCCCCAGTGTATGCCTTGGGTGCACAACTCGATGGCCGAGTCTTCAGACAAGCGATCTCAAGAGTTTAGCGCAAGGTTTCTCCAACGATCGATGTAGTCGATCACCGGCTCATCCTTCCTTTGCTTGGTAGCAGTAAGCTCGGTCATGTTGACGATGCGCCGAGTGCTGTAGAAGCGGTTGAGGACCTCCCTCTCCATTTGATCCCAGCTGTCGATGGATCCTGGAGAAAGATCAACATACCAGTCGAAAGCATTACCTTTGAGGGTGCGAACGAACTGCTTCACCATCTCATCGCCGTATGTGCCGGCGTTGTTGCAAGTTTCGACAAAGTGGACAATGTGTTGCCTTGGATTGCCCTTCCCATCGAAGTGCTGGAACTTTGGTGGCTGGAACCCGGTAGGGAAGCGTAGCTGTTGGATCCTTATTGTATAAGGCTTTGAGTATGCCGCTGTGATTGGAGGTAGACTGCCGCCGTGGGAGCGCACCATGTCGGCCACCAGCGCTTGTATTTGCTGGACAGTCATCGTTGCTGCCGTCGGAGGTTGTGTGGCCATCGAGACTGGCACTGGAGAGATGACTTCCGTTGGCACGGGAGCCGGAGCAGCTGCTGGAGAAGCAGGAGGATGGTTGAATGCCGTAGCATCCCTTACACTTAGCCTTTGAAGCAAGGTGTTAATGTGACGATCCTTCTCCTCCATTAGTCGAGTGATTTGCGCCATGTGTTCACCCATTTGCATGACTTGGAGCTGGAGAGTGGACGGAGGATGATGACACAGGACGTCTCGATGTTGCATGCCTACATCGTCGCCATCCTCGTCGGAGACGTAGTTGCGCCGACTTGCTTCCGTTTGATGATGGACGTTTGCCCCCTGCAAAGGAGGTGCAAGGCCCACTGGAGAACCCGAATGAACTATGGGTTGGGGCTGGACCTCCCCAAATTTCTAGACTTGAATTCCCGGATCGAGGCTTGTTTCTTCATGCACCAAGGCCTCATTGGTGCTTTGGCGAGCATCTTCGGCAGTAGTTTCTGGCGTGAAGAAGTCCGTAAGAGTTTGAGTACGCCGAGTATAGACGTGTACTACCGGGGGAATGTTATCCTTCGGGTTTTCTGGATCGCCGTGTTGGAGTAGTGGAGACTCGGTGATAAGTGAGAGGCTTGTTGGAGCAAACGTATCATCGTTCGTTCCGGCCATGGCAAACTTGAAGCAACTCCTTCAAACGTACGGATGAAAGGAGAGGAGGTCCCACCGGGCGTGCCAGAAATCTGTGAGCGCGGAAAAAGATACAGGTCGTCTTTATTGCGAATCACATGAGATTACAGAGTGGCCGGGACCCGGGTGGCTCGGGTGTGGCGAGTCCGGGTGCAGCGAGTGTTGATCAGGAGATTGTGGGTGTCACGCCCCGGATCTGACTACAAGGGTAAACCAGTCAAACCCGGGGGTGATGGGGTTTTAAGGGTAAGTCAATGTTATGAGGTTGCGAGATTGATTTTATTATTTAGTCATTTATTACTAACTTATCATTAACTACTTACTAGCTGATGAGGGACGGCTTTGAGGAGAAGCCTACCAAAGAAATATTACTGATTCTGGCATTATTCAGAGCATCTAAAACATGGTTCAACAGTTATTACATAATCAACTGAAAATAATAAAACTAGTTAACACCTCTAATATCCTCCCTCGATAGCTAATCAAGCTCCTCTAGGAAGCGCCTGAGAAGGATCTATGGTACCTGAAAAGAGTGTGCAACAACGGGGTGAGTTTACTAGGTAAACTCAGTGAACCGTTAACCCTAAACTAGCTAGGATAAACCATAGTCATACCCTGCCCTTCTAGAAGTCTACGAGGGCGACAACATATACATACATATATTGTAAATAAGATAGTTCAGCTAGCTAATATGGTAGTTCTACTATGGTACAAGTACAACTAGTAAATGTAAGACAAATAAGCATCCAGATTAAAAGTATGCAACTAATCACCGAAGGTTAGTTCTACCTACTCCTAAAGTGAACCGGCAGTTTTCTAACTGGGTCTGCCAACAGAACCTGGGTCCAAATGTACCTGGAGAGCCAGAAATACCCATATGGCCATAAGGGGGCTTGGTCTTTCACCACGGGGCACTCCCACCCACCTTGCTTTTAGGGGTCATTACCCAGGGGTGGACTACTAGGCCACTAGGGGCTTTACCGCCTGCCCAACCCTGTGACCCTACCTACTTGATTCGGATTATGCACAGGCGGTGGTTCACCTCCCATCCTGTGCACTCGGGTCCCCTACCCATGCCCGTGAGTAGTGAGTCTTCCCTCTGGGAAGAGAACCTCGACTGAGGAAGTACAACAACCGGTCTCTCTACTGAGACCACCGGTCTCTCCACTGAGACCACCAGTCTTTGTTGCTCAATAGCAACTGGACTACACCACGCGACCCATGGTCACCAAACACACTCATTCAACAGAATATTAATAAATAATCAGTACATGTATCTACTTGTTTGCATGCATCCTAGTGTGAATCTAGGTTGAGTCAATCTGTTACAGCTATCAAAATATTACATATATGATTATTCAGAGGCCAGGGATAGTATGCCCACCTCCCACATGCAGTACCGGTTTCCCGCCTGCATGCATTGGACATACTATGCCACATACGGTTTTATTTATTATTTTATAGATACAACTACAATCTACTCTAACTAGAATAGAATTAATCATGTTCACCTGGAGAATGGCTCGGTAGTCCACGCTCCTCACGCCTATCGGTCCGGTGTACCGTCGAAGGAGAAACTGACCATCATGGTTTAAAATGTATAAGTTGTCACATCTATAAATTACTCAAACTAGGGTTCTAAAATGGTTGGTTTAGGGATGAGGGACCCATGGGATCCGGTCTCGCTCGAGTCCGACTTCGGTCGGAGGTTTTAGGGTCGAACCGGTGAAAACCGGCCTACGATCGGTTCAATAGGTCAAAGGGGGCTCTAGGGTCCTAAAATAGGTTTTATACATCGGCATCGATGATCTGAACACGATGCCATTGGTTTCGTTCGATTCCGAGATCGGACGAAGAATTGGCGGCTGAACCAATTTCTGGTCGGTTTACGGGTCTGGTTCAGGTGAACCAGACCGGTTCACTGCTGGGTCGGTTCTGGGTCAACAGGTCGGGTCTACAGGTCGGGTCTGATGGATCGGGTTTACTGTGCAGTCGGGTCGGGTTGCAGTGTTAATACTTTCAAAATGACCTGTAATAAAACTTTAATTACAGAATGGTCCCTGCTGTTTCTTCTATACGGAAAAACCAGTGCTCTGGTTTTTGCACGACGGCGCGGTGGCGGGGTGATCGGGTTTGAGTGCGCCGACGGTGCCCGGCCGGTCTCCCGCGTATCACCCCACGGAGGAGACACGGGAGGAGGGGACCGGAGCACCGTCGGAGTCCGGGAAGGCATTGGCCGGAGGGGTTTGCGCGGGTGGTTTGGGTTGGTTTTGGTTGCACCGGCGATCGCCGGTGGGGATTGGGTATTGGTCCTCTCGACGAGGACCGAAGGTGGGTTCGTGGTGACGTTCTCCACCCGAGTGGGCCTCGGCCAAGGGATGGAGGAAGGGGTCTCAAGTTTTGGGTTGGGTTCGGGTGGAAGAGGAGAAGAGAAGGAGGTGAGCAAACCTGGGCTCGGAGCTCGCCGGAGTTAGGGGAGGAGGCAGGGCCCGCTCTCTCTCTCCAGTCCTCTCCCTCGATCTCTCTACTCTTTCCCTCCTTCTCCCGATCTCTCTCTCTCTCTACTCCGTCCTCTCTCTCTCTCTCTTCAGTTCACGTAAAAAGGAAAGAAGGGAGGGAGCCGGTATGGTAAGTCGGCTGGGGAATCGGGTTTGTTAAGGCCTCCCCTAACAAGGAGGGGTGGTTATGGCAAGAAGATCCGGTTGTTATCATCCCGAATCCTGCCATATCCTCCCCATCCGAAATTCAAATTTTAAATCCCGGGGAGGGCGATCGAGGGGGTCTAAACCCAGCCAAAAGGTTGAAAGAAAGATTCTATGGCTGGTCGGGCTTGGTCCCGAGCCTGAACTGCGCTCGATTGGAACCCGGGTGCGAACCGTCGAATTACATGGCTGAAAAGAATAATCAGCCATAAGTCATAAACCGGAGGTCAGAAGTAGGCACGGAAGGACCCGTTGGAAAGTTCTCATCGACGCGAACACAACGGCGCTTTGTACATATTTTTCTGTCTTGTAGATCTCCCACAATAAAGGAAATACTCTGAATTTTAAAATAGCAATAACTCATTGTCCGGGTGTCGGATCGACCCTCGCTCAGGCTCGTTGAAAAGCTCTTTCAGAGCCTCACCCAACGTATCCAACCTTGCTACGATCCGATCACCCAATCTCCTGTGGTAAACCAAACAATACCGACAATGGGCTGATCATCGAAATTCTAGGGTTTTAACTACCGGGCTACCGAAACAGGCTGCGCATACACCCGATCCCTGTACGGGACACACCAATACGACGTACTCGAAAATATAGAAAAAGTGAACGTAAAACATCTCATGGGTTTACGACCCATTATTCTAGAAAAAACCCAACAAGAAAGTCTGACGGTAAAAAGACGAAAAGAGCCCTGGGAGGATTTTTATTATTCTCAAATTTAACACCTCAGGTGTTACAACCTACACACCTTAAAGAAATTTTCGTCCTCGAAAATTAGATAGAAAATAGAATCAAGCATCGAAAAGATAAGGGTACAAGTGCAACATATCAGACTCCACCTCCCATGTGGCCTCGTCCTCGCCTCGATGACTCCAAAGGATCTTGACCATTCCTGATGGTCTTAGTGCGAAGCACCCTATCCTCAGAAGCCAAAACACGGACCGGACGCTCCTCAAATGTGGCATCTGCACTGAGCTCCAAGTCCTGCCAATCCAGCACGTGTGACGAGTCCGGCATGTACCTCCGAAGCATCGACACATGGAACACCGGGTGGACTGCTGAGAGGCGTGGTGGCAGGGCCAGGCGATATGCCACCTCGCCCACTCGATCCAATATCTCGAACGGTCCCGTAAACCTCGGCGCTAGCTTCCCCCTCTTTCCGAACCGGAAGACACCACGCTTAGGGGAAACCCGTAGGAAAACATGGTCTCCAACCTCGAACTCCAGAGGTCGCCTACGAACGTCTGCATAGCTCTTCTGCCTGCTCTGAGCTGTACGAAGCCTTTCCCTGATCAGTTGTATCTTCTCCGTTGTCTCCTGCACCAACTCTGGTCCCAGAAGACTACGCTCTCCAACTTCTGCCCAACAGATAGGGGAACGACAAGGCCTCCCATATAGAGCCTCGTAAGGAGCCATGCCAATGCTCGCTTGAAAGCTGTTGTTGTATGAGAACTCCACTAGTGGCAAGTGCTCATCCCAATTACCGGCATAGTCTATAGAGCATGCCCGAAGCATGTCCTCCAAGATCTGGATGGTCCTCTCTGACTGACCGTCCGTCTGAGGATGAAAGGCCGTGCTAAAATTGAGCTGGGTCCCTAATGCAGTCTGTAAGCTCCTCCAGAATCCTGAGACAAACCTGGGGTCTCGATCTGAGACTATGCTCACCGGAATCCCGTGCAACCGAACTATCTCTGCTATGTAGAGTCTGCTCAGCTCAGGTAGGGAAAAAGTAATCCTGACTGGAAGAAAGTGGGCAGACTTGGTCAGTCTGTCCACAATCACCCATACTGAATCATGCCTCCTCCTGGTCGGCGATAATCCTGAAACAAAATCCATCGTGATGTGCTCCCACTTCCACTCAGCCACTGGAAGCGGATGAAGGGGTCCTGCAGGTTTCTGGTGCTCTGCCTTAACTTGCTGACATGTTAGGCACTTTGCTACGAACTCAGCTACGTCTTTCTTCATCCCGTTCCACCAGAACTGATTCTTCAAGTCCCGATACATCTTGGTACTTCCAGGGTGTACCATGTATCGAGAGCGATGTGCCTCTGCAAGGACTTTCTCTCGGACCTCCTGGATCTTCGGTAGACACAACCTTCTTTTGTACCTTAGCCCACCTTCAGAGTCGAGCGACCAGTCTTCCACTGCCTCTCCTCCAATCAATCGAGAGCGCATCTCTTCCAACTCCTCATCCTCAGCCTGAGAGTCTATCACTTGCTTGATCAAGGTAGGCTGAGCCCGGATACTGAACAATCGGTTACCTGAGGGCTCTCCTCTCAATATCAGGTCATACCCTTCCACAGCTATAAGAAACTCATGCCTGTCAGCTATCAGCCGTGATAGTTTGCTCTTGAACTTTCTGCTGAGTGCATCTGCCACCACATTAGCCTTCCAAGGGTGATAGAAGAAGTTGTAGTTGAAGTCCTTCAAGAAGTTGTAGGGTTCTAAAATGGTTGGTTTAGGGATGAGGGACCCATGGGATCCGGTCTCGCTCGAGTCCGACTTCGGTCGGAGGTTTTAGGGTCGAACCGGTGAAAACCGGCCTACGATCGGTTCAATAGGTCAAAGGGGGCTCTAGGGTCCTAAAATAGGTTTTATACATCGGCATCGATGATCTGAACACGATGCCACTGGTTTCGTTCGATTCCGAGATCGGACGAAGAATTGGCGGCTGAACCAATTTCTGGTCGGTTTACGGGTCTGGTTCAGGTGAACCAGACCGGTTCACTGCTGGGTCGGTTCTGGGTCAACAGGTCGGGTCTACAGGTCGGGTCTGATGGATCGGGTTTACTGTGCAGTCGGGTCGGGTTGCAGTGTTAATACTTTCAAAATGACCTGTAATAAAACTTTAATTACAGAATGGTCCCTGCTGTTTCTTCTATACGGAAAAACCAGTGCTCTGGTTTTTGCACGACGGCGCGGTGGCGGGGTGACCGGGTTTGAGTGCGCCGGCGGTGCCCGGCCGGTCTCCCGCGTATCACCCCACGGAGGAGACACGGGAGGAGGGGACCGGAGCACCGTCGGAGTCCGGGAAGGCATTGGCCGGAGGGGTTTGCGCGGGTGGTTTGGGTTGGTTTTGGTTGCACCGGCGATCGCCGGTGGGGATTGGGTATTGGTCCTCTCGACGAGGACCGAAGGTGGGTTCGTGGTGACCATGGGTCGCGTGGTGTAGTCCAGTTGCTATTGAGCAACAAAGACTGGTGGTCTCAGTGGAGACAGGATGGGAAAGCTCAGTATCAAACACTGAAGACAGAAAGACCTGAATCTCCGGCAGAGGAGATGGAGACAGGATGGGAAAGCTCCTGAAGGACTTTCAAACACTGAAGCCGCCTACCTTCAGGGGTGATCCTAACCCAGTGGAGGCCGACAGGTGGTTGAAGCAGATCGTCAAGGCGCTGGATGCTCTAGAGGTGGTCGGTGAGAGGAGAGTCACATTGGCCTCTTATCAGCTAGAGGCAGAGGCAGATTTCTGGTGGGACCATGTCCAAAGGTCCCGAGGAGAGAACCAGACGGCTATGACCTGGGCAGAGTTCGAAGAGGTCTTCCGGGAGAAGTACTTTCCAGAAAGTGTTAGAGATCAGATGGAGCAGAAATTCTTAGACCTGTACCAGGGCAACGAAAGTGTTGCCCAGTACGAGGCCAAGTTTGACGAGCTTTCTCGCTACGCTCCATACCTGGTGGCCACTGAGGAGCGCAAGGCAAGGAGATTTGAGCGAGGTCTGAAGCCCGGATTGAAGAGCAGGATTGAAGTATTGAGACTGAAGACCTACCGCGAGGTGGTGGACCGAGCTTTAGTGGCAGAGCGAGGCCAGGAGGAGACCAGGATATTTCATGAGAAACGGGGAGGTGGTAGTAGTAGCAGGAGCGATCATGGGTTTCATTCCAAGAAGCCCAGAGTTCAGGAGGCTCCTCCTCGTCAGCAGCAACACCACTCCCAGGGTCCCCCAGCTTCTCAGGGTCCCAAGTGCTTTAGATGTGGCACGTATGGCCATGTCAGGCGTGATTGCACTCGTCGTCCTTCGCAGCAGCAGCAGCCAGCCCTACCTGCCCTGCCATATCACCCTCGCCCAGCTTTGACGTACCATCCCCAGCCCCAGCATAAGGCGCCTCAGCATCAACAGGGTTCCCGACCTTACCACCCTCCCCAACCGCAGCCACTTCAGCAGAGGCCTCAGGCTCGCCAGGGAGGAGGTAGTCAGCAGACGCATGGTCGAGCCTATGCACTCATCAGCCAGGATGCTAGAGCTTCTGGGTCTACCATAGAAGGTAAGCCTAGAACCCCTTTTAGTGTAGATTTACTTTTGCTTAGCCAGTAGTTTGCCTTCTTTTGCTTGCATAACTAGGATGAGTAGATTCTTATAACGTGCACTACTACTTAGGTGTCCTTCCTGTTTTCACCACTCTGGCATGAGTCATGTTCGACACTGGATCGACACACTCCTACATAGTCCCTACCTTTGTAGCTACCTTGGGGCTAGAGTCGGAACCACTCGGTTATGCTCTGTCGGTGTTTTGTAACATCCGCCCCAAACACACAAGATATTGTCCGCTTTGCCCATGCCCGCACGAGAACTTCCCAGGGAGGTCACCCATCCTGGTACTACTCTCGCCCGAGCACGCTTAACTACGGAGTTCTTACGAAATCCGTAGCGGCGCACGGCTTTAAAACGCGTCTTCTATGTTTGGGAGGGGAAATTATATAAGCAGCTCAGGATCTCCTTCTCTCCAGGCGATGTGGGGCTAACTCATGATCTTGTACACCTCACCTCACCTCACCTCACCTCATCCATCTTGGCATTCCCGCCTCAGGAGTCTTGGCTCTTGACTATTGGCCTATTGGATCTTGGTCGTCACAATCCACCCTCCTCAGGGCTACACGTCCTCGTGTAGGGTTAGACCCCCCATAGCGAGGAGAACCGGCTCTGATACCATTTTGTCACGCCCAGGATCTGACTACAAGGGTAAACCAGTCAAACCCGGGGGTGATGGGGTTTTAAGGGTAAGTCAATGTTAAGAGGTTGCGAGATTGATTTTATTATTTAGTCATTTATTACTAACTTATCATTAACTACTTACTAGCTGATGAGGGACGGCTTTGAGGAGAAGCCTACCAAAGAAATATTACTGATTCTGGCATTATTCAGAGCATCTAAAACATGGTTCAACAGTTATTACATAATCAACTGAAAATAATAAAACTAGTTAACACCTCTAATATCCTCCCTCGATAGCTAATCAAGCTCCTCTAGGAAGCGCCTGAGAAGGATCTATGGTACCTGAAAAGAGTGTGCAACAACGGGGTGAGTTTACTAGGTAAACTCAGTGAACCGTTAACCCTAAACTAGCTAGGGTAAAACATAGTCATACCCTGCCCTTCTAGAAGTCTACGAGGGCGACAACATATACATACATATATTGTAAATAAGATAGTTCAGCTAGCTAATATGGTAGTTCTACTATGGTACAAGTACAACTAGTAAATGTAAGACAAATAAGCATCCAGATTAAAAGTATGCAACTAATCACCGAAGGTTAGTTCTACCTACTCCTAAAGTGAACCGGCAGTTTTCTAACTGGGTCTGCCAACAGAACCTGGGTCCAAATGTACCTGGAGAGCCAGAAATACCCATATGGCCATAAGGGGGCTTGGTCTTTCACCACGGGGCACTCCCACCCACCTTGCTTTTAGGGGTCATTACCCAGGGGTGGACTACTAGGCCACTAGGGGCTTTACCGCCTGCCCAACCCTGTGACCCTACCTACTTGATTCGGATTATGCACAGGCGGTGGTTCACCTCCCATCCTGTGCACTCGGGTCCCCTACCCATGCCCGTGAGTAGTGAGTCTTCCCTCTGGGAAGAGAACCTCGACTGAGGAAGTACAACAACCGGTCTCTCTACTGAGACCACCGGTCTCTCCACTGAGACCACCAGTCTTTGTTGCTCAATAGCAACTGGACTACACCACGCGACCCATGGTCACCAAACACACTCATTCAACAGAATATTAATAAATAATCAGTACATGTATCTACTTGTTTGCATGCATCCTAGTGTGAATCTAGGTTGAGTCAATCTGTTACAGCTATCAAAATATTACATATATGATTATTCAGAGGCCAGGGATAGTATGCCCACCTCCCACATGCAGTACCGGTTTCCCGCCTGCATGCATTGGACATACTATGCCACATACGGTTTTATTTATTATTTTATAGATACAACTACAATCTACTCTAACTAGAATAGAATTAATCATGTTCACCTGGAGAATGGCTCGGTAGTCCACGCTCCTCACGCCTATCGGTCCGGTGTACCGTCGAAGGAGAAACTGACCATCATGGTTTAAAATGTATAAGTTGTCACATCTATAAATTACTCAAACTAGGGTTCTAAAATGGTTGGTTTAGGGATGAGGGACCCATGGGATCCGGTCTCGCTCGAGTCCGACTTCGGTCGGAGGTTTTAGGGTCGAACCGGTGAAAACCGGCCTACGATCGGTTCAATAGGTCAAAGGGGGCTCTAGGGTCCTAAAATAGGTTTTATACATCGGCATCGATGATCTGAACACGATGCTACTGGTTTCGTTCGATTCCGAGATCGGACGAAGAATTGGCGGCTGAACCAATTTCTGGTCGGTTTACGGGTCTGGTTCAGGTGAACCAGACCGGTTCACTGCTGGGTCGGTTCTGGGTCAACAGGTCGGGTCTACAGGTCGGGTCTGATGGATCGGGTTTACTGTGCAGTCGGGTCGGGTTGCAGTGTTAATACTTTCAAAATGACCTGTAATAAAACTTTAATTACAGAATGGTCCCTGCTGTTTCTTCTATACGGAAAAACCAGTGCTCTGGTTTTTGCACGACGGCGCGGTGGCGGGGTGACCGGGTTTGAGTGCGCCGGTGGTGCCCGGCCGGTCTCCCGCGTATCACCCCACGGAGGAGACACGGGAGGAGGGGACCGGAGCACCGTCGGAGTCCGGGAAGGCATTGGCCGGAGGGGTTTGCGCGGGTGGTTTGGGTTGGTTTTGGTTGCACCGGCGATCGCCGGTGGGGATTGGGTATTGGTCCTCTCGACGAGGACCGAAGGTGGGTTCGTGGTGACGTTCTCCACCCGAGTGGGCCTCGGCCAAGGGATGGAGGAAGGGGTCTCAAGTTTTGGGTTGGGTTCGGGTGGAAGAGGAGAAGAGAAGGAGGTGAGCAAACCTGGGCTCGGAGCTCGCCGGAGTTAGGGGAGGAGGCAGGGCCCGCTCTCTCTCTCCAGTCCTCTCCCTCGATCTCTCTACTCTTCCCCTCCTTCTCCCGATCTCTCTCTCTCTCTACTCCGTCCTCTCTCTCTCTCTCTTCGGTTCACGTAAAAAGGAAAGAAGGGAGGGAGCCGGTATGGTAAGTCGGCTGGGGAATCGGGTTTGTTAAGGCCTCCCCTAACAAGGAGGGGTGGTTATGGCAAGAAGATCCGGTTGTTATCATCCCGAATCCTGCCATATCCTCCCCATCCGAAATTCAAATTTTAAATCCCGGAGAGGGCGATCGAGGGGGTCTAAACCCAGCCAAAAGGTTGAAAGAAAGATTCTATGGCTGGTCGGGCTTGGTCCCGAGCCTGAACTGCGCTCGGTTGGAACCCGGGTGCGAACCGTCGAATTACATGGCTGAAAAGAATAATCAGCCATAAGTCATAAACCGGAGGTCAGAAGTAGGCACGGAAGGACCCGTTGGAAAGTTCTCATCGACGCGAACACAACGGCGCTTTGTACATATTTTTCTGTCTCGTAGATCTCCCACAATAAAGGAAATACTCTGAATTTTAAAATAGCAATAACTCATTGTCCGGGTGTCGGATCGACCCTCGCTCAGGCTCGTTGAAAAGCTCTTTCAGAGCCTCACCCAACGTATCCAACCTTGCTACGATCCGATCACCCAATCTCCTGTGGTAAACCAAACAATACCGACAATGGGCTGATCATCGAAATTCTAGGGTTTTAACTACCGGGCTGCCGAAACAGGCTGCGCATACACCCGATCCCTGTACGGGACACACCAATACGACGTACTCGAAAATATAGAAAAAGTGAACGTAAAACATCTCATGGGTTTACGACCCATTATTCTAGAAAAAACCCAACAAGAAAGTCTGACGGTAAAAAGACGAAAAGAGCCCTGGGAGGATTTTTATTATTCTCAAATTTAACACCTCAGGTGTTACAGTGGGAGAGATCCTCTGGAGGGTCCCGTTGATCCGCGTCTCCACGTGGTATTCATGCGAGAGCTCTGAAAGGGTTGCCCAGGACAGAGGTCTTTACAGGGTGAGGGTTTCTTGAGAGGCTAAGGAGTATCCGCCGTTGATTTTGTCCCGTCCGTGCTTCGCGCTTTCTCGGCTAGGGAGGTTTGGGGCTTCGTTCCTCAACCTTCGTGTCTTCCTCGATCCTTGCTAGACCTCGGCGTCCTTGATCGTCGGTTCGCGGTGTCGATCGTGCTTTTGGCGTCGGCTTTGGCTTTGGCTTTCGGCTTTGGCGTGGCTCTGGCGTTTGCTTTGCTTTGGCGCTTGCGCTTGAACGTAGGCGGGTAGAGGCTTGCGATGCTTTAGTTCTTGCGGACTTCGTGTCGTATCGGCTAGAACATGTTGTGCTTTGCTCGTGACCATCGTAGTTGCTTGTCTTTGGCGCGGGCTTTACCAGTGCGTTTGCTTCGGCTTCTTGCGTTGGCTTTGGCTTTAGCTTTGACTCGATCTTCTTCTCGAATGGCGATGGCTACTTTTTCAGCGCTTCTTTATTCTCCCGGCTTCCTCGATGGTTGTGGCGTCGGCTGGCTTCTTCTCCGGGCGTATTTGGCTTGATCGGAGTTGAAGGTTTCTTGTGGAGATGGTGGGTATAGCACCGATCTCCGTGCGACGGTTGTAGCGTCGGCTTTTGTTGATGAAGACGGCGGGGGTAGCACCGATCTCCGTACGATGGTTGTAGCATCGGCTTTTGTTGATGAAGATGGCGGGGGTAGCACCGATCTCCGTGCGACGGTTGTAGCGTCGGCTTTTGTTGATGAAGACGGCGGGGGTAGCACCGGCTTCAGGCCTTCTTCTCTCGGCTTTCTTCTTCGTGCGAGGAGTTGATGCCTTTGTTGAAGACGACGGGTGTTGTCAGCTTCGATCTTCTTCTCCGGCCTTTGTTTATGGCGTCTTCGGAGCTGATGAAGATCGTTGGAGCAGTCGGGGTGATGACGACTCCGGGTCTTCTTCTCCAAGCTTTCTTCTTCGTGCAAGGAGTCGAAGCTTTGATCTTCGAGTGCAAGGTCTTCACGTTGATGAGGACTTGAAGGGCCAAGGATTCCCGTAGGACGTGCTTGCCATGCCTCGTGAAGCCTTCGGTCTTCGAGAGCGAGGCTCTTTCTTTGCAGAGCCTTCGTGTCTCTAGTTTTCGACCTGGCGACAGTTGTGACGTTGGCTTCTTCTCCGGGCGTGTTTGGCTTGATTGGAGTTGAAGGCTTCTTTTGGAGATGGCGGGTGTAGCACCGATCTCTATGCGACGGTTGTAGCGTCGGCTTTTGTTGATGAAGATGGCAGGGATAGCACCGATCTCCGCACGACGGTTGTAGCGTCGGCTTTTGTTGATAAAGATGGCGGGGGTAGCACCGATCTTCGCACAACGGTTGTAGCGTCGGCTTTGTTGGTGAAGACGGCGGGGGTAGCACCGATCTCCGCACGACGGTTGTAGCGTCGGCTTTTGTTGATGAAGATGGCGGGGGTAGCACCGATCTTCGTACGACGGTTGTAGCGTCGGCTTTGTTGGTGAAGACGGCGGGGGTAGCACCGATCTCCGCGCGACGGTTGTAGCGTTGGCTTTTGTTGACGAAGACGGCAGGGGTAGCACCGGCTTCAGGCCTTCTTCTCCAAGCTTTCTTCTTCGTGCGAGGAGTCGACGCCTTTGTTGAAGACGACGGGTGTTGTCGGCTTCGATCTTCTTCTCCGGCATTTGCTTCTGGCGTCTTCGGAGCTGATGAAGATCGTTGGAGAAGTCGGGATGACGACGACTCCGGGTCTTCTTCTCCAAGCTTTCTTCTTCGTGCGAGGAGTCGAAGCTTTGATCTTCGAGTGCAAGGTCTTCACGTTGATGAGGACTTGAAGGGCCAAGGATTCCCGTAGGACATGCTTGCCGTGCCTCGTGAAGCCTTCGGTCTTCAAGCGTTGGAGCTTCTCTTGCAGAGCCCTTTCGTCTTCAGCTTTTCCGACCTGGCGACGGTTGTGACGTTGGCTTCTTCTCCGGGCGTGTTTGGCTTGATTGGAGTTGAAGGCTTCTTTTGGAGATGGCGGGTGTAGCACCAATCTCTATGCGACGGTTGTAGCATCGGCTTTTGTTGATGAAGACGGCGGGGGTAGCACCGATCTCCGCACGACGGTTGTAGCGTCGGCTTTGTTGGTGAATACGGTGGGGGTAGCACCGATCTCCACACGACGGTTGTAGCGTCGGCTTTATTGGTGAAGACGGCGGGGGTAGCACCGATCTGCACGACGGTTGTAGCGTCGGCTTTGTTGGTGAAGACGGCGGGGGTAGCACCGATCTCCGCACGACGGTTGTAGCGTCGGCTTTGTTGGTGAAGACAGTGGGGGTAGCACCGATCTCCGCACGACGGTTGTAGCGTCGGCTTTTGTTGACGAAGACGGCAGGGGTAGCACCGGCATCAGGCCTTCTTCTCCAAGCTTTCTTCTTCGTGCGAGGAGTCGACGCCTTTGTTGAAGACGACGGGTGTTGTCGGCTTCGATCTTCTTCTCCGGCCTTTGCTTATGGCTTCTTCGGAGTTGATAAAGATCGTTGGAGAAGTCGGGATGACGATGACTCCGGGTCTTCTTCTCCAAGCTTTCTTCTTCGTGCGAGGAGTCGAAGCTTTGATCTTCGAGTGCAAGGTCTTCACGTTGATGAGGACTTGAAGGGCCAAGGATTCCCGTAGGACGTGCTTGCCGTGCCTCGTGAAGCCTTGGGTCTTCAAGCGTTGGAGCTTCTCTTGCAGAGTCCTTTCGTCATCAGCTTTTCCGACCCTTTGTGCCTTCCCCCACCCCTTCTATTTATAGGCAAAGGGGGGCGGTTGGGGGAGATATGACTGAAATCTTTTTGTTTCATCCGATATCTCCCCCCATAACCACCAAGATATTGTTCCTTTATCCGAGGAAACAAACTTGATCCCCTCCTTTTTAGTTGGGGTGGTTACGGGCTAGATGTGACTCGATCTTCAAAGATTGAGTTGTTATTTTTTTGCACTTTTGGATCGGATGGCGACACAACGTCATCTTGTCCGTTGGATCGAGGGATCGTCGCGGATCTACGGTTGCGTAGACGTCCACGCCACCTCCCCCCGCATCGAAGCGGTTTTGATTTTTTTTTCTTTTCTTTTCTTTTCTTTTCTTTTTTTCTTTTTTTTTTCTTTTTCCCTCATGGTCGGCCCCACCTCCCCATGGGGAGGGGGCACGGTTTTCAAGAAGGGGGGCCGGTGGGCCCCCCTTTTTGTGCTCGAGTTGCGGGTCCGGTGGGACCCGTTTGCTTTGAGTTGAGTCGCGGCGCGCGAATTGAGTTTGCACGCGGGCCGAGTTCGCATGCGGGCCATTCGTGTGCGGGCCCAATTTCGCAAGAAGGCCATTGTGTATGGGCCGAGTTGCGCATGTGGGCCGTTGTGTGTGGGCCGAGTTGCGCATGTGGGCCGTTGTGTGCGGGTCAGGTTTCGCATGCGGGCCGTTGTGTGTGGGCCGGGTTTCGCATGCGGGCCGTTGTGTGTAGGCCGAGTTTCACATGCGGGCCGTTGTGTGTGGGCCATGTTTGCATCCGGGCCATTGTGTGCGGGCCAATTTCATGCGGGCCGTTGTGTGCGGGTCGGGTTCGACCCGTGGGCTAATTTCGGTGCCCACAATCATCACCCCTTCACCTCAGGAATAAAAACGGTCAAAATTGGTTTCCTATGTTGAAGCCACGCTATCCAGAATGTTCCTCCCTTTAATATATGATGATTGTGAATTGTGAACTAAATCATCCATGACTCTAGCTAGCCTATTAGTGAGCATCTTGGTGATGATTTATATGATGAAGGCAGTGGATGTCATTCCAGCAAATGAGTAACCCACCAACTGAGCCGATTGAGTCACTAGAGACCCACTTGTTGGGGAAACCGTTACCCAACTAGGAATAAAGCCCTTAACTTAGTCACCCTGAACCACGGTATCACCCTGGTTCGGGGTCCGGCCATCGACACCTGTTATTTTCATCCCCATGGACGGTTTCGGATTGTGGATATCTACAAGGCACCGGGTGAACCCCAGCGATCTCCCATCGTAAGGGCCGGATAATCAAATGGGTGGGGACAAGTGTCGATGGTTGGACCTGATACCGTGTTTCGGGGCGACTATTTTAAGCCATTCGAACGAGAAAGGAAGTCAGTACAATTGTACTCCACATTATGCCCATTAAAATGGACAATTGTCCAATCGCAGTGTGCCATGTCATCCATTTTAAGGGGTATAAAGGGAAAGGGAAGCCCAGTAGCAAATGTAGACCCCATTATGCCTCTTTAAATGGACGACATTGCACACTACGATTGGGCGGCTGGTCGAAAGAATGCGAAATAGAAAGAAAAGTAGAATTGTGTCCAATGGTCCTATTTATAAAATAGGCCTCGGCCTATGCAGGACAATTGGACCTCGTGTTGTCCTCATTTATGGGCTCTATTAATCAAGCCCAGAAAACTGTGTTCGCACGAGTTAGTGAAGTGCACCTTGATGGACAGTTTAATCCCCACCTGATAGGCCTATTAATCTGGCCCTTTGGAGAGGGTAACCTGTCCAGCCCGACCCTCCAAAGCCCTCTAAAGCCCTGCCCACCAAGGACCTGAGGGTCGGGCCGGATCCATTTTCATAAACCATCCAAGATGAAGGCGTGGCTAGGGAAACCTATGACCTGGCCATGCTAGGCCCCACCAACATATACATAAATTATATAATATATATAACACTTATTAAGGAACTAAATCAATGACTAAGTGGGACTAATCAGTAATTAATCGGTCACTCACTGTAACCCTATAGGAATTGGAGTTATCAAGTTTGGATCTAGACCGAACAACCCCTCGTTCTCTGAGAGGTATTCTCTAACACTTATTAAGGAGCTAAATCAATGAACATATGTTTATCTATCCCCCATGATTCACTTCTTCACCATGGATTTATAGACAGACATTTATCTATAAATCCACCAAAGCACTACACATAAACACACAAAACCCACACCCACTATCTACATCACTATGGCCCAAACCGGCTATCAACATCCAACTCAACTTGGTGCCATCATACTCCTATCCTTTGTCGCACTCCTCTCGCCTCAAAACGCAGCAGCCGGGAAGGGCTTCAGCTTGGAACTAATCCACAAGGACTCCATCTACTCCCCCCTTTATCCCGGAAACCTCACGGATGTCGAGAAACTCCGGCGACTTGCCGGATTCGCTGAATCACATGCCCGCTGGCGGCTCCGACCCAACGAAGTGCAGATACGCCCCTCCGTTTCCAACCATTACTGGCAGTACATGGTGAGAGTCGGCATCAGGAGCCCGCCGATCCTTCTTCATTTGTTTCTTGACTCCGCCTCCAGCACCATATGGACTCAATGCCCCCCGTGCGACCCCTGCTTCTTGCAGTTCCGCCCATGTACAGGCCCTCTGAATCCTCGACGTACCACGCACTCCCCCACCACCACCCCCTCTGTATACCGCCCACTCGCACCTCCGATGGTCTGTGCAGCTTTGAAAGAAGGTAATGATCCTACACTCCATTGCAAAGTACTCATGTTGTCGAAAAAACATGGATCCTAAGAATGAGAAGTACTTCCACGACAAATGGGTGTGTACGCAAATGTACTCACTTAGAGGGTCTGTAATGGCACCCTCCATAACTCCAAGTACCTCAGCCCCTAACCTTCAGCCATCCCTTTCCCCTCCGCCCTCGTTGCCCTTTGTTGCTCCATCACCACCCACCACCACCTCCCTCCTTCTCTATCACCACCACCTCGTCCTCCTCTTCCTCTTCTTCTTCCCTGTTAAAAATTTTATCCCACTTTGAAGATGTCGGCACCTATATAGACCTACATCGACATTGCAATGTCGGATGGAAACCCCCAACATTGGCGTTGGAGAAGGGGATGATTGTCAGTTCGGTGATTGGCAACCGAAAAAGGAGGGATGATTGTCAGAAGGGGATGATTGTCAGTTCGGTGAGTGGCTACCGAAAAAGGGGGTGAAATAGAAAAGCTCATGTGTGCTCAAAGATGACCTCATATGGTTCAGCCCAATCCACTCTTTCTGGTTTTTGAAAGTTGGGTTCGGCTTGTTGTCGTGAGAAGATAAGGATGTGAATCCCCAAGGTAATGTGATTGTTGTGGGATTCAGATGATCTCAATCCCTGATCAGGGATTGCGACCATCGGATTTGGTGTGGTCTCTCTTAACCTCTGATCTAATTAATGGGTGATGATCATTAGGGTTTAACGGGTAGGCACAGACTGCCTATATAATAGAGAGAATGCGTCCCTCCTCTCCCTACACGCATGTATGAGCACCCCGTCGAGAAGCGAGAGGCAGAGAGGAGAAGACTACTCCATTCGGAAAACGATCATCCACCCATGAAGCACGTTGGTCAGAAAATGATTATCCTCCCATAAAGCACGTTGGTATGAATCGCCTTTCTCGATCTAGAATAGACCTAGATCTTAGCATGGAACAATACAACTCCTTAGGACAAAGTATTAAACTTTGGGGGTCACCGAAATTAGAACAATACAACTCCTTAGTGCATTTAAATTATACATATATAGTTACAGTCTATTTTGGGATTCTAGTAGGAATCATATTATGGGTCTTTTTTTTTGAGAGGGAGAAGATGACATCCCTATATGGGATGGAGTTAGGCAGACCTCAACCTGTGTATTATAAAAATAAATAACATACATATTACATAATACTGAACTCAAAAGAGTTGAGTGTTATACATACCCAAAACACAATAAAACATGTGGATTATGGGTCTTAGCCAAACGATTTTTAACCTAGAATCGGATTCCCGTCAGAAGCTGAAACGATTCCTGAGCTGTGGAATCAAATCCAAACAAGGGTTGAATATGTAACTATGATTCCTTTCCATCAGCTATCATGACAACAGCTACACGAGAGGCGTCCTTGCCACCGAGCATTTCACCATGGCGACGAGGTCCGGCGGCTCTGAGTCCATTCCAGGGGTGGTCTTCGGTTGCTCCCATCAGACGAGCGAGGACATGTTTGGAAACCCCAAGATTGGTGGGATGCTTGGGTTGGGCAGAGGACCACACTCCCTTGTAATGCAACTGGGTGGTCGGACCCTCCGACACTTCTCATACTTCCTAACCCCCATCAGACAGGAGGGGCTTCGTTACCTCCGGTTCGGCAGCGACATCAGCATCAGTCGGAACGCACAGATAACCCCATTCCTCAGAACCAACAGCCACTTATACCAGCTGGATCTGCTAGACATCACTGTCAACGACCGCCGCTTGAATCTCCTGCCAGGCACCTTCGTGCTCTGCCCCGACGACATCGGGGGCTGCATCATCGACACGGGGACGTCCACCACGCACTTGATACGCCCGGCTTACGACGCTGTGAAGGGGGGGCTGATGAGGCACTTCGAAGGACATGATCTCACCAGGTTCGACGAGAGTGAGCTTGGGATGGATCTCTGCTACCGCAAGCGGCGGAACCCGATGCACTACCCCACCATGGTGTTCCATTTCAGGGTGCCGACCTACGACTTGAGACCCTGAACTTGTTCTACACCTTAAGGGAAACTTCGGCCTTCTGCTTCACAATGGCACCGCATGATCGCTCCACCTACTTCGGGGCGACGCAGCAGCAGAACATCATATTCGTATACGAACTTTTGTGGCAACAGCTCATTTTTAAACCAGTGAATTGTGCGGGGAATTGAAAAAAGTTTGAAGGTTGTGATGAATAAAATTGGCAAGACAATGTGATGCATGATTTGATCTTTTCCTTTTACTCAATTGGTGGGGGTTTGCTACAAAAAAAAAAATGAAATATTTTGAGTTACACACCCAAGTTTAAGGAATAGGGGTAGGTTTTGACTTTAGTCCAACTTTTTTGAAAAAAAATTATGTTACCCCCCATTCCGTCTCTGAGCCGTCTTATGGGCATTAGAACAGACTGAGCTAGCAATGGATGAGCTGAGGTGTCTTCAGCTTTGCTGAGGTGGCTAAAGTACCGACTAGACATACATGAAATACACTTTCGCCTAATTTGACTTACACCCCTACCCATAAAGAGAGAGTAATCATGATCGTTGACAGATGTTAGCTCCGACAAATTGAAAGCTTCACTTATAGGATTTTTCATTCTTTGACATCTTTATGTTACTACAGGTAGAGGAGATCCAGAAGAAGCTTACTGAAGAGCGAGAAGTTTACTGATGAAGAAAGGGAAGGCCTTGGCTGAAGCAGAGATTTTGAAACAGAGCATTGAATCCATGAAAATTAATAGAAATTAGACAGAAGCACAACATCCAGAAGTTCTACAACGTGGTGATCAAGGAGCTGCCGTCTAATGTTGCTGACCTCATCTGAGTTCTTTGTTTCGGTGTCTGATATTTATGGTCTTGTAGGTTTTGCTAAATTATATGCAAGTCTCATGGAACATGACTGTTTTTTAGTGTTGAAAGTGTTGGCATTGTTTGCTCAGACGTGGAACAAATAATTGTTTTACCCCATTCTGAACATCTATTTAGCATCTAAAAGAGGAGGCAATGTTTCTTCATACATTGGTTAAGCTTGGTTTGATTATTTTCTTATTTTCTGTATGTTTTTTACTAGCAGATTTGTATATGGTGTTTAGATTCAGTTGTGGGATAAAATATTCCTTGGATCTGATGTGGTACAACACATCGCACAGCCGTCCGATGCACTCATCACTTAGGCAACCACATGCGTGTGTATTTGAGCAATTCCAGCGGCGAAACAGCTTCGTGAAGTGGAGTAATTCCGGCCGCCTACAGTCGTTTAAAGTGGAGTATTTCTAGCGGCCTGATTGCCGTTTAAATGGAACCAAATCCGACAGCCTGTCCCCCTTTTAAAGTGGAGCAATTCTGGTGGAGCAATTCCGGCGAGACATACCAAATCCGGCGGCCTGCCCCCGTTTAAACTTTAGCAATTCCGGCGGCCTGTCCCCCGTTTAAAGTGACCATTTTCGGCGGCTTAGTCATTTGCGATGGGTCTTTATGCGGCCATTACAACCGGCGGCCAAGCCCCCGTTTAAACACTTTAACGGCCATTTTTAGCCGCCGAAAATTCTATGTTATGCAGTAGTGTATCCTTTGATATAAAACATGTATCAAAGCATATCCCTTATGATTCACTTATTCACCATGGATTTATGAGCTGAGATTTATATATAAATCCCCATAACCTCTACACTATCTACATCACTATGGCCCAAACCGGCAATCAACATCCAACTCATCATGGTGCCATCATACTCCTGTCCTTCGTCGCACTCCTCTCGCCTCAAAACGCCTTGGCCGGGAAGGGCTTCAGCCTGGAACTAATCCACAGAGACTCCATCTACTCCCCCCTTTACCCTGGAAACCTCACTGACGTTGACAGGCTCCGGCGACTCACCAGATTCGCCGACTCACACACCGATCGGCGGCTCCGTCCCAAAGAGGTGAGGATTCGGCCCCCCGTTTCCAACAAGCAATGGCTGTACATGGTGAGAGTCGGCATCGGGACCCCGCCAACCCCTCTTCATCTGCTTCTTGACACCGCCTCCGACGTCGTATGGACTCAATGCTTCCCGTGCGACCCTTGCTTCGAGCAGCTCCCGCCCCTGTATCGGCCCTTCGGATCCTCGACCTACCACACACTCCCTTACAGCCACCCCCTCTGTATACCGCCTAGACGCACCTCTGATGGCGTGTGCATCTTTGAGGAAAGGTAATGTTGCACCAGGGCGTAGCCAGAATTTTTTTTTGGGCTGGGCTGAAACTAAACTAATTTTTTTTTTAAATCAAACTTTTTCTTTACAAAAGAAATACTAATCAATTTTTTTTAAGGGAACATCGACGGTACTAGAAATTATATTAATATAAAAAAAGATTAATTACACTTTGTTTTCGGAATTTTAGCTCAAAAACATTTAACCCCCTCTATAGTTAAAAACTATATTTTGCCCTATTGAAGTCAAATAAAAATTACAAAATGAGAGAAATTAAGTAGTTGACAAAAGGAGTATTGTGCTAACATTTCAAACTTTATGAAGCGTTTTGGAGCAAAGTAAACTATAGGAGGGTTAAGTGTTTTTGGTGGCGATTCAAATTTCGTGAGGACTCCGAGGCGATAGCGATTCACATACGTGTCACGAGGGGCCAAGTGTCTCGCTGGGTTGATGTGGGCTGACGTCTTGGTTGACGCGGACTGAGACATGTACTTAATAATATGGGTTAGTTTTTCTCAAAACTCGGCCGGGATATAGCCCGGCCGAGCAAACTATTAGATCCGCCCATGGTTGCACACAAGGCCGATACAAACTGAGGCCTAAGGCAAAAATTCTAAATGGGACTTTTTTATTTAGAAATTATTAAAATAATATTATTACTAAAAAATAGATAATATGAAAAAACTATTTAAAATTTATTCTTCCAGCCGTGAGCGTCGAGCGATTGTCGTCCAGTCGCCGATCACCAGTGGTACAGTTAGCACGAGCCGTCAGGCACAAAGACAAGAGAGAGAGGCTGGGGAGCTATGGGCACGACGGCGTGCATGGGCCTATGGCTGGTGGCTGTCGGCGTCGGTGTCTCGGTGGTCACCCGGTATGACGAGCCGACAGTGTCGCTCGGTCGGTGGTCAATGTTGCCGTGTCAAATGGAGAGAGAGAGAGAGAGAGAGAGAGAGAGAGAGAGAGAGAGAGAGATGTATAAAAAAGGTAAGAATTTTTTTATTTTTGCTATCAGGTTTTATGCATGGCTAACAGCTGATGTCTCAAAATCCGATGAAAGTTTTAGTAAGTGTAACGGACATTTATATTATTGTACGTGGGGCCATGCGAATTTTTTTTTTCTTCTTATTTTGGTGCCATGGGCCATACAAAATTGTTGATGTAGTAGTGTTTTGGGCCCAAATCATTATTGAAGACTAATCAGTTAATGGAGGCCTTCTTCACAAGTGGGGCCTTAGGGAGTTGCCTGAGTTGCCTCACTATTGGGCTGGCCCTGGTTGCACGGTGGTAATTGGTTGCATACAACACCATGACATTTGCAATTCCGAGTCTCTAACCTTCAGCCATCCTTCCCATCAGGTATATTGACGACACCTACACGAGAGGTGTCCTCGCGGCGGAGCTCTTCACCTTGGCGACGAGGTCCGGCGGCTCCGAGTCCATTACGGGGGTGGTCCCCGTCACACGAGCGAGAATATATTCAGCGACCCCAAGGTTGGTGGGATTCTGGCGATGGGCGTCGGGCCTCGATCCTTTATCATGCAGCTGGGTGATCGGGCCCAGAGACGCTTCTCATATTGCCTGGTCCCCATGAGACCGGAAGGGATCAGTTACCTTCGGTTCGGCAGCGACATCGGCATCGCCCGGAACGCCCAGGTAACCCCATTCCTCCCGGCCAACACCGGCTCATACGACCGCCGCCTGAATCTCGGGCCGCGCACGTTTGCGCGCCGCCACGACGGCACCCGAGGCTGTATCATCGACTCGGGGACGTCCCTCACGTACTTGATCCGCCCGGCTTATGACGCTGTGAAGGGCCAGCTGATGAGGCACTTCCAAGAATACAATCTCAACAGGTTTGACGGGAGTGAGTTTGGGTCGGATCTCTGCTACCGCATGCGGCGGAACCCGGTGCCGTTCCCCACCATGGTGTTCCATTTCAGGGGTGCCGACCTTCGGCTGGAGACCCTGAACTTGTTTGACTCGTTAATTACAACTCCGGCCTTCTGCTTCACAATGATTCCATGTGATGGCACCACCATCATCGGGGCGACGCAGCAGCAGAACATCAGATTCTTATACGATCTTCAGATGCAACAGCTAAGTTTTGCACCGGAAGATTGTGGGGGCATCTGATTGTTAGGAGGTCAATGATGGCACAAACGGCATCACAACATTCAATGTAGGCAACCCTGACAGGTGAATCATCCAGGGCATTGAGTTTTCACTTCATCAGATGGTTGTGAAGCCATGCACTTGTGCCATGCTGCTTCAACCATGGCATAAAAGTTCTAAAAACACTGAAATTATTGGTTTTTAAAATTATGATTAATAAGCAAATAAGATGTTCATACTCCCATGCCCCCTCAAAATCGGCTATAAGTGGGAGGGTGCAACGGGTATATGAAGACACGAGACACCCACTCCTTAACTAATGTGGGGCTAACTGCTCAACCCATCCGCACGCAGAGTGTGTTTCAATGGGGAACTGCCCTGCACGCGGAGAGTCGTTTCAACAGGAAGCAAGAGGGGAGAGGCGACGCCACTTGGGAGAGATGAAGCGGGGTCTGGCTCTGACACCGTGTCTCGATTAATTTCCTTGCCCCCTCAAAACCGATCATGAGGGGGAGGGGCCGAGCAAT
Organism: Chamaelirium japonicum; assembly: GCA_947650365.1. Classification (NCBI taxonomy): domain Eukaryota; kingdom Viridiplantae; phylum Streptophyta; class Magnoliopsida; order Liliales; family Melanthiaceae; genus Chamaelirium; species Chamaelirium japonicum. Next base: position 82,670,060 of record OX393552.1, on the reverse strand, counting down.
GGGTATTCGAAGAGACGAAACTCTCACCCTTAGCCGATGTGGGATTATCTGATCAACACCCGCTCACATGCAGAGCAGGTTTTCAATGGGGACATATCCGCACGTGGAGAGGCATCAGCGGGTGAGGCGAGCCCACTCGGTAGACACGAAGCGAGGTCTGGCTCTGATACCATGTCACAAATCCCGAACCCCCTCAAAAAAAAAATCCAACAGGGACCTACCCTTCTTTTTTTTAATTTGCTCAGTAGCTAGCAAACATGTATGATGACATTTATGCCCCCATAAAAGTGCATTTAGGTCCCCTAACCGCATAGCAAAAAAACATTATAAGAGGATGGTGAAATTTGGACCTAAGGTGCTGTGGAGTTGGAGGTTCTTGATTATGTGTGAGGTATATATGGAACTTGATGCAATCGTGTGGTATACAACTTTTTCTGTTTATCAATAACATCCTTATTTTATACATATAAAAAAAACATGCTTACATTTAGAAGTAAAGTAATGCTATATAGCCAACTCGTTGCCACTCTAGTAATCTGGGGGTTTGTCAACATGCACTTTTGCGCGCGCACATTTCCCTTTCTCCCCATCCCACCAAGTAAGGGTTTAGGTGATCGCCCGCCTGGCCTCCTCGGTCACCGGCGGCAGCACCAGGTGTTGCGATTTGAGGCCCACGCGCAGCGTAACACGACATGCATAGAACCACCACGGTGAAGATGACCACCGATAAAACTATTCAAATAAAAAAACACAAGCAGATTACCCAAGAAATTACTATGATAAACGATAATCAATGGATTCACTAGTGTGGGAAAATATGAGTACACATTTGTCTGTCTCTTACAATCCCTCACACACCCAACAAAAAGATACCACCCACAAGAGAATAGATCTTATAGCATTACACCCCCAAGAACACCGAAGAAAACCCTTTCTGAGACCATCCGGCTCCAATGGATTTCCTTCCTTTTCCCTTGATGATGGCTACCCTCTAAACCTCTTTTGTGGAACTCTTGCTGATTCTTGATCCTTGATATTTTCTCTCCTGTGCTCAAAGGTTTGTCCTACACCCTTATATTTATAGGCACACATTTGTATCCAAGTTGTGGGAGGAATCCCACAAGAAAATGTAGGCCGATCTGCCTGACCTGCGTGCTGCCAGAGTCGATTGTAATGCAACTAGGTGGTCGGACCCTCCGACACTTCTCATACTGCCTAACCCCCATCAGACAAGAGGGGCTCAGTTACCTCCGGTTCGGCAGCGACATCAGCATTAGTCGGAACGCACAGATAACCCCATTCCTCAGAACCAACAGCCACTTATACCAGCTGGATCTGCTAGACATCACTGTCAATGACCGCCGCTTGAATCTCCTGCCAGGCACCTTCGCGCTCCGCCCCGATGACACCGGCGGCTGCATCATCAACACAGGGACGTCCATCACGCACTTGATATGCCCGGCTTACGACGCTGTGAAGGGGGAGCTGATGAGGCACTTCGAAGGACATGATCTCACCAGGTTCGATGGGAGTGAGCTTGGGATGGATCTCTGCTACCGCAAGCGGCGGAACCCGATGCACTACCCCACCATGGTGTTCCATTTCAGGGGTGCCGACCTACGACTTGAGACCCTGAACTTGTTCTACACCTTAAGGGAAACTTCGGCCTTCTACTTCACGATGGCACCGCATGATCGCTCCACCTACTTCGGGACGACGCAGCAGCAGAACATCAGATTCGTATACGATCTTTTGAGGCAACAGCTCGTTTTTAAACCAGTGAATTGTGCGGGGAATTGAAAAAAGTTTGAAGGTTGTGATGAATAAAATTGGCAAGACAATGTGATGCATGATTTGATCTTTTCCTTTTACTCAATTGGTGGGGGTTTGCTACAAAAAAAAAATGAAATATTTTGAGTTACACACCCAAGTTTAGGGAATAGGGGTAGGTATTGACTTTAGTCCAACTTTTTTGAAAAAAAAATTATGTTACCCTCATTCCGTCTCCGAGTCGTCTTATGGGCGTTAGAACAGACTGAGCTAGCAATGGATAAGCTGAGGTGTCTTCAGCTTTGCTGAGGTGGCTAAAGTACCGACTAGACATACATGAAATACACGTTCGCCTAATTTGCCTTACACCCCTACCCATAAAGAGAGAGTAATCATGATCGTTGATCTGTACCGAGCTGCCCATATTTTGCTTAATTAAAATTGCTGAAATTATTTGGGGATGAACTTAGCTCCAATTTTAAGGGGAAAAAGGTCGGCATAAAAACACAATATGAGGTTTCATCCCAAAATGGATTAATTGGGGATGACAGCCGAGAAAAACAAATTGGGGATGAGAAGTAAACCTTTCAAGATCGATCTTTCTCCTCCGTGATGGCATCAACAATGCATTAATTGGAGATGAACTCAATTTTGGAAGAAAAAAAAACATATTGGGGATGAGAAGCAAAACTTACAAGATCGTTCTTTCTCCTCTAGTGATAAGGGAATCCTCTAGCTATAAGGGAGGAAATCAAGAACCCCTAATCTATTCGGTCAAAAACTTTTATAAAATCTCGCTTGATCATCACCCCTTCACCTCAGGAATAAAAACGGTCAAAAATGGTTTCCTATGTTGAAGCCACGCTATCCAGAATGTTTCTACCTTTAATATATGATGATTGTGAATTGTGAACTAAATCATTCATGACTCTAACTAGTCTATTCGTGAGCATCTTGGTCTTATTTTATAAATGCAGTTAGATAAGCTGATTTGGCGATAGTCGGAGATCGAGGAGGCTCCATCGATCTTCCTTCGGGAGGAGGGTGATCTAAGAGAAATTCAACCTGTGGATGGAGACTTTAAGATCACAAAAGTCCCCGGCAAAAGTGGATAAGTCATCAGAGATTGGGAATCTGTGTGTGGCCCTGGGGAGCCGTCAGCTTCCATGCTAAAAACTTCATTCTTCATCTCCACAATGTCGTAAGGATGATTTAAGATTGAGTCATCCATTAGTCTAGAAAAGGGAAAGCTATTCCAGTCTATATAGACCACAGGATGGGATGGGAGCAAAATTAGATTTGAAGTGTCCGGAGATGCCACAAAGGATGTCTCTTTGGTTATGTCTCTTTGGCGAGGTGGTGTTGTTTAGGCCTAGGGCCTGTCTTTCCACCGGTGGGTGGTAGATTGTGCTTGCGCCAAATTCTGGCACCTCCCAGAGGTCTGGTGATCGACCTCCGTCTTTTGAATACCAAAAAAAAAATCAACAATATCAATGGCCTGAATGAGGTTCTCCATGCCCCTTCTGTTAGGTACTTTACGGAAGTAGGTGGTGTTTAGATCCTCTAGTTCGATCAATTTCTTTCTCGATCTTTGCTTCAACATAATCTCTTCCTTGATGAGAGTGGCCTGCAACGCCTCTTTGAGATTAAAAGGGAGGAGCGATCCTCGGCTGAGAGAGAAGAAGACTCCGCCTTAACCTCGAAATCATTGACTTTAGCCAGGAAGTTGGCTTTGGTTTTGTTGATCCTGCCGAATCTTTGTTTGGCACAAATCATCGTGTTTAGGCACAGATAGCATAGCTTCGTCGCTAAAGTTAGAGCAGAATTACTCCTTGTTGGTGCTTCTTTCCATTACTTCTCAACGAGCTCATCCTTAAAGCCCTCTTGAAGGGACCACATCTTCTCAAATCGGAATAATTTAGCTGATGTCGTGATACAGTCGATGTCCAGGATAATGGGCACATGGTCCGAGATGAAGGCAGTGGGTGTCATTCTAGCCAATGAGTAACCCACCAACTGAGCTGATTGAGTCACTAGAGACCCACTTGTTGGGGAAGCCGTTACCCAACGAGGAATAAAGCCCTTAATTTAGTCGCCCCGAACCAGGGTATCACCCTGGTTCGGGGTCCGGCCATCGACACCTCTTATTTTCATCCACATGGACGGTTTTGGATTGTGGATATCTACAGGGCACCGGGTGAACCCTAGCAATCTCCCATCATAAGGGCTGGATGATCAAATGGGTTGGGACAGGTGTCGATGCTGGACCCTGATACCATGATTCGGGGCGACTATTTTAAGTCATTCGAACGAAAAAGGAAGTCGGTACAATTGTACTCCACATTATGCCCTTAAAATGGATAACTGCCCAATCACAATGTGCCATGTCATCCATTTTAAGGGGTATAATGGGAAAGGTAAGTCCTGTAGCAAGTGTAGTCCCCATTATGCCTCTTTAAATGGACGACATTGCACACTACGATTGGGCCGGCTGGTCGAAAGAATGCGAAATAGAAAGAAAAGTAGAATTGTATCCAATGGGCCTATTTATAAAATAGGCCTCGGTCTATGCAGGACAATTGGACCTCGTGTTGTCCTCATTTATGGGCTCTATTAGTCAGGCCCAGAAAACTGTGTTCGCACGAGTTAGTGAAGTGCACCTCAATGGACAGTTTAATCCCCACCTGACCACGGATTGGGATCAATTCGTTTGAGGGCACCAGATGGAGGTGTAAAGCTGGTCAGGCCGGGCATAAATACCTCGGCCGGGCCGGTCGCACCTAGAAATATCTATGGTTAGATGATCACCCTCGCAAAAAAATCATCGAATTTGAAAACATCTATAGGGGTCAAATAAGCATTTTCTATTAACGGATGAAATAGATGATTATAAACCATATACATATTTGACCCCTCTAAAGGTTTTCAAATTTGATGAATTTTTTGTGAGGATGATCATCTAACCATAGATAACTGATCTATAAAAAAAACCTCTAGGTCGGAAAGGAGCCGCTAACCATATTTGGTAGAAATATGTTGGCGGCTCATATTTGGTATATATATATATATATATATATATATATATATAATGCACGTGTAACCTTTCAAAAAAAAACAAATAATACAAGTATCCATGAGCACGCAGACGACCGCCTTTTGCGGCAACACTCCCCCAACCGCTTTCAGTGGCATTGTCAATGTAGCGGCTGTCTTCAGTAACGAAACACATTTGATGGGGGACAGTAAAATACGCCGATGACATTCATATTCGTCTGCAAAGGTCATTAATAAAAGGGCGGCCCTGCAACGAAGTATTACTCAACGGGGTAGCAGTGAAGTATTGTTCATAGGAAACAAATGACCACAATTCATAGAACAATGAAGGTAACACAAAATACTGCAAATTCATAAATATGCAATCGTTATTCTTGCCAACCTAACATGGCGCCGGATCACAGTCGTCCGATGCACCCAGCCTAGACCGGTGAATTACAATCAACCCGCAAGCAAAGGGCCAACATGATCGAGTGCCACATTAGGTTGGCAAGAAGAAAGTTCTGGTAAAATAGCATTAATCTGATACTTTCTAGAATGTTCTACCATGTATGTGTGTGCATGTGTGTGTGACTTTACAATTTAGTGTCAATGTTCTCATGTGTTTTGCTATAAATTGTCTCGCCTCAATGGGGAATTTATATCTAATTCTTATAAATACCGAAGTGTGGTGGATGCCCTTCACTAAGTCACTTTAACTAGAACTGATATTATGTTTGCAGTAAACCAAGTATGTCAATTTATGCATACTCCGCGAACTGCTTATAACAAGTATATGCTTTTAGAATTCTTTCATAACTTTGGTAATTAGATGTAATTGGTTTGCAATGATTTAACTTAAACAATAATTTTAATATGCTAAATATATTTCAAGTAAGGAAATAATTAAATATGAAACTATAGTTATGAATAATAAGATGTAATTATCAATTAATAATCTCAGGGTAATATGAACTCGATCATATTTGAGACACCAAGATTTGAGACTTCTAACACTAAAAAAAATAGATTAAACATATAAAAGGATTTACTTGATTAAGGGGATTTTTTAAAGATTTTTTTTTAGCATAAGGTTTAGTGATTTAGGAATTTTTACATTTATGTTTATTAGATTGTAACTTATCTAACCCTTCTTCACGTTAATAATGCAAACTTCTTTCCTTTTCATTTGATGGATAAGAAGATTTTAAAACTACAAGGTGTCATCTCTAATTAAATAGTTAAGCGGTAGAGAAACCTCTCTCCATTGAGAGTTGGCTGGGTTCGAATTGGCTTAACATGAGATATTTACAATAAGCCTTCTCTCATCTATTTGAGGTAAGCTTTACGGATTCAATCATGCCATATAGTCAACTTCAAATAGATGGATAAGGCTTATTGTTAGTTTTTTTTTTTCTTTTTGTAAACAATATTTGCCTATTTACAACCAAAATTCCTAAGATTGATATATCTACCTCTCTATAAAAATTAAACCCTATTTTACACTTTACTAGTAAGAAACTCGGGCAATGGTCAGATGAACTTGATGCGCACCACTTCGCACAGACAACATCACAGCCATCCGAAGAAGTGTGCAATCTAGAGTAAGTGTGATTCACTCATCAGGGTGTGATCCACTTGTTAGAGAGAGAGAGACAGAAAAAGAAAGAGAGAGAGAGAGAGAGAGAGAGAGTACAAATGATTTTTTCAGTTAACATCAAATGACCATTAAATGTCATTTGAATAAGTATTTATCATCTTAATAGTAGGTTTTTAAAAGGATTTTTCAGAGAGAGTCATGTTCACACACACGAGAAGGATTCTGGCTTTTTAAAAGAGGTCCACATGTCACAACACGGGAGAGATGCCTCAATTTTAGTATTGTAGTAGTAAGAAACCCGGGTAATGTCCGGATGGACTTGATGCACGCCACTTGGCACAAACGACATCACATCCGTTAAAAAAGTGTACAATTTGGAGTGAGTGTGATTCACTCATCGGGGTTTGATTCACTTATAAGAGAGAAAGATGTACTAATGATTTTCCTAATTAACATCAAATGGCCATTAAATACCATTGAATGGGTATTTATCATATTTATAGTAGGATTTTAATAGGATTTATTCTACTCGTCCAAATGTGATTTACTTGTTAGAGAAAGAAAGAGAAAGAGAGAGAATACTAATGATTTTTCTAATTAACATCAATTGATCATTAAATACAATTGCATGGACATTTATCATCTTTATATTAGTTCTTAATAGAATTTATGCGAGAGCGCTTCGTTCACACACAGGAGAACGATTTTGGCTCTTCAAACATGATCCATGTGTCACAACACGGGAGAGAGGGCTCCATTTTAGTATTACACTACTAGGAAGAAACTCGGGCAATGCCCATATGAACTTGATGTATGCCACTTGGCACAGACGACATCACAGCCGTCCAAAGAAGTGCACAATCTAAAGTGAATGTGATTCACTCTTTGGGGTGTGATTTACTTATTAGAGATAAAGATGTAGTACTAACGATTTTCTTAATGATTATTAAACGTCATTGAATGAGTATTTATCATCTTTATAGTAGGATTTCAATAGGATTCATGAGAGAGAGCTGCGTTCACACTTGGGAGAAGGATTCTAGCTCTTTAAAAAAAATCCATGTGTCACAACTTCACAACCGTCCGAAAAAATGTGCAATCTTGAGTGAGTGTATTCACTCGTCGGGATGTGATTCACTTGTTAGAAAGATATATAATAGTACTAATGATTTTCTAATGAACATCAATGGGTATTTAATAGGATTTATAAGAAACCTGGGCAATGCCCTGATGAACTCGATGCACATCATTTGGCACAAACGACATCACAGCCGTCCAAATAAGTGTGCAATCTAGAGTGAGTGTGATTCACTCGTATGGGTATGATTCACTTGTCACATAGAGAGAGAGAGAGAGAGAGAGAGAGAGCATTACTATTTTTCTTAAATAACATGAAATAACCATTACCTGTCATTGAATGGGTGTAGATTTTAAATAGGATTTATGAGAGAGTTGTGTTCACACATGGGAGAAGAATTCTGGCTTTTAAAAAGATGTCCACGTGTCACAACGTGGAAGAGAGGGCTCTATTAATTTTAGTATTATAATAGTAAGAAACCCGGGCAATGCTCGAATGGACTTGATGCATGCCAGTTAGCATAGACGACATCACAGCCGTCCGAAGAATTGTGCAACCTAGAGTGATTGTGATTCAATCTTCCGAGTGTGAATCACATGTTAGAGAGAGAAAGAGGGATAGTACTAATAATTTTTCTAATTAATCAAATGACTATTAAATATCATTGCATAGGCCTTTATCATCTTTATAGAAGGTTTTTAATAGGATTTATAAGAGAGAGCCGTGTTCACACATGGGAGAATGATTCTGGCTCTTCAGAAGTAGTCCACGTGTCACATGAGAGAAACTCGAGCAATGCTCGGATGAACTTAATACATGCCACTTGGCGCAGACGACATCACATCTGTCTGAAGAAGTGTAGGTACAATTTTGAGTAAGTGTGATTCACTCTTCAGGCTTGATTCACTTGTTAGAGATAGAGATACAGTGCTAATGATTTTCCTAATTAACATCAAATGACTATTAAATGCTATTGAATGGGTCTTTATCATTTTTATAGTAGTGTTTTAATCTATATAACATGGGACGTCGGTTTTGTGCTGACTAGATAAAACGGAACAAAAAAGCTAACTAGGACAAGTTGACTGGACAAAAATAAACCGAATAGATCTAACTATTCATTCAAAAATCAACGCACAATCTCTCCTTGGTTTCAAATCCCAACCCATTTAAACTGCGCTAAATCCCTAAAATCCCGGCCAATTGAAACTGCACTAAACCTGACCGTTCATCCCATGATCGTTGTTCGTATCAACGGCTATTAACCCGCCTGCTGAAATTTCGACCGCTCCAAACCATCAAGTCGATCTCGAAAAATCCATTCGAACAGAGATAGCTGTAATTGATCGATTATAGGGTGAGGGGGAGTTGGTTGCGCCGAAGGCGTCCGCTTCGTGCTAATCAACACGAGTGAGGAAATGGGTGTCCCTATGAATGTTGGTGTTGTCGTCAAAAGTGTTTTATTGTCGAAGGCGTTCATGTGTGTTGCCGCCAAAGGTGACCCCCTGCAGTGCCGACAGGTGTACTCCCGCTGAAGGCGGCCCGCTGCATTGCCAACAGACACGGGCATGTACTAGTATGATTTATAAGATAGAGCCATGTTTACACACGGAAGAAGAGTTTTGGCTCTTCAAAAATTATCCACTTGTCACAACATGAAAAAGAGGGCTCCATTTTAGTATTATACTACTAGTAAGAAACCCGGGCAATGCCCGAATGAGCTTGATGCACGTCAATTGGCAAAGACATCGCAACTGTTCGAAAAAGTGTGAAATCTGAAGTGAGTCTGATTCACTAGTTAGAGAGAGAGAGAGAAAGAGAGAGAATAACATCAAATGACCATTAAATGCCATTGAATGAAAATTTATTTAAAAGAGAGCCACGCTCACACACGGAAAAAGAATTCTAGCTCTTTAAAAGACGTCCATGTGTCACAACACGAGAGATGCTTCCTTTTTAATATAGATATATCGATTAGGCTATTAGATTAGATTAGACTTAGACTAAGACTAGATGCCATTAACGTCTATCCCTTTCTATTTGGTTGGATTGCTTTTGCTATTACTGAGATAACCAGACCGGGCCAGTTTGGGCCATTGACTTTTGGGCCGGGCCGGGCCGGGCCGGGCCGGGCTGTGGGATAACTTTCAAGCGCCTAGGACGAACATAATAGACGGGGAGGCAAAAGTCTGGACCCGCAAAGCGACCACCCCCGGTTAGTCTCCGCCGCTTCCGCTTGGTGAAAGAGATGAAGAACCGAAGGTTTCATGGCGCCGCCGCCGCCGCCGGCGACGAGGAATCGAAGAAGGGAAATCATAAGAGAAACCAGAAGAAGAACGAGAAGCGGTTGGGAGGGAGAGGCCTCTCTCTCCAAGCCTTCGCCAACGCGAAGTCCGGGGCATCGGGATACAATCCTTCGCTCATCAGTAAGGCCTCACCTACTCCACCTTCCTCCAATCTCTCGAACAGCCGATTCTTATTTCACTCTGTTGTGTCGATTCTCATGGCGTATTCAGCAATCATGGAGCTGCCGATTTGATTTCTAGGGTTTTTTTTTTTTGGGGAATTTCTGCTCTGATTTCTAGGGACAAGTGCGCGTGAAATCTCTATGATTCTTATATTAATGTCATAATTCTATTTTTCTGATTTATATTGATTTTCTAAAATTTTACTGATTTTTTTCTACGTTTTAGATTGTAAAAAAAAAATAGATTTTTAAATTTTTTATAATAAGCCGAAACCGAAATTGCCGATACCGTCTGAACTGCCTATCCTGTCTTGGATCGAAACCGAAACTGATCCTGAAACCTTCAACATACTTGGGCCTCACCTTCTGTTATTTCCGCGTCTTGGTTGTGCTCACTGGTTTCAAAACAATCTTTTTGTAATTAAGTTGAAAATTTCTATAGTGGTATACATCTCGGTCATACAGCCAAGATACACCAAGGAGGAATTGTGTCAAACTCTTCTGGATCACATCACACTCAATAGAGTTTTTATATGCCCCGCAAAAAAGAGTCTCTAGGCAACATTGTGTTACTGGAAGATGAGCATTGTTTATACATGCCACTTTGTCTGGTTAAGGATGTGGGTGGACGGGTAGCTTTAGGCGGTGGACGGTCTAGGTTGATACCACAATATGCAACTTCCTCCATCAATGATGAGCTTTTGATCTTGATCAATACAACGGACTAGTGTTTAAAAGATAGAAGTGTGTTGCCAATCTTCCTTTCCAATTTTAGGAGCCTTGAGGATGCGCCTAACAAGTAACGACCAAGGCAAATGATGTGCCTGCTTCCTCCTCCAAACCATCAGCATTTAAGGTTCCATAGTTAAAAAGCTCTTCATCATCATCCTCATCTTGTTGGGAAGCTTCTTTGGTATCCTTTTGCCTCAGTTTCTTGATGTTGCTTGTTCTTCTTGGACCATTGCTAGGCCATATGACATGTTCCTTTGCATTTGAAGCACTTGACTTCCTTTCCACCCAACTTGTCACCCATAGAGCCTCTGCCTTTAGGATCACTTGTAAGGGAAGGGGAGGGTTTAGGTCCATTACATTTGGCAAATGATTGTGTTAGTGTAGTTTGGGCACCGTGATGGACATTGTTGAACCTTCTTGATGTCCTGACTCCTCTCCATGGCTTGAGAAGAAACTTTCTAGCAATCATGTAATCCATGCCCAATGCAACTTGAAAGGCACGCTCAAGGCCATACGAGGATTGCTGAAGTCGCTCCCTCCTTATACCCGCCCTCAAGTCGGCTTTGAACACATCAAGTGTTTGTTGGGGGTCTTCCATCACTTGGCTGCTAGCCTTGTGCTAATCAAATTTTTGCATATACTCGGCTACCGACATGATTTGTTGCCTTAAATTTGATGAGTGGGTCATAGAATTTGCCATGGTAGTTAGCTAATATGTACTTATCCCAAAACTTCGTTGTTATTTCATGTCATGTGTCGATGGGTGGTTTTACCATTTTTCTAATATCTCATTCCATGTCGGTCCACCATACTTTTGCTAGTTCCACAAGCTTCATTTTGGCGAACCTCGTCCTTCGTTCGTCACACATGTCGTACCAATCAAAGTACTCCTTGATAGCGGCGAGTCAATCATAGAAGATGGTGGGATCGAGCTACCCTTCAAAATCCAACACTTCTATTGTTACCTTTTTTCTAATTTCTTCGAGAGTGTTACGTGGTTCACCCTATTCCATTTTCATCAACTCTCTCATCCAACTAAATACAAGGTAATGGAGTGCGTCACGTTGTGCATTGGGTCGGTGTGAGGGAATTGGAGGATAATTCGTCGGTGGTGCTTCCGGGTCGGATTGTTGGTCGCCTTGGTTGTTGCTTCTTGTAGCCTCTCCTTGCACAATGGTTATTGGGTTCTTGAAGGCAGGGGTATTGGCCTCCACGTCATTTACCCATTTATTGATCCCCTTTAATTGTTCTTGGATCCAAAATAACATCTCGTCTCATTGAGCTTGTGTTAATCATCCACATATGGTCCTCCTCAATCGAATTGCCATGGCGTTGATCACGAAGAAGATGGTAAAGATGATTCTATAGACTGAGTGCATGTGGATAAGTCATTAGCAACGATCACCATGGCAGCAGGTACGGGAAATTTGAGTCTTTGTGTAGAAGCAATGGTCAAATCAATGTGACGGAGAGAGGAAAATATTACGCAGGGGAGCATAGAGATGGCTGACAAGGGCAGATGAGTTTAAGGGATGGGTTGTCGAGCAGCTCAGCACTGATGGAATGCGGTGGGAAGAGATCACTGGGCAGCGTTGTAGGGGCTCTTAACAGTGGAAGGTTATTATAATAGAATTCGGATCGAATCTTCTTACTTGTTGAATTTTATCCAATTAACGTCTCTTGGGGGTAAATAAGTTGATTTCTACGGTTTAGGGTTTTGACGGTTTCATTATTTTAGGATTAGAGGGGAGGGTAGTGGCCGGTGGCAGCGACGCCCTCTGGATTGAAGGGTGCTGGTGGGGCTGCAGCTGATGGCATCACTCGATGGTGATTATGAAGGGATTTGGACAGTGGTGGGGTCCTTAATAGGGTCGTTAATAGGGTCGGCAGAGTACACAGAGGGAAATGCCGAGGAAGTGGGTCGTTAATAGGGTCGGCAGAGTACACAGAGGGAGAAAAAGCGGGGTTTAATGGCGGAGGGAGTTGTTTCCCACAAGTTTGCCTTTCAGGCTTTTATAAGCCACCTCCCAACATAAGGTATTCAAAAAATCATGTCTCTTATGTTGTCTTTACAGAGAGTTGTTTACCCTCTAGGCCCTGATTTCTAGCCTCTTTTATGGAAAAGCAAGCAGTTTGGGCTGCCTGACCCTAATCTTTTGCTAAGAGAATGTTTGTTATAGTACAAATATGGAGAGCAAGCCACCTCTCTCAAAAAGGGCGCATCATGTTTCTTGATAGCATATGAAATGAGAACTACAATATCTACTTGAAGTGGAAAAGTAGTCTGCTTGTTGTTCAACTGCCCCAACATCAGTTGCCTCTTAGGACCAGTGAGATGATGAAGATGTGGCTCCTCAAAACCTAGCTCTAGATAGTCTTCTCCAATAGAAGATGCATAATTGAACATGGTGTGAACCCTCTAGGATAGTGAACTGAGTTAAAGATCTAAAAGTGTATTTTGGTAACACGAGCTTACTTGCTCGCTTTTTTTCTTTGAAAACCCCTCCGTACGAGGGGGGCTAGGCAGCACCCGACCAATTTATTAATGAGAAATCAAATACAATTAGGTTACAAAAGTTCTGAGCTTCATCACTAAAGGAATCGATCCACGGAATCGTCCACAACTTGAGTATGGACACAACTGATCGATGTAGCTCCACAGCGAAACTGCTCGCTCACGAGCAAAGAAAGAACTTTTACTTGTTATCAGCTCAAGGAACAGTAGGATAACTTCAATGTGGCTTGAGTAGTTCCAAATTAATAAAAATTTATAGTGTCGTGCTTTCATAGAGGTATTGACTGATCGATGAAATGTGCTTCACTAAGCAGTTCACAACAAACTGAAGCTGATTTATCAGAAAGCACATGGAATCAAGGCAGAAAGTAAGCCATCATGAGATGCACTCACCAAATTTTCATTCAATCATGTCTGAAACATCCTAATTGTTGGCACATGTTTTTTCTTTTAAGAATCCCTCAGCATCTCATCTGAATTAGGGTTAAGGCGGACCCCTTGCTGTTATTGATCTAGTGAAGGCGGGGTTCGATCGCAGGCCTGGTACAACCACCAAGAGACTTTACTAGCGCACCATCGACTTCATGTCTCCTGTATTTTCAAGCAAGCTTCTTGTTGTTGAGGACCTGCCATGTCGTAGCAACAGTTTGCAGAAATAGCATGCTCCTATTCCGGATTGAAAATCTCGCCTGACCACAAGGCAATGATTGCTCTGTTTTCTAATTATGAAAAACTAAATATTAAAAGAAATGAGTGTAATTATGAAAAACTTGTCACATACTCTCTATAACCTCATGCTATATTCTAGTCGTAGTGTGTTAAGAGTAATTCTAGCAGGATAATGCACATAGTACTTATTAATTATCCTTTTTGTTTTATTACTTTCAAAGGATTATCTAGAGCATATTAAATTTTATCTCATAGTTAAAACCCTGATGATACCATGCCCATTAATTGTTTCAGAAAAGCAGAGGGAGTTCTATAAAAACGCCAAATATGTTGGCAAGTTCAAGAAGTCAATGAAGCGAGAAAGCCAGCACAAAAACCATCTCCCTAGTGCACCAATGCTTGAGGTTTGGTTTCTCTAAACACTGGATTAGAATTTTTGCCTTTGGTATGCATGAGGAGCAATTCAAATGAGATATTTGAGAAAAGGAAATACGGTGTATTTCTACATGTGTGCTGCTAACTTCATGAAGGACCAATTGGTCAAACTTGTTTAGGGTCTTTATGTTAAAACTACAACATTCTTACTAGAGTAATTAGACAAAAAAAAATGAGACTTAATGAACGATCCTGGACAAGAGATCGGTTTAAGGGGAAGGACAGTCAACAAGATGGTGTTGCACTAGAATGCAACTAGAGCAAGTCCCACACATAACTTTTATCCCTTTATAATGACCAAACTGCCCCTTAGAGTATGTCCCTCCATCCTTGTCGCTACATGACTCAATCCGTAGATTTACTACAGTGATTTCATTGTAGCAATTTTTTGGGCGCGATTTCACAGAAAAATAAATTGATACAGTAATTTCACTGTAGCGAAAGAGTTTCAATCTGCGCAGGTTGTTACTCTACAAAGATTGTTACTCTTTTGCTATAGCGATTTCACTGTAGCAAAAATTCACCAATGAGATTTTTTTAAAAAAAATTGCTACAGTGATTTCACTATAGCAAAAAGATTGTTACTCAACAAAGATTGTTACTCTTTTACTACAGTAATTTCATTATAGCAAAAAAATTCTGTAGAATTTCACCAAAAAAAAAAACTACAGTGATTTCAATGTAGCAAAAGAGTAACAATTTTCAAGCTCGGACTGTGCCCACATGTACAGCTGCACATAGGGCCATGCTCGGACCGGTGCTCATATGTACAGCTACATGTAGGGGTAATTTGGACATTGACCCGTCTGGAGGACCAATCACCAATAACCGACGTTGAACGACTTTATCTCCAAGTACCATCTGTTAGAAGAACCTATCACTAATAACCCCAAAAAAATTTATCTAGATGGTTGTTTGGGAATTTCGTTTCATTGAGATCATTGGCTTATAATTTGTGTTGCCACAAAGATGAAGTCCCTATCATCAAATGTCAAAGCACCTGCACCTCATCAGGCAGGCCATGTGATCGAATCCCGTGGGCCTTCCGCCCGTCTGTTGCGGGTTTATCTCTCATCTTTTTGGTGGTATTATCTCCTGTCTTTGTGGCGTGTTTATCTGTGCTCCTGTGTGGCAGTATTATAGGTGAAGGTAAGGTTCGAACTTGGTCTATGTTGAGCACTAGCAGGCTATGCACATGCCTCCTCTCTTTCCAAATCCCTTGGATTAGGGCTTCAGCACCAATCTTGGAGGTTTTGACAGCCGGTTGAAAAATTCGTGTTATAGTCTTATAATCGAAACCATCATGATGGACAAGACTTGGACGACAATGATATGATGTTTGCACAAGGTAGCTTTGATAAAAGAAGCAGCAGCAGCAGAAAAGTAGTCATAGATACTATAATCTACAGAGTTATAATGCTTTGCACATTATTTTGGTGTGATCTTTCCAGGATTTTCTTGTGAATGAAAATGAGGCAAAGCCATCAATGAGCAAGAAGAAGAAGAGGCAGAATAGTAGTCTGCAGAGTATAAGGGAAGATTTCGAGAAGAAGCAAGCAGAAGCGGAGAAGGCGAAGTTGGAGAGGGAATCGATAATTCAAGCGAGGAAGGAAGAGATGGCCAAAGCCAAAGCCAGGCGCAAGGATTTAAAGGAGAAGATGTTCAAGAAGACACGGTCTGGTCAGCCCGTTATGAAGTACAGGATAGAACACCTCTTGCAAGGCTTACTGCCCAACTCTGCTGGTTAAATTCGAAGTCTTTCTGTGAACCGTCGTTGCTTCACCGGCTTCAATCATAGGCGATGCTTCGTTAACATTTCCTCATGTTGAATTTTCTTCCTTTTTAAGAGGAAATTTGATTGTTAATGTTTATCATGACGAATGTCCGATCAACAGCGACAGTTCAAGGCCATATCTTTGTGACAGACTATTGAGGTTTCAAGAGATCTTGATTGCCCTGCAATGTGTTAGGATGCAGAGTTTGTATGACCCATGGGGAAATTTATCTCGATATGAAGGTATATTATTTTTTGGGGAAGTTTGACATAAGTTCTTGAGAGATGACTTTTAGTTGCAGGACACTATTAATTTTGAAATATAGCTCAAGTCCCTCCCAACGAAGATATATTCTTTCTGAAACGAATATATATTGTTTATGAAGACGAAAATATACTCTCCCTGGAGACGAATGTATACTCGTAGGGACCTTAGCTAATATAGCAAATTATGGTGTCATGTGGCTAATATTGCAAAATAGTTAAGGATCTATTCCTAATTTGTCATATATTTTTTTCATGGATATATGGGAAACCTTGGGGAAGTTGATGTTCATTGGAATACATCGACGCAAGTCTGCCATAGTAAGGCGACTTGGCTTAGGACTTCGGAAGAAGGATCCCGAGCCATCGGGCTTCGATTCACGGGAGTCATCGATGCCAGTGATGACCCGGTCTAGACTTCATAGGTAGGGCTGGTAATTTCGGATCCGACACGGCAGACCCGACACGAAGTTAGCGGGTCTGGGTCTGGGTTAAACGAGTTCAGGTCGTAAACGGGTTGACACAATAGACCCGTTTAATAAATGGGTTAGGTCCGGGTTTAGGGTCTGGACACGATAGATCCGGAAAGACCCGTTTAAAATTCAATGGGTCGTGTCGGGTCGGGTCTACCCGCAATCCGATACTGTAATATATAGTATCAGCGGGTCTATCGGGTTAGGTCGGGTCGAGTCAGATTGGGTCGGATCGGGTCAACTGAATAAACCCGTGTGGTAAACAGGTCTTATCGGAACTACCCGTTTATAAACGGGTCGGATACGGATTTAGGATCTAGACACGATTAGTTAAATGGGTCGGGTCCGGGTCTAGAGGATGTGGACATGACACGAACCCGACCCGACACGACCCATTGCTACACCTATTCATCGGATGAGGGCCGCAAGATTTTGAAGGTGCCAAGACACGGCTTGGGCTTACTAGGTCGCCTATGCTAGGCTCAACCCTGCTCCCAAGGACAACTGGACCTAGTACTCTGGAAGAAAGGATCCCAAGACGTCGAGCTTCGATTCTCAGGAGTATAAAAAAATTTAGGGTTATTTTGACTTTGCGCCCCAAATTTTACCTTGGATTAGACTTTACCCCCCATCTTTTCGTTAATTAGACTTTACCCCCCAAAACTAAATGTTCCGTTAGCTCACCATCTAAGAGAAAGGGTGAGCTGACGGACAAGAAATAAATTTTGGGAAATTTTATTCATACCCCATAAATCTGTAATTAGCCCCCATTTCCAACAAACTTGAACACACCCCATTTTTTTTTTTCATACCCCATTCCTATCCCAAAAATACCCTTCCCCCCCACCTTCAATACACCCCACTTAAATGGCCCGCCCCAATTTGATTATACCTCAATCAAACACATACCCTCTTAAATATACCCCAATTATATGCACTCTTGAATACACCCCACTCTTAAATAAACCTCATGCAGTTGGCTGATACTTGAAGGCACAAGTTGAGCTGCAACTTGGGCGGGCCAACCTGAACCCAACCCGAGTCCAACCCGAACCTAACCCGAATTTGGGCGGACTAATCCGAGCCCAACCTGAATTATTTCTCCTCGACCCGACAGGACCCGACATGAAATTAGCGGGTCTGGGACAAGGCTAAACGGGTTCGGATCGTAAATGGGTCGACACGATAGACCTGTTTAATAAACGGGTCGGGTCTGGGTTTAGGTTCTGGGCACGGTAAACCCGGGAAGACCCGTTTAGTATTCAAAGGGTCGTGTCGGGTCGGATCGGGTCTACCAGCAATCCAATACTATAATATATAATACCAGTGGGTCTTTCGGGTCAGGTCGGGTCAAGTCGGATTGGGTCGGATCGGGTCAACTGAATAGATCCGGGTGGTAAATGGGTCTTACCGGGTCTTATCGTGTCTACCTATTTATTAGCGAGTCGGGTACGGGTTTAGGACACGATTAGTTAAACGGGTCGGGTCCGGATCTAGGGGTTTTGGACATGACACGAAACTAGACTTGACCCGAATCCAACACGACACAACTCATTGCCACCCCTAGCTGCAACTTGGGCGGGCCAACCCGAACCCAATCAGACTTTGGGCGGGTTAACCCGAACCCACCCCACACAACCCGACGGGTTGGGCTTGGGCCAAGTTTAAACAAACATTGGGTTGGGTTGGGGGTACAAAAGACGCTGAGCAGGGGCTTTGGGGTTTGGGGTACAAAAAAAAGGGCATTGTTGGTATTAAAGGATTGTTGAGTAAGGTATTGAGAAACGCTAGGGATACGGGGGCTAATTACAGATTTTTGGGGTATGAATAAAATTTCCCTAAATTTTTGGGGGGTGAGCTGACGGAACAGTTAGTTTTGGGGGGTAAAGTCTAATTAATGAAATATGGGGGGTAAAGTCTAATTCAAGGCAAATTTGGGTGGCAAAGTCAAAATAACCCAAATTTTTAGAGTGACTATTTGACCTAGATTTCGGAGAGTCTCCGATAGCCCCAGGATGCGCGTCACGTAGGCTGTGTTTTGAAAACAGAATCGGACCGGGCAGTTTGAACGGTTTGGACCGGAACAAGAACATTTTCCGGTTTGGTCTTTGAATAAACCGGTTCATATGTAACAACATTCCATAAAAAAATAGATTGAATGCCATTTTTAAAAAAAATATGGTTGTTGGGGATTGAACGGTTGAGCCGGCTATATGTAACCAATAAATCATAAATTTGATTGATAGTAACTATTTATTTTAAGAGATACATTTGCCATGCGGTTCGAACGGTTGAACAGGCTATTTGAACTGGTTTAGACCGAACTGCAAGCCTGTCAATCTAACCCTTTGGAGTGGGTGCCCTACCCGATCCAACCCTCCAAAGCCCTCTAAAGCCCTGCCCGTCAAAGACCTAAGGGCCGGACTGGGCCCAACTTTCATAAGCTCTCCAAGATGAGGGTCGAGTCAGGGAAACCTATGTCCCGGTCCTGTTAGGCCCTACCCTCCATATACATAAATTATATAATATATATAATACTTATCAAGGGGCTAAATCAACGGCTAAGTAGGACTAATCAGTAATTAATCGGTCACTCACTGTAACCCTATAGGAATTGGAGTTAAGTATATTAGTATTAGAAGTATTATATAACACTCATAAAACTTATAATACTTTTTAAGTTATATTATCAGTCTCAAGCACGAATAAATGAGTGGGGTTTTAAATGAATGCCAAAAGCCTAAATACACTTGCATAAGAGTAGTTTAGGGAGAAAAAAAAAGATTTAATCCTTCCTTAATGAACTAATTGAATAAATAAATATGTTGATAATCCTTATCTTAGTGATATCAACTTGGTCCTTGATTAGCCATTGCCCTTGTAGGGTCGAGTTAGGGCCCATCAATTTTTGGCCCTGAAGGGTTAGGGCCTACCTCTAAAACAAAGGGCCGTGCCCGATTTGACACCAACCCTGTCCTGGCCCTGTCCTTTGACAAGCCTATCAAACTGGTGGTCTTTTTGATTCGCATTTTGATCCGGTTTTTTAAACATTGGCCATAGGATTTTTGAGGTGCCAAGACACGACTTGGGCTTAAGAGGTCACCTATGTAAGGCTCAAGCCTGCCCACGTCCAGAAGAAGGATTCGGAGACATCGGGGTTCGATTCACGGGAGGAGTTTTCAAGTGACAACTCGACCTCCGAATCCAGAATAAGTTTTTGAGTGACCCTTGACACTCTGAAGAAGAAGCTTGATGGGAATAAGGAATTATGCAAGAAGGCTCTGCCTAGGGTGTTATGGTCTTACCGAACCAGTCCAAGAAGATCGATTGAAGAATCACCATTTAGCTTGACTCGTGGATTGAAGGCAGTCCTCCAACTCGAGTCCATCGTCCCCACCCTCATCGTTCCTGAGAGGGCTCTAACGATAGCTTCGAGCAGATGATCTTGACTTTCTGGAAGAAAGGAGAGAGCTCTCAATTCTGAAAACCGTCAACTTTCAACAACAGATCAAGAAATCGTTTGATCAGATAGTCAGGAGGCGCGTATTCAAAGTCGGAGATCTTGTTATGTGAAAAGTCTTCGAGAATACCAAATACCCAAACAACGAAAAGCTCGGGCAGGACTGGGAAGGCCCTTACATCATTGTGGAGGTAGAGGGCGTGCGATCCTACTGACTAAATACACAAGGCGGAGATGTGGTCAAAAGAAAGTGGAATGCGATCAACTTGTGCAAGTACTATAAGTAAGGCTATCCTTTACTATTTGTGCATTACTATCTTTCTTATCAAGAATCAGAGACGGGAGATTGTGAGCAAAGATTACTTGGTCATCCCAGAAAGTCCGAGGTGAAAAAAAAACTCATGTGAAAGAGAAACCTCTACAATGGTGGGATTTTCAATGGTTTAACTCACCTTAGCCCACGACTGTGGGAAAAAACCCACTGTGGTCCCCAACAGTCTGTGGTAGGATAAAATTATTGCGAAAGAGAAACCCCTAAGGGGTAGGACTTTTAATGGCTTAAGCCTCCTTGGCCTAATTGTAGTGTGTTGCACATCTTGGTCTCTGAAAGTCCAAGCATGAGATAGAGCCCCTACGAGACCAACCCGCCTTGCCTTAAGTGTGGTGTATTGCCCACCTTAGTCTATGAAAGTCCAAGCATGGGATAGAGCTCCTACGGGACCAACCCAACTTGGCCTAAGTGTGTTGCCCATCTTAGTCTCTAAAAGTCCAAGCATGATATAGAGATCCTATAGGACCAACTCGTCTTGGCCTAAGTGTGGTGTATTTCCCACCTTAGTCTCTAAAAGTCCAATCATGGGATAGAGCTCCTACATGACCAACCCACATTTGCCCAAGGGTGGTGTAATGCCCACCTTGTTCTCTAAAAGTCTAAGCCCAGGGTTGAAGTGGAAGCATATAGGCAACACTGGGATAACTAAGAGTCCAAAACCGATAGACGATATTTGAGGAAAACAAACCAAGTGGTCGAAGCCAACAACTAAGCAAAAAGCCAAAAGGGTCAAATTGAGTAGACAGAGGGATACTAGTAAGCCTCCACAGAAATGAAGGAGGAGCAAGGATCCCAAGAGTAGGCGAAGACCACCTTGGCACGAAAAGGGGACGTCTCCTCAGAAAAGCGATAAAGGATAAGGCATCCTCATGCAGGCAAGAAAGGCAAATAAAGAAGGGATTCAAGGCTCTCAATCGCTAAAACCCCCAAAGCAGGTAAGACTCAAGGTCTTTGTTGTTAAAAGGTTGAAATACAATCCCTCGACGTACCAATACCCTTCTGGGGATACGGGGGCTACCCCCGTGGGGAACGAAGTCCAATGGAGTTTCCTCCACCATACGTGGACGTTTTTGGGCGACCGTACGATTTCAGAAGCATTTCAAACGCTATGGTTCTGGATGATCAATCCAAGCAACTAGCAGGACCCGCAATGTGGGCGGAGAAGTCTATTCTAGCAAATCATGCCAAGGTGGCGGAATATGACTCCAAGGGGCAGAGCAATCTAACAGGGTGGAATATAACCACCCTAAAAGAGGAACAAGCCCCTTGAAGAACCCGCCAAGTAGGCAGGATATCTCCTCCAGGGGTAGAACCCATATCAAGGCGAAGCAGAATGCCCCTCAAGGGAACACACCCCTTGACGAACCCGCCAAGTAGGCGGGATATCTCCTCAGGGAGCAACCCTTATCAAGGCAAAGCAGAACGCCCTTTTTTGGCATGCACCCATATGACAACCCGCCAAGTGTGGGTGCAAAAATTGTACCGGACCGGACTAGACCCACATGGGACCGTATAATGGCCCAAGTAGGCAAGCCCAAGCGCAGGATCATCGCCACATCATCACTGCCATATCGGGCACGTGCCTCAGCTATAAAAAGACCCCTTTGGCATCAGGAGAAGGGGTTGGTCATTCAATCAAAGGAGGAGAGGATTTCAGAGTTATAGCCAGAGCTCACTTCTTCCCTTCTTGTTCTCTTCTAGTTGCTTCGTGCAACCCCACTGTAAAAAGCTTCTCTCGACCTGTCGAGAGAACGCTCCCCCCCTTTTACATATATTATAGTGGAAACCAGGTGGCACCTCTCGCCCGAAGACGTAGGTCGTAAGACCGAACTTCGACAACAACTTCTTGTGTCTTCTCTCTCTCTTTCTCTCGAGCCTCTAATCTCCTAAACTTACAAACCATCCGATTCTAGCAAATCATGCCAAGTGTGGTGTATTGCCCACCTTAGTCTATGAAAGTCCAAGCATGGGATAGAGCTCCTACGGGACCAACCCAACTTGGCCTAAGTGTGGTGTATTGCCCACCTTAGTCTCTAAAAGTCCAAGCATGAGATAGAGCTCCTACGGGACCAAGTCGTCTTGGCCTAAGTGTGGTGTATTTCCCACCTTAGTCTCTAAAAGTCCAATCATGGGATAGAGCTCCTACATGAACAACCCGCATTTGCCCAAGGGTGGTGCAATGCCCACCTTGTTCTCTAAAAGTCTAAGCCCAGGGTTGAAGTGGAAGCCAATAGGCAACACTGGGATAACTAAGAGTCCAAAATCGATAGACGATATTCGAGTAAAACAAACCAAGTGGTCGAAGCCAACAACTAAGCAAAAGCCAAAAGGGTCGGAGTAAGTAGGCAGAGGGATACTACCAAGCCTCCACAGAAATGAAGAAGGTGCAAGGATCCCAAGAGTAAATGAATACCACCTTGGCACGAAAAGGGGATGCTCCCTCAGAAAAGCAAAAAAGGGTTAGGCATCCTCATGCATGCAAGAAAGGCAAAGAAAGAAAGGATTCAATACTCCTAATCGCTATAACCCCCAAAGCAGGCAAGACTCAAGGTCTTTGTAGTTAAAATGTTGAAATACAGTCCCTCGACGTACCAATACCCTTTCAGGGGTACGAGAGCAGCCCCCCATGGGGAACGAAGTCCAATGGAGTTTTCTCCACCGGAAGTGAACGTTTTTGGGCGACCGTATGATTTCGGAGGCATTTCAGACGCTACTGGATGACCAATCCAAGCAACCAGCAGGACCCGCAACATGGGCGGAGAAATCTATTCTAGCAAATCATGTCAAGGTGGCGAATATGACTCCAGGGGGCAGAGCAATCTAACAGGGCGGAATAGAACCACCCTAAAAGGGGAACAAGCCACTTGAAGACCGCCAAGTAGGCAGGATATCTCCTCAAGGGGCAGAACCCTTATCAGGGCGAAGCAGAATGGCCCTCAGGGGAACACACCCCTTGACGAACCCGCCAAGTAGGCGGGATATCTCCTCAGGGAGCAACCCTTATCAAGGCAAAGCAGAACGCCCCTTTTTGGGATGCACCCATATGACAACCCGCCAAGTAGGTGGGATTCCCTCAAACAGCCAAACCCTTATATGGGTGGAGTAGAACCATCCTTTACCAGAACGCCCCTCTTGACGAACCCACCTCCCAAAGGAACCCGCCAAGCAGGAAGGATACGCCACTGGGGGCAGAACCCTCCATCGAGGCAAGATTGGCAATGTTTTGATAAACTCACCAGTAGATACAGTAATCCGTCGGTGGTTTCTATACTCCTTTCCCAAGTCCTTTTTTTTACCCCTTTGGGTCATTTTCTTGGGTCTTCTGGTCCTCCCCGGGAACTGTACTACCCTATTATGTAGACTACCCCTCAGGCATGAAGGAGAGCTCATATGGGCACTGCCCCAGGAAGCCTTGTTCGAGTAACAATTCATAACATATCAAAGTATAACCTACCTCTATGAGACATAAGGGGACAATTGTGGATACATAAAATATACCCCACTGTCGGCATTGCCATCAAAACCCTCCGAAAGGAAGAGACTCTGAAAAGTCAAGTACGAAGGGGAGACAGAATTGAACCCTTCCACCACTTTCAAACACAACCCGGCTACCCCTTCAAAAGGGAGAACGAACTTGGAAATACCTACAGACGAGCCTTCCCAGACCGACTTAGCAAGGATTGTTAGCCAAGAACGAGAGGCCCAGCTTGCCCCACCTCGTACCAACAAACAACCACACATAAATGAGAGAACCAGTTTACACCAGCCCATGTGGAGAAGACGTGCCTCGACAGCACTGATGGGATTCACACCGCCCCATGTGGGGAGACATGTATCTCAGTAGAGAAATAAACCCTCCCCCCGGTTTTACTATAAAAGGAAGGGAAGGGACAGAAAAGAAAGGTTGGTGAAATCCCTTGTAAACAGTACAAGTGCACATCATCCATTTAGTGAATAAAGAAGAACAGTTTCGCTACGATCTTGAGTCTCTTCTCTTACTCTTTCTCGTATCCTCTGCAACTAACTCTCTCAAGATGGACTTGGGGGCATCCATTCTAGAGCCTCAACCCTTCTAGTGTTTTTATTCAAGATCCAATCAGCTTGCAAACAACCCAAGTCTACCAACGTCTTCACCGAACTTCATCAACTTGGGTCTACACCAAGAAGAAGAGGAGCAAAAGGAGAAGCCACTCCCAGTAAAGTCACACTCTGATCTAGTGGGTAGGATTTGTGTATTTTCATATATTAGATAAGAGCGACAATTAGTGTTGTTGAGTGCATGATCTATTCAAGGTACGATATTATCAAAGTTCTAAAAAGTGTTTGGCGCTGGTCGGGTGGTGGGGGGCCTTCTAGTGCCTAGGGGCTTAGGTGTTTTAGCTTTCATTATTATTTTTATATTATGTATAATATATATGCTTTAAAACTACTATAAATTAAATATTATCCCAACCATTATTTTAAAAGCAGGTATCATTTACATAACCACAAACTCAAGATTAACAAGAACAAAACCAAGCATGATATTATGAGATAACATCATAATATCCATGATTTTAATACAATCCAATCTATAAATTCAAGATTATCAACAATAGAATATCATCTATACACTTTCTAACGCCTAGGCCCGCCTAGCCCTTCCTAGGGGCTAGGCTGGGCCGTGGGGAGCCTTCTAGTGTCTAAGCGGTGCCTAGACCACTTTTTAGAACAGTGGATATTACTTGAAAAAAGATATTATTTGAGGTATGATATTGACTTGTGTCATATGTCCAATGTGAATGTTAATTAAGGACCGTGTTATATGTTATCGGACTTCTAATAAATTGTTAGAGTAGCTCTCACTGAGTCACGTAGTCTTTTTAAGTGACGCAGGGTTTGTGTATTTTCATTGTTGTGCACAAACTCAGGTATAAGGAGTTGGGTTTGTGGTCCAGGTGGGCATACATGGATGATTATGTAGGGGATTCTAGGAGCTGAGGAGTTGTTATGGACCTTGTTGCAGTGCTGCGAAGTACACTGGAGCTAGAGCAGGAACAATGGACTTAAAGGGTTGGTCTTACTTAGATTGGTTGAATGCTAAAGATATTGTAACGTATTCCAAGAATGGATTGTAAAGATATTTGATCAATATAGAAAGTTTACTTCTGTGAATGTGTTATTCTGACTCATGATACCAACTGCTCTCTCTCTCTCTCTCTCTCTCTCTCTCTCTCTCTCTCTCTCTCTCTCTCTCTCTCTCTCTCTCTCTCTCTCTGAATGAATTTCATACCTTCTTTGCGATGACAGGACCGTACGCTAGGTGTCTTGAGTGTTCCAATGTTGTCAAGTCATGAGTTAGTCCCTTCAGAGGCAAAACTCTCTGTCAGGCATCTTGTGTTTCAAGCTTGCACCTTGGGCATTGGATTGGTCCGAATAAGAAAGAATAAACTAAACATAAAAGATGTGTTTCCCTTTTCAAAAAAAAACATCCAGGGTTTTCGACTGCCGACGAAAATTCGCACGTGACACCTTGTGGGGCTCGGAAAGCTTATCTCACATGTTATGATAGTCCTATGGGTTCCCAGACCCCACCTGGGATCCTATTAGCGTACGTATATACATATGTATTAGTATTAATCAAATACAATGCATGGACACCTATGATGACGCTAAATGCGTTGAATCCACTCCCCACTCTACTAAGAGGAAAGATGGGAGGCACAAGTTCGCACACGGCAGATCATTATATAAAGGGTTATTTTGACTTTGCCCCCCCAAATTTTGCCTTGAATTAGACTTTACCCACCTGATGGAATGCTTAAAGTCAATGTTGACGCTGCAGTCAGTCCTTCCAAGACAGCGGTGGGACTGATTATTCAAGATCATCTAGGAAACCACATCTGCAGCCGTGGTGTTATCAGGAGCTTTGCTCCCCATTGGAAGTTGAGGCCAGAGCCATGCTTTTTGGGATCAAGTTTTTGTTAGAAGCTAAAGCAAACAACGTAATTCTTGAAGGGGATAACCTTACAGTGATTACTCTCCTGTTGGAGGGGAACGACATCCCTCCATTATCCACAGTGATATAGTGGAGTGCAGGAGACTTATTAAGCTTTTTTCCTTTGTTCGGACCCAGCACATTCCTCGTGAGGGAAATGAGGTTGCCTACCTATTAGTGGCTCATTCTCTCAATTGAAATGTTGACTTCACTTCAAAGGAGATTCCTGACTTTGTTGCTGAGTTTGTTGCTAAAGATTGTAGCGATTCTTGTACCGAGAAAGAGTCTTCCTCCGTTCCTGAGAACCAAGTCCATCTAAGATGTAATCGAGATTTTCTTTTGGGCACGGGGCGCCATGAATAGAACCCCATGGAACCCCATGGGGAAAAAAAAAGTATGTAATGTTTAAAAGGCACTTAAATATTACTTAAATAGTACTTAAATATTTAAAAGGTTATTCAGTGATATAGTGATTTCATTGTAGTAGCCACGACGAAATCTCTGTAACAACCACGATAATAATTGTAGTTGCTACAATGATTTCACTGTAGCTATTATAGTGATTTAAAATAGTACTCAAATATACAAAATGGTACTCAGTGCTATAGTGATTTGAAATAGTACTTAAATATTTAAAAGGTTATTCAGTGATATAGTGATTTCATTGTAGTAGCCACGACGAAATCTCTGTAACAACCACGATAATTATTATAGTTGCTACAATGATTTCACTGTAACTATTATAGTGATTTAAAAGAGTACTCAAATATACAAAATGGTACTCAGTGCTATAGTGATTTCACTGTAGCAGTCATGGTGAAATCTCTATAGCAACCATACAGTGAAATCATTATAGTTGCTATGGTGAAATCATTATAACTACTATAGTGAAATCACTGTGGAAACTAGTGGCACTGTAGCATCTACTGTGAATTAATGTAGGAGGATCTTATGGTTATTTTTGGTATTTTAAAAAAAATACTTCATCCAAAACGGTGAGAAAATGTTCTCTTACGTGCAAAAAACGTAGGAGATCGTTTGGGTGAAAGTGTACAATTGTCTTTTTCAAAATCTCACATCAAAAATGGTTACCACAAGATATTTTCTACATACAAATAGTACATTAAAACTGATCAGTTATGAACAAACTTTGATTCCATGGACATGAGCTTAGCTGAAATATCTAAACAAACTTTGACATTTTCTATGTACACATCGAACAAGCTCGCACAAGCCTTTACCGAGCATGTTCCTTCTAGTGATTTGAAATAGTACTTAAATATTTAAAAGGTTATTCAGTAATATAGTGATTTCATTGTAGTAGCCACGACGAAATCTCTGTAACAACCACGATAATTATTGTAGTTGCTACAATGATTTCACTGTAGCTATTATAGTGATTTAAAATAGTACTCAAATATACAAAATGGTACTCAGTGCTATAGTGATTTCACTGTAGCAGTCATGGCGAAATCTCTATAGCAACCATACAGTGAAATCATTATAGTTGCTATGGTGAAATCATTATAACTACTATAGTGAAATCACTGTGGAAACTAGTGGCACTGTAGCATCTACTGTGAATTAATGTAGGAGGATCTTATGGTTATTTTTTGTATTTAAAAAAAACACTTCATCCAAAACGGTGAGAAAATGTTCTCTTACGTGCAAAAAACGTAGGAGATCGTTTGGGTGAAAGTGTACAATTGCTTTTTCAAAATCTCACATCAAAAATGGTTACCACAAGATATTTTCTACATACAAATAGTACATTAAAACAGATCAGTTATGAACAAACTTTGATTCCATGGACATGAGCTTAGCTGAAATATCTAAACAAACTTTGACATTTTCTATGTACACATCGAACAAGCTCGAACAAGCCTTTACCGAGCATGTTCGCGAGCTACTCATGAACAACTTGGTTCAATTGCAGTTATATCCACAACCTACTGAATATTTAATATTGCATAAATATTGTGTGATGTGTTTAGTTAACATTAAATAAAGTCAAATATTATGTGTTAACCTATTCACCCCCCTCTAGGTTGTTTATATTGAGTTATCATCTAGGATCCAGTCATGTTTAGGTATATTCGAACTTTATCTAGAGTCTCTGGTATCTAACATGGTACTCCTAGTGCTCTTAACGCCTCCGGTACTCCGCCTATAGCACCCGACTAGTCTCCATCAGTCAAGGATCTGTGCTTGCCACTCCGTTACCCTCAGTCTGAGCACGGCCCGCCTGACCGCTTTAGCTTTGTCTTTGATCCATCTAACCACTTTAGCTTTACCATTGTCACCTCCTTCTCTCCCCAAGTCACCGCTTTTCTTGACACCCTTCACTCTGACCAGGAGTCCCGATCATACGAAGTGGCTGTCCAGTCCTCTCAGTGGCGGCAGACCATGGCGGAGGAGTTCCAAACCATCGAGCAGACACATACTTGGATGTTGTCTCACTCCCTGCTGGTATTAATCATGTTAACTGCAAATGCGTCTACAATGCCAATGGTTGACCTAATGGATCCATTGATCTGTACAAGGCTCGATTGGTGACCCGTGGCTTTACTTAGAAGTACGAGATAGACTGCGAGGAGACATTTGTGCTCGTGGCTCAGATGACCATGGTCCGTACCCTCCTGGCAGTTGCAGTTGTTCACCGATATCCTCCTCTCCAGATGAACGTGAAGAATGTCTTTCTTCATAGTGAACTTTCAAAAATTGCCTACATGCAACCTCCTCCTAGCATGCACACTCCTTGGCATGCCTGCTATCTACAGGCTCAAGCAGGCCTCTCATGCTTGGTTTGAATGCTTTAGCGATAAAACATTGAGGCCGGTTTTGTTGAGAGCCCGCAGGATCATTCCTTGTGTGGTACTCACCTTAGGCTAGGCGATTCTCCTATTGTACGTTGATGACTTGAGATAGCCCATAGTAAGCGAGGGATTCGACTCTCCCGTCAAATTGTTCTTACTGATGCTCATTCCGCTAACACTCCATTCGAGCTTCACGTGAAGTATCCTGACCCGGTCTGGAGTGTACTCTTGGGTGCTGTGGTCTCTCACCCTCGAGGGGACAACATCGCACTCCCTGTAGAGAAGATCCTACAAACATATTGCAGCACTCTGATGTTGTATATACTTCAAGGGCAATTCTCATCTTGGTATAGCTACTTTTCTTAGGAAGCCCTTTGGTTTGGTTCACATAAATTTTAAATTTTATAAATTACTTAATAATAAAATATATTTCTTTGAACATATGGATTTTAAATGGATCTTAGTTTTTTATAGTGTTCACTTCAGTTTTTGACAAATCAAAAAAGATTCACTTGTTTTTCTCAGCAATGGTCAATCTATTTTCTAACAAAATCCTTTAACCCCCTCGCCCACCGGATTTTGGCGGTTTTCTCTTTTTGCCAAAATATCGGGGGGCGAGACCTCCCCTAACATAGAACTTAGCAATATATGATTCTCATGAAAAATCATGGGCTTACAGAAAAGAAATTACGGCATAATTAAAACAGTATTTTAAAACAATACACAGCCAAAAATTAAAGTTAAGTTTGGAAAGACCTCGCCATCTTAAAATTAAACCGTCCAAAAATTGCAAGAATCACTCGGACTTCTTGACAGGCGCTCTCGAGAGCAACACGCATCATTCACCCTTCTTCTTTTCCTTCCTCTTTTCCTTCTTCTTGCTTCCTCTCTCAGCAGCTGCTCGTTCCTCGTCCTCATCTCCATCGCTACGATTTCTCTTCTTCTTCTTTTCTTTTGTGCCATGCTCCTCTTCAGCTTCTGGAACAGCAATCTGAACATGATTCTCTGCCTCACTGCTTCTAGCTTCAGCCTTCTTTTTCTTCTTTCTCCTCTCATGCTCTCCTGCCTCTTCTGCTGCGGCAATCTCTTCCTGATTCTGTATATCGCTGCCCTCTACCTCAGCCTTCTTCTTCTTCTTCTTCCTCCTTTTCTCGACCTCTTCATCTCCCCCATCCTCAACAGGAGCCGCCACTGCAGCCTCCTTGGCAGGTGCAGGCTCCGCTTCCTTGTGCTTCCTCTTTCTTGGAAGCACCCCGTCTTGCTCAGCCGCCGGCTTCTTCACGACTGGTTCTGTGGGATGCCGGAGTACCAGATCGGCAGAAGGATTGTACGTCTACAAAATCCAATCGAGCAACAAAATCGGATTCGCTCAAGATTCAGTTTTCTGAAGGGCTTCCAAGAAATCATCTCATATAGAAACAGAGTTAAAAGATTATGAAACTCATACCTTCGCGGTAGTGATCATAGCCCCTGCACCTTTCTTTCGGTCTTTGTCGTAAAACTCAATCTTGGGTTTGCCTTTCGTTGATCCAGCAGAACGACCCAATTCTCTGCCCTCGAGGACCCTCAGACGGGTTTCCAGCTATTCAAGAATCAAACCAAAATTAAATAATTAGTATTAAACATTGGCGGAGGAGGTTTACAAGGTTGACGTAACAGCAGACAGCTCATGAATGTATGTTACCTTGGCTCGATGCTCGAGCCCCATAGAGCTGTCTTGACCCTCGCCCAAAGCATCGTATCGAATGGAGAGCACAGCCTTTGCAGCAAGTGAACGAGAAATCTTTCCCTTGAGTTTTAGGGCTGCCTGGCCAACTAAAGATGCATGGAAGATAAGCCCATATTTCGGTGTAGCATGCTTGGTCTTCAGAGCTCTGAAAAGTGCCTGCAAAGAAAACGTCAGAAACATCAAATTTACTTATTCCATTGAATAGTAAAACTTAGGAGCAAAATCAATTTGTCTCATCATATTATATACATGTAGTAGAAATTCTGAACCATGAACTAAAGAGCCATAAACGCATATATAGTATGGACAAATACTGGAGATATACAAGTGGAATATCAAGCTACTGCTATCCGCAGGTTTAAAAAGTTACGGACCCAACCAGACACATAATATCAGTGGCCACCAATATTATCCGATTTCAACTGATCCCCCCCCCCCAATAAAAAAAATTAATAATAATAATAACAATCATTTCCACGTCTTTCTACTACCTTGGTTCCAATATGTGATAATGTGATCTGAAACCATGCTAAAAAAGAATGTTGAAATTCAACTTAATAGGGACGACGCACCACAGCTTAAACAGATGGTGATGAGAATTGTGTAAGTGTTGCCGAAATGAGGCCATCTAAGAAATGCCCACCAATGAAACCTTACTGCAGCGATAATTTAAGTGTTGCGCAGCTATAAAAATGAGACCATTGAAGGATAAGGTTGTGCAGGTAAGAGAGAGTTAATCTTTGGCATAGAGAAAAGATAATGTTAACATCAATAAATTCTTGGCAGAAGGCAGAAAAAGAACACATGAAGTGCTGGTAGAATTTCTAGAGTTCAAGTTACCAATGGGAAAGGAGAACAATAGTGTACACATAAAATGTATGTCTAGAGAGCCCTGGCCCCTGATAATTGCTACATGGTCTCAGATGGTGGATCTTTTTTTTTTTTGGTACACGAGACAGTAGCACAATAGCCTTGATTACAAGGCCGCTAAGTCATCCCTAACCAGGGCTGGCAGAACACTAGGCAACACATGCTCCCAGAACCCCTTATGCCCACTCCTAAGGGTCTCCTGCGCCAACCAATGAGCGATGGTGGATCTTATTGAAGAAGTCTTTGAAGAGTCTAAAGCAACATATTAAAATAACAAGGTAGTTGGTAGAATGTTCATGTCCTTAAAGTAGAGCTGCAACTACAGTGGGTTGGGTTGGGTTGGGGTAAACCCAGACTCGACCCGAGAGATAGCCTCCTCATCCTGCCATGCAACCCGACTTTCAAACTAGGCTGCCTAACCCAAGACCAAATTTCCAAGCTCAGGTTAACCCAAGTTGGGTCGGTAGGCATGTTTAGGTAATGCTTATTTTAAGGCTTATTGAAAGTTTTGAATTTTGAAAAGCAAAATACCAAGAAAAAACCCCCTTACCCTTGATAATATATGCAATATACTCGTGCAGCCACACCTCCGAATCCTCCCAATAGCGTTTGCGATACTTAATATTTGTTAGACTTACATCCACCGTATGGTTGATGAATCAGAAGCCTTGTGCCACTTTGTGTTGGGAATACTATCCATACGGATCTGGGACAAGACCTGAGCAGATTCATATAAGATTTCTTGGGTTTGTTTTTATGTCATGTACAACCCTAAGGAAGGATGACATGAATCATCTTCTTTCCCAACCCATGCCTCACATCACTCTCCTCTACTCAGTTGGAGTATCATAGTAGGATTCTTCAGTGAAAAAATAATAAATACAATAGAAGTCAAAAATATTCTTTTTTCCTCAAGTGATGTGATTCTATTTGATTGGTGTAATCGGTTTTAATAATAGATGAAATTCATCTTCTTATTTTCTAGTTTTCAGATATTTTGGATTATTAATCAACTTGCATAGTTTCACATAACTCGAACCTTGATATTCTATAGTATTCTACACATGCCGCCTTCACTCGTCTTCTATTATTTCCCTACAGATTCATGAAGCTTGACCTTACATGAATCTCGCTGCAGCAGCTACACCACTCTATAACTCCCCACCGTGACATATAATAGGACAAACAAAAAAGTCCTAACCATTGTTATTTAAACCGCACAAGTGGTTTATTCGACTTAGGTTCAAATCGCATCTGTCAACGCATATACAATTGTGTGATCGCATATGCGGTTGAACAATTGTACATGCGGTTGTACAATATGCTATTGTGTGATGTTTTTTAGGGGTAATGAGGCTACAACCCCTCTAACCAACCCAACATTAGGATAAATCCAGTGAAGTTTTTCATTTGAGCTCCATCCCCTCTAACCAACCCAACCTTAGGATAAACCTGTCTTTTTATTTAATACCGAGAAAACCCTCACCTCTCCTTCTCTCTCGATCAACCATGGCGGAGGGCGGCAGACTCGAGCGATGAAGGCAAAGGCAGCCGCAAGCAGCGGTGACGGAGGCAGCGAGCGTGAAGGCAGCAGTGGAGGAGTAGGGTTCAGGTTAGGTTTAGGTTTGGGATTTCTAGGTCTAGGATTCATCCCATGGCCCCTAGATCTTAGTTTAAGAATGTTCGGTTAGGTCCGGTAGCGGCGGAGGCTTTCGGTTAGGAGCAGCAGCGGGCAAGTGGCAACAAAGCATAAGTTTGAAGTGAAGTGAGGGACATTTTTGTTTATAGGGGTTTGAGCTCAAATGGAAAAAATGTCGGGAATGCAGCTCTAATCGATCTCCTAAGAAGGGATTCTCACAAAGCCCCCCTTCTTTTTATTGGGTTTAAAATGCCAAAAATCTCAAAAATCACTAATAAACTTATGCAAGAAGATAACAAAAAATACAAAGAAATTAATCGATAATGTTACTTAATTATGACTTGTCAAATCTCATTCATATAAACATATTCAAGTACACAACAAGAATATCTGATCCAAGTACATCCATACAACCCGATTCAACTACATGCACGATACGTTACATGCTATTAGAACTGTTTTTCCAGCACCTACTTTAGTCTTGATCAAAACGTCTCATGTCAAGAAAGGTTGTTGAATGACTCAAGCTTTCTCATTTCAAATGGTTGACTCACTCAAACAAATGTGAGCATGGATGCATGACCCATGACTCATATTGCTCTCATCTTTAGTATGATACTTCAGTGAAAAAAACAAATACAATAGAAATCTAGAATATTCTTTTTTTCCTCAATTCTTAAGTAATGTGATTCTATTTGATTGGTGTAATCGGTTTTAATAATGACTGAACTTCATCTTCTTACTTTCTAGTTTTCAGAATTGTGATTATGGACTCAACTTGCATAGTTGACCAAACTCGTGATATTCTATTGTATTCTACACCTACCTTCAATCTTCTTCCTCTATTATTCTCGTACATATTCATGCAACTTGACCTTACACGGATCTCGCTACAGCGGCTCCACCACTCCATGACACCCAACCTAAAATATAATAGGACAAACAAAAATAGTCCTAACAATTGC
The DNA here is from genome assembly GCA_947650365.1 of Chamaelirium japonicum. Classification (NCBI taxonomy): domain Eukaryota; kingdom Viridiplantae; phylum Streptophyta; class Magnoliopsida; order Liliales; family Melanthiaceae; genus Chamaelirium; species Chamaelirium japonicum. The sequence goes on along the minus strand of OX393552.1, from coordinate 82,635,463 downwards.
TATTTAAACCACACAAGTGGTTTTGTGAATTAGGTCCAAATGGCAGATTTCATCCCATATGCCTCATGCAATTTTGTGATCGCATATGTGGTTGAACGGTTGCACACGTGATTGTACAATATGCTATTGTGTGATTCTTTTTATTGGGTTTAAAATGCCAAAAACCTCAAAAATCACTAATAAACTTATGCAAGAAGATAAGAAAAAATCCAATGAAGTTAATCGATAATGTTACTTAATTATGACTTGTCAGATCTCATTCATACAAACATATTCAAGTACACAACAAAAATATCCAATCCAATTACATCCATACAACCCGATTCAACTACATGCATGATACTTTGCATGATTTTAGAGCTGTTTTTCCAGCTTCTGATTTAGTCTGGACCAGAACGAGACTCGTGTCAAAAAAGGTTGTTGAATGACACAAGCTTTCTCATTTCAAACAGCCGCCTCACTCAAACAAATGAGAGCATGGATGCATGACCCATGCCTCAAATCACTCTCCTCGTCCTGACATGTGGCTACTATCTTGTTAGTGACAGCAAATCATACAAAGGTAAGTCTTTCATTTGCAAGCGTTGAAAGTCTTGCTTAGATGTAGCTAGAATCCCACTTAGAGGAGCCCGAGAAGGGCATGCTCTTGCATTAAACCCCTTAAGCATAGGACTATAGGAGAATGTCGTTGCCTTGTTGGTGTTGTCGTAATGACTTATGACACACTAGCGCCTTTGACCTCCTTGCTTCATTAGTCGATATGTAAGAAAATCTTGGGTAGGAGATTGAAAGCTGGGGGAGAGCTTGAGAACTTGAAGAGAGCTTGCGAAGCATGAAGGAAACTTAGATAGCAGCTGAAGCCTGAAGGGATTGGGGAGAATTAGAACAGGTTTCCAAGAGTAGTTTGATAAAAAAAGAAGGGGGGAGAGAGTGCCATTAGCTGAGTTGGTCGCTTGGTGGTTGTACTAGACCTGAGGTCGGATCCTACCTTCACCACTGGTAGGAGTTCGACCCTTGACCCTCTTTCAGATAAGGTTGAGTGGTTCTCAAAAAAAAGGGGATATACAATGTAGAAAAGGGGTAAGAGAGGTGAAGGAAAAATTACATAATTTATAATGTTGAAAAATTACTTGTTTTATCGTTAGAGAATTGTGGGGCCACACAATGGTTGTATGTTGCATAGCTCGCACAGTTTACTATGCGCCCCCACAGCATTCCTGGTACATATGCAAGTCCCCACATGCGTGTCAACATCCTTTAAAACCGAATGTGCGACCGCATATGACATTGGTCATAGCATCCAAAAAAATGTACACAAGGTTATAGCATAAAGGACATAAGTAATTCTAAAAACAGTTAAATGCTCACGCACAACACTCCTGGCGAGTATGCAATACCCACATGCGAGTCAACAACTTTACAACCGCATATGCGATCACATAGGGCGACATTGGTCATAGCACCAAGAATACACACATAACATAAGGTTATAGTATAGAGGACATAAGTATTTCTAAAAACAATTCTCCAAAGTTCTCTTAAGCAACTGGCCACTAGATCCAGCAAACAAGTCCAAACCCTTTAGACAATTTCTAGTCTAACTAGGACTGCATATGAAAGTCTTACTTCCTCAACAAGCAATTGCTTGTCCAGCATCCTGGAAAAACATAACCACCCCATATTTTCAGCTTCTAAACATCATCAAAATAACTTCTATCTGGACTGAAATATATATATATATATATATATATATATATATATATATATATATATATATATATATATATATATATATATATATATATATATATATATATAGGGGAGGGATACTCTTACAAGTAAAGTCTTACAAGTGAAGTCTTACAAGTGATCTGGGCCGTCCATTTTCAGTTGGATGGACCCGATTAAAACATCCCCCTCTCACTCTCTCTCTCACGATTGCAGCCCCTCCCTACCCCGACCCCGACCCCGACCCCATCCCCTCCCCCTCCGGCTCCGGCTCCAGCGATCCCCCCCGCAAGCCCCGACCCCGACCACCTTCCCCTCCGGCGAAACCGGCACGGGGCGCGGAGCCGGAGGGGGGGCGCGGGTAGGCTGGCCGGTGAGGGGCGCAGGGGGGTCGGAGGGCGCGGGCAGGCGGGGGGCGCGGGCAGGCAGGCCGGCGCTGGAGGGGGTCGGGGTTGGGGGGCTGCCGCCGGAGTGGATCGGGGCTGCGCCGGATCGGGGGGGTCGGGGCTGCGCCGGAGGGGGTCGGGGCTGCCGCCGGAGTGGGTCGGGGTCGGGGCTGCGCCGGAGGGGAGGGGATCGAGGGTCGGGGCTGGTCGGGGTAGGGAGGGGCTGCAATCGTGAGAGAGAAAGAGAGTGAGAGGGGGATGTTTTAATCGGGTCCATTCAACTGAAAATGGACGGCCCGGATCACTTGTAAGACTTCACTTGTAAGACTTCACTTGTAAGAGTATCCCTCCATATATATATATATATATATATATATATATATATATATATATATATATATATATATATGAGGAATGGGATGCTGCCTATCAAAGCAGCTTTTTTGCTGCTTTGAGACATTGTTTGACCATTCTAGAAGTTTTGGAATTTGATGAAATTTGGTGAGGGTGTTGTCTAGGGTAAGATGATCATCCTCACAAATTTTCATCAAATTCCAAAACTTCTAAGAGGGTCAAATGGTCGAAGCATATATATATATATATATATATATATATATATATATATATATATATATATATATATATATATATATATATATGAGGAATGGGATGCTGCCTATCAAAGCAGCTTTTTTGCTGCTTTGAGACATTGTTTGACCATTCTAGAAGTTTTGGAATTTGATGAAATTTGGTGAGGGTGTTGTCTAGGGTAAGATGATCATCCTCACAAATTTTCATCAAATTCCAAAACTTCTAAGAGGGTCAAATGGTCGAAGCAAAATGCTGCAGATTTTAACGGTGACTGCAGACGACTGATTTTGCTTCGACCATTTGAACCCCCTAGAAGTTTTGGAATTTGATGAAAATTTGTGAGGATGATCATCTTACCCTAGACAACAACCTCACCAAATTTCATCAAATTCCAAAACTTCTAGGATGGTCAAACAATGTCTCAAAGCAGCAAAAAATGCTGCTTTGATAGGCAGCATCCCATTCCTCTATATATATATATATATATATATATATATATATATATATATATATATCTTGGTTGACTAAACTAAATTGCTTAAAAGCCTCTTAATGTCCAAGTATGAGTCAAAGATTATTGTAATTTGCAGATGGCAACTTGATTCTATGTAAACCAGGGTTGTTGCACAACTTTGTACAAGCCCTAATTATATGAGAAGGGTGATAGGCAGCTCGAATTCCTATTACTTGCTTCGCTAAGGTCAATTTTATAGTTTTACTAACGCATCTATTGTACTTCCTCACACTACTCATTCTCTTAACAATCACAAATAAAGCCTTGAGAAGGAAATGCTATCTAAAAATTAATAAGGGAATAGGTGGTGCACCTTCCACTTAAATATCAAACTATCCAGTTAAGTTTTTGTTTAAATTAAAGGTTGCAGAGTAGATCAGTATCACATGCTTTTATTTCCCTTCTGAAGCCCTAACCCTTAGTCCTAGTAACCTTAGGTCATCTTCTCCCTCATCCATCTTGTGGCGATTTGTAGTAGAGCTTTATCTTTTTCTAGTCTGCTACAATGTCAATCTTTAATGCAAAGTGGTTAACCTGAATGCGTTTTGACCCGAGCTATATACATGTGACGGAGGATGGCTTGCCAAGCATATGCACCTTTTGTTTTGGGACCATTTGTTTTGATAAAAGTGGCCAAGAAGTGGTCAAAGTGGTTGACTCAAACTGTTTGTTTCGAGGTAAGTCTTGCCCGAGAGCGACTTTCTGGCACCCCCTAAGTCCCCCATTTTCAGCCTTTTGACTTTGGGACAAAAAGCTCCGAACTCGGAGTTCTGGATTGTGGAGGAAGTGGTTGAACATACATCACCTCTGAATATTTTATTATCTAATATTAATGATTTAAATTGATATTAAATAACTTACATAAAAAGAAATAATATCAAGAATTGATTTAAGAAATGAAGGTAGTCAACTTCTAAAGCATGCTAAAGAACACAGAAATGATAGGACATCATAGAACATTACAATAGAAGTCAATTCCTTTTCCTTATTTCTTACAGCAATTAAGCGATGTTTATCTTATATAGTAGGATGCATTATTCCTGGACAGAGCTCTGAATACTGACTTCTTGCTTTTGCTGATTTAGACAAATCTGACTTCTGTCAGAATTGGGCTCTCGAAGTCCACGTGAGAAAAAAAAATCCTCAATGAAAATATTTTGCCTGACAATTAAAAGAAGGGATTTTTGCATACACCAGCCTGAGAAATATTGATAATACATACAACAAACACCCCCATTTTTAAAGTTTTATGAATAAAACCCTAGCATATTCTGACATTGAGTTAAAAAAACCCGCAATGCTACATTATGATATTATATAAAAACCAGAGAGAGAGAGAGGGGGGGGTGTATAATATGCTGGGGGTTATTCATAAAACTTAAAAGAAGGGGGTGTTTTTTGTAATATCAATGTTTGTCAAGGAGGTGTATGCAAAAGTCCATAAAAGTACATTGTTCTGCATGTATATGAAATAATTCAAGCATGGGATTAAAAAATACATAAGCATATAAAAGTACAAATGTAATTTGTGATGTAATTCATGTGGGAAGACCCAACAAGACATACTCAAATCACATAAAGCATTCAACTAAATTGAGACTATAACTACTTTGGATAGAGAAGAAAATAAATGTATACCTAGAAGCTTCCTTGAATTCAAAGAACATAGAAAGTTAACCTAAGCCTAAAGATAATATAACATACCTTCTCTGCACCAAGAATCTGAACTGTGCTCCCAGGTTGCTTTGCCAAATTTAATAAACTACCACTGTGAGCAATAAGACGAGCTCCAACAAGCTCCCCAACAAGGGAAGTCAAATTCGGTGCAATGGTATTCATTCTGCTTCTCAGATAGTCATACAGCTGAGCTCTATACTCTGAAAGAGCTAATACTTGGTCACAAAGGGATTTAATATTTGCCAAGTCTATGTCACTAACTTCAGTTCCCATGGATATAACTGCTGCTTCTTTCAGCTCCACCTCAACGTCTTCTAATAATATCTGTTGAAATCATGAGAATACAAACAATTAGCATAGAGAAAACACTTGTCATTACAGATAATGTAACAGTGTGGTGATATTACCTCGCTGAAATCTAGATTTGCAGCATTCACACGATTGCCCATCAGCTTCACTGTCTTTGCATATAGGATGTTGTCCTGTACAATTTTAGCAAGCTCCGGAAAATGCCATCCATACCATTCACGAACTCTCATTCCATATATGTTGAGCTCTTTGTCAAGATCATCCAACAATCCAATGGCTTGGATAATCATTGTATCCACCTAAACAATGACAAAAAACAAGTTAGAACACAATTTAGAGTTCATCAATTCAATGAAATTATGGATATATAAAATTAAATGTACAAATTGTGTTATATTTCCGAATTCATGATTTGTCACTGTTAGATTATGGTTTATTTGCTAATCGAGAATGAGAAGTATAGATATATTTTCTCTAATTGAATCATAACTTCATAATGCTATAAATAGATATTTTCATTTGAACAATAGGAGTTGAGTGTGCATGAGCAAGTTTCCAAGTTTATAGTCTCTGAAAGCATGTCATACATATAAGCAAATGTTCTTATATTGTATTTTCATGCAAATCCAGAGAAAAACCAAGATGGAAATAATTAGAGTGAATCAAAATATTATAAATAAGAAAATGACAGGAAGAAGAGCAAAAATGAAAAGTTGGACTATAACTTTAGCATACCGATAAATATGAGTGCATGATCATGCTTCAAACTTGATAATTACCAAAAGCATGTTGCGAGAAGTATAGTCATAAAATGAAATTTGACAGATGTACGTTACAAGCAATGAGATTGACAGGGTGTTAGGAACATGATCTCACCTTGTCCGGGCTGAACTTCAGCTTGTACCTCGATAAGCTGTGTGACAATCCCAAGCTCATCGGTCCTAGATCTTGCACACCCAACCCAGAAATGAGCTCTGTCAGCTGGCTTCTCACTCCCCTCATCAGCTCCATCACAGAATTGTTGTGCAGGCATTCTATTTTCTGCAAATTAACAATCAAAACATCATAAAAGATAGACAAGATGAATGGCAATGTAACACGTTAACTGAACATAGAAATGCAAAGCAGTTGGCAAACCAATTTTTCTTTTATCGCATTTCCAAGTTTGGAATCGGCCACTGCTAAAGTTTCGCCTTCACAATGTGCGCGCAGAAACTTGCGGAGTCCCTTGGTCGGCTTGCTATCAATTAACAAGGTCGCGGCGGATAAAGCTTCCGACGTGTTCTCAAACTTACTAAACGCTTTCAGCTTCACTACCTGGTGGCGATTCCAAAAAACTAAAATGCATAACGGAAATGATGGGAAGAAAGAACATAGGACAGCGTTCAAATAACAAAACTAAGGATACATGAGATAGAGAGAGAGAGTAGCATCATTGCCAGACAAAATTACAGAGCATTTAACTACTGAGCAACAATTTATAACTAGAGAAGTACGGTCCATCACACATGAGTTTTAATTTCAGAAAGAAGAATAGATCCATGGAACAGCCATGTCAGTTCAACATTGATATTATAACCAAGTGTAACTTTCGAGCATAGCATTCATGGTTTCCTATGATCTCAGACTTTTTAAGAAGACCACTGCTAGCTGAACATACAACGGGACAACTCTCGGACAAACTGCGGAGGACGGTGGCACCGAGCGCTGGCCGATACCCCCCCATCCTCCGCAGATTGTCGGGAGAGTATGTCCCATTGTATGTTCAAAAATCTTCTCTTTTTTTTTCTTTAAAGAAGTGAACCAACTTCGTCGAAGGAACAAATGGAGTGACCTGTCTAGCTGATTCCGATGTAGAAAACTCCTTCCACAAATCCTGAGAGTGGGTAGCCCATAAAACATAATCAGTAAATAATCACCAAAATCAATGGCACGACATCAACAGAGCAATAACCAGGAAAGGTGGCCTCAGCACCTCAACTTTGGAGAGCTTCCCTTCATCCAAAACTTTGAAAAGGGCAAAGCCCGCAGGGGTCTCGAACAGAACCAGCATCTCTTGATCCGATCAAAACCCAGCAACCTAGACACCCAAAAAGGTGAGGATTGATCCAACTAAAACTATGTTAGAGGGGTTTGTGAGATCAGTACAGAAGTATCTGAAGAAATCCGGGACTAAAGGTCCAATCTTTTTGAGTCAAATCCGATTGTAACGGTATTGTAGCTTCGAAATTCGATTTGCCTCGGAATCAAGTGTTTAGGGTTTAGGTATAAGGATCAGAAGTAGAGTTCTAGGGTTTAAGGATTAGAAGAAGTAGGGGATTAGGGTTTGCGGCGAACCCTAGCTCCCGGGAAAAAGGAAGAGAAGAGGCGGCTTACCTGTAGGATTCCGGCGCAGCAAGCAGAGGCAGGCGCGCGGAGACAGTAGGGTTGGGAGGTTTAGCGGGGGCTTTAATAGTTTGATGACAGGTACGGTGCAGATCCTCACCGTCCGATCGGTGTGGCCCAATAGTGCCAAATAGTCCTAAACACCTCTTCCTCCTAGTCTCAATTTTTTTTTTTTAAAGCTAGATAATTGACATTAAACTAAACGAGAGAACATACACTCCTACACATCCAATCTAGCTTTGTCGGTTAACACCAACATAAAGTTTTCTGTCCAAATGCAAATTTTTTCTAAAATATTTTCTAAGTTAGCTGCCCAATCCGTCGCCGTATTAGCTTCACGGTAAACATGGGAGATCCTGAGCGTCGTTAGACCCTTAATCATTGCCCTGTATCATTGAAGAGGTAATGATCGCCGCACTCATTCTTGATCCAATTGATTATAGTAATAGAGTCGTCTTCAATCCATAATGCAGCCCTTCATCTGGAAGCCAACGTCGCCTTAAGCCCCTCCCACAGAGCTCTAGCATCCATATCAATTACCGATGAGGTCCGAATTAGGGTCGGACCAGCCATCAAGATACCTCCATTATGGTCGCTCAAAATGAAGCATGCCCCACCTGTGCATAGGCCCTGATCGAGAGCCCCATCAAAGTTCAGCTTCACTTCATCTCGATCTGGTGGAATCCATCTGAAGGAAATTGAATCTTTGGTAGGTCTTCGAATTTGAGAACAACCAAAGCCACCATTAGCTACAAGAAACTCATTGGATTGAATGACACAAGTAATGACAAAAAGATTTTACAGGCATGTGTGTGTGCTTGCGTGCAAGCACGTGTTGAGCATGTGTGGTTTAAATTGTTGATAACTATCTATCTGTGAGTCGCCAATCTAGATGTGTCCCTATACCAACCTATTGCTGAGCAGCGCAAGTGGCATGACCAACCAACTCGTTGACCTAGGGCCGATAGATCTTTCCAACCTGCCCATTCGACTCGATCAGACCGGCTCAGTTTCCAAGACCCTAGGCTAAATCCCTTTGACTCAGGTTTTCCTCTCTCTTCTTCCTTGGCGTTCGGATTTCAATTTGATGCACCAAAATCCCCAAACTCTAAACTTAAACCCAATACCTCTAACCCAATCCTACCCAAGACCAGTGCTCAGATTAGGGTTTATTAGTATAAAACCCAATTAAAACCATCTATATCTATATCTATATCTATATATATATATATATATATATATATATATATATATATATATATATATATATATATATATATATATATATATATATATATATATATATATATATATATATATATATATACTAAAATGGAAGCCTCTCTCCCATGTTGTGACACGTGGACGTCTATTAAAGAGCTAGAATTCTTCTTTCGTGTGTGAACGCAGCTCTCTTTTAAATCCATTTAAAAACCTACTATAAAGATGATAAGTTTTCATTTAATGGTCATTTGATGTTAATCTCTCTCTCTCTAACAAGTGAATCACACTCACTTCAGATTTTACACTTCTTCGAACAGTTGTGATGACGTATTTGCCAAATGGTATGCACCAAACACATTCGGGCATTGCTCGGGTTTCCTACTAGTCTATACTCAAACGGAAGCCTCTCTCCCGTGTTGTGGCACGTGGACATCTTTTAAAGAACCATAATCCTTTTTCTCTGTGTGAATGCGGCTCACTTTTAAATCCTATTAAGAACATACCATAAAGATGATAAATACTCATTCAATGGGATTTAATGTTAATATCTCTCTCTCTAACAAGTGAATCACACTCATTTTATATTTCACACTTCTTCGAATAGTTGCGATGTCGTCTGTGCCAAATGGCATGCATCAAGCTCATCCGGACATTGCCCGGGTTTCTTTCTAGTTGTAATCAAATGGTAAGTTAAATAATCATTATTAATTTCAAGCATATGAAGCTCTAATCCATAAAAAAAAATACATCACACATAGACAACCCCAAGACAATGGCTCAAATTTTGATTTATTAGGATAAATCCCAATTCAAACCATCACAAACTCGTAATAGGTTTACCAACCATCTTTCCTATCATATGAAGATGTGATATATAAAAAAAATATTATTACAAATCGACAAATACTCGGATTATGATATATTATGATAAACTCCAATTCAAACCAATCATCTTAATCCTAATTCAAACAAACCTTAAAAAAATACCAATCTAACATATGGAGCTCTGTAAAAAATTTGCATCACAAATCCATAAACAACCACAAGACTAGGGTTTCATAAACCCCAATTTAAAACATCACAATCTACGGTTCATCATGGATTACATCTAAACTGCATACATAATTATCTTAATCTACTAAAACCACATTAATTTACCAATGAAACCTCAAAAAGGAATTTTTTACTCCAAATTGTAGGTGATCGGAGCCCTAGATCCTTCAAATAGTTATGACAAACAGTCACGGGTGACCGAAGTCCTTGATCATGGTCAAAAATCACGGGTGACCATAGCCCTAGACGAAGCCTCAAATCGTAGGTGACCGCAACCCTAAATCATAGTTGACAAAGGTGACCAGGGCAATGGATCGTGGTCGGAGCAAGTAATCGAATCCCGAGAGCCACACAAAAAACTTGATCACAGGTGGCGGAGCAGGCAACACCACCACCATCGATGATGGATGGTGGTCGTCGAGTAAGGAATGCAAAAGAGAGATGAGACCTCTATTTTTTTAGCACGAGTGCAAGTCCAATCCAATTTTATTGGCCACATCGGATTCCATGGAATAGATGCCAATTCCCTCCTCAAGTTTAGGAATCATCATATCCCCCCCCCCCCCGATCAAAGCCCACAAATCTAGAATAGGGTTCCTTCTGGCTTCCTTTTCCCTCCTCAAATTCCACGAACAAAACACCATAATATATTTCGTGAACCAAACACCCTCTAAATGTTTGGGGGTAAGTCAAAGGGTGGGGCTAGATATAACCCATGAATTATATACCTTAGGCAGCCACCATTTAAAGGTCACCCCCTCTTTTGCCAACGGCAGCCCCCGTCTAAAGGCCACCCCAACTTTTGTCTATGTTGTGTGCGTACAAACCATCATATGCCGCCGTCGACGACTCACCACCATTGACTTGTCTCCTCCTACTACTCATTCCTCATCTTCATCCTCGTCCTCCTTTCTCCTCTTTCCCTCCTTGTCCTATTTCTTCCCCTTCTTCTTCCTCATCTTTCCCTCTTCCCCCCCTTGAAAATTGCAACACTTGGCCACACTAGGCTGAATGCACATTATGTGCATTCGACCATGGAAGTCAAAGGCATTTGCTGAAGGTGCATTCGGCCATGGAGGTTGAATACACCTATCGTGCATTCGGCCACCATGTGGTCGAGCGTTGTGATTTCCAAGGGGGAGGAGGAGGATGGATGATGAAAGCATATGAGGAAGGAGGCCTAGGAAGGAGATTGCGGTGGTGGTTTGCCGGTAGCGATGGGTCGATGATGTCGGGCGGCAACCTGCACATGTTGGATCTATATACAACCCACAAAACACCTAAGATGATTTCGAATGTATGGTATTTTGTGGGCTATACCATGTATATAGACCCAAATAACAGCCTTAATTTCACGCAGTGAGCTCTGCGGTTGTATGGTACGTAGGATGTGTTGAAAATTTTTCTGACGGTTAGGTCACCAATGAGAACGTTTTTTTTTTAGTAAGAAAATTACACTAATTATTCACTTACATCCTCTAAGACAAGCGCAGATAATAACACATACTACAATCCATACGAGCTTTGTCCACCACCTCCCGAGGAAAGTTCGACCGCCAGTAACCCAAGGAAAGGTGGCTAACCAATTCGCAACAGAGTTCCCCTCTCGATAAACATTGGGAATGCGCACCGGAGAGAAGGAAAGTAGCAGCTGCTGACAATCCTTAAGCATCAGAGCATGATAGGTATTCTCCAAGAGTTGGGAGAGAACACATTTAGAGTCACCTTCAATCCATAGAGGGCAGCTAGGGAACAATGTAGAAACCACTTTAAGACCCTCCCATAAACCACAGAGTTTCAGCCACCTCTACTGAAGAAGTAGATAAAGAAACAACACCACTAGCAAAAAGGCTACCGGAATGATCACGTAGAACATAAGCAGCACCGACAGAGCAAGTAGTTGGGAGGAGAGAGTCATTAAAGTTAAGTTTTAATTCACCCGTTATTGGAGACATCCACCGAACCCCAATAAAACAGTGGCATGCACAATAGTTGCTTGTGGGAAAAGATCTGCATCCAAATTATTAGCCCCAATATATGTTTTTTTTCAAAATATTATTAAAAAAATAAAATATTTAGCTAAATAGCTGTTGATCAAAAGTATTTGCCATTTCTAGCACTCTAACCGCCACTTGGCAGGTCAAAGCCGTAAAGCATGTCGGGTTTTTTTTTTTTTCTGCACCAAGGTAAAGTTGGTATCTGGGTTATCGAGTTTAAACCCGGTATTGTGGATACGGGGTTTACCCGAAGTCCAACAAGAAAACGGCTAAGTGTGAGACCATTCTATAAGGGGGCTCTGGTTAAACCCGGTATCCAGAATACCGGGTTTAAATCTGCTAATCCGGATACCGACTTTTCCTTGGCTTAGGAAAAAAAAAAATTTACGATGCGCTTTACGATGCTGACATGCCAGGTGGCGGTCAGAGCGCTAGAATGACGTACTTTTGGTCAACAGTTATTAAACTAAATATTTTTTTTTTAATAATATTTTGAAAAAAAGCCCAAGATAACTCAAGCGAAAATATCTTAAAAGTTATCTCTGCCAATTCATTTGCCAACTCAAAAAGGTTGGAGCATTCCCCTCTCTCTCATTGGTCCATTTGGAGGGTTTTTATCATTTCACAATGATGATAATATAAAATGACATACATGTCCTCGAAATGAACCAATGAAAGAGAGTGGAATGCTCCAACTTTAAGGATGTTGGAGCAAAATTCGTTATCGTCACCAATAGTGTGGATCCTTTCTCATTTATTCGTTCTTTTCATTTCCCACCATTCCACCGCTTGATTTCCCTCCAGTTTAAACCCCCAAGAAGGAATTAGGGTTTTTCCAGAGCCTTAAGGCGAATAAGAGAGAGAGAGAGAGAGAGAGAGAGAGAGAGAGAGAGAGAGAGGACAGCAGTAGCACGGGGGTAATGGCGAAAGACGCGGACGTTACCGGCTGGACGGAGCTCCTCCACTCCTCCAGCAAGCTCCTCGAGCAGGCCGCCCCCTCCGCCCAGTTCCCCCCTCTTCAGGTCCGCCTCTGCGCCCCCCCCCCCCCCCCTTTATCCCTCAAGCCGTACACCCATGGATTCCCTGTTGGTTACTGTTGATTTTCTCAGAGGAACATAGACCAGCTGGAGGCTCTCTCCAAGAAGCTCAAGGCCAAGACCCTACGGACCGAAACCCCCTCAGAATCCATGGCAGCCACCAGGTCCCCCCCCCCCCCCCCCCACCTATGATTCATTTGGTAATAACCGTTAGAACAACAATGTGCCCTTGGCAGGCTACTGGCTCGCGAAGGTCTGAACGCGGAACAGCTTGCTCGGCATCTCAAGTCATTTGAATTAAAGGTGCACATTTTTCTAACGGAGATATGACTGTAAAGTCGGTTCCATTTTGAATTGCTTGTTAAAATTTTAGATACAAAAGAATAATTGTCGAAAATTATCATTCATGACTAATTTGAGAATCAAGCAATTTTCAGTAAGTTAGAGAGAATCGTGATAATTTGAAACAACCTTATCATTGTCTTTCATGATACCTTTATGGTCTAAACAAAATCCAAAATATGTAGTATCCAATATCCATACAATCCAAATTCAAGGAAATTACAATTCAAAAGAAAAACGTTCCTCAAAGGCTCAAACATATCATACTATCATGTCAACTAGTTCTCATTAATATCACCATCTTCATCCAGTCGGTGTATGTTGAGGAAGCTTTCATCATGAACTCCCCTAACTTCCTCTACATCTTCCTCGATAGGGGATAATATGACTACCTTGCCTTCACCTCTATCTTTATATATACAAAAATGAGTTTTTATTTAGAATTAGGAGACTAGCTGCTGATAAAAAGCTAGGCTCACCTTAGGTGTATTTTTAGGGTTTAATTATATTAATCTTTAATATATGAGTCACTCTATCTGGGCGTACGCCCAACTAGTTGGGGCCCAAAAGACGACCCCTAGGTGCCAAGGGAGTGAACTCAGCCAGTTAGGCGTAAGCCTAGATGGAGTCTTGCCCCAGATTGCTTGCCCTGGGGCATTTTTTGGTGTCTCTCCCCGAGGCGAGCCCCGAGCGAGTTTTATAAACTCTAATTATGACTATGCAGCCGAAGAGGCAAGTCATGTATTTTCTCATTGTGAATGATGGGCCCTCCACCAAATGGATGACTTAATGTCTATAAACTTTCATGCCAACATCATAACTAATGAAATTTGCAATTAGCGCATGTTCTACCGTGTCAACATACCAACATTTTTTAATCTTTCATAATCGAGTATAATGTGCAACTTGGGATCCCTATCTTCTACCGTGGTTTGTCTATTTTTATGATTATTGGCGTAGTTGATTGGCAAATGGGATTCTTGCAACGGTTGGAACTTCTTGACTTACATCATCTTTCTTATTCTTCTTTGAAGACAACTTACGAGGATGTCTTTCCTTCCGAGGCGACAACTGTTGAGGAGTATCTGCAGCAGGTATCTTTTGATTGTTTCACTATGTATTTGAAAATGCTCTATGATTTTGGTATATTATGTCACCTTGTTATTAAGAAGATTAAATCTAATTGCGTGCTAAACACAAGTTTAATTTAAATATTTATATATTTGGATGTGAGGGGTGTTGATTTATCATGATGTAACTTTAAAATAACAAGTAACAAGGAATCCTGAGGTACGTCGATGCTTTGGTCTCTAATCGGGTATCTGGTGTGATTGAAGTAGTCCAATAGACCTTAGAAGGATAACTTACTTAGACATGCATAAGATGATCAATCATTATTCTAAACCAAGAAAATACCATAAAAATCAACTCGAACCAATCAAACTAACTTTAGAGTGTGACGTCCACTAACAATCAAAGTTATTCAATCAACCCTTAGAATAGGGAGAGTCAAAGGAACTAGTCAATGAAGGTAGTACAAATCTAAGGTTTGCAGGAATTGAGACAATACAAATTGTATTTTGTTATCAAGTAACATATTCAACCATGATACATAAAAAAGATGTGGTAAAATTGCTTAATCTGGTGAGGGAAGCAATCCCAAGCGCGCATGCACACGCACACACACACACACACACACACTCACTGGTGGTGAGATTACCACCAAAAATGATACCGAGCATAAATAAGATGCATTCATAGATTAATATCCCCTCAAACTCATGGTGGATCAAGAGCTGTGAGTTTGGACAACAAGAACTGATGGTGTTGTAGATTATGAAACTTCTCAAGAATTTTTCAAGGCGTAGCCTAGAGAAAGCTTAAGGCATAAAAAATGCTTGAGAAATGTAATGCTAGTGAACAAAATGACAATCAACCTCTATATGGTTGGTACTCTCTTGAAAGACTAAGCTATTAGCAAACTTCATGACACTTTGTGGACCCACTAAGAAGAGAGAAAACTCATGCAAAGCTCATTGTAGCCAAAGTGGTTCCTAGGCGCCGCCTCGGGTGGGCACCTAGGCATTTTATAGACCCCAACAAGCCTAGCTTCTAGGCGCTCAGTGGCCACCAAGATCATTTAGCGGATCCGAAGGGGGAGAATTGATCCCAAAAGATGGAACTTAATAGAAAATTTTAAGTTAGCGGTTACCCGTATGAAGATGCAGACCAAAAAAGGCTGAAACTCTGTGTGATCAATGATCAACGGTGGAGGAAAACCCTTCCTGCTCGTCCTCGCATGCCTCTATTAATTTTATGTCCTCCCTTGTGGCTGCCCCAATCCCATCGCGCTCTCTCTCCCTATGTTACCAACTCGTTGCCTGAAGGAGCACATATCCAATCCCATCTCCCTCCCAACCCCTTCGTTGCAAAATCACTGCCTGAAGGAGCTTCGATCGGATTCCATCTATCTTATCCTTAACTCATCCTTTCATCTTTGACATACCTGGAGGAGCCCCAATTATCAGAAAACTTTCCTTCACACTTGACATAATAAAATATAGATTAGTCAAAAAACTTATTTATTTATGTTTATACAACCATCCATTTGTATTGACTTAGATGTAAAATCTGAACCTTCCTAGTTGCTAGAAGTTACGACATATAATCATTTCATTTTGTTTACATAACATACAATAATCTGTTTGAATTATATATACATTGCTGCGAGGCCGTTTCGCCCAGACAGGCCAACTCCTAGGCGCTTCCTAGCCGCCTTAACTACACTATCAGAGTTCATCTCATTCGTACGAAACTACGAACCAAGGGAGTCATCAAAGACTTCCCTTTCCCACCTACTTTTGCCCCAATTGCCGGGTGCAACATAGGTGATAAACATTACTTATAAACTTTCCTTTTTTTTCTTGTGTCATGTAGGGCTCTTAGTCTGCTTACGGAGAAGAGGTACAATACTTGGTTTTTGATGATGAATTATTGAAAGCTAGAATCATTTTTGGTGGATACTCAATTATCGCCTCTAATCTTCCCTCTTTTTCCTCCCACATCTCTATTCTTTTCCCTAAATGTGAAACCCTATACGATTATACATGCTGCAAGAAGATGAGAGACGAATTGTGTGCAATTAGGAACAAATCAGTCAAGATCGAGGATGAGTCAAAAGAATACCCATAAGATATGATCAAATGATTGTGGATAATGAAAGCATCAAAGCATGGATCCAATGGCTCATTATGAGCTATGTGAGAGTCAAATTAGATGATGATTGCAATGATTTGACAATTGAAGCTTCACCGAGATGCATTAAATGAAGTTTCGAAGGTTAAGCGAATGATCAGAAGGAAGATGTTGGTACAAAAAATCTGATAATTGAAGTCCATAAGACGACCATTGCACCAATAGAGAATTCACCTATTGAGGATCCTAACATCGTGTATTTAAATACATCTTTGATTGTTGTTTTGAGCATTCAACGGTCGTGATTGAGCATCATTGATCCATAAGATTTGAAGGTGACATACTAAATCCCCATCCAATAAGTGTTTGCCTTCACCAAACTCTCTGATCTTGAACTACCTCAACCTCAATTTGATGCTTGAATCAAGGGAATGGCAATGTTGACTTGCATCATAAAATTTTGTATGTACGACGGTGGAAGGTTGAAGTGAAGAAGCTCTAGCATGATCTCATGGAGGAGATCCGCATAACAGAACCATCTAATGTAGTCGTAGGATAATTTCAGGTTTAAGTAAAATTTGTCCATATTAAGTCAGATTTTTATTTGTTTTGGATCTTTAAGTTTATACTTTTAAGTACTTAAAAGTATAACCCTTTTACGTTTCAGGTGAGGAATTAAAGTCCCTTTGGGACAATTGTAGTAGGAAGGGAAAAATGTGAAATTACACTCACTTATTCATACATGGATTGAAGGAATATCAGTGAATTAATGTTCCTGTGGGCCAAGTGTAGTAGGAGGGGGGAAAATGAGAAATTACACTCATTTATTCATATGTAGATTGAGGGAATATCAGTGAAGGGAAAAAAGAGGGGGGACAACACATATCTCCTATTTTTAGAAATTTCAGTGGAGCGGTTACTAGTTGATGAGCAATTCTCTTTTTTTGTACTTCCAAGGATCTACAATAAAGGGGGGGGGGGGGGGGGGTAAAGGGGGAAAACTAACGTGGGGCTTCTCCCATCCATATGAATGTTGGCTGAGGAAGTTTTTTAACTACTTCCTTCTTAATTCTCATTCTCATCCAATTCCGAGGGCAGTGTAGGTAAGAAAACAATATTTTATCGAATTTCCCACCTCTTTGAGCCCCAAGTAGAGTCTTAGTGTATATATGGAGAAGTTTGTTATATCTTAGTTTTCTATAAGAAATCAATGAGTGCTAATTTCTTTTGTGTCGAATTTGAATATTATCTTCCCCCTTCTTCTCCTTCTCTCTTTTTTCTTGTGACGGTTCGATGAAATCCTAGACGAGGTAATTCATTTGGTGTCCTTCCTTCACCATCAACCGAACTGGTTCTGTTCTCCTCTTCTTGGTTGCACCAATTCTCAATAATTACAGATTTTAGTTGGTCCATATTAATATGATTTCCCCCTTCTCATCTCCTTCCTTGTTTTGTGTTCATTCGTCCGAGGAGAATGAAGGCCGTGTTAGCTTTGAAATTGTTTACTCTGTTTTAGGAAACTTTGTTGTTGTTTATATTTTTATTATTTATTTAATAGGGTGATGTTCACATTGATTTAGGGGGTTACAACGTCCTATCTAAGGAGTCAAGAATACCGTTATCTTTACTTTTATGAAGGAAAGTAGTATTAACTTGTGTGACTTCTATCAAGTCATGAAATTAACATAAAACAAGGGTTTTGAAATAGAATCGTATAATACAACCTGGCTTGTCCCAAGGGGCTGGAGAGTTTTCTGGACAGGAATGATGTAACATGCATTTTCTTTAGGAAAAAGTGTTGTAACCAAGGTTTTTAGGATCGGTTTCGGTCCAAGACAAGATCGACGACTTTAGTCGGTTTTGGCGATTTTGGTTCCAGTTTTGACGGTTTCATTTTTTTTTTTCCTATTCACCTTTTTTTCTCTAAAAAACAAGACAAATTTAGGGAAAATTTAGAAAATCAATATAAGTAAAAAAAAAAGAATCAGGGCATTAATATAAGTATCAAAGAGATTTTGCATATTCACTTGTCAAATCAATGCAAATTGCAAGCACAACTATTGCTAGAATAGAAATACATAACTCATATGGACTTACAAAGAAGTAGAATAAGAAAATATTCAAGCAATGAAGATACATTAAATGGAATTGGAAAATTGTTGATAACAAAAGTTGCATTTGTTAGATAGAAATTAACGATATACACAAGTGCACGGTGCACCTTAAAAATCCAAATGTTACTATATACTGCTGACTAACATATTGTAGACAACGTACTCTAATATACTGGGAACTAGTTCAATTCTAGCCATCTGACTCATCCACCAAAATGAAGCTAAACTAATACTCATATATTAAAAAACGTAAGGTGCACTTGAAATGGATTCAATGCTGCTGCTAACAGGTTCGGGTAAGATCATATTATGTAATTCTTAGACCCGGCTTGTTAAGATAAGCTATGTTACAAACTCAGTCTGGGTTATGATGAACTTGTATGTATGGCCCATTCAAGGAACATATAAGCCTGAGTAAGCTCAGAAAAGAGTTTTGAGTTAGATACATCGTACATGTATTCAGAATGCACTCAACATATTAAGCTCGTTGTATACAATAACTGCAATTAACATTCCTAAAAGCTCGTAAATGGATGATTGTGTGCTCATTAGTCATTATAGAAGTGAGTAGAGTAATTGACTCAATATTTTGTATATGCAAAGGCCAAACTTTAACTTATTTACTTATGGAGCTTAATATTGAAGAGTTTTTTATGTTTGTCCTTATCAGTAATAAGTTTGTCCTTATTACTAATTTCTGTTTCTTTGAGGGCTTATATGTAACTCTGTTATTTATTTGGTTATATAAGAGGTTAGGGTTATCAACCCTAACTGTGAGTTTCTCTCCACATGGTATCAGAGCCTGCGCCCGACCCCGACGCTCGTGCGACCGCGCGACCCTGACGCCCGGCGACACTCCGCGCGACCCCGGCGACACCCCGCACCTACCCCGCGCCACTCCTACGACACTCCGCTCGCCCCCGCGCCCTCCCGCGCTCCACCTCGAGCCTCCCCCGCGCTCTCCTGCGACACCCCGCGCCCCCGCACTCCCCTGCGCCCGTCTACAGCCCCCCCCCCCCAGCCCTCTGCTGCCCCCCTGTGCATCCCTCTGCTGCTCCCCGTGCCCCCACAGTCCTCTCCTCCCCCCCCGTGCCCCCTGTCGCCCCCCGTGCAGCCCACTGTTTGCTTCATCCGCAAAACAGAGCATTATTCAGCAGCATCTGCACGTCAAACCAGAGAAAAACAGTGCAAAACAGAGCAAAACAGAACAGCATCAGCACGTCAAAACAGAGCATTGTGGGGTGTGCTTCATCAGCCAAACAATCAAAACAGGAAAACAGCGGTCCAACCAACATGAGAGAAGACAGAAACAAAGAAAATAGCAGCACTTTCAGTGCCTCCTGATCTTGCTTCTGACAATTGACGATGATTAATTGATTGTTCGACCCTTCTCTTTGTCTGGTCTAATCTCTCCTTGGGATTTTTTTTGGGGGTGGTGATTCAGTTTTTTTTTGTTTGGGGTGGTACTTTCCGTTTTCCTACTCTCTCGGTTCTTTTTCATCACTCCCTATGGATTCCAAGGTCGCCCCACTTGTTGGCTCTCATGACGGTTTTGTCCGTCGCATTACTACAGTTCTCTTGGATGACAAGAATTTTCTTTCCTGGTCGAACTCTGTTCGGGTCTATCTAGCCGGCCGAGATACGCTTGCATGGCTTACTGGTGTCTCGAAACCTACCGATGCAGCTGAGTTGTTAAAGTGGACTACCGAAAACTTTCAGATCCTTGGTTGGCTTCAATGCTCGATGGAGCCCAAAATCTATGAGCAGTTCATGCGGTATGATTCCGTTTCTGGTTTATGGTCTGCTCTCCAACGAACTTATGGACACACTCGGGTTGATGCTCGGATTTATGCTGTCTATCGGGAAATCACTGCCGCTACTCAGGGCGATCGTTCTGTTCAAGATTATTTCTCTTTTCTTCAGAGTCGTTTTCTCGAGCTGTCTGATTTAGAGCCATTGAGTGCTTTCCAGGACCCTACTGATGCTGCACTTGCTCGGCGTCGACAGGAGAAAAGGGAGACGTATCAGTTTCTGATGGGACTTCGCTCCGAGTTTGAGGGTATTCGTGTTCAGATTATTGGGATGTCCCCTCTCCCTGATCTTCTTGATGCCTTCTCTCTTGTTGCTGATTAGGAGCGTCACCTTCGTCTTACTAGTGCTTAGCGGGTGCTTGTTTCTCCGTCCGGGGATCTTCCAACTGAGCAGATGGCTCTTGCTTCTGGTTCCCGTCCTCCGCTCTCGCACGCTCGTGGTCGTGGAGGTCGCTCTATGTCTGGTGGGCGTGGTCTACCTGGTGGTCGTGGCCCGATTGGTCCTCCCGGTCCTTGTACCTACTGTGGCAAGCAGTTTCATGATCGCTCCAGATGTTTCCAGCTGTACCCCCATCTGCGTACTACCCCCCCACCTGCTTCTCGTTCCCCGACTGTGGCTGCTGCAGATATTTCTAGTTCGTCGACATCTTCTTCTCCGATTCCTGGTGTTTCGGATTTGAGCCAGATGGTCTCGCAAGTGCAGCAGCTGATGAGTCAGCTTCAGCATCTTCAGCATCCGCCTTCTCAGCCCTCAGCATCCACTGCTTCATCCTCAGGTACTTCGTTCGCTTTCCAAGCATCAGGGGTTGATCCCAGTTCTTCACCCTGGGTGATCGACTCTGGTGCAACTGATCACATGACTGGTGAGCTTAGTCTTCTTTCTCATATTGAGCCTTCTTGTCCGCAAAATGTGCGCCTTGCTGATGGGTCTGTTACACCGATCCTCAGCAAGGGTTCTGTTCCTTTTTCTTCTGTTGTTAATCTTGATTCGGTTCTGCATGTTCCTAAACTGTCCCTTAATTTGCTATCTGTTAGTCGTTTGACTCATTTTTTGCATTGTTCTGTGACATTTTTTCCTGGTGGATGTGTTTTTCAGGACCTGACTTCGAGGAGGACTTTTGGCACGGGCCGTGAGAAGGATGGGTTATACTTGCTGGACCGACCGCTTGTTCCTCCTGCTGCTGCTGCTGCTCTGCCTGTTACTTCTACTGCTTCTCCTGCTCGCTTATCTACCTCCACGACTGGTGCTCTGTGGCACGCTCGGTTTGGTCATGCTCTGATAATGGTGGTGAGTATACGTCTTGTTCTTTTACTTCTTATCTTGCAGCACAGGGTACTATTCATCAGTTTTCATGTCCCTATACACCTGAGCAAAATGGTGTGGCGGAGCGGAAGAATCGTCATCTCTTGAATATTGTTCGATGCATTCTTCGCGGGATGTCGGTTCCTAAATCTTTCTGGAGTTCTGCTCTTCTTACTGCCGCCTATTTGATCAACCGGACTCCATCACGTTCTCTTGCTGGTAAAACTCCGTTCCATATACTTCATCCTACCCTACCCCTTTTTCCTATTCCTCTGCGCGTTTTTGGCTGTGTGTGTTTTGTCCAAGATTGTCGTCCTTCCCGGACTAAACTTGATGATAAGTCTATTCGATGTGTCTTTCTTGGTTACTCCTCTGGGGTCAAAGGTTATCGCTGTTTTGACCCCAAATCATGTCGGGTTTATCATTCTATGGATGTGACTTTTCATGAGGACGAGGCTTTCTTTCGGGTTCAGTCTTCACCGTTGTCGGCTCCTATGCCATCTACGGTTGCTCAGCCTATGCCTGTCTTTCCTACCACCGGTATGGTGCCTCCTCGCCCGCCTATTATCCACACCTATCACAGGCGGTCGCATCAGGCTCCGGATATCCCGCCTAGCCCTCTTACTGTGCCAGAGCCTCCTCCGACGTCAGGTATACCTCCTTCTTCCTCTACCCCTCCTGTTTCTTCTGATAATGTGCCCATTGCTCTTCGCAAGGGTAAGCGTACTTGTGTTACTGATCATCCTTTGGCGAGTGTTGTCTCTTATCAAGGCCTTTCCCATGCATATCATGCTTATCTCACTGCCACAGACTCTATTCGCATTCCTCGTTCTACTACTGAGGCTCTACGTAATCCTGAGTGGATAAAAGTTATGAATGCTGAAATGTCTGCCTTGCGCCAGAATGGAACTTGGGCTTTGGTTCCTCTTCCCCCTGGGAAGCGTACTGTTAGGTGCAAGTGGGTCTACACTGTCAAGTATCGTGCTGATGGTTCTCTTGAGCGTTACAAAGCCAGGCTTGTTGCTCGCGGTTTTACTCAGACTGCTGATGAGTTTGGAGCTACCTTTGCGCCTGTTGCTAAGTTGACAAGTGTTCGTCTACTGCTTTCCCTTGCTGCTAGCCACTCTTGGCCGCTTCATCAGCTTGATATCAAGAACGCCTTTCTGTATGGTCATCTCGCCGAGGAGATATATATGGACCCTCCTCTGGGGTACCGTCTTCAGGGGGAGTATTCGGGAAAAGTTTGTCGCTTAATCAAGTCCCTTTACGGCTTGAAGCAGTCTCCCAGGGCGTGGTTTGAGCGCTTTAGTACTGTGATTCTTCGTATTGGCTTCACTCGATGTTATGCTGATCCAACCTGCTTTATTAAGATCACTGCAGAGGGTCGACGTGTTATTGTTCTGGTATATGTTGATGATATTATTCTTGCATGGGATGATGCAGCTGGGATCACTGCCGTCAAGAATACTCTTCACGTTGCCTTCGAAGTAAAGGACCTTGGTCCTCTTCGTTATTTTCTGGGAATTGAGATAGCTCGCTCTCGCCAGGGTATCTCTATCTCTCAACGGAAGTATACACTTGATCTTTTGCATGATACTGGTCTTCTTGGATGTCGACCGGCTCGTACACCGATGGATGCTAATCATCGTCTTCATGCAGAATCAGGCGATCTTCTTTCTGATCCAAGTTCCTATCAGCGTCTTGTTGGTCGTTTGATTTATCTAACTCACACTCGGCTTGATATCAGCTTTGCAGTTAGTGTGGTAAGTCAGTTTATGCATGCTCCCCGAACATCCCATCTGGCGGCTGCAATTCGGATTTTACGTTATCTTAAAGCTGCTCCTGGCCTTGGGCTTTTTTATCGGGCCCAGGATGGATCCAAGTTATCGTGTTATACTGACTCGGATTATGCTGGTTCCCTTACCGACCGTCGTTCTACTACATTTTATGGTGAGCATCTTATTTCATGGAAGAGTAAAAAGCAGCATGTTGTCTCTCGATCTTCTGCGGAGGCTGAGTATCGTGCTATGGCACATGGGACCACAGAGTTGATTTGGTTACATTCCCTTTTATCAGAGCTTGGATTTCCTACGTCAGGTTGTTCGACTCTTTTTTGTGATAATCAGTCAGCAATTCTGCTTGCTTCTGACTCTGTTCTTCATGAGCGGACCAAGCATATTGAGGTTGATATTCACTTCCTCCGAGATCATGTTCGGTCTGGTACCATTACTCCAGTGTTCATTCCATCTGCTGACCAGATTGCTGATGCATTTACCAAGGCTGTTGGACCTACTCGTCTTCTACCTACTATTTCCAAGCTGGGCATGTCTGACGTCTTTGCTCCAGCTTGAGGGGGAGTATTGAAGAGTTTTTTATGTTTGTCCTTATCAGTAATAAGTTTGTCCTTATTACTAATTTCTGTTTCTTTGAGGGCTTATATGTAACTCTGTTATTTATTTGGTTATATAAGAGGTTAGGGTTATCAACCCTAACTGTGAGTTTCTCTCCACACTTAATCCATGTCCATGACTGTCTTATAACTGTGCTATAAGTCCAGTACTTGAGAAAGAATCAACGTTGAAGAGGTTTTGGCCGAAACAAGCTGAAACCAACTGATCCGACTGAAATCAGCACAACCCACTTGATTCGGGACCGGTTCCGGCTAAAATCGATCCGAAATGGATCGGTTTTAGCCGAAACTCAAAACCTTGGTATTAGCCAGGTCGAAAACCGTTAACCACTTGACTTTATCATATCTTATTCCGGTGGTGTAGTGGTTTTTTTCCTCCTCTAGATCTCCGCAACTACCTTAACTTGTGTGATTTTCGCTCAGAAAATGATAGTCAATCTGTGAACAACAAAGAGTACAAATACACATTGGGACGTTGGGGGTTTGACTCTGTTTTTCCCTGTCGTATAATTCCTTCATTTGGTTGGAAGCCTTTACTGTGGTCGGTCCACCTACATACAACCGGATTGCAGATAGAACTTCGTAGATCTTGTCTACCACCGGTCATACAAGTTTGGTTAATATAGAGAAGTTCTTACCATGGAATTTTACAAGGGTTCGGCCACAACTGTTTACCCGTGTTGCATAAGAAGGAAAAACTGAACTTACAAAGAGCATTGGGATGCAATGAAGAATGAAAAGAAGGTAACTGGGACTATAAAGACTGAGATGAGTTTAAGTATAAAATATTGGGTTTATGTTTGTGATCCTACTTTTCAGGGTTTATAAGTTCTATTCCTAGGATCAAGATCCTATCTTTCAGAATGGCATTTTATTTTTTGCTTGGTTTCTATGTAAGTGTCTCATTCTTTTTTGGCCAACAGGTGGACAACAATAATTTTAATTTACATTCCCTTCAAAGGCCAACTTGGATCTCTCCTCTTATTCATCCTATTAACTTCTTTCACCCTTTTTCTATTTCTCTTCGCTTTTATCCTTTATTTATTTTCCCTCTTTTCTTTTTCTCTGTTCAGACATCGTATCTTTTTTCCATTCTTTTACCTTTCTTTCTTCCCTTATTCCTTTTGTTGGTACTTGGTACTACAAATACCTGATTCTTTGCTATAGCAAGCTTCCCTTTGAGCTACTCCCCCATATACACCACTGTATGGCTGCTTTGACTGCAAATAAGAGTGAAACCAAAATATATTCCTCAGGCCTTCATCTCTGTTCCAAAGGGCCATGAACTTTCACCCTTTCTTTCTACTTTCGGACTGGAGTAGGTTCTATTCTATGTTGACTTTGAATATCTTAATGTTCTCTTTATTAATAGCTAAAATAATTTGACACCCTATTTTACTTGTTTTGACGTGATTAAGAATTTTCCACAATCCAGTTTCTTTGACCTTGAGATGAGCAGGATTTTATGCTTAGTTAGACTCAAAAAGTCTTTCTTATTAAGAATATACCAATCAATGTAAGCTTTTAGGACCCACAGTGTAGCAGTTGCAAGGTTGCTTCTGCCAAACAGCACCCATTATGTTGCCTAATATAGTGGAGTTGAAAAATGGCCTTACATTCCAGTCTTGTGATCATCTTGCAATTTTTTTATGACTAGAAAGAACATTATGTTCCAATCTTGCTGATTTGTAAATTGATCATGCTGCATTTTTCTTCTGTTCCTTTTCTAATGTTCATGCGTTATATGATGTGCGATAGTTCATTCGCACATTCAAAAATACATACTTATGTACAAATGCTCTTACATTGGTATGTGTTGCATATATGCATTCATATACGAGAATATATACATATACACACATATATTTGAAAGTAAATATCCATGTATATAAATACATGTATATGTAGAAAAACACATATAGATACTACGTGCGCGAATAAGAATACCGTCTTCATGTGGGGCCCGCAGCCAAGTGAGTTAGTACCTATCCTTCGAGAGGTTGGCGTGATTTCCTTAGGTAGACCTAGCACGCCTCACATTTATACACATATAAATCCATACACGTAGGTACATATGCATTAGTGTTTAACTTATATATGTTTAGCATATGAACTTTACGTACTTTGATAATATTCATGGGCTGCTTTGAATGCTTGCAGGTTCATGAAATGGCAATGGTCTCATCGATCCAAGAAGCTCAAAAGGACAATTTGCGAAGCTTTAATGATTACATGATGCGAGTTTTGGAGGTTGGCACACTTTTCTGTGTTCTTGCACAAGCTTTATGCATCTTTAACTGGCACGACCTTTGTTTTCTTCAATTGGCAAGGAATATTTACCTCTCTAAAAGGAAATGATGACAGATTTTTTGGACTTGATCATCATTTTTGGACTTCACAATTGAGCGTTTAGTGTTGCATATGTTTATCTTCCCAATAATTTGATCATTTATCATGTTCAGTTAACTTTATACCTGTGGACTGTCTTTTAAAGAAGCCTTATTTGTTGGATATTGTTCTTTAGTAAAATGCCTGTGCTGTTGGAACCTGAGGAGAAATTCTTATTAACCCATTATGAGTAAGTTCCAACTAATGGAAAAAAATGTATAAGACATTAATGCCCCTTATATAAACAGAGGACCCCTCACACACATATCGCTTGGAACTACAGTGTACAACTAGTGTAAAAAATGCATTATTGACATCACTATCATCTCATATTTCAGACATAATGTATATGAAATTATGAATGTAATACTGGTTGATGGACATGCTCCGTGGTTCGAAGCTTTGTCTAGCGCTCAGACATTACTGCGAACTCTTGACTACTTGAATACTCTTTTTCATATTTCTATAGTAATAATTATTGATGACTAATAGTTGTAGGCCCTGCCTAATTATATGAACACCCTAGAGCAAAAAATCCAGATTGCTTGAAGAGTGTGGAATACAAACTGCAGAGATAGATAGGGATCCGTTAAAGATGTGATGTACAGAAGTCCTCTAATCAATGTGATTCCACTCAAAATCAGAGTTTGAGGGTGTCATGGGAGACCCATTAATGTCTAAGCACTGGCTAGATGCAGTACACAAGGTGGGTTCTGGAGATGAGTACCGATGCAGGTCGAATGTCACTAGTTACTGCCCTTGTGTTGCATGCTCAAAGTGATAGCCTCATCACATGACCACATTATATCCTGTTGTGTGCTTTATATCCATGACATGAAGATGATCATGAGTAGGTTTACATGAGAAGATAAGCAAATAAGGTCTCAAACAGTGATGATACTAACTCATGAACACATTACTTGCTGACCTGAACTACTTGTTCACTAGAATTATAGGCCATTCAACCAATTGGTATAAATCCATAATGGTTCGTGTTGGCTCAAAGTTATTCAAACTACGAACACAAAGAGGTGTAACAATTGAATAAGAAGTGATGTGGAAGAGGTGCGACAATTTAGGAAAAATGAGGTTGTTTACATGGAAAAGGTGCAACAATTGAATAAGAAGTGATGCGGAAGAGGCACGACAATTTAGGAAGAAATGAGAATGTCTAATGGCCAAAAAATGATGGGAATTGGCTCTAAAAAGAGCCAATCTCCAAAGAAAGAGAGAGATCTTTAAAAATTTTGTTTATAATTTTGAGTGCTTTGGCCCCCCTTTTCCATCTGCTGATATAATCTTTTGTTGCCTCAAAACTCCTATCTTTGCCTCTAGAA
The DNA here is from genome assembly GCA_947650365.1 of Chamaelirium japonicum. Classification (NCBI taxonomy): domain Eukaryota; kingdom Viridiplantae; phylum Streptophyta; class Magnoliopsida; order Liliales; family Melanthiaceae; genus Chamaelirium; species Chamaelirium japonicum. Next base: position 82,607,662 of record OX393552.1, on the reverse strand, counting down.
AACTTTGTACTTATCTATAGCTAGCCTAGTATCACGGGCCATGCACTGACCTGTCCAACAAAAATCCCCTTGAAGATGCAATCTATGGTCCCTCCAAAAGAAAAAAACACAAATCAATCGGACCCATGATTGTCTGGATCCTCTGAGTAATATGACCTCTTCCTTACAATTCATGGTAAAAGGCCGCTGTAGGGTGCATGAATTGAGTAATGTGAGAAAGCTATTTGATGAAATGCCCATTTATAAGAACTATTCCTTAATCAGGTGCCATGAGGAGATGATCAAGTTTGAGATGAGACAATTTTTTTTTTTTTGAAATTGGCGGCTTCCCAAAATCCTTTGGGAAATGGAGCCACTTCCGGCTAGGACTAGTCCCTTTGGGAATGCGCACTGACCCACTCGGAAGCTTCCCCCTCACTCCTAGGTAAATCGAGGGGGGAGGGATTGAACCCATAACCTCCTCACCTAAGCATCAATTACTTTTGCCAACTCCCCCATCCCCTGGTGTATGTGGAGACAAGTTTGATATTGAAGGTTGCCTCCATTTCCTCTCTTTGACAGTACGATTGATGATCAGGGTTATGGTTGTTCAAGGCAACCATATTGTCATTTCAACAAATAGGTGTGGGGGACATTAAGCCTAATATATAGCAGTATGGTTGGCTCATTAGTCCCCAATAGCTGATTTCATTTTTATCTATTCATACACTCTTGGTAGTGTCCATTAAGAGGCTTAAACTTTTTGGCCTAAAACCTTTCAGATTTTCTCCATGTGCTTCTGGGAATCATCCTTTTTTGACATGATTTAAGAAGCCTTGAATACCATGTCGAGGGCAAAGATATGTTTGTATCAGTGAAAAGCTTAATATGACTATAGTTGCCACAAGATCTTGAAGGTGGAATTGCTAGCAACATAATCGTTTTTCCCAAATAGGGTTCATCTTGAAGAGAAGTAAGCATAACTTTATTGAAACCCCTATAAATCATGAGCTCATTTCTCATGAGAGAAACCTTCGAAATAAATGCGAACTAGTTCTAGGACAAAAAGAATTGTTTGCTAGAAGGAGAAATCAAAGGCTGGCTAATTATCCTTGAGTTATTAATAAATTTTTCTGATGCTGTTAAAAGTTGGACAATGAAATGTTTGAAGCGTATAAAATACATCTTGGAAATACATGATCTAGACCATTTCTAGAACTTTAGTGGTTGTTTTAGTCCGTTAACAATCAACCAACTAGATCACTTGTTTTTACTTCATTAGAAAAGTTATTACTGATGTCATAAATGAGATCTTGTTTGCTGAGATCACAATGAGACTTGGGTGTGGATTTTGAAAGATAACTCGTGAAAATGGACAATGCAATAAACCTCTCTGGCTTACTCAATTTATTCCAATTTTCTTATAACATTTTATGAGATTATGGTATTATAGTATAACCCCTTTCTTCCGATCTTCAGCTCCTCGAATTCGGTTCTGACTCATCATTGTAGGGCCTTGTATAATGTCCCATAACAACTAAAGAAACCTTAGAGAGACGGGTGAATCATGTACCCTCTTAATAACATAAGATTCACATGGGTTCGACTCTAGGTTTCGGTTAGGTGTCTTTCCTGTTTTAACGGATTATTTATTGCATCTGAACACAGGAAATTTTAGTCGACTACTCCTGTCGTTTCCCATTGACTGATCCGATCCCAAGCTTTTCAGTGGTGGAACTACGAACGATGGTTTCTTGTACTTGAAGTTAGCATATTCCGCCACGCTTCAGTCTTCTACTACACGTTCCTCTGGGGTTTTATGTTTTTTTTTTATTATTACTTTAAAGTGTTTAAGTGATTAATTTTGAATTGTAGTTGTACTTGTATGACGACTAAGGCTAAAAATCATTTGGATAGTTTTGATTCGGAATAAGTTGTGATGCCACATCGGCATTTACTTGATGAAAATGGGCCAAATATGAGTGGAAGTTAGAGAAAAGATGGGGATACTCTCCTCGAGAATAATAATCCATAAATAGTAACAGCCATATCTATATTCCTCATTTTGGTGTTTTTAAGGTCCAAGCCAAGGTCGGTTAGGGTTTAGCTATAAAAGGTCTTCCATGTATTGCAAAAACCGATTTTGGTGAGTTTTGAAAGAACTGTGAAGTATATTTTATTCTCTTCTCTCTTATCAATATTTTCCTTCTAATACAATTGTTCTCTGGGTACACTTTTGTGTCAGATATATTTTAGGATTGGTCTAATTTCTGCAGCCTATATTGATTAAACCTGCAATCTGTCTACAATATCTGCCATATATTATCGCTAAAAATCTGAAATTCTTCTACTGGCTTTTAGATTTGATATTTTGCTATTATATGTTCTCAAATCATCAAACTTAAGATAAATTCAGCATGGCAAAACCTGCTGCTCTACTCATGTATTGGCTGCCCAGATTTTTTTTAATAAAATAATGGGATCATATTGTCAGTTATTTGGCATGGGGATTGATTTACTGTGAGATATTCGTTCAGAATATTTGAATGTTCAATTCTGCACATATTCATATCTTCTACATAAAATTTCTGGTGCAATAATTATTGGAGGCAACTGTTTTCCCTATGTATTTCATGCTGATTCCGTCAACCAACAAGTCCAAAATTGATCGAGCCTTACTCCGTAGGATTATGCAATGTGGAATCACAACACAGCAACTAATATACTCACTAGCAGACCATCACCTCCCACTCCACTAGCAGCTCAATCAACACATGCCATTCTCGTGTGATTTCTTCTTAGCACTTCTCAAGTTTTCACATGTTTAACCTTTTAAAAGTTTTAAATTGGCTAATATTGTAACATTCATTCTCCCCATTTAGCCTATATTAACAACCATACCTTCTCATACATACTTGACTTGACCAAAAGCCGGCTGCTTAAGCTCACTCTCATCTCTTGACCTTTATCCTTATCCCCTTATGTAATTTTTTCGGTTTCTAGCCTTTCCTGCACTAGAGGAAATGATTAATTTTCGTACGGACAATGTAAACCTCCCTTAGAACACCTAAAAAGTTAGAAAGAAAAAGGTTCCATGCTTTGGAGATCCCTCCTCCCTACTGTAGGAACCCTTCTAAGGCGACAACAAGGCTTCCTAGACTCCTAAAGGCTCCGTAGGGGGAGATCGTTTTTGTACATGGCCTAGGATCTATTGGTGGAGGTCATTTTTACCAAAGAAGGAGACATTCAGAATATGGTTGCCAGAGCCAATTTTGTCCTGCGGCTCCTGCCTAACATCTTTCCTTTCCATGGATTTTTTTCCTTTTTTTTGCAAGTTTATTTTATTCTAGAATTAAATAGTTGGATCTCTGCTTTTTCTGCCTTTTTTATAAGTTGATTAAATAGTTGGATCTATTCCTTGCAAGTTTCCTTTTTGAAAGTTTATTTTTAGCTGTCCTTTAATTCATTAGTTAATTACCTGCTATATTTTGTAACTTCACTTAACATTTGGTGCCATAATAAGTAGAGGTATAACATAGTGTACAGAATGCGATTACATCAACAATAGAAAGGGAATTTAAGCCACGATCAAAATATGGCCAAGACATGTCATGGTATGATCACACTCGTTATCGTGGTTTTATTACACAGAAGAATGGAGAGATAAGATATTTCTTGTGTAATTGGAGCCATTGATGAATTGGAGATGTGCTACGGGGTGTTCATGTGATCAATGCACGTTTCCAGACTTTATGATGGATACTTGAAGCCATTAGCAAGCCTGGTATGCTGTATGGTTCTGTATGTTGGGCAATCAAGCCCCGGTCCCCACTAGAAGATGTGGCAAATATGAGGATGTTCAAATTTATGTTTGTTAAAATTTTGAAGAATAGGGTGAGGAAAGAATACATTATAGGAATTGCAGGAGTAGAAAAAAAACATGTCATTTTCTTATACTCTAGTTCCAAGACTAAGTGCCTTGCTATAATGCGCACAATTTTTCGGTTTGTTTTTCTCTGTGTCTATGTTCTTCTCCAGGACAGCAAGGGGCTATGCGGCTATGCCCAAACACTATTTTTTTGAATAGGCCTAGCCAGAAAGCCCATCCCAGATAGTATAAATTGGGGCTTAAATTTGGTGCATCGACATCCCTGGCTTTTTCCAAGGATTGAGTAGCACTCTTCTACTCAGAATACTTCTATACTGTGGCAGTTACGCCGAATAGGTTGTTATCCATACTGTATATGACGAGCTTTTCATAAGTTGATGACATTGAGTAGAGTTCATTATTTCTTCGATGATTAGTTGTTCAAATTAGTATTTTTCTGCCCTAATTCCACTTCATTGAATACCGTGTGAACCCCTTGACAAAGTGCATTTTGTCTGTTTAAGTATCTTTGGCTGATTAGTTATGTATTACGATGACAATGAATTTGAGTAAGTGTTAGATAGTGATTATATAGTTGTTATATCTAGCTATATAGATATCTTTTTCTTCTTTTTTGTGTTGTGATGAATTGTATGTGAGGGTTGTATTTTATTCAAATTGTTTATATTGAGATTGTTCCAAGCTAGTTGATTTTTTAGATCATTTTATCCATTCCCGCACTTGTTCTGCAAATTTCACTTGACAATCTGCAGCATGCCATCTTTATGGTTTATCATCTGAATGCAGTTGCTTGCTGTTATAATTTTTTCCTGATTACTAATTTAAAATTTTGGTAATGGATAGTGCCTGCAGTACTTCACATATTTACACTGATGCATGAAATAGGTCGTGTTAGCTGCTTTACTTTGCAATCAATTGAGATCATGGTAACAGAAATAAACTAAAAATCCCGTAAGAAACATTTGTGGCATCAGCACTTCATCTTCTTCTTTTTTGGATTTTCTTGTTGAGATTATATTTATGACATGAGATTTTTTTTTCAAGCTATGTGATGGTGACAGCGGTAGAACCTTTGACAGTGGTACATATCTGTTTAAAGTAGTTTGCAATTTTTTGACTTTGGAATCAGGATTGTTAGCTGCATTACTTTGTAAATGGTGTGAATCAGATGTAGCAAAAGTTGTTTTCAACTGATAGTGACATGAATTATCATGGAACACTATTTAATACCACTTTGTTCCCTAATCAGCTTCTTCAGTCCTGATATTTCTGTAATGTGCTATAGGATGACTGGCAAAAGGAAAAGAGAGACTTCTTGCAAAGTTTAAGCCGGTTGTCTACATTGCCGAGGGCTAATAGCAGCTATTTAAGCAGTGGGCTCACCCATACTGGTCAGATGTCATCTCAAGCATCCAGTTCTAAGGTGTCTACAGGTCCATCTGGCCTTGAGCATATGCCTCTAGCTAACAAGCCTATCGTTGAAAAGAAAGCTTCAGTTTATGCTGAGGTTGTGAGGAACCTAAATGATGCAAGGGGCCGTGGATTACCTTTTAAAGTAAGCGCTAATCCTTTTTTGTTGAAATAGCAACTCGTGCGTAACTGACTGATAAGTTATGGATGTGAATCTTGGACATTGATATAGGGATCGTAAAAACCAATGTTATCTGCTGATTTTTTCTGCTAGATAATTGTCTCATAACTTGTACTTTCAGTAATGATCATTCTTCCCTTTAGCCTGCTACAGCTTTCAGGGGTGCTTACGAGAGTTTGGGTCTTGAATCTTCTGGGGTAAAATCAGTTACCATGCAGAAAATCGGGCACTTAATTCAGGTATACCCTTCACTTCCACATAACTTGAACATATGCACCAAGTTTCCATTTTTAGACGATATGTTGAACTTTTTCATCATATTCTTCTTTCATGCATATCATAAAGGCAGCCACAAAAATATGAATATAGGTTACAGGTTACAGTCATGGCTATTATCATCATGTTTACTTTTTTAGAGGCTTTAATGTTTTCCCCTCCCTGGCTTCATTATTAATTCAGACAATGGTCGGTGAGGATTATGTTATTCAGCGAAATGTTTCAAGAAAAATGTCAATGGTGATAGGGGCAAGGCGCCACCTTGAATGGGGCCATGAGAAGTATATTTTGGATACAATCCAAAGCCATCCTGCACAGGTAACTTTTTTGACCTAGTCCATGGTTTTTCCATTTGCAATATCTGAAGCCGAAGTATATGTTTATCTTACATATTCGATCACTAAATGCTTCTATATTCGTTTGTCGCATCTCTCTCTTACCATTAATGTTCTATGAGCTGGATGAACTAAACAAGGTTTCCTAGTTTGCTTATTTACATATCCAAAAATACTGTTCCTCTTAGGGACTCCAAGGTCGTATGTATTGTCTTCTTGGAATTGTTTATTCATTTTCTTACAAGCTTTGCTGTAACCTTGTTTTCTTAAAACCGCCATTGCCGGTCCCAAGCCCGGATGGGAAAGGTTGAGGGTTGATGTTAGGATGAAAGCCAGTCGTAAAAAACCAACTCAAACTATGAAATGAAAAAAAATGAGTTCCATTCGTAGGTTGCTCTAGTAGTGGATCTCTTATTCCGTTTGAAGATCAGTTGCGGAAATTCTTTCTTGATATCTTCTTTATCACCTCTTCTTCTTATTTTGATTCAAATTTATTTTACATATCCCACATGTCAATTTAAATTATAGATCCATTCAGCAAATTGTAAAGCACCCAATGTGTTACATGGCTTGAATTGTATGAGTCGTGGTGACTTACTTGCCACTGGCATTGATGTTGTAGTTTATTTACATGTATTTGTATTATTTTCTTTGTGACTATGACTTTTTTGGATCGCTGACTAAAAATTTGTGCTAGAAATCATGTCGTCTGCTAGATTTGGACTCTCCAGACACTGATAAGTTTTGTATGACTCAATGCTTAATGTCGGTTATTGACGTTGAGAGTTGCATGGTAGGGGATAAGATCAACGATAAAAGAAAATTTTACTATGCGAAATGACCAGTTTAATTCTAGCAAGAGATACGATATGGAATCTAGATGTGCAATAATCACAAAGCTATGTGTGGATTATAGGGTAGAAGCATACATGGCTCTATCCTAATGCAATAAAGTAATGACACAAGATATTTTTTAGGTGGAAACCCAAAAGGGGAAAACCACCCCAAGTAAGCTCAAACGAAGCAATCCACTAAGAGCAAAGGATGATAGCCAAAGGTAAGAGCGTTACCCTTGAAGTGAGCGATACCCTCACAACCCAATCTTCTTGAGCTTGGCACCGACAGTCAGCAACCACCGTGACGATCCTCCTCTCGATAACCTTCAAGCCAATGAAGTCTCTCCTCGTCCGATTCCACTAACGTCTCCTCGTGCAATCTACTCCGTGCTTCGGAGCATTGCAACGACTCCGAACCTTGACTCCCCGTAGGCAATCTCGAGCGAACACCTTGGACTCCTCTGACGGTGTTCATTCTCAACGACAAGATGCAAAGATGCAAATAACGAACAATCGAGAAAATGTCTTAAAAACCTGAACCTGATCGAAATAGCTTCCGATGATTTGAGCACGTATAAAACGTAGAAAAATCAGAGCTCAAATCAAATGGGATGAAGAACAACTTTCGGATCAAGCAAAACAACCAAGTGATGAGAAGGAAAACTCAAAAAAGCTCTCACAAACAAATCAACACAAACCAATGGCTTCTCCACCCTTAAGTTCGGAATATGTGTATTTATTAGTAGAAAGCCTTAGGACCATAGAAACAAATCTCACATGAATAGGAATCCAAACAGAAACAAATGAGCCAAAACAAACTGGTGTACACAGCCTCCCCAACAAACCTGCCGTGGGGTGGTGCGCACCTAGGTCATATACTCATATGTCGACTATGATTCTGGCTAATAAGATTTGAAATTCACAAATCAGTTGCATATACTCACAAACATTTAAAACAAATGATTTTGGCTAATAAAATTCAAATAACCATTGATTCGACAAATCTTGTACTAAGATGTGCAATGTCGTTGTGTTGTACGGAAGGTCATGTCAACTGTGAAAAAGCATGCATATGTCATGATGCGAGAAACACAAGTTCATATATTCAATAAACAAGGATATTGACATATTTTTAAACAACTATATCACTTTCATATGTAGACCATACCTAATGTGGATTGGTAGAATTCCGTACTTTTCCATATATTTTATATTTATTTTGGGCACTTTTCATATATTATCCTTTTATTTCACATACTCGGTTATGTATTCCTTTCTAATTTGCACCATGTCAATTGCACTCTGTACCCATAACACGCTAAAAACGCACTCATGAGTAAGGTAGTCATCTCCATGTTGCTTTTACAGTAGATTCACACTGTGTACATATGATCATTCACACAACCTTATGTACCATTACCAGGTTTACTATTGCACATGCATGCAAGTCAGGACTTCTACATTAACTGTGGTGGCCCGTCTTTTTCAATTCATTCTCTTGTTAGTAGTGTTTTTCTGTATAACGAGATTGTCACCGATAACTCCTAGCCAACTAACTGGCTATGGATGACAGGCACTATGTCATTCAAATCAAAATCTCGGGTCAACAACTTCTCACACAAGAACATCCACAGTCAAGGCTAATGATTAAGTACATAGAGTCATGAATATATCAAGGCTTATTAAACCTATGTACTCATGCATTGAAAATCAAGATTACAGTGCATTGTGTGATTATAGAGGTGACTATCAAGCATAATAAATTGACAATGAACATCCTAATATTGATATGGAAATCATGGTTAAAAGTTCATATAGCTTGAAATAAAAAACACAAGTGTTCTAGAGTCAATGATATGTTAATCAAGATAAATTCTTAGAAACTAGTCAATGTACTCGTGTGCATCGATCATAGACAAGCAAACAAGCATTAGGATGACAATTTGTAACATGCAATGACTCAAAAAATAGCAAATCATGCATACAAAATAACAAAGTTCAAGCTTGCAAGCACAAAAACAAAAACAAAGACACATAGATAAGGTCTCATGCAATATGATCAATAAGATAGACCTTGCCTAACCAAAATATGATGCTAACTAGAGGATGACACACCATTGGACTTCCTAAGATAGGACCGTCCATGGTATAGTTGAAACAAATCCCAAACTATCCGGCATCAATTTCATCTTTCATAATCCAGATGGATGTAGGATGAGCAAAAGGTGGAGATCTCATGAAAGAAGTGGCAGATCGCATAAGAGTGAGATCTCATGGGTGGACTAGACTTCTTCTTTTTCAAAGGCTTGCTAGGTGCGAAGGTAGACACAAAATTCTGCCACAACCTATACTCTTGGACAATCTTTTTCCCCCGTAAACAATAGCAATAATCCACAAGATGCAAAGATGCAAATAACGAATAATCGAGAAAAGGTCTTAAAAACTTGAATCCGGATCGAAACAACTTCTGATGATTTGAGCACATATAAAATGTAAAAAAAATCAAAACTCAAATTAAACGGGATGAAGAAAACCTTCTGGATCAAGTAAAACAACCAAGTGATTGAGAACCGACAAATTTGGAGTTCTCATGCCCAGAAGTAAAACAAACTTCTGGATCCAAAGTTGGAGTTCTCATGCTCCAAAAGTTAAAAATGTAGGTCGATTAAAAAACCGACAAATATGCGATGATGTGAATCAGGGTTTTTGAAAATGATAGTGTAAACATATTTTTGAACTATGGGCGAAGACAAAAAATGCATAAAAGAAATAAACTCGAAGTTGAAATCATGATGCATTCTTGATATGATCAAAACAAGCACAATGGGAATTTGATCTACGTTTAGTTAAAAAAACTGTAAAGTTAAAGTCCGATAAAGCTATATGTATGCAATATACTTGATAAGTTCTTCACATTGCTTTAGCATGGTCTTTAACTGAAGTTTACAAACCGTCTTTGACATTTCAATGGGTTATGTGGAAGTATACAATCATGCTCAAGTGTAACCAGATGCTTGGACTCACATAGTATCTCTGTATCTGAGAGATTGTTTTGGGTCAAAGTATAAGCCAACAATGGAGGAACTAATACTGCAGTTTCAGATGTAAGCTGAAGCAGAGGAAAATATGTCCGGGAACTTTGGACACACAAGGAAGAAGACGAGCACCATCTTATTGATAAAGCCTTGGAATTCACCTTGGTGATAAACCTAGAATCCATCAGGGCTTTTGGAATCCACCAAGAAAATAGAAAAAAAAAATTATAATCTTATTCATCACTAAACTGATCAACAACAAAGGGCGATGACCCTTTAAATAGGCAACAAACCCATAATACTACAACTCTTGTAGGACTAGGGTTTGAACTCCTAATATTGTTACACGACAAGTGAAAAAGAGAAGATAAACTAAAACACTTAAACTAGACTATGGATAAGCTTCATCTTCTAAACAATAATGCGGCTGGTCACGAGATTTTATACAATAATGTGTCTAATTGTCTTGGATATTGGATTCTCTCACAAGAATGCCACTGGTCACGAGATTCTTGTCCAGATGCTGGGAAGCAAAGTATCTACATCAGGTTCCCGCTAATTGAGGAAAACTCATTCTTAGGTTATTGCTGGCAACTGAACTATATTCTCTTCACTTATATCAAGGTTTAATGGTAGGGGATTTCAATGTCGATTTAGGTTGGTAAAAAAAAAGGACATTTGTCGGACTTCGGTCAAATGTCTGTGGAAAATTTGTATTTTAAGGAAGATTTCTATGGAAATTAATGTGATTTCGGTCAAATTTTGGTTAGATGTCTATCCGAATATTGATATGTTAGGAAAAATTTCGGGATGGAGGAGTTTTTTTTTTCACTAATAAAAATGGAATCTTTTACTGATAAAATTGATTTTTTTTTTGTGAAATTGTCCAAAAAATAATGAACGTCGGATTTATATTAGATGTCGTTTATTTCGGCCACATTCATGATGTCGAACCAAAATTTGGTACTATAAAAATTTACGATGGTCTCTTTGTGAACCTATAAAAAAGACATTCTGGTCATTTAGTAGGAAATTTGATTCCATGACATATGCCACCCTCCATGGTATCGATATGAGAGGATAAGCTGATGATGAAGACCCATCGAATGATGACACAGTTGGAAAACCTGGCTCTGATATCACTTGACGTAGGCGGAAGCAGGGGAAAACACGGTTGAGAACTTCGGATGTGTGAGGAAGAAGAAGATTACCGGTTTCGTCGATAAAACATTGGAATCCACTAAGTGTTCCTTGGAATCCACCAAGGAGATAAACCTGGAATCCCCCAGAGCCTTTGGAATCCACCAAAAAAATAGAAGAAAATATACTCTAAATTCTATTAATCATTAAACTAAATGGCAAGCTTTCAAATAGGCAACAAACTCATAAGACCGTACTCTAGTTAGGCTAGGACTAGGAATCCTAATATTGTTAAAACACACATAAAATATCGAATGATAATGTGGACGACGTACTGGGTCCCTTATAATTCAGGTAAAACACCCTCGCATCATGCCAAATAAAATCTTTTAACGAAGAAAGATATAGAAGAAGTGGGGGGGGGGGGGGGGGGGATCTGTCCGGAGTCCACCAAATTCGAGAAATCCACTTCTCTTTTTCAATCCAATCCAAAATCAAAGGCGCCATCAAGCTATTTTTCATTCATCTTCTCTTCATTCTTTCATGGTTACATATATAGGCTTACAAAAGATCCAATAGGATAATGACTAAGAAATTCAAATCTAAATAAAAGATAGATCTTTCCTAAAAGATAACAATTATAAAAGATAATACTACCTAATTGAAAATGATTTAAATCTAATCGAATCTTATCCCTAATAAAAAGATAAGGCTTGCCTTATTCAAAACGATTTAAATATGATGAAATATTATCTCTACTAAAAGATAAGGGTTGCATTATTGAAAAAGATATGAATCTAACCAAATCTTTATCAGTTTATCCTTAACAACACCAACGATAATCTAAAAACTACATTTAAAATATCGAATAAATAATTCTGAAAATAGAATATTTCCGGATAAAATATTATTTTCGGAATAAAATATTTTTTTATTATGAAATTAATATTTTGTTCTGAAAATATTAATTTTAGCATTAATTATTTCCAAAATATTTAAATAATATGATAAAAAGGTAATGAACCTCTTTGGGCTGATCATCAGGAAGAGACGGTGCGGCCGTTGAGCCTGGTCCCCATCAACTAGACTATGGGTAAAGCTTCATCTTCTGTTTGTCGTGACCGACGAAAAGTCATCTGGAACTGGGATTCTCTCACGAGAATGGGGCTGAACTTGGGAGTCTTGTGCGGACCCATGCTGGGGCGTAATGCATCCTACATCAGTTATTTTCCCTTTATTTGTTTGTTTACCGCATTAAGTTGCTATATTTGATATCATATTATCATGCATGCAAATGCTTATATTTTCCCTTTATAGGTTACTTATGACTTATGAGCTTCTAGCTTTTATCGAACAATCTTAGCGTCATATGATTTCTTTTTACTTGATGTAATACTGCACTTCACATTTTTCTATAATATACTGGAGCTCTGTATAGCTGAACAATTTGTACTATTTACTTGACCACATATGCCTTTGTAACCTTCATATTTTTGTGGTTATAGGCTGCTCTAGGTGGAGCTGTTGGCAACCTGCAAAAAATTCGGGCATTTCTCCGGGTTTGTTAGTTGTCATATTCTTGTTTTGTTTTGCTAGCCTTACCTTTGGGTTTTCTAAGCATTCTTATTAACAGGTTCGGTTAAGGGATCATGGCCTGCTAGACTTTGATGCAAGTGATGCGCGTAGACTGCCCCCAATTGACACGACATGGCAACAGGTTTCTCCCTATTCCACATTTCATTACTTGTCAGTTGAGCGTATAAGGCTTTGTTTCACCTTTTTTTTTAATTTCTGTATTTCTCTCCAATGGAGACAGCCTGGTAAAGTTCGAGTACTGCTGTTGTTTGATGATCTTCTGTGGTAATGTTGTGACCAGTGGTTGATTAAGGTGGTTGCATAAGGTGCTTAGGTGGTCTGCCCAGGTGCCTGGAAAGGGTAGGGTGCCTAGACAATAAATGTTAGCCCCTAATTGGACTATGCAGATGCCTAATTGGACTATGCAGATGCCTGAGGTGGTTGCCTAGGTGGTCACTTGATTGGTCAATAATCGCATGGCTGCTTAATCATCAATTAATCATTGTCCGACCACTTAATCATCGTTTGAAGTATATAGTACAAATGATTATTAAACGGGGTCAATCATGCCAGATTCTGTTACATGAAGTATGAACTTTCACTTTCTTCTATATATTCTAATCTTTAGATATCATCATCTTAAGCTCTTGAGGACAGGAAAAATCACTACATACGCTAATGGACTCCAAACTACTTGCCTCAGAGCCATCAGCTAGATGTTTTAGCTCTGTATTCACATGACAAACTTTCCATTCATTAAAAGCAAACTTCAACCTGCTAATAATAACTTTGTATTTAATTCAACTTTCAAACTCCACTTGAATGCTATCATTCAAATATTAGCTAACCCTAAGCTTCTAATCATTGCTTTAAGCTCCAAAATATAGATGCTTTTTGGTTAACCTTCCAACAGAAGCCAATGACCAAGTCAGCTTAACAGTTTCCAATCAAGGCCCCCTTCTCATGCATGTCTTACTTCTCGCAGCACTTTAATTTTTTTGCGACCTCTCTCAGGTTTAGACCATTTCATCACCATCCTGCTTTAGTATTGGCACCAAATCCCACTTGTCCGGTGCTTTGCAGGTTGTTTCACTTTCGCTCTTTGACTTGTAATTTATAGGGATGTTTACATGTATGCCCTATCAAAGTTCAATATTTGCAGAAGAATCCTTTGTTTTACTCAATCTCTGGGCACCCTTAACGTATCTCGATTTTTTGCCTAACCCATTTTTTGGGCATTGTATTTTCTAGTCTGACACTTGCTTTTGTGATAATCATAGTGCTACCGACCCCTCTCATTTATCATGCTTCAGCATTCTTATCTGGAGTCGGGCTTATTAGGGGTTGGGATCGGGGTCTATTTTAACATTGTATGTTAGCCTGTTGCTCCTCATCATGGGATCATTGAACGCCTGTGCTCACTACATTGCTCAAATTTGAAGTATCATGCTAATCAATCAGTTTTACCTGTAATTCTTTTAGGCTTTTGCTATTGTGAGAAATGACCTGTTAACTGAATCATGGCTGCCACAAGTTTTCCATCCTTCTAGACGTGCATCTATATGGAGGCTCTTGAATGTTTTTCTTTCAGCAAAAATTACGGCTATATCATCATATTTTATTAGTACTATGAAGCTCTTTGAGAAGTAAAGCTCTTAGTATAGCTTGAATGGGATAAGCTGTTCTACTTCTGTACATACTTGCTTAAATTATGTAATGATAAGAAGTCTTTCAAACATGACCTTTTTCATAATAACATGCGTGACTGTTATGATCATTGTTCCCTTGTTAAATGTATGCAGATCTATTTTTGCTTAAGAACTGGATATTATGATGAAGCAAGAAGTGTTGCTCTGTCATCTCGGGTTGCTCAGCAGTTTGCTCCTCAGGTACATATAATTTAGTGTTCATTCATTATTGTCTTGCAGTTGTGGTCGTTTATTTTTTACTATGGCAGCTTGCAGAGTGGATTACAACTGGCGGTATGGTATCACCAGAGACTGCTTCTGCTGCATCTGAAGAATGTGAGAAAATTTTAAGAATGGGTGATCGAGCTGGCCGACCTGGGTTTGACAGGAAGAAGCTGCTACTTTATGCTATCATTTCTGGTTGTCGTCGTCAAATTGATAGATTGCTGCGTGATCTGCCAACACTTTTCAGTACCATAGAGGATTTCTTATGGTTCAAATTATCATCAGTAAGGGACTGTCCTAATGGATCCTCTTCTGTTGTGCTTAGTGAGGGCTTGGTACCATACAGTCTAGATGATCTCCAAGGTTACTTGAACAAATTTGAACCATCATACTATACGAAAAATGGGAAGGACCCCTTGGTTTATCCTTACGTATTACTTTTGAGTATTCAACTACTTCCAGCGGTCCTTTACTTGTCCAAGGAAATGGGGGAGGATGGATACCATATTGATGCAGTGCATATTTCAATAGTTTTAGCAGATCATGGAGTTCTTTCTGAAGGTTCTGCACCCAGCCATAAGATAGGAGTAATGGATGCTTGTGCAGAAGTTGCTAGCATAATACGGCAATTTGGTGTAGTCTATTTGCGTCATGGTAATCTTGAGCTAGCATTGGAATATTATGCACAAGCAGCTGCTACAATGGGTGGAGGAGAGAAGTCATGGATTGGGCGAGGTAACACTGACCAGCAAAGACAGCGAAGCTTGATGTTGAAGCAATTGCTCACAGAGATTTTGTTACGGGAGGGTGGTATTCCTCTTTTGCTTGGTACAAGGGGTGCAGGAGATGAAGGTGAGCTTCGAAAATATTTGATGGATTGGAGAACTCAGCAACAATTTTTACTTGAAGCTGCTCACCAATGCCAAGAAGCTGGTCTCTATGACAAAGTAGGCATTTTCTTACACTTCTTCCAGAGTTTCAAATAGGATCTATCATTTCGTATCCAAATATAGATCATTGTTCTTTATTGTTGTTATCCAAGACTAATGGACTTTAGTTACAAACTTACAATATCACTTCATTGGCTTGTTTTTTCTCTTCTTGATTCATGGGCTATAACATCATCAGTTTTGAAGTATTTTTACTGATAAATTCTGGATGGTTGGTTTGAATAGTGATTTACTTGATTATGAAGCTTTATATTTCAACAAAATGATGAAGTAAGAATATATTTTTACCCCTTGATACCTATGTAAGTTGCTGATTACTTTGTTCTAGATGGTTGCATTATAGTTGGATTGTCTTCATACATGTGATAAAATTCTTACGTAGCCCATCAATTATCCAGTGGTTTTTCTTCTTGTTTAATTGTAATCTACGATGGGAAGTTTATGTCCTAACCATGATGCTGAGTTGGGTAAGGCTGGAACTGATATCATTAGATCCGAGCTGAGTTGGACTGATCTACAACTGGTCTTGTAGACATCCTTAAAGATTTTTTTGGGGACACAAGTCTACTAACTCTTCGTTAGTGGAAGGAGATCAAAAAAGTTCACCACAACTTTACTTGTAATTAGGAGAAAGAAATAGGATTACTTCCATGAAAGATGAAAACAATACACAAAGCACTGATCAATTCAGAATATGAACAATCCTTTGTTACAATTATCTGAAACTTGTGCCATCAATCCCTTCGAATTCGGAAACAATGTCCCGAGGCAATGCTGTGAAAATGGAAAATGCCTAAGTGGTCATTAAACACTTTCCGATTCTATAGCGTCTAAATGATTTAATGCATTTAAACAGATTATTATATGGTTAAGCAGTCAAAAAAAATTTAAAATTATATATTAAGCAGCCTAAAATAAAGTAATACATAAGCCTTAAACACAAAGGCTTTACTATCTCGAATGTATCTTTTATGTAGTCAATTTGCAATGGCAATGCATGTAGAAGATACGGGCTATTAATGTTAAGAGTGCTTTATTATTTTCATTCTAAATTATTCTTATTGTTAATATAATAACTGATTGAAAGGAAATATATAATTTAAGAAACACACCTGCATGAAGGAAATAATTATTGGACTGAAAAATATAACCAATCCTCATGTTTTGATTCTCATAAAATCTCTTTTAGTAACATGTAGCTTTTATTTGGTGTATTATCGTTCGACCATATTTGAATGTTTTAACTCTTACCATAGTACTCTTAGGAGTTTTCCCATTACATACATCAAAATTGAAATTGTACTTTTAGTAATTTTTTAAATATTTAATGTCTTTTAATTTAGCAAAGCTGCATGGTCACATGCACGGGAAGCACATATCTAAGTGGATGTGTTTATGTGGATAATTGGTTGGTCAATCTGGACATGTTTATTTACACGTTTGTTGCAGCATGTTTAGTCAAACCTACTCCAATTTGGTTTTTGTTTAGTTCAACATGTTACCACATTTTGATATATATCTTTGTTTGGCAATAATTTATATGCACAAGCCAATTTCGGTGAGGTGGTGTAATATCCTATAAGTCTAGATTGTGACCGTGCTCTACTGTTGTTGAAGATATTCAAGTGCGGTACAGTGCCTCTGTTAATGTATAGAGATGGGTCGGGTTATATGTACAGTCGGGTCGGGTTGTGTGTGTATACATGTACATATATATTGGGCTTCAGTCCCTCAATGAGATGCATTCTATTCTCTCCAAACCCTAGCCATTATCTCCTAACATGGTATCAGAGCTCTAGGGTTTCTCGCGCAACGACGACAACCACCTCCGGCCTCTCCTCCACCCGGCAGCCCCCCCCTCCGGCCTCTCATTCGCCCGGCAGCCCCTCCCTCCACCCGGCAGCCACCTCCGGCCTCTCCTCCACCCGGCAGCCCCCCCTCCGGTCTCTCCTCCGCCCGGCAGCCCCCCCCCCCCCCCACCCGGCAGCCACCTCCGGCCTCTCCTCCACCCGGCAGTCCCCCTCTGGCCTCCCCTCCGCTCGACAGCCCCCCTCCGGCCTCTCCTCCACCCGGCAGCCCCCCCCCCCCTCCGGCCTCTCCTCCGCCCGGCAGCCCCCCCTCCACCCGGCAGCCACCTCCGACCTCTCCTCCACCCGGCAGCCCCCCCTCCGGCCCCCCCGCCGCTCGGCAGCCCCCCCTTCGGCATCTCCTCCACCCGGCAGTCCCCCTCCGGCCTTCCCTCCGCTCAGCAGCCCACCCTCCGACCTCTCCTCCACCCGGCAGTCCACCTCCGGCTTCCCCTCCGCCCGACAAACCCCATAGGCCCCCTCCCTCCACCTCGCAGGCCACCCCCTCATCCTCCTCTGCACCCTGCAGGCCCCCCTCCACCCTCCCCTGCACCTCCGCCCCCTCCTGCATCCCCTGAAGCCCCATCGCCCCCCCTTCTCCTCTGTACCGAATTGCCCGTCTTCTCTGTACGGACTGTCTTAGACCTCCCTTGTGCCGGCTCTCCCCCGTACTTCAGGAGTATGACTTCCTACAGCATCTCTCGGCTCCCATACTGCCTGTACACAGTCGCTGATCGTCGAGTCACTCCATCTCTTCGTTTTGATGGTATTCTCGGGCCATGTCCCTCCACCACGTCAGTCGACTGTGGACGTCGTTAGGGTCCCCTCCGCTATGATGGCGAGACTGCTGCTGCTGCTGATCTCTATACTCCAGCACCGCCTGCCACCACTCCTGCTCCGTCTCGGTCTTACTCCGACCGCCTCCAGCGCTTTGAGGAGTTACTGTTGCGATACCTCGCCTCCACCAGCTCTTCGACAGATCACAGTCTCTCTGCCACTCCGAGTACTTTTGCTCAGTCTCGGTCTTACTCCGACCGCCTCCAGCGCTTTGAGGAGTTACTGTTTCAATACCTTGCCTCCACCAGCTCTTCGACAGCTCACAGTCTCTCTGCCACTCCGGGTACTACTGCTCCATGGATCTTCGACTCGGGTGCCTCCTGCCACCTTACCTCCGATCCTTTTGTCCTCACGGACTGTAGCCCTGCTCCTACCCACATGGGGATCCACACTACTGGCGGGACTCGTGTACCCATTTCGCAGTGTGGATCCATCACCCCTGCCTCCAATCCCTACTGGTCGCCTAACCTTATCTCGTGTTCACCTTGCTCCCCGCTTAAACATTAACTTAATATCTGTTAGTTCTCTTTGTGACTCGGGCCTGATCGTTATATTTACTTTTTCTTCTTGTTATGTGCAGGATCCGCAGACGGGTCAGAAAGTTAGGCTGGGTCGTCGAGCATGGGGACTCTAGCAGTTGGATCACCTTCAGGTTCCCACTTCCACTCCGTCAGCTCTGTCTGTTACCTCTGATGCCGATTTGTGGCATAGAAGGTTAGGTCACATATCCAGTGATCGACTCTAAATCGTTTTTCGCTCTGGTGCTTTGGGTCGGGTGTCCTTCTCCCCTCTCTCTGTCTGCACTGGGTGTCGATTAGCAAAGCACCTTGCTCTTCCTTTTTCTACTAGTGTTTTCCGTTCCAGCGCCCCTTTTGATCTCGTGCACTCTGACGTGTGGGGTCCTGCTCCAGTTGCATCTTTTACTGGTTTTTTGTATTATGTGAGCTTCATCGATGATTACTCCCGCTGCACCTGGGTCTATCTCATGCGTCGCCGCTCCGAGATTCCTCGTATTTACAGGACCTTCACTACTATGCTTCACACCCAGTTTGGTCGGCGCATTAAGACTTTTTGGTCTGATTGTGCCTAGGAGTATCTCTCCTCTGAGATGCGCGAGATCCTTCAGACTCACGGCACTCTTCACCAACAGTCGTGTCCCCACACCCATGAATAAAACGGAGTCGCCGAGCGCAAACATCGCCATGTCCTCGAGACAGCACGAGCTCTACTTCTGTCTGCTTCTGTTCCACATTCCTACTGGGCTGAAGCTGTTCTGACCGCTATTCACCTCATCAACATCACTCCGTCCTCATCCCTCTCTGGTGTTTTTCCGTACGAGCGGCTTTACTCCACATCTCCTGATTACTCTCTTCTTCGTACCTTTGGGTGCACGTGTTTCGTCCTCCCTCTCCATGAGCGCACCAAACTCTTTGCTAGGTCTGTTAGGTGTGTTCACTTAGGACTCAGTCGGGAGCATAAGAGCTATCGATGCTACGATCCCTTGGCTCGCCGGATCCGTGTCTCTCGCCACGTCTCCTTTGTAGAGGATGTCCCATACTTTTCCACTGAGTCCCGGGATCTTCCCTCACTACTTACGTCATTTTCTACGTCGTCACCCTCTCTCACCATCCCCTTCCTACCTCCGTATTCTGCTCCCACGCCCACCTTATCGGCTGAGCCTCCTCTACCTCCCTCGCCTCCTCTGTCTCCACCTCCACCTCCACCCCACCATCTCCCCCGCCACCTCCCTCTCTCCCGTCACCTCCACCACCACCACCACCTATCACACGTGTCTACGTTCGTCGCTCAACAGTTCCTCCCACCGAGACTGTCTCCACTGATACTACTTTGCCTGCAGCTGCTCCTACCTCTCCGGCCGCGGATCCTGGTCCTGTTCGGCGCTACCCTTTGCACGAACATCACCCTCCTGACAGATATGATTACTTCCCTGACAGGTTTGGTTACTCTGTGTTTACTCATGTTTCTCCTGACACTTCTGGACACTCTGTTGTTGCCTCCTACTCTCCGTCCTACCGGGCCTTTCTTACAGCTCTTCATACCCACCGGGAGCCCCAGTCGTACCGTGAGGCAGTTGTACACCCAGAGTGGCGACATGCCATGACAGTCGAACTTGAGGCCTTTCAGCGGACTCAGACGTGGGATTTGGTTCCCTGTCCCATTAGCGTGGTTCCTGTTAGCTGCAAATGGATCTTCAAGATCAAGACTTGACCTGATGGGTCCATTGAGCGGTATAAGGCGCGCTTTGTTTCTCGTGGTTTCTCCCAGGAGTATGGGATTGACTACGAGGAGACGTTTGCTCCAGTGGCTCGGATGATTACCGTTCGCACCCTCTTAGCTGTGGCAGCTGCTCGAGGGTGCCCTCTATATCAGATGGATGTGACCAACGCATTTCTCCACGGTGTTCTCTCAGAGGAGGTATACACGGCTCCTCCACCGGGCGCCTCTGCTCCTTCAGGTCACGTATGTCGTTTGCGCCGAGCCATCTATGGGCTCAAGCAGGCCTCTCGTGCCTGGTTTGAGCGATTCCGCAGTGCAGTCCTGACCGTCGGGTTTGTTGAGCGCCACTCTGACTATGCCCTGTTCACTCGCTCCTCCAGTCAGGGTATTGCAGTTCTTCTTCTCTATGTGGATGATATGATCATCACCGGAGATGACAGTGCCACCATAGCGTTCCTTCAGCGCCACCTCCAGAGTCAGTTTGAGATGAAAGATCTTGGCCCTCTTCGCTACTTTTTGGGCCTCGAGATTGCCCGGTCAGCTTGTGGTCTGTTAGTCTCCCAGCAAAAGTACATCTCCGATATCTTTGCTGATGTTGCTCTTACTGACTCTCGCACTGTTGACACACCCATGGAGCTCAATTTGAAGCTTCTTTCTACAGATGGTGAGCCACTTCAGGATGTCTCTCGCTACCAGAGGCTGGTTGGGATGCTCGTCTACCTCACTATGACCCGGCCAGACATTGCCCGTGCTGTTGGCATTGTTAGTCAGTTCGTTCAGGCTTCCCGTTCGGTTCACTATGCAGTAGTCCTTCGGATTATCCGCTACTTCCGAGGCACCATCACCCGCTCACTACTCTTTCCCTCTACCTCTCCGTTGGTGCTGCGTGTCTACTCCGATGCAGATTGGGTAGGAGATGTAGCCACTCGCCGTTCTACTACCGGATATTGTGTGTTCCTTGGTGATTCTCTCATTTCTTGGCAAAGCACGAAACAGGAGTCTGTTGCTCGTTCAAGCACCGAAGGCGAATACAGGGCTATGGCTTCCACCACCGCAGAGATTGTCTGGCTTCGCTGCCTTCTACTAGACCTGGGAGTTGTGATATCTGGGCCCACGTCTCTCTTCTGTGACAACCGGAGTGCTATTCAGATTGCTAGCAATCCGGTATTCCATGAGCGGACAAAACGTATTGAGGTTGATTGTCACTATGTTCGCCAGGAGTTTCTCGACCACACCATCTCCTTGGCATTCATTTCATCATCGGAGCAGACTGCTGATTTTCTGGCAAAGCCCCTTACGATTGCTCACTTCCGGCATTTTATCGGCTAACTCTCGGTTCATGATCCACCGTGAGTTTGAGGGGGAGTGTTAATGTATAGAGATGGGTCGGGTTATATGTACAGTCGGGTCGGGTTGTGTGTGTATACATGTACATATATATTGGGCTTCAGTCCCTCAATGAGATGCATTCTATTCTCTCCAAACCCTAGCCGTCATCTCCTAACAACCTCATGAAGGCTAAAAGACCAGACCCAGTCATCTCTGCATGTATACGTATTTGATTCGGTGAAATGGGTTGGATATAGAAAAACGAGGTTTTTCAAATCCATTCGGAATTATGTGCGATTTTGCAATTTCAACCGTTCCACTTTTTTCGGAATTAGATTCATATTAAACTAGTTTTTATGTTACTGATTTTCTTTTTGCCGTGATGATTGAACCACGATCTAAAACATAGTAAATTTTTGTTAGGTTCGGATAACCTACAAGATCTTACTTATACAAATCTAAGAGTAAAATTTGATCAAACCCATTTTTTCCTCTATATTTGCATCAACGGATCTAACTTCTCGCGAAATGCTTTGATCTTGCAAGTAACGTGCATCATCTCAGTGATATCATGATTTGGTAAGTATTTTTCTTATCTATTGAAAACATAAATAAAATTTTTGGGAAGAAATCCCTCATGATCTAGATGAGTTCCTTAGGGAAGTTTTTCATGGAGATCTGAGCTAATCTTCCAATCTATGCATGTTTGTTTCTCCTCTTGTTTACCTTCAGAGGAGGCTCGAAACAAATAAGAAAAGGAAGAAATCTTGAAACAATTACACTTTATGGTTTCATTTCGAACAAATGTACTATATGTCTTCTTTCAGGGCGGTTTGGGCTGGTACTTTGTTTTGATTTAAACAAACTTGTTTTGGTTGAAAATGAAACGGTTTCGTCCAAACTAATTATAAACCCTCAAACTGGCACATTTAAGTTTTATGACATTTCTTTCATTTCAGCAAGCCCAAAGACCTCAACGTTTGCTCAAAATTTTAAACCATGATTAACACATCTCTACAGTTGAAATCTAATCCAGTTCGTTTACTTTTTTTAAATCACGTAACCAAGATAGAAGTAGGTCCCTCCCTTGCCCTGTCACCGGTTCTGGATCACTTTGATGTACGAAGATAGTTGGCGAGTGACGACACTGTGAGGCTACTAGTTTCACATTCTAGAACGAACTTGCCTCCCTTTGTTTTCCTACGCCACAAGTCCTATCGAAGATCCTACATAATGGTGATGGAATTTTTTTATAACAGATTACTACAAATGAGAGTAGTTACTACAGATTACTACAAATGAGGGATTAAATGATTAATAACATAGGAAGGATCCATGCGTTTGGATTATTCCGTCTTTGGGGTTATGAGAGCAGTTACAAGAGGCAAAATCAGATATATTCGAAGTATACAAAAGTGGGTGAGATAGAGATTGGGAGAACTAATTCCATTTGTACATAAGGGATTGAGAGAGAAATATATGGAATCATAGGCATCAGAAAGGTTTTTTGTTGTTTCTAATCTTGCCCACATAGAGAAACATACGCAGGACCTTTTTTTTTTGAGAAATACGCAGGACCTTTTCATGCCAGCATTTCCCATTTATGCTCAAACTTGACAAACAGAAAATCTAACCCCTTTCTTTAATAAAGTAGATAGCAATAACTATGTATGTTATTTCAAATTTAGGAGTGAATGGTGAAGGATAAGTATGACCAGGTATAGATATACTACTGTACAAACACTGAAGAGGAAAAAGATTGATCTGGTTGCTTTTCTTCTTCTTTTGGTCCTGCTAGAATCTGTCACACAGTTAGAGGGAGGAGGGATGCCTTTCTTCTCCTTTGGACCTGCTAGAATCGGTTTGTTTACTTTCAGAACACTGGGTATAGTTGGGTGCGAATAGAGAATAACACTTTTCTCTGTAGCATATTTAGTATACTTTTATGCAGCGAATTCAAAGCTATGCAATAGCCTCAAAGAGAGTAATGTTAAATAAAAATGCAATCAAACATGTATATTATATAAAATAATATTTCGGATTATATTAAGGTTAATAACCAAATATGTTAAACATGAAACATACCAAGTTTTCAAGTCAAACCCTACATCATTTAAAAGATTAAGAAGATTGACAGGTCACGTAAACACTTTATTCGGATTTTTAAACAGTTAATCAGCCTAAATGGCTGATGAACTTTTAAATGGGAACCATAGAGAACCATACAGAACTGTGTGCTGACATACTCTTTGGATGGCTTACTTCTACATAGGATCTGGTCACCAAGGTCATTACATTGAAACCTACAATGGAAATTTACATCAGGAAGTTGACACCAATTTACACGATTCTAATCAGTTACAATCAGTTTACTAATTTGCAGATACTTTTATGATGAGATGGTAAGTGTCAGACATCAATCCATAAAGGGGTCATAGACTCATCGTTCAAAACAACACAATATTGCTGCTAAGAGATCCCCTCTCTATGAGATTGAGGTATATAGCTCATGGTTTATTTCCCAACTAAAAGCTAATCTCGAAGATTGTGTATGACCATCCAATTGGAAAAGGATTTGTGTCGTCAAAATATCTCATTCACGGACCAACAAGTTGAGTGACCATAAGATGTAATTACTAATTACTGCGATCACTAAGCATTTTGGCATTCGTCAGTTTTCATGCTTCACTTAGAATAAACTGCAACTTAATCTTGCACTTCGGTAAATCTACAATTTACTGAAGCTTAGAATTCATGCTAACTACTGAGGCACTTGTTCCCTTTTCCCCCTTTGTACGTAAATGATACACATCATAATAGAGATCTTTCAAGGATTGGTAGAAATTGCTTCTCTTTGCCAAGAAAGCGTGGGATTAGTCAAACATAAGTTGGCTGGTGTTTGGAATATCCAAAAGCAAAAGGGATACACTGTTTTGAGGAAGCTGATATCTAAATATAGATCCCTCTTAAGATAGAAACAATGGATAGAAACAAATAATACCAATCCAATACAAAAACTAATAATTTTTGCAGAATCAATAAACCTCTGTTGCTCGAGCAAGACTGCACATAACATTTAGGAAAATGACCTAATCCATAGTCATTTACAGTTCACACTTGCCACGAGCAGTGTACATAGAATGCTATGGAAGACACCCATAGTAATGTCACCACATATACATGGGTGCTCAATAACACGTTGGTCTACATGTGTGTCTACTGTATAAACAACAATATTACTGTGACATACACATGCCCAAATACTTGATGTACAGTAAAAGATTTTAGTGCAAAACTGTTGTCTGGTGCATCCATGTCTGTGTCTGCTTGATTTCTAATACAGTTTTTATCACTTGCAGTTTCCATGACTTGGTTTATATAGTTGCTTTTCATGTTCTAATTGTAGGTGCTGTTGATATCTGTTTCTTATTACTTTTGAGATGATCTTGTATTCTTGTGTGAATTTTAATAGCTGCATTGTTTCTGCACTTGATACTTTGCAGTCAGTAGAAATCTATAAGAGAGTTGGAGCCTTTGCGATGGCTTTAGAGACAATTAATAAATGTCTCTCAGATGCAATCTGTGCGATGTCACGTGGTAGGTTGGAGGGCGATAGTCGAGCTGCTGGTTTGGTTCATTCTGGCAATGATATATTGGAAGCATTCAAGTACTCTTCTGAAGCCAGGTGACCCTTGGACTTGAACTATGGATTTTATCCCTCAAATACCATGACCAGATTATCGTTTATTGTTTAAACCGGAATGTATGGATAATTTGTTTTGACTATTTTGATCTATATGATTTAGTAGAAAGCAAGTCCAGGTCATAGTTTCTGAAGTATCTGACCTGTGTAATTTGTTTCTATGCCATATGATGGGACACTTGCATCTAAATTATGTATACTCTGATTAGATAATCTCAAAACTACTAGGAGCTCTAGCACTCCCATCTGTCTAAAATTTACTTACAGAAAAATTGTTCCTAACCTCTCTTTTTACCAGTTTTGCATTGTTAGGGTCACTTCTGCTACTGCAACACCTCATTCTTTCCGCCACCAGGGTCACCATTCCTGGGAAGTGCTCTTGATCCTTTTGTCACCTACTTTGTCAAGTGTGATGTGCTACCGCACAACTCAGGTTATATGGCCGCACATCCCTGCTGTGCTAATTGTTTTTGTTGAATTTTCAATTAAAACTATAAAACATACAAATAGTCAAATATTAGCATACTTCATTCATTCAAGTTGAAAAAATGTACTTTAAAAAAATAAATATACTTCTAATCTTTCCGAAAAGAGGACCCGCACCGTCGTCTTAACAAGCCTCACCGCCTTCGGTTTCGCTGATGGCATTGAGGGAATCACTTCTTTCTCCTCCTCCCCGAGTCCCCGGTACTATCCTCCAGCTCCTCCTACCACTTCTCCATAATATCAAATTTTGCTAATGTTTCGGTTTCAATCAGGATCAAAACAAAGAACAAGTTTGAAACCGGAGAGCTTTGTAATTTCGGGTGAATTTCTATAATTTTTGACAAAATTTCGACCTAAAGCTAGGGGGGTCCACCGAGATCGGGTTGTTTTGAAAACCATGGTTTGGTTTTGTTGATAAATTCAGTTGGATTTCGCCATTTCGAGTGAAGTTCGGCGAATTTTGGTGAAATTTAAGCAGAAAGATGAGGGGCATTGAAACCGGGTGCTTTTGAAGTCTGGGTTGGTTTCATTGACGATTTCGATGAGATGTTGGCTTTTCGGAGACATTTCGGAGAGGATTTCGTTCGAAACCAGCCCACATATTTTTCGCTAGTTTCGATGGGTGTGAGCCTATATATTGCCGGATTTCGGTGCTGGGATAAGCAGACTTCGCTGGATTTCGACATATTTCGGTGAATTTCTGTTGATAGCCAAGTAAATATGTTTATTTCATTTTTTTTATAAAATATTTATTATTTTTTACTAAAGCAACCAAACTTTCATATACTTCATCCAAGTAAAGCTTATTATCAATAAAACCAAAATGAAAATAATCTAAATTTTATTTCATTAAAACAACCAAAATTATGTTTTCACCAAATTTTTTATTCAACTCAAATCTTTGTCAACATTTTTGACTAAAGCACTGAGGATTTTTAAAATGATGATTTTATCATATACTTCATCCAAGTTGGTGAATATAATGTAAGGTTTGAAGTTTCCATTCTAATAATTTGGTCCAACTAAGCAACTAAGTAGTAACATACTGATAATTAGTAACATCACTTAGATGTCAACTATCAAGTATGAAGAATTAACTATGAAGTTACATAACTAAGAAACATCCATATTTCTTAATCAATTTATATTTTTTCAATGCAAGTGATAGACGTCAACATGTCGAGTTCCTCTATAAGACTTGATTATTGGGGGAAATTCTTCCGTTACTACAACTCACGATGTGTTTTTAATATCTGCTTTAACCATTCACAAATTTATATTTTTTTTTCAATTCATATCTTTCGATGGTGGATGGA
Source organism: Chamaelirium japonicum (assembly GCA_947650365.1). Classification (NCBI taxonomy): domain Eukaryota; kingdom Viridiplantae; phylum Streptophyta; class Magnoliopsida; order Liliales; family Melanthiaceae; genus Chamaelirium; species Chamaelirium japonicum. The sequence goes on along the minus strand of OX393552.1, from coordinate 82,580,387 downwards.
TAACGTATCACTAACCTTGGATTATATAAATTTCCTGCCCGCAGCCTTCAGGAGAAGGAACTTGTTTCAGAACAGGAAACGATATTGAGACAGCAAGAGGCGATTTTATTTGTGCACAAGTTAGCCAGAGCAGGCCAGCATGTTGATGCTCTGAGGGAGATCGCAAAGCTCTCGTTCCTCCCGCTGAATCCTCGAGCGCCGGACGTCGCAGCTGATGTCTTCAGGGGCTTATCCCCTCATGTCCAAGCATGTGTGCCAGATCTCCTTAAGGCTGCTCTTACCTGTCTGGACACCGTTACGGATACTGATGGAACCCTCCGCCTCATGAAGTCTAAGGTATGCTCTCTGTATTCATGCCTTAGTATAATTCCCTTTATTTTGCTCATAATTAACAGTGCAAAAGGATTAGAGCCAACAGAGGAACTGAATTCCCTCAATAAAAACTTATTCATACTGAGTCTCTCCACCTAAACCAGTATATGACATGCATGGTTTTAAAACTCGGACGATACCAGTGAGTACCGCCCGCTACGTACCGGTTTTTGGCCAACTGCGACCGGTACCCCCTGAAATGGATATCTTCCCTGTATCGGCCGATACGCACTCGTATTGGCCAGTACGCCCTCGGTATCGATTTTTATTTATTTATTTCTAATTTTTTAAATTTATTTATATAAAAAGATCAATACTGGTTTCGGCTGATACCGAGTCGTACTGGCCGATACAAGTCAGTCTTGGACCGACCGGTAGCGGTACCGATACCCGTATTTTAAACCTTGATGGCATGTTGATTTATCTGGATGAACACCGATATTCTTATTGTTAGGAATCACGAATTCACACCATGTTCCTTTTATTGCCCATATTGTGACATCAGCTTCGAAGTTGCTTATCCATCTTTTTCTTCCCTTCCCGTTTGCATGCGATATGTTTCTTGGCCTTCTAAGCTTTTTTCTTTCCCCTGTTAATGGCTTTGATGTTTATTCTTTTGGCCGTGTAGATTGCGGACTTTGTAGCGAACAACATGACCCGGAACTGGCCGCATGATTTGTACGAGAAGGTTGCCAGAATCATATGAGGTGGTGGTTTGCAGTTTGAACCGGCCGAGAGACGTCCGTTCGTCCCCCGAAGGATGCGACCGGCGGCGGCATGCGTTATAGGACCGGTGTACGGTAGCGGATACCCTGAGAAGGCAGTTTGTTCGATGCGAGTTGGAGTCCAGTTTTGATGTTTTGCTAACTAGCTGCTCTGTTAATTGTAATGCTGAAAGTCTGGTGAGTTCTAATCATCCTAATTTCCATAATGAAAGGTCTCTGATGGTGCGATTGAGGCCGCATCCCGATGGCAAAGTCGCCCCCCCCCGGTAGGTAGATTGTGTAATCGAATCGCTTGTGCCTTTCTCCCGTCTTTGTGGTGGGCTTGTATCTCGTCTTTGCGGTGGGTTTATCACAATGTTACATGCAAAGTTAAGGTTTGAACCTTGGTCTATCTTGTGCTCTGTATCATATTGTTCGGCTCGATGCACCATAGTTCGGTTAGGGGATCTGTGTGCTGTAGTTTGGCGGGGGATTGTGCCCTGTAATTTGGTTGGGAGCTCTGTGCGACCATTGTGATTGGGGGATCTGTGCCTCGTAGCTCCATAGAGTGACCATGGCTCTCCCCCTGCTCGAAAAGACTGGTTTGGCTAGGTCGAGGAGTAGACTCCTCTAGTCCTCCTTCTAGACCCTAGTGCCAACTATGTCAGGAGCTGAGCTTCAGTTCTCTCTATACTCTGGAAAGTCTATTTTCTTTCCAATCGGGGTGCATGTTTTTTCGGTTCTCGTTCTAAACTAGTGCAAACTAGGTCGGAATTTGAAGATTAGTCAACGCTTGCGCGACTTGGGTGAGTTGGGGCGGAAGTTGTTTCATAAAGTTTTGTTGTTGTCTAGTGGCCTTGTACCAAGTAGTTGGTTGGTTACCAGCATCAGGATCTGGGTTTGGGATTGGATTTTGATTCTAAGCATCCATGGCAACTTGCTCGATGATTGATGGTTTCTAAAAAAAAATTATGGATTTTTTTTGTTGGCCTTCTTTTAATCCGTCCTTATACCAAACAAACCAGTAAAGATTTCATAAATAACCATATGAAAAAAAAAATTTGGGATAAGCGTGCGTGAATTTGGATGCCACATACGAATAAAATAAGAAATTTTAAAAATAAAATAGGCAGTAAGCAGACAACGATGAAGTACGTGCATTTCTAGAAGCAAAACTTGCTCTGATACCAAATAATGCAAACTGCATTAATATAGAAGCTATTATGGTCTTTTTAGGTGATTTAAGTATAAATTCACCAAATACTAAACAACCATAAGTCAGATTTTAGTAAAGATCTAACAACCTAATCAATATAGCATGCTTGTAATTTGACAAGTAAAGAAGACAATTTAATAGGTCTAAAAACATGGATAATGTCACCGGTGATAATTAAGCCAAGCCACGCCAACTAGAACAAGTATTGATAAACGGTTGCAAATAAAAAGATATGGCTATGAAGATTGTAGAATAATACCAAAGAAAGATGATCTAATCTAAGTGCGGAAGAATGATACCGATGAAAACAAACACCGCTGCGAAAAAAGCTCCATCAAAGACGATGAAAGGCATGGGAAAGAAGATGATGAGGAAGACGAAGACGAGACACCGGAAGGAATCCGCAGGGTTGATGACGAATGAAGAAGCACCCTTCTTCAATGCTCTTGAAAGAGATTTGATATCCAATCCACCATGATCTCTCATTAGGCTTTATAATCCTTTTATAGAATCAAAAGCATTCTCAAATAGGAAAGACAAAATTGGAGAAACAAGAGTAAAAACAAGAGGTGGCGTGACAAAGGAGGGAGGTCATGGAGGAATAGTCTCTGCTGCTCCGCTATAGTTCCGACTTCTCCTAGGCTTTGTGCTCTTCACCTTGGCTTGTTCTTGGGCTTCATGTCTCCTACTTGGAGATTGAGAGCCAAACTCTTCCGAGCATTCCTACTTACTCTGCTTTCCTCTGCATGTGGCAATTGGTGTGAACCCTGATCTTCATGCTTGTAATGGTAAAAGAGGAGAGAGGGAAGTCACTAGGGGTGACAATTCTTGACCCGATCCGCCAACCCGACCCGAACCCGACCCGAAGTTAGCGGGTTTGGGTTTGGCCTAAACGGGTTCGGGTCATAAACGGGTCGCCCCGATTGACCCGTTTATTTAATGGGTCGGGTTCGGGTTTGTACTTATAACCCGATTGACCCGACTTGACCCGTTTAACAAATGGGTCGTGTCAACCCGACCCGACCCGACCCGACCCAACCCGATCAAACCCGGCCCAATCCGACTGGTCTTTACCCAACCCAACATGTTTACATGGGTTCTGTTGACCCAACCCGATCCAACCCGACCCGACACGACCCGACCCACCCGTTTAGTAAACGGGTTAAACGGGTCGGGTCGGGTCAACCCGTTTATTAGGCGGGTCGGGTTTGGGTTTAAGTTTTTGACCCGTTTATTAAACGGGTCGGGTTCGGGTTGGGTGTTTTGCCCTTATACATATGTCTCAACCCGACCGAACCCGACCTGACCCGACCCATTGCCACCCCTAGAAGTCACAGAGGAATAGTCTGTGTAAGACACAAACACACTTCCCTATGTGGCGACCCGTGCAAAGAAAAGAAAAAGAACAAAAAAAAAAGGTCGCGGCCTTCTTGGTTTTAGGGGGAAAAACTCAATCCCATTAGGCTTCTCACGGGAAAAATAAAAGGGGCTTTTGACTATGATAAAGGCACCCCATTACAGAAATTTAAAACCACCATAAAGGTTTTTTAAAATTGATATAGGCACCACCATTAATGTCCTTCATTCCACTCCTATGGCATGCTTAATTTGATCCTCCGTTGAATGCATCATTTGATGTATTCTGTCATCCTACATGACACGATCTTATTAATAACTTAATTGAAATAATCGGGCCAGCCCGTTAGTCAACTAGGTTACGACAATCCCACACCGTAAAGCTCTCTCCGATCACCTGTTCTTAACCCACCTCCCACGATGCCACCCCAAACCTGACCATGCTGATCAACCTGTTAAATTTGAAATTTCAAATTTTGGAGATTATCCCACCCTCTGAGTTTGTTTGGACGGCTTTCGAATTTTTTCGGTTAATCCCTTTTTTTTTGTTGTTGGTAATTTTTAGTCCCATATTCGTCCAAGGGACCTTATACGGGTTCTTCGGTTGTAGCCCAAGGCCGAGGGCACTCAATTTTGGGCATTTACACATTCATTGTCGTGCCAAGACTCATTTGGGCTATGTTTGTGGAACACAATCATTCACACATACACACGCACACACCGAACCGAGAAAAAAAAATTATCTGCAAGACACTTTTTATACTTGTCTGTGAGATTTATTGTACATTTTTTTATAAGTGAACAGAAATTGAGACGATTTGTGTTTTCTTGCTTTCGTCTTTCGAAAGCCTGGGTATTAATTACGAATAGTTAGATTGCCTGTCAAAATCAACGAATGCGCACTGAGACAGACCTAGAAGGTTAATTGTACCTTGGAAGTAGGGCTGGCAATGGGACCTAGAAGGTTAATCGTCTCATGATTTCTTCTTAGGCAAGGTGCGTCTCCATTGCCTCAACCACTCGTGGATTATTCTTTTGCCTAAGAAATCAGATGCACAGACCATCCGAGATTTCAGGCCAATTTCGTTGTCCAACTGCCTCTACAAGATCATTACGAAGGTTTTGGCGAATCGTCTAGCGGACAACATCTCTCTTCTGGTCTCTCCCTCCCAGACTGCCTTCATCAGGGGGAGGCTAATTCTGGATAGTGTGGCGGCGGCTCATGAGACGATTTTCCATCTGCGGGAGTCTGGAGAGGAAGGAGTGCTTCTGAAGATTGATTTCGAGAGAGCTTTCGATCAGATCAAGTGGGCTTTCTTGCTAGATATCTTGAAGGCGAAGGGCTTCTCTGACGGCTGGATAGGTTGGATTAGAGAAATTTTGGTGTCCTCGAAGATCTCCTGCCTTATTAATGGGGAGCAGGGCAAGGATTTCAAGGTGTATAAGGGCCTGAAGCAGGGTTGCCCTCTGTCCCCATATCTCTTCATCCTGGTTGTCGATGCCTTTGATGCAGCTGTCCGGAAAGCAAATGCTGAAGGCTTGGTTCGAGGGGTGGGAGGTCATGGTTGGACAACTTCGAATTTGCACTATGCGGATGATTCCCTTTTATTCGCAGCTGCTTGTCCGTTCCAGTTGGTCTCCCTCAAGATCCTCCTGTACGGGTTGGAGTTGACCTCAGGCCTGAAAATTAATTTCCAGAAGACCAGCCTTTTCTATATCGGGCTGGGGGAAGCAGGGGATGGCCTGGCTCGGCTCTTGAATTGTAAGGCGGCGAGCTTACCGATGAAATATCTGGGGCTGCCTATCAGTGACAGGGCACTTCGGAGGGAGGATTGGGAGCAGCTAATCCTTAAGGTCGAGAAGAGATTGGAGGGATGGAAGGGCCGTTTCCTTTCATCAGGAGGTAGGCTGGTGCTCGTCAACTCTGTGCTTTCTTCTATCCCCTCGTACTACCTGTCCTTTTACTACCTGCCGTCCTGGGTAGTAGAGCGGATAGACAAGATTCGGCGCTCTTTCCTCTGGCATGGTGTGGGGGAGCATGCGGGAGGTTATAATCTGCTAAGGTGGGATCAGGTTTGTCTTCCTAAGCAGATGGGCAGCTTGGGGGTCCTAGATTTGCGTCGGTTCAATGTTTCGATGCTTGGGAAATGGTGGTGGCGACTTCAGCAGAATTCCGGAGGGTCTTGGAGGGATGTCATCCTAGCCAGATATTTTAGGAGATTCTCCCCCTTGCAGGCTCAGGCTCGAGTAGATCGTCGGGCAAGATCTCTTACTTCTGGAGGGGCATTTTGAGGGTGAGAGATCTTTATAGGGGGGCTACCTCGCTTATTCTAGGAGACGGGAGGTCCATCAGATTCTGGAAGGACCCTTGGGTCACTGACAGGCCGCTGGAGCAGCTCTTCCCAGGTCTCTACTCCCTGGCCAGAACCAAGGGTGCCTCGGTGCGCTCTCAGACCTGTCGGAGGCAGGGGATTATCAGGTGGCGGGTAAAACTAGGTGCGCCGTTAACTCTGGATGGGCGGCGGGAGTGGCTGGATCTTCTTCCAATTCTGAGATCGGCATCCTTCAGTATATCCCGGGACGCGGTACGGTGGCGAGCATCGTCCTCCGGAGTCTTCTCCGTTAGCTTATTCTACAACCACCTTATACCAACCGCCCGGCGACATGGTCCCTCTAGTGCAATCTGGAAGTCGAAGGCTCCCTCTAAGGTGCAGATTTTCTCTCTTCTAGCTTTCCGGAACAAGATTCTCACCAAGTCGAATCTGTTGCGAAGACATCATCCGAGCGTGTCCGATGCCTCCTGCACCTTCTGTGGTTCGGATGTGGAGACAGCGTCGCACTTGTTGCATGGGTGCTCTTTTGTTAGGCCGTTGTGGGATCACTTTGAGAGTAGAGCTGGTCTCTCTTCTCACCCGACGACGCTCAGGGCCCTTTGGACATCTTGGAGGCGGAGGTGAATTCCTACGAAGATCCGGAAGCCGTGGGACATTCTAGTCATGGCTATTGTGTGGGCAATCTGGCTAGAACGGAACAACCGGATCTTCAAAGCCAAGTCCGAAGGACAGGACAAGTTGAAGCGGTCTATCATCTCCATTTTCAGTGCTTGGATTGCTCCTTGGCGAGATAAGCTAGGGGTGGAGGCTAACAATTTTTGTAACATGGTTCTTACCTGATTAGTAATGACTTCTGGTTGGGGTCCGCCAAACCCTCCCTCCACTGAGGAGGGGTTCTCAAAAAAAAATGGGACTTGTGGTGTCGTGTTCTGGTTGTGTCCAGAACCCATAAATAAAGACCTTACCCATTTAACTAATCATATCTAGACTCTAAACCCGTTCCCGACTCATTTATAAATGGGGAGACCCATAAGACTCATTTAAATATCTATTCTTTGAATTTTTTTTTAATTATATATTTCGCTGCAACTCTTCATCTATGGGTGTCCTGATCACAACCATCCGTTGCATCCAGCGTAGACCAATGAATTGCATTAATCCCGGACGACAAGCTAACTAGCTAAGTGACACCGTGATCGAATGCTGGGTTGACCCAACCTGACACGACCTATTGAATTTTAAACGGATCGGAAACAAAACCCGAACCCGACCCATTTACTAATCGAGTTAGTCGTGTCGACCGGTTTACGACCCAAACCCGTTTAACCCAAGCCAATACCCGCTAATTTCGTATCGGGTCCAAAATTATCAGTCCTACTTGAAAGCTAGATAGCCACCACCCACAATACCTGTGCACCAAGGACGATATCTATCTTTATAAAGTCAATATCCTTGCCATACCTGGAACCCATCTTTTCTGTGATCAATATACAAATTCTTTCATCACTTCATTGCGTTATGGATCTCTTTCAACATGGGTCGGGTCGGGTCAGGTTCAGGTTGTGTTTAGTTTTGGGTCGTTACGGGTCGGGTCGGGTTCAGGTTGTGTCCAAAACTCTTAGATCCGGACCCGACCCATTTAACTAATCGAGTCTAAATCCTAAACCCGTACCCAACCCGCTAATAAACGGGTAGACCCGATAAGACCTGTTTACCACATGGGTCTATTCAGTTGACCCGATCCTACCCATCCGGCTCGAACCGACTTGACTCGATAGACCCGCTACTACTATATAACAAAGTATCGGATTGCGGGTTGACCCGACCCGACCCGACCCGACACGACCTGTTGAATTTTAAACGGGTCTTCCCGGGTCTACCGTGTGCAGACCCTAAACCCGGACCCGACCCATTTATTAAACGGGTCTATCGTGTTGACCCGTTTAGTCCTGACCCAGACCCGCTAACTTCGTGTCGGGTCTGCCGTGTCGGGTCCGAAATTGCCAGCCCTACCTATGACTGGTCCTGAAGCAAACGGAGCAAATGTTGCCGGCAGCAAAAATCCACTATAGCTAGGGGTGGCAATGGGTCGTGTCGGGTCGGGTTCATGTCGGGTCTAGTTTCAGGTTGTGTCCAAAACCTCTGGACCCGGACCCGACCTGTTTATAAAAGGGTAGACCCGTTAGACCCGTTTACCACATGGGTTTTATTCATTTGACCCGATCCGACTCAACCCGACATTACCCGATAGACCCGCTGATACTATATATTATAATAATGGATTGCGGGTAGACCCGACCCGACCCAGTGAATTTTAAGCAGGTCTTCCCGTGTCTACGGTGTCCAGACCCTAAACCGGGACCTGACCTATTTATTAAACGGGTCTATCGTGACGACCCGTTTATGACCCAAACCTGTTTAGCCCTAATCCAGACCCGCTAACTTCGGATCGGGTCTGCCGTGTGGGGTCCCAAATTGCCAGCCCTAATTAAACCCCAATGTTCACAGGTTGATGTGGCAGGAAAGGATAGTGGAAACGGTTCGTAAGCGCGTATCCGCCGTGATTCACCTCCCTCTCTAACTGAATCCGTCGAGAAAGAGTACCTCAGTCTCCTTCTCCCCATACTAGGGCTGGCAATTTCGGACCCGACACGGCAAACCCGACACGACCCGACACGAAGTTAGCGGGTCTGGGTCAGGGCTAAACGGGTTCGGGTCGTAAACGGGTCGACACGATAGACCCGTTTAATAAACGGGTCGGGTCTGGGTTTAGGGTCTGGACACGGTAGATCCGGGAAGACCCGTTTAGTATTCAACGGGTTATGTCGAGTCGGGTCAGGTCGGGTCGGGTCTACCCGGAATCCGATACTATAATATATAATACCAGCGGGTCTTTCGGGTCAGGTCGGGTCGAGTCGGATTGGGTCGGATCGGGTCAACTGAATAGTCCGGGTGATAAACGGGTCTTACCGGGTCTTATCGGGTCTACCCGTTTATTGGCGGGTCGGGTACGGGTTTAGGATCTAGACACGATTAGTTAAACGGGTTGGGTCCGGGTCTGGGGTTTTTGGACACGAACATGACTAGGCACGACACGAACACGACCCGACCTGACCCGACCCGACCCGATTGCTACCCCTATCCCATACCATCTGATGCGCCATTACCCGAGGAGGGAGTAACGCTAGTTGAACAATATCCCTTGACAAAAACGTTGACAAACCAGACCCAAACCCTGGTGGCGGGCCCAGGGCTTAGTGCATCAGCATTCAGACTAGAAAAACTGAGATAATCGTGATTTTTGCTGAGGTGGAATCACGGATCATTCACAACTGCTTATGCCAACCTCTCTCCCTGCAATCTTACGTCAAAATAGAGAAAGGATGGAGATGTAGTTGGGGCTGAGTGTAATGCACCTGTCGTGTTGGCCGTCGTCGTGTGACTATGTTGCACTTGTAGTGGTGCTCAATGGGTGGTTTCAGCTTTTGATTTGTCATCACCTTTGTACCATAGGTTTTTCCCATTCGACCCAAGCGGGTCCCGCCATCGGGGCGTGGGCCTGGTTTGTCAAAGTTTTTGTCGATGGGGTTTGTTCAAATAGCTTCCTGAGAATCAGTTGATCTTCTAACATCCGTTTCTGGGTGACGATTTGGTTGAACGTAGAAAAATGGGCGCGTTAAGAAGTCTGTCTCCCATCACCTCCTCAAGCCGCCTCAGAACAATGCCCACTGTCGCACTCAACCATAATTTTGTCTTTTTCTCCAATAATTCATTTCCAGCCGGGATTTTTGCATACACCCCCTTCATAAATTTTGGTATTACAAACAACCCCCTAATTTTTTAAGTTACATAAATAACCTCACATATCTCGATTTTAGTAAAAACACTCGTATGCATAATTTTATAACCATTTTACCCTTGGATGTCCCCACTGTGCACGCCTAGGGGCGGAGCCAGATTTTCTTATTAGGCTGGGGGTGGGAGTGTAAATGGTCGACTATTAATGATAATAAATATATAGAAAAAGATATACACGTACTTGACTATGAACTGATGCATACACACTAAGTAGGTCGCAAATGACTCAAAGCCCAAATTTTTTATTTTATGGACCGAACAGGTGGTCAAAGGACATGGCGCTAGAGCATGGGCTCAAAGAGGTCTGGAGATCGAAACGTGGGAAGACAACATAAGTGTTGTTTTTATTAAATTTCGTAATCTTGTGAGCATGACATCAACCGCTAGTATTTCACACGCACAAACCATGCAACAATGGCCTTGAGTTAAAGTTCGCTCCACGATCTCCGTACCAGGAGTTGAATATAGAACCTCTCCAACAAAGGAGAGTTGAAGTACCACTCGGATAAGAGGCCCAAACCGTGCTATCTGTTCAGTTTGAGGCCCACTTTGTTATGCGGCAAGGCCTCCCTACTAAAGTTGCGCTCGAGAGGATGCATCCAAAAATCAAACATAAGCACATGGGCATCAACACTAATTCACACCACGTGTCCCATCCGCCTCACATAAGCAACAATAAAATGCTCCAATAAAGCATCCTCTGGGCCCAACCAATACCCAACAGAAAATCTGTAACATAAGATACGAGATATCCAATGACAATTGTTAGTATTATATTAGTCCCACCTCGGTTGTGGTAATGTAAAGGTGTGCGTTATCTCTCTATATAAGGAGAGGTATGAGATTAATGTGATATACAAGGAGTTTTTCTCCCCAAACCTATTCTCTCTTTCCTCTATTCGTAACATGGTATCAGAGCCAGGTTCTTGAGAGCTCGAGCATATGTTCTCGGTTTCCGGTTCTTGTTCCTCACGTCGTAGAAGACACTTCGAGCAGGAGTTGTTCCCGGCCTCAGCCTCTCTCTCTCTCTCTCTCTCTCTCTCTCTCTCCCCTGTGCTGAAATCCTGCACCTTCGGCTCCCGACCCTACTCCAGTCTCCGGCCCCCGACCCTGCGCTCGTCGCCGACTCAGCCCCGGCCCTGCGCCCCCGCTCCCATCTCCGGCTCGGCCCCGGTTCCCGTCTCCGACCCCGGCCCCCGCTCTTGTCTCCGGCTCGGCCCCGGCCCCCGCTCCCGTCTCCGGCCGAGTATCCCGCACCGCGCACTTATCTCGCATCGGAGTCCGATACGTTCGATACTATCCCGCACCACATAAGTATCCCGCACTATCCCGTACATGTGCCTATCCTGCACTGGTGCCTATCCCGTATCGAACCCGAATATATCCCGTACGAGAAGTTATCCCGTACCGGTGCCTTATCCCGCACCGACACCTATCCCGCACCGCTCTTCCTACCTACGCTGCGCCCTGTAACTAATGGCCTTTTATGATCAGTCCACAATGACGTCCTCCGCTCCATCTGGAGTGTCCTCAGCCCAGTTCTTGGCAACACCTATCGAGCAGACAAGGGATTTCCTCCCACTCTCTACGGACTTTTCTCTTGTGACCGTCGTGGATTGGACTGCGTGGTCGGCTACAGTCCGAAGCGTTCTGGATGGCCGTGCATTATACGATCACCTCGACGGCTCAACTCCTGATCCTGCAGCACCCTCTCACCCAGTGGCCTTTGACTCTTGGAGTGTTCATGACCGTCGCGTTCGTGCCTTTCTAGTTGCTTCGGTCAATCGCTCTCTTCGTGCAGATCTTATCACTTTCTCTACTGCAGCAGAGCTCTGGGCCTACCTTACTGAGCGCTTTATGGAACAAAGTGGGGCCCGCAAGTATCAGCTCTCATCTCAGGCCCAGTCTGCTCAGCAGGGGGAGCAGACCATTCAACAGTTTTATAGCCTTATGCACGGCTATTGGCGTGAGCTCCAGGCCTTGGAGCCCCCTCTGTTGGCGGTATCCAGAGTCAGTGCCTCCTGGCGTGAGTTACAACATTTTTGGGAACGACGACAACTCTACCAATTTCTGATGGTTCTTCGCCCAGAGTTCTCTCCTCTTGCGGGTCAGCTGATTCATCGAGATCCGCTTCCTCGTCTCGATGCTGTCGTCGCCGAGCTTCTTGTCGAGGAGACGCGTCTTCACACCGTGGCTGCCCGCAGGGCACCTGTACCCTCTAGCTTTGAGGGGGTTCTAGCGGCCATTCACCCCCCGAGAATTCCTCCCTTTCGGGGTGCCTCTCGTCCCACCGGTCTGCCTGATACTCGGCGATGCACCCACTATGGCAAGACAAGGCACATGATTAACTTCTGTTGGCTTCTCCACCCGGAGAAGCGTGCGAGTCTACCTCACCGTAATCGATATGCGGCTGCCGTTGCTAGCACTACCATTCTTGCCCCCACTTCTACCGCAGCTACTACGACGAATCGTCTTCAGCGTCTCGAGATGCGTCTTGAGCAGCTCCTTCTACAGCCTACTGCTGGTCTTTTCGGCCCCTCCGGTCTCTCTGCTACCTCGGGTACCTCTGCACCTTGGATTATGGACTCTGGGGCCTCTCACCACATGACACCTGATTACTCTATTCTTACTGCATGTTCTCCCGCCCACCATATTCCTTCGATCCACACTGTGGATGGCTCTCTTCTAGCCATCTCACAGACTGGGTCCATCACTTCGGGCTTTCTTTCTTTACCATTTGTTCTACATGCTCCTCAGCTTCGCATGAACTTGATTTCTATTAGCTGCCTTTGTGATTCCGGTCTGACAGTTACATTCTCTCCCTCTTTTTGTGTTGTGTAAGATCCTCGCTCGGGACAGGATTGGTGCTGCTCGTAGGGTCGGTGGCCTATATCACCTGGAGTATCTTTATTTATCTCCTGTCTCTCCTTCGATCGTCTGTAGTGCTGTTTCTTCTGATGCTGACCTGTGGCACAGGAGGCTAGGTCATGTATCTGAACCTCGGCTTAAAAGTCTTTTCCAATCTGGTGCTTTAGGCCGTGGTTTTTTTTTCTCGTCTATTCTTTTTGCTCGGGATGTCAGTTGGCTAAGCATTCTGCTAGCCCCTTTTTAACCAGTTTGTTGCAGTCATGTAGTCCGTTTGATCTAGTGCACTCAGATATTTGGGGTCCTGCACCTCTTTCTTCTATGAATGGCTATTTTTATTATGTTAGCTTTATTGATGATTATTCTCGTTTTACATGGGTGTATCTCCTTCATCAGCGTTCTGATATTCCCGACATCTATCAGACCTTCACCACCATGGTTCATACTCAGTTTCATGCCCGTATTAAAACTTTTAGGTCCAATTGCGCTCACGAATATCTCTCTTCTACCATGCGTTCTATCCTTCAGTCTCATGGGACTCTTTTTCAACAATCATGTCCTCATACTCATGAGTAGAACGGTGTTGCAAAACGAAAGCATCTTCATATTCTTGAGACAGCTCGTGCTCAGCTTATCTCCTCGTGCGTTCCTCGCACCTTCTGGGCGGGGCCATTTTGACCTCTGTCAACCTTATTAACATCACCCCTTTCTCTGTCCTCGTGGGTGTTTCACCTCATGAGCGTCTCTTTGGCACCCCTCCTGATTACAGCATGCTACGTACTTTTGGGTGCACCTGTTTTGTCCTCCTTCTTTCTCATGAGCGTAACAAACTGTCGGCGAGGTCCACTAAGTGTATACTCTTGGGACTTAGTTCTGAGCACAAGGGGTATCGTTGCTATGACCCTTTAGCTCGTCGTCTTCGCATTTCTCGACATGTCACTTTTCTTGAACATGTTCCTTACTACTCTCCTGCGTCTCAGGATCTCACATTCCTTGCGATACCTTATTCTCTCTCACCTTCTCATTCTTTCATCGCTCCTCCTGCTCCTGCTCTTGAGTCTTTACCTCCTGCTCCCGTTGTCGTCCCTGCTACACGCTTGAGTCCTTCCTCCCCTTCGGATCCCTCGTCTCCTCTGCCTGTTTATCAACCATCTGACATACTACATGTCACGTCTTCATCTGTTAGTGACTCCTCTGGTGCTCCGTCCACTTCGAGCAGCCTACCTCTACCGGATGCGGATCCTCACAGTCCTCCTCGCTACCCCCAGCGCGAGCGTCGCCCTCCCGACCACTTTGGCTACTCCCCTGATCGCTTTGGTTTGCCGCTGTCACTTTCTACTCGCCTCAGTTCGTTATCTACCTTACTGCCCTTCACATAGCCAGATAGCCCAGGTCTTACAGAGAGGCATTGCAGTACTCTGTGTGGCAGCAGGCTATAGCTGAGGAGTTTCAGGCTTTTGCGCAGACTCAGACATGAGAGGTTGTGCCTCTACCTCCTGGTATCAAGCCCATTAGCTGCAAATGGATCTTCAAGATCAAGCATCATCCAGATGGCTCTATTGACCGGTACAAAAACCGTCTTGTTGCTCGTGGTTTCACTCAGGAGTATGAGATTGATTATGATGAGACGTTTGCTCCAGTAGCTCAGATAGCCACTATTCGGACACTTCTCGCTGTTGCTGTGGCTAGAGGTTGGCCCCTGTCACAGATGGATATGAAGAATGCTTTTCTTCATGGTGATCTCTCTGAGGTTGTCTATATGCAGCCTCCTCCGGGCCTCGATTAGTACACCTCCTCAGTATGTATGTCATCTTCGTTGAGCTATCTATGGCCTCAAACAGGCTCCTCATGCCTGGTTTGAGCGTTTCTGTCGGGCAGTTACTGAAATCGGTTTTGTAGAGAGTTTTCAAGACCATTCTATGTTTGTGCGGACTTCCCCCCAAGGCTGGGCCATCATCATGCTCTATGTCGATGACATGATTCTTACTAGTGATGACACCCGTGCCATAGCCTCCCTTCAAGAGCATCTTCGAAGCCACTTTTAGATGAAGGATCTTGGTCCTCTGCGTTATTTTTTTGGCCTGGAGGTTGCTAGGAGCACTAGGGGGATTCTACTTTCTCAGCAGAAGTACACAACTGACATTCTTGCTCGGGCTGCACTATCTGATTGCCGTACAGTTGACACTCCTCTTGAGCTTCATGTAAAACTTCGCCCTGCCGATGGTAAGCCCCTCTCCGATCCTACCAGGTACCGTGAGATAGTTGGTCAGCTAGTCTATCTCTGTATCACCAGACCGGATATTGCCCATGCTGTCAGTATTCTCAGCCAGTTTGTGGATGCCCCTCGCTCTATTCACTACGCTGCTCTTCTTCGGACTTTTAGGTACCTTCGTGGCACTATCACTTGATCGCTTTTCTTCTCATCATCCTCCTTTCTAGCTCTTCGTGCATACTCTGATGCCGACTGGGCAAGGGACCCTATTACTCGTCGCTCGACTACTGGTTACTGTCTGTTTCTTGGTGACTCTCTTATCTCCTAGAAGAGTAAGAAGCAGAAGATGGTTTCACTCTCTAGTACTGAGGCCGAGTTTCGTGCCATGGCCACTGCTACGAAAGAGATCGTTCATCTCTGACGTCTTCTTCGAGATTTTGGTGTTGACACCTCGGGTCCCACTGCTCTTCATTGTGACAACAAGAGTGCTATTCAGATTGTCAGCAATCCGGTGTTTCATAAGCGAACCAAGCATATTGAACTAGATTGCTATTTCTCTAGAGAGCAGTATGAGGCTGGGACCATCTCTTTGCCTTATGTCTCTTTGACGGAGCAGATTGATGACTTATTCACAAAGTGTCATCCATCTCCTCGATTTTGGTTTCTTATTCGCAAACTCTCAGTGGTTGACCCACCGTGAGTTCGAGGGGGGGTGTTAGTATTATATTAGTCCCACCTCGGTTGTGGTAATGTAAAGGTGTGCATTATCTCTCTATATAAGAAGAGGTATGAGGTTAATGTGATATACAAGGAGTTTTTCTCCCCAAACCTATTCTCTCTTTCCTCTATTCGTAACAACAATGATTGTGACCGATACAAAATCACGACATATCAAGGGTATCCAATTGTTGCTATTGCTTGCACAATAGTTGGAGTTTTTATCAAAGCTTGGGGGGGGGGGGGGGGGAGCCCTCTTGGCCAATGTGGCTCCACCATGTGCACGCCATCGTTGTCGGGGGGAGGAGGGAGACTGGATGAGGATGACGGCAAAAAAGAAATATGACAACCTGCACAACCATCGACGGTGATGATGTGCGAAAAGACCGAATAGTCCAAGGGTAAAATGGTTAAAAATTAGCTACGTGTTTTTTTCACAAAAATTGAGAAATGCAGGGGGTTATCCATAATCTCAATGTTTGTCAGGGAGGTGCATGCAAAAGTTCCTTTCCAGTATCTGAGATGAGCTCACTGATTGGACAGCGGCACCGCAACCCATTCATCTTCCGCCGGGGATAGCGGCGCCCTTTATGATAAAAAAAAAAAAGGGTAAATTATACTTTGCCTCCTGACGTTTAGCTCAATAACAGTTAACCCTGTATAGTTAAAAAATTACAATTTGCCCCCTTCAATTCAGTCCTGAACAGATAAAAATACCAAACGGGGAAATTAAGTAGTTGACAAAAAGGGGGTAATGTACTAATATTTCAAACTTTAGGAAGCGATTTGGAATAAAATAAACGACAGGGGGGTTAGGTGTTTTTGAGCTAAACTTCAGGTGGGAAAGTGTAATTTACCCATAGTATAAGTACTTAAATTTGCCTCCACTGGATTCCCCCCACTGAAACCCTCACCCCCGTTGCTTCAGCTTTGGGAGGATGGAGGCTTCAATCGACAGCACCCGCCTCGGATTTGGAAAGATGGGCTACGGGTCTGCGATCGATCTCCTCACAATCCGATCACATCTTGTTCTTGTTTTTGATTTTTTTTTTTTTTTTGATCTCCCCATTTTGTTCTTGTTCTTGATTTTTTTTTTTCTCACCATTTATTATTGTTGCTAGATGCCAGCACTACAGGCGGAGATGCAAGATTCGAGCTCCCTGCTGCAACGAGATCTTCGACTGCCGCCACTGCCACAACGACGCCACCGTACCGAATCCCCTGATCTATATCTCGACAATCGTAGATTTGTGTTAGGAATTTCATCTGGTGTTGACGGCACTCCTTTAATCTCTCGCAGGCTCGGAGCGACCGCCACGAGCTCCCCCGCCACGATGTTGAGCGGGTGAGACTCTTTGTTTCTGTTTCTTGATTCTTGTCATTGTTTCCAAAGTGTGTTTCTATGCTTGATTTATCGTCATTTCAAAGTTTCGTTGGAGAATTCTATCAACAAACCCTTGTTTACGTCGATTATATAATATTGCAATATTTCCACTGAATGTTTCCATATCCGATAGTATCCATTTATTGGCCACTTTAGATTTTTTTTGAATATTGGATACATTGTATCTAGTGAAATCGTAAAAGATGTATTCGAAGATTATGATGGACCATATTTGAAAGGATAGGATTTTTCGTTTGTTTTTTCTCTAATTAAGGGATTTAATTTAGCTTGATCCTTTCACTTGGTTAGATTAGTGGTTTGATGCTCTATCATTCTGGATATATATACACCATAAGGACTATGAGAGAATAATAATGGCTCCATTCTCTGATGGCGGTTTCTGATAACACAAAAAATTATCAGATCTAAGGAGGCCGACCCCTCAAGGAGAAAATATTCTGTGGGACGAATGTACCGCGTCAGCCGTGTACCCTCCACACCCAATGCACTATCAATCTTGGGACAACAACATCTAAAATAGGAAGTTGAATTGCAACATATTAATAGTGCATTGGGTGTGAGGGGTACATGATTGACATGGTACGTCCGTCCCACTGGGTATTTTCTCCCCCTCAAGGTGGTCTTATACCTTTGATCCCCATCATCCCTCTTCCACATTACAATTGGTATCAAAGCCGTTAGATCCTCAACAAACGTGATGCTATTAGCCCCCATATGTTCTTAATCGATGTCATCGGTCGTAGATCTCTCTACATCGTCTATCTGCTTGGCACTCTGCAACGCCATCAGGCTACATAACCACATCCGACACTCTGTTCAAAGCATCATTACCCACT
This sequence comes from Chamaelirium japonicum, assembly GCA_947650365.1. NCBI lineage: Eukaryota > Viridiplantae > Streptophyta > Magnoliopsida > Liliales > Melanthiaceae > Chamaelirium > Chamaelirium japonicum. The sequence continues at coordinate 82,562,513 of OX393552.1, read as the reverse complement.
GCTTGTGGAAGTGCAAATTGCTGTTATTATGTTGTCTTTGTTCATCTATCGCTCGACGGTCAAATATTATTACCATGGTTGTGGGATTGTATTAAAAATACAAAGTCATTGAATCTAGGCATTCCGAGGGGGTGTCCTCATCGCCCGAGAGGGAGAAGGGGAGCTGTCTCGGTATTCCGAAGGGGTGGCCTCATCGCCCGAGGGGGAGAAGGCGCTCTGAGGGAGGATGCCCCGTATTGCCCTTTGACGCCCACTGGGTTCTGTCAAGACGACATCCTCGAAACACGTCTTCTCAAAAGGGGACCCCAAGAAGGGATGTTCCAATGGCGAAAGCCGCCTTGGATGAAGGGATCACAATCTCTGCTTTTTAAGGGGTTGGCCTCATCACCCAAGGGGAGATAGTGGCTTGAGTGGGGACACCCACGCAACACCCTTTATGCTGCGGGGGTTCCTTGGTACACTGCTAGGCTTGGTTACCATACTGCCACATGTCAAACTGTGATTGGGACAAGGGGGCACCACATGTGTTCCTTGGATTGGGCCACATGTGCAATGAGGGTGTGCTTTTTCTGCACCCATATAACTCATTAGTTGATAATGTTAGGCCTTACTGTGGGACTTTTTATACTCTCCACTCAGTACGGTCTAAATGGGAAGCCTTGTAAATTCCATGGGAAGTTTTCATTGGATTAGACACTTTCTTGATGAGGATATAAAGACAACCTTCAGAGTTCACAAAAAGGGTGTTCTGCTGCGACTTCCACTGCTATTTTATGCATGACTGAAGTCCATGATTAACCCAAAATAGATCCACAAAGTTTGATCAAATGTCTGGATATGTTCAGCAAACCATGTAGGCTACATCTTTCTCATTTCGAGACCATCATAGTTCAATTATTGATTGAATTTCTTTGGTTAAAAAAAGGAAGCCAGATGCATTGTCAGTCGAGAAACTGGACTGAAATTGAAGAAATTATAAAATAGCTATTTTATGAACAAGTAGAGACAACTTGGGAAAGCTACTATGAACTCAAGAGGAGGTTTTGCAAAAATCTTGAGGACAAGGGTTTCTGAAGGGGATGAATATGTAACTTGCATGGTGAAATGGTAAGAATTATCAACTGAGTCTTAGTTTAGATAGGGTTTAACAAGAGTTTGGAAGTTTGTAGGATAGGTGAAAGCTACTAGATTGATAAGGATTGAGAGTTTGAGAGGATGAGGATGCTTGATCCTATGTGTATATCTGGTGGTTTGATTTCAGAAATAAAACACTGAAAAGTCCCTAAAAAAAAGATCCAAGATCTAAGGAGTCTGATCCCCTCGAAGTGGCCTTATCTCTTCTTTTCGCCCTCATCCCCTTGCACGTCATAAATTCCTTTAAATTTTATTGATTGACTTGTTGAAGTTTAGGGGTGATATTCTTTTGATTTGAATATGATTCTGCAGGTTATTTGTGTGATCTGTGACACTGAACAGACGGTGAGTGACGTCAAACAATCAGTTCCTTCCCTCTTTTCCTACAGTTTTCATGTAGGGTTGGGGTTGGCTTTGTGATCTTAGGTTGCGCAAGTGTGTTCAAACTGTGGTGTCAATATGGGGGAGTATTTCTGTGGCGTGTGCAAGTTCCTCGACGATGACGTGAGCCCCTTGACATTGTTATCCTTGGTTTGAAACATTTGATTGGCAGGGATTTGGTGATGGTAACTGTTGTTTGCTATTTGCTGCAGACTGGGAAAGGGCAATATCACTGCAGCGACTGTGGTATCTGCAGGTGTAGGCTGTGTAGCAAATCTGCATATCTGTTTGCAGTCGTTTTTTATGGTTTTATCTTTTCTTCCCTTTCTGTTCAATAACGTGATGATAAATTTGGTAGACTGATTTGAATCTGCTAATTATGAGCAGGGTTGGCGGCAAGCAGAACTTCTTCCACTGCCAAAAGTGTGGTTGGTGTCCTTCATGTTTAACTATTTTGTGTAGCTGGTATTTAGACTATTTAGTTCATGTCCTTGATCCAATGAATGAACCCTAGATTCTTTTAAATCGTATTTAATTTTGAATCAACACCAACTCATGTGTAGTACACTGAGGCTCAAGAAACAATATTTTTAATTTCTTTATGCACGATATGGAGTAGAATTAGTTATTAGTTTTATAATAAGTAACTTGTATTTTGTATCTGAACGGTATTCTGGATAATTACCACAGTGTCGTCACTGAATAATCAAGTTTATTAACAATATTCATTGAGTTATCAAATTTATTTTCTTTAGTTGATTGAGTTTTAATCTGATGTAATTTTATTTACACATCTGATCTGAATAAGCTAAGGAAGGAAAGTGTGTCATGATGGCTGATGGTGATTGTGTGGGATATAATTGGTTCTGTCATCGGATGAAGATCAACCTGCACAAAAACACACAAGAGAATACCGGGAGATCGATCTCCCAGATCCCTCCTCTGACACTCAATCTTTCGAATGGGAGAAAAACTAGAATTTTTCAGTCTAGAATCTCATACTTAGGATAGAGGAGTGATCCTATATTTATAGTTAGCCCTGGCAGGCTAGTTATAACTAGAGAAAGAGAAGCCTTCCCTCGATTGGCGAATTCTTTTCACTTCGTCAAAGAGCTTTTGCCCTTGTATTCCTCGACCACGCGAGGGTTTCCTGCACCCTTTGCTTTCTCCGTGTATCTCTGTAATTTTTTGCGCCTTCTCACTTCTTCCCATGACTAGCCAAGATTCTCCCACTATTTTTGAGTGCTCCACCGAGGTTTCAGTCGAAGAGAACCAATCCATGCCGCTGAACTACGACCAGTCGATGATTGAACTTCACAAGGCCTTTGTAGCCATAATCGAAAGTAGGGCAGGGTTGGAAGATGGATCCCTGCTCTTCTTCCACAACAGATTATCTCTTCCATTGCACCCAATCGTCAGGTCCTATTTGATCTTCTTTGACATAGCGTCGTGCTAGGAGAATCCCTATTTTTACAAACTCATTGATAAATGCATGCCCCATGCTATAATCGTCGATAAGGGGGTTAATGCCAAAGATATGCTCAGTTGTTACAAATTCTTCTAAGCGCTTATCCCCGGGGTATTTCTGGATCCCTGGTAGCGACAAAAGGTGGACCCTGGTACACACACAATCAAAATCCAACAAGGGTTGGAGCTAACGGCCACTGGTGGCCACTTGGGAGTTTGTTTCCCACGGGAGCGACACAGTTTGTGAGCATAAGGTCAGGATTTCCCCAACCCCAAACCTGATTTGGGCTTAGAGCCTAAAGACATGACAGTGGACATGGCTTATCAGGGGATGGTTTCCACCGTTTAGATTACTGAAAGGGCAAACAGGCCAAGTAAGGATGACAGATTCTCTTCCAAGGAACTAGCCACCAAGGGGGTTGGGGAGGATGACCATACCCTCGAAATTATAGGGTCCAAAGCCTCAAATGGAAAAGACAAGAACAAGGTTTCTCCTTCTGTTGTGATTCCTCACGAGAGGACAAAAGTAAAGTAAGAACATAACCAAATGATTGCTCTCAATCAAACTGAGGCTGAGGAGCACGGTAGGGCTAAAGCGACCATAAAAGCTGAAGCGACTAAGGTGCGGCTATCAGGAAAACAATATATGCCCAGGGGCCTACCCCTGCAAGAGCTTTAGGCAAAGGTCGGGCAGACACATCTATTTCAACCAAGCCAAACCTTTTTCAACCTCCTCGTCCTCAACCGGAGCAACAGAGGAGGCATCCCATTGTCAATCTTGATGGCGGGGACGACTCTACCTTTTCCAAACGTTCACCTCCTCCTTGGTCACCCTCAACAGGAGATCAAGAGGAGACTCATCCTCAATCCCAACGATGAGGATGGATTTATTGACGTAATTGTTTAAACTCTATTCCCATCTTCTTTCATATTTTCAATTTGAATAACCCCAAAATTAACTATTAGATCCTTCTCCTGGACCCGCGTTCTTATCTTCTCTCTAGTAGTCCTGGTTTGCGAACCTAGAATCTTTCATCGAATCTGATGAAGAATCCCTCATTCGTCGTAGAAATCTTCGTCAGGAACCACTACATCATGCACCTCTTCGGCGTATGCTTCGGACAAGTACTGAATAACTTTGTGTCGTGCAATATTGTAGAATGCCAAACTTCTGGCCCGAGAGGCTGCGAAGGAGATGTTTCGGCACAAGCCTCCCACAGAGGAGGCTTCTTGTCCCTCTAACATGGTGCTCCTCATGACGACCAAGTCCATGACCAAAAAAGATCTCAATCTGCTTGAACAATCAAGGTGCGTAAAAGTAAAAAAACTTCATCCTCATTCCCCAATCACCCGAACCCTTGATCACATGCTCTATTTTGGCCAACCACATAAGGACTGAAATGGATTGGGATACGAATATCATTGGGGTGAAACTAACCACATTGTTTTTGTTAGCCCTCAAGTTGTGGACTCATCTACGTTCGACCCTTCCTCAACAATGGATGTCGGGGGATCTTCAGCCATCTTGTTGAATACAGATTCAGACGCAACAAAGAAAACTGAAGGTTCTTTATGTGCTTCCGCCTTGACTACTATCGGGGCTGTCGTTGCTAAAACAACCCCGGTTCCTATGCAATCATTTATCAGCTTTGCCTTCACCATCGGAAGGGGCCAAGGGAGCTTCTACTGCAATGGATCATGTACGAACAATTGCTGCTGCAAAGGGTACACCTTCTGGAGTAGCGGGGGTAAGTTGAACCTTGGTTCCCCATTCCCGTAAATACTTCTTTCACCACTATCTCTTCTGCTACTGAAGTTGTGGCGTCTTCCTCAACTTCAATTGTTATACATTCTTCTTCTGCAACCTTCGAAGTGATCGCTTCTGTTGTAGTGTCCTTTACAATTTTGACATCTTCTGCTTCTCTTTTCACCCCTCTGACAAACTCAGGGGGCACCATTGGCAAGAAGAAATTAGTTCTCCAAACTCTCCCAACAGTGCTGTTGTTTCAGCAATGGGAACCTCCGCCTCCATTGTTACTGAGGAGACTCCTCTTCTGGACTCCTTAACCCTTGCCACCAGGGTGTGCCCGAGGCTGAGAGCAGGGAGTCCTGGCTCTCCAATCTGTCTCCACTTCATTTACAAGCAGCAGTCCAAGGACTATTGACGTTCCTAGTCCTCTATCGATTGGAATTGTAAAGGCAATTTGTGCGCCAAACTCAGGGGGTATATTCTTCACACAATTGCTGGAAGAAAACCTCCATAACTACAACAAGGTACGAATAGCCGCTTCCCCACTATTTTCGTGCAAATCTACTACTCAATGAGCACAAGTTTGTAATTTTGATTATGTTCCTTCCTACTTCACAACTTCTCACCAGGCATCCCAACATCTCTTCTCAATTGCAACCTTTGCCACTACTTGTCCGATCTCGAACTCAAGAGGGACCTATTGGAGATGAAGGTGTAGGATACCGAGTGATAGTTCTAGGACCAAGTAAAGATACGTGCCACCATGAGCGAGACTGTCAGTCTCATGGAACATTGGCGGGACACAAGCGAGGTAGCCAAGAGGGAGCTAAAGAATAACTTGAGGAACTCAAGCTGGAGCTGACATCCAAAGACGAAGGGCTTGCTACCGTTCAAGCCATACTCCATGAATCTTTGGATGAAACTGATGCATTGAGGTCCTCTGTCCCTCAACGAAAACCTCTTGAAGATGTGAACCATCTCTTGGCTCTCAAAGTGCATGATCTGGAGCTAAGGATAAATGCTAAAGATATTGAGGCCTCTTCTTTGAAGGATAAGAAAGCCAAACTGGTGATTGATGTAGACAATCCGACATCCCAGCTAGCAACAAAGAATTCAGATCTCTCTTATGCTGAGGAGATTGTTCAAGGGCTGAGGGCAGACCTTCACAACCTTAACTTGGATCTCGCAGCCAAAGAAGTTGAGATTATCGTGTTGAAGGAAAAGCTTCTACCAAAAGTCAATTCGCAATTGACCGAAAAAGTTAAAGAAGCTAACAACTCTGGTGAGGCCATCCAAAAGCTAATAACTGGTCTTCGAAAATCGATGTCAGACCTTTTCGCTCTAGAATCCGAAATTGTTCGGCTGAAAGATGCCTCGCCTCAGTTGCCAAGGAACTGGTAGAGGATAACAATTTGTTGGAAACTCATGGTGAACTAAAGCTCAGATTTGGAGCATTGCAGTGTGTTTGTGTATTGTAATCTTTGGCAGGTTGGGTTAGGATTGGTCACTGAATTATTCGCTCGTGCACCATGTTCGACCACATGCAGTGGCGGAGCCAGGAATTTACTCTAGTGGGGGCGACCTTTGCTCAGGCCCGACCAAGGTGATTCGGAAAGGATCAAGGACTGCAAGCGATCGAGCTGCACTTGCTGTCACATCGCCGGTCACAAGTTTTGGACAAAGGATGACTGGAGTGAACATGAACGGAGTCTCGGAGATTACAATTCAAGCCATACGATTTTGCGAGGCTACCGCGAGATGGTCGTCGAATGAACAAGAGTCGGACGCTGATTTTTTTAGGTAAATTACACTTTACCTTGCTGAAGTTTAGCTCAAAAACACTTAACCCCCCTTGGTTTATTTTGTTCCAAATAGCTCCCTAAAGTTTGCAATGTTAGCACAATACACCTTTTTGTCAACTACTAAATTCCTCATCTGGTAATCTCTATCTAATCAAAACTGAATTTAAAGGGGGTAAAATGTAGTTTTTAAACTATAGGGTGGTCAAGTGTTTATGAGCTAAACTTTAATGGGGCAAAGTGTAATTTAATCTCTCTTTTTTGCGACATCAGATCTCTCTTCAGGGTTATAGTGGGGGCACGGTGAGGTTGGTTGACATATAGGCGCTCAAGACTCAAACTTTTTTTTTTTTTGGAGGGAAACAAGACTCATTGGTTTTCTTTTTTTAAAATCTCAGTGGGGGCAGTTGCCCCCACTGGGCCTATGTTGTCTCCGCCAATGACCACATGGGATTTGAGATCTCCAACCCACACAAACTGGACCAAAACATCTTTTTTTTTGGTTTTGGGATGTGGATTTGACTTTCCTAGTCCAAAAACCATCGGCACTTTGGATGAATGCTCAAACCATGATTCCTTGTGCCATCTGCAGATTGTTCGTAATTCCTACAATAACTGGCATTAATTTAGTTTTCTAAGCAGACCGAGCTACTCATTGATCTCCATGTCGTTTTCCCTACATAATAAGCGAGACTAATGGTCGTATTGAGTCACCATAGAGAAAGATCAGAGAAACACGGAAGTAGAGGGATTTCCCCTCACAATTAATAAATCCCTACAGAATAGTATTTTCTCTATCCACCAAAAGCATTTCCACGTTCAATAGGCATGAAACTGTCGGGATTCTTTTCCACACTTTTTGGTGATCAATAAATTAACCCTGAAAAGTAAGGTTAGTTGTTGATTGATTTGTCAGATCACGTCATTATTCCATATAGACCAATTTGTTCGGTTATAAATTCTGCTAATGGAATCCGAGAATTTTTTTGTAGTTTAATCAGGTGATAAACGCTACCAAATATCTATAACTTCGCTTTCTAAAGTATTGACTTGCAAGTCATGAATGGAAAACAAAATTGTTTAGATCAACATAAATCATTAAACCTGAAAAGGTAAATTTTAATTTGAAATTGTTCGTGTATTCCTTTTATTATGGAAGAACTTATGAATTTCAAGAATAAGTATTCACGTCAACTAAGCAGTCATGGCTCAATGATCAGAAATGTTTATGCTTGTCCTATTTATGGAAACAATTTTTACAGAACTTGCTTTATTATTTATTACCAATTCCTCCTTTTTGAAAACCTATTAATGGTTCCTCTTTCAAGCAATCTGTTACTTCTCTGACCTTCTTAGCACACAAACAGGAGCTTGCTACTCAGTTGACTTACGTGATAAGCATTTCTGCGTGGAGAACTCAATGAGACACAATTGCCCCATCTGTTATGAGGTCTGTGATCATTAAATTTGTCTTCCGGCTTCTGAAAGTTGAATCTCACATAATGTTCGAAGATTTGCTGCAGTATCTTTTTGACTCCTTGAAAGTAACAAGAGTTCTGAACTGTGGGCACACAATGCATTTGGAATGTCTTCATGAGATGCTTAAGCATGATAAGTAATCCTCCATTCCATGTGGATTTTAACTTTATGTATTTTTTAAAAAGTTCATCTTTAGTGAAAAGTAACTGTAATTACTATCTTGACTCTGCTTTGGTGGATCCTCTGATGTAGATACTCATGCCCAATATGTTTAAAGTCGGCAATCGACATGTCAAGAATCTGGAGGAAATTTGATGAGCAGGTAAGAGGATATTTACCTGCACCATGTACATGTATACAGCGAGTGGTGCTTGATTTTGGTTGCATCTAATTACCATTGTCTACTTTATGTGTGTTAGAGATAGTGTATAGCATTAAGATACAGATACCCGTAGATACCTGTATAGGATACCTTTTGGTTCTTTTCTTGTATCCATATATATATTTGGCCCTTGGCTTAATGAGAAGGTTAATCCATTCTCCCAAAACCTAGCCTCTCTCTCTCTCTCTCTCTCTCTCTCTCTCTCTCTCCATGCTAGGTCATCATCGTCACATGGTATCAGAGCCTGTGTGAGATCCAGATCCGGATCCGACGTCAGCTCCTCTCCTCCGGCGCCAGCTCCGGCGGGCGTCAGCTCCGGCGATCCAGCCGGCGCGCCAGATCCCCTCCGGCGCCAGCTCCTCTCCTCCGGCGCCAGCTCCGGCGGGCGTCAGCTCCGGCGATCCAGCCGGCGCGCCAGATCTCCGAGATCTGTTGAGATCTGTTGAGATCCGATCTCTTCCGGCCTCAGATCTATTGAGATAGATCAGATTTGTTGAGATCCGATCCCTTCCTGCTTATATTTGACCTCTTCTCCTGCGACCGGCGGTGCACTCAGATCAGATCTGTTGAGATCCGATCCCTTCCTGCTCAGATCTGACCTCTTCTCCTGCGACCGGCGGTGCACTCAGATCAGATCTGTTGAGATCCGATCTCTTCCGGCCTTAGATCCACTCAGATCTTCTCCTGCGCCAGCTCTCCAAGATCAGACAGATCAGATCAGCTCTTCCGGCCTCTGATCAGATCTCCGAGATCACTCAGATCAGATCTGTTGAGATCCGATCTCTTCCGGCCTCCTTTTTCTTCTCCTGCGAGATCAGATCCGGATCCGGCACTCTTGAGATCTGCTACTGCAACCAGATCTTCTTCTGCGACCGGCGTGAGATCTACTACAACCAGATCTTCTCCTGCGACCGGCATTCTTGAGATCAGCTCCAATCTCCGGCTGGTATCCGAGTGGATCTGCACTCCTGAGATCAGTCCATTGGACTCCTTCTCTTAAGATCAGATCTGTCCCTTGAGATCAGATCTTGTTTTGTGATCTTGTTTTGTCGTGAGATCAGCTCCGGCCTCCGGCCTCCGAGCGAACCGCCATGGCCGACTCCTCCTCTGTCGATGCTTCTCCTCCCGGGCCACCACACTCCGAGAGCCTCCCGTTCGAGTATACCCGCGACTTCCTGCCGAGCTCGACGGATTTCCCTCTCACCTCCTTCGCCGACTGGGAAGCATGGGCAGCAACCGTTCAGACCACCCTTCTCGGACGTGGCCTTCTTGGACTACTCGACGGCACCACCACGGCACCGAGTCAGGCTTTCCCCGCTGCCCTTCAAGCGTGGCACCTTCGTGATGCACGGGTCGCCGCCTATCTTGTCGCTTCGGTCGATCGGACGATGCGTGCTGACCTCGCCACTCTTGGAGCATCCGCAGCCATATGGCGCTCCTTAGTTGAGCGTTTCGTGGAGTCTAGCGGCGCCCGCGAGTATGCCCTCCTCTCCCAGGTCCAGTCCGAATAACAGGGTGATCGTACGATCCAGCAATTCCATGCGCAGATGCGTGGTTACTGGCGGGAGCTTCAGTCACTGGTACCTCCCGTCCCTCCCGAGTGCCGTGCCGCTCACCAAGCCTTCTGGGAGCGCCGTCAGCTCTATCAGTTCCTGATGGCCCTTCGACCAGAATTTGGCCCACTTGCTGGCGCACTGATCCACCGAGACCCACTTCCCCGTTTGGATGCTGCTATTGCTGAGTTCGTCGCCGAAGAGACCAGGCAGCGCACCATCGCCATCAGGGCTACTCCTCCCTCCAGCCACACGGGTGTCCTTGCTGCAGCCCCAGCTGCCTCCTTTACTTCTGCTCCTGGTCGTGATCGGTTTGTGTGCACTCACTGCCACAAACCAGGTCATGTTGTCGCTACCTGTTGGAAGCTGCATCCCGAGAAGAGGCAGGGACCCCGAGGACGTGGTCGACCTGTTGGCTCTACTGCTGCTGCTGCTACCGCTCCGTCCTCTCCTCGCACAGTTCCATCATCACCTCGGGGTTCCTTGGACACTCCTGACACTACTCAGCTCCTTCAGCAGCAGCTTGCACAGCTTCAGTTCCGCCTAGACCAGCAGGCGAGCTTCAGCCCCTCCGAGGCTTCCAGCGCCTCCAGTTCCTCTGCTCACTTAGCCACTCCCGGTACCTTCTCTACTTGGATTCTGGACTCTGGGGCCTCCCATCACATGACTTCCAACGCTTCCTTGCTTATCAATTGCCGACCAGCACCGCACATTCCATCGATACATACTGCAGATGGTTCCTCTTTAACCATCTCGCAGTGTGGATCGATTACCGCCACCACAGAACCGAGCGGTCGCCTCTCTTTACCCATTGTGTTGCATGTCCCCCAACTTCGCATGCAGCTCATCTCTATTAATAGCCTTTGTGACTCTGGATGTGTCGTGACCTTCTCCTCTTCTTCTTGTGTTGTGCAGGATCCACATACCGGACGGGTGATTGGCGCTGGTCGTAGATCAGGCGGGCTGTACCACCTCGAGCATCTCCATCTTCCCATCATTTCCCCTGCTGGCGTCTGTAGCCTAGCTTCTCCTGATGCCGGCTTGTGGCACCGAAGACTAGGTCACATTTCTGAGTCTCGACTTAAGAGCTTACTGCAGACTGGAGCTCTAGGTCATTGTTCTTTTTCTTCTTTATCTATATGTACCGGTTGTAAGCTTGCCAAAGCTACAGCTCTACCCTTTCCTTCTAGTAGCTCTCAGAGTTCTGCTCCTTTTGACTTAGTACATTCCGATATCTGGGGCCCTTCACCTCTTCCTTCGATGTGCGGCTATCGCTACTATATCTCTTTCATCGATGATTTCAGCCGATACACTTGGGTCTACCTTCTTCAGCACCGCTCTGAGGTTCCTCAGGTCTACCAGACTTTTACCTCGATGGTCCACACACAGTTCGGTTGTCGCATTAAGACATTTCGGTCTGATTGCGCCCTCGAGTACCTCTCCACTGCTATGCGAACACTTATTCAGTCCCATGGGTCCCATGGGACCCTATTTCAGCACTCATGTCCTCACACACACGAGCAAAACGGAGTAGCCGAGAGGAAGCACCGCCATATCCTTGAGACGACGCGTGCTCTTCTTCTCTCTGCTTCCGTTCCACGCACTTTCTGGGCTGAGGCTGTCTTGACCTCAGTCAACCTCATCAACATCACCCCTTCTGTTTTTCCGGGTGGTGCATCTTCCCACGAGCGTCTTTTCTCTTCCCCTCCTGATTACCGTCCGCTTCGCACCTTCGGGTGCACCTGCTTCGTCCTTCTTCCACCCCATGAACGCACGAAGTTGTCCGAACATGCCGTTAAATGCATCCTCCTAGGAATCAGCGTCGAGCACAAAGGTTATCGTTGCTATGACCCTTTGACTCGTCGCCTTTGCATCTCTCGACACGTCTCCTTCGTCGAGGATGTCCCTTACTACTCCACTGCAGCCCAGGACCTCACCTTCTTGGAGACTCCTATCACACTGTCTCCGACTCTCGAGCCCTTTCCATCACCCCTTTCGTCCAGCTCCACTTCCCCCCCTACTTCCAGTGATTCTTCCACGGAGTCTTCCTCCGTCCCCTCCTCTCCGTCACCGATTGATTCCGTCAGCCTTCCTCATACTCCCGATACTCATGGTACTCCGCCTGCTACGCCCAGTCAGACGTCCCCGGTCGTGGATCCTCGCCCGCCGCCCCGCTATCCTCAACGCGAGCGCCACCCACCTGATCGCTTCAGCTTTAGCTCTGGCCCACCCGACCGTTTTGGCTTTGCCACGGTCACCTCTTACTCGCCTCAGTTTACAGCCTTTCTTGCAGCCCTTCACATAGACCAGGAGCCTCGATCGTACCGGGAGGCCGTCCAGTCCCCTCAGTGGAGGCAGGCCATGAGCGAGGAATTTCAGGCATTCGAGCAGACTCAGACTTGGGACATCGTCCCCCTTCCTGCTGGCATTGAGCCTGTCAGTTGCCGGTGGGTCTACAAGGTCAAGCGGCGACCTGATGGTTCTATTGAGCGACACAAGGCTCGGTTGGTGGCCCGTGGCTTCACTCAGGCATACGGAATAGACTACGAGGAGACTTTCGCACCCGTAGCTCAGATGACCTCCGTTCGTGCACTCCTAGCAGTTGCAGCAGTCCGCCGATGGCCTCTTCTCCAGATGGACGTGAAAAATGCCTTTCTCCATGGTGATCTTTCAGAGGTCGTCTACATGCAGCCACCCCCTGGTTTGCATACTCCTCCCCAGCATGTTTGTCGCCTCCGTCGAGCTATCTACGGGCTCAAGCAAGCCTCTCGAGCTTGGTTTGAGTGTTTCCGACGAGCCGTCACCGAGATCGGCTACATTGAGAGCTCGCAGGACCACTCGCTTTTTGTGCGGACATCTCCTCAGGGCAGGGCGATTCTCCTATTATACGTCGATGACATGATCATCACAGGTGATGACTCAGCTGCCATCACTTTCTTTCAGCAGCATCTTCGGCGCCGGTTCCAGATGAAGGATTTAGGTCCTCTTCGCTACTTCCTTGGACTAGAGATCGCCCACAGTGAGCGAGGGATTCTGCTATCTCAGCAGAAGTACACAGCCGACATACTCAGTCGAGCTGCACTTTCCGATGATCGCTCCGCTGCCACCCCTCTCGAGCTTCACGTGAAGCACTGAAGCTTCGTCCCACCGATGGTGAGCCTCTCTCAGATCCTACTCGGTACCGACAGATCGTTGGCCAGTTGGTTTACCTCTGCATCACCAGGCCCGACATTGCTCACGTCGTTAGCATCATCAGCCAGTTTGTCGAAGCCCCTCGCTCTGCTCACTATGCTGCCCTTCTTCGGCTTCTTCGTTATCTCCGAGGCACCATCACCCGGTCGCTCCTCCTATCATCGACTTCTCCTCTGGTCCTGCGTGCCTACTCGGATGCCGACTGGGCTGGTGATCTGATCACTCGTCGCTCGACTACCGGCTATTGCCTATTTCTTGGAGATTCTCTTATCTCATGGCGCAGCAAGAAGCAGAGCGTTGTCTCTCTCTCCAGTACTGAAGCAGAGTTTCGAGCCATGGTCTCTACTACCAAAGAGATCGTTCACTTGCGACGACGTCTCGGAGATCTAGGGGTTCAGATCTCTGAACCTACAGCCCTTCACTGTGACAATCGGAGTGCTATACAGATTGTCACCAACCCGGTCTTTCACGAGAGGACGAAGCACATCGAGCTCGATTGCTACTACTCTCGCCAGGAGTATGAGGCCGGGACCATCTCTCTCCCTTTTGTTTCCTCCGGAGAACAGATTGCCGACTTCTTCACGAAGTCACATCCTGCTCCACGCTTTCAGTTTCTGCTTAGCAAACTCATGGTGCATGACCCACCTTGAGTTTGAGAGGGGCTGTTAGAGATAGTGTATAACATTGAGATACAGATACCCGTAAATACCTGTATAGGATACCTTTTGGTTCTTTTCTTGTATCCATATATATATTTGGCCCTTGGCTTAATGAGAAGGTTAATCCATTCTCCCAAAACCTAGCCTCTCTCTCTCTCTCTCCCTCTCTCTCTCTCTCTCTCCATGCTAGGTCATCATCGTCACAATGTGTAACATGCTTAAGCAGCATAATGGTATAACCATCTTTATTTTACTAAGATCCATTTTTTTCACACACTATCACTGGAGTATTCACAACCTTTTAGCATGTTACCTTGAACCTTTGCACAGGTGCCAAGTTTCAAGTTGTCCCAAAGTGTTCACACTTCAGTCACTAAAAAAGCCAGTGCGAGATACTTCCATACAATGCATGTTAATAACTACATAAGTAAATAACTAAGCATGTGTGTGTGCGTGCACATGTTTTATAAAATAATAGTTAACATATACATACATTTATATATAGAGGGTTGTTACAGTGAGCTGTGGGCTGCCGGGGAGGAAAGTGAGCTGCGGGTATTTTGACCCCCCAATAAGTTATGGAATTTGATGAAATTTGGTGAGGTTGTTGCCTAGGATAAGATGATCATCCTCACCAATTTTCATCAAATTCTAAAACTTCTAGGGGGGTCAAATGGTCGAAGCAATTTTAACGGTGACTGTAGACGGCAGAAATTGCTTCATCCATTTGACCCCCCTAGAAGTTTTGGAATTTGATGAAAATTGGTGAGGATGATCATCTTATCCTAGGCAACAACCTCACCAAATTTTATCAAATTCTATCAAATTCCATAACTTATTGGGGGGTCAAAATATCCGCATCTCACTTTCCCACCCGGCAGCCCACAGCTCACTGTAACAGCCCTATATATATATATATATATATATATATATATATATATATATATATATATATATATATATATATATATATAGAGAGAGAGAGAGAGAGAGAGAGAGTAGTGATACATTGCGGCCGGGGTTAGCGTGCGGCTTCCGTGTGGTGGGCCGGGGGGTGTACGGGCCGTCCGATCCAACGATCGGGATTCAGTCCCCCCACCGACAAATCGTTGTTACTGTGGCGGGCACAGTAACAGCGATTTCGGTGGGGGGGGTTGAACCCCAGCCGTCCGATCGTCGTGAATCGAACGGTACAAATCTTTCCGCCCCGGTTAAAATTTATAGCCGTATTCGATCGAACGGCTATAAATTTTAACCGGGGCGGAAAGATTTGTGCCGTTCGATTCACGACGATCGGACGGCCGGGGTTCAACCCCCCCCACCGAAATCGCTGTTACTATGCCCGCCACAGTAACAGCTGCGGTCGGTGGGGGGGCTGAATCCCGATCGTTGGATCGGTTGATCGGACGGCCCGTACACCCCCCGGCCCGCCGCACGGAAGCCGCACGCTAACCCCGGCCGCAATGTATCACTTATATATATATATATATATATATATATATATATATATATATATATATATATATATATATATATTAAGTTGAATAGTGAATGTTACTTTTTGTTGGGAACATTTGAAAGTCAAGTTGTATTATGTGGACTAGCAGAAAAAGTTGCAAAACTTCAGTGGAAGTGTCCAAACACTTGAGATCTACCAGAAGTGCCTATTCATGATCTGTTCAGATGACTAATATTTATGGCATGTAAGAATCAAAAATAAAAATTAAATGTCCAGATACTTTTAAACGCTAAGAGCATCTCCAAGGCAACCTACATATTTGGAGGGCAAAGCCTCCATTTTTGGAGGGGGTTGCACTCCAACGGTCCAACCACGTCCCCCTCCATTATTATTATTACTTTTAAATCATATAATATTTTGTCAAAACTCATTAATAAATGTTATTAATACTAATATGTTTTTAACAAACATTATACTGTTGGAAAGGTCTCGTCGAGACCTTTAAAATTAGACTATTATTTTAGCTATTTTAAAAGCGGTAATTAGTCTTAAATCCCTCACGAGGTCTTAATTTAAGCTAAGTGATACTATTAGTTAGGATATTACCTAAGGTCCCTCCCTAAGGATACATTTGGTATAGCAAGTCCCTAACTGTTTGAAGAGTGTACATTCATATCTAGAAAGAGTATCCATTCTTCATCAACAAGAGTATCTATTCGTCAGATGACACTGTGCATGTAGTGGTTGCTATAGTGATTTCACCGTAACAAGAGTATCTATTCGGCTAATTGATACTCTTGCTATAGTGAAACCACTGTAGCAACAGTCAATTCATTAAATCGATACTCTTACCAAATCAAATTGATACTATTGCTACAGTGATTTCATTGTAGCGGCTACAATGAAATCATTGTAGCAACCACTACATGCACTGTGTCAATCAGTGAGAATGTATACTCTTGTTGATGACGAATGGATACTCTTTCTGGAGATGAATGTATACCCTTCCTATAGTTAGGGACTTGGTGCAATATTGAAACAGTGCATGTCCTTTAGCTAATATAGAATCTGCTAAAAGGACTTAAGGCTAAGTCTCTCATTTTAAAATGAGACTATTAATAAAGGTTTCGTTTTTAGCTAATGAAACCTCTGATTCCGTTGAAGGCCACCTCCTTAACATGCATGACATGCAAGATGGCTACCAGCATACTAACTGCGTCAATAGCCTTGATGTCAACACCAAATCAATACTTAAGAGCAAAGGTATACTCTTGAATTGCTCAACCCTCTTAATGTGTCGGTGCCATAAATTCCTTCGGGGTGAAGATATCTCAGGGTCTAATAGTCCTATTACTAAATGAGTTCATTTGGTAGCAGGTTGTGGTGCCGATATCTCATAGCTTGAACTGCATCATAAGATTTTCAATCGTAGTTAGAGTACTTTTACCTGGCCTCATTCAAATGTTCATTAAAAGAAGCAAGTGGATGGCCCTGCTGGCTAAGCACTCCATCTATCCCGATTTCTAAGAAATGACATTCCACCTCAAAGACTTAAAGAAAATCTGGGAGTCTCAAAATAGGTTATTGACAGATCAGTTCCGTGATTTCAAGGAATTGCTTGGCAGCAACTTTAGTCCATTTGAACTCCCCTGTTTTGAAGCAATTAGTGACATGATCCATCATAGTACTAAAACCCTTGATGAACTTCTTATAAAATATAACTAATCCTTGAAATCTCTGGCTTGGGGAATGTTGGAAGGTTCATACCAATCTCTATCTCTAAAAGGAATGGAGAGAGAGAGAGAGAGAGAGAGAGAGAGAGAGAGAGAGAGAGAGAGACGCACGGATCCCAAGGACGTTCGTATGGTCTCTCGGGGACCATGAATTTTCCTTTATTTTATTCTTTCTTTCTTTCTCTCTCCGCTTACTTGGCTTCATCTAACACATTTCAGAGGGAAACTTAAGTTAGATCCAATTGCTATTTTTGGATTAACTTAAATTGCAACTTAAACCACTTTGGTTCGAGTCGGGTGGAAACATGGCTCGCACCTACGAAACCTGGAATTAAAGCTTAAATATCTCTTGATCCACAAGTCGGATCGAAGTAAATTAAACATGAAACTTGAAGCAAATCGAAAGTAGAATCCACTAAATCACCAGATCTTCGATCGAATGACTGGATTATTGTAGGCGCACATTTCTATGAGATGCTGCCCTGAAAATCTGGACGCGTGACCGCGCCTACATCAATTGATTAAACTTACAACTAATGTTGCAGTCTTAAACTTCCTTTGAGAATGTCTCTTGTTTGTCCATGTGTGCAATATTATTAAATTCTGTCTAACACGTTAACTTAACTTCAGTAGAGGAATATTAAGTATTTGAATTTTCAATTTATCAGGTAGAAGCTACAGTCATGCCTGAGGTTTACCGATACAAGAAGGTTTGTCATATTAGCTTTTATCAGTTATTCCCTTATGTGATACAATCAAACATTTACTGATAGTACAGCGATCCCATAAGCTGAAAGATGGTGTCATAATTCCCATAATGATTTCGAAATACTGAAGATAGCCAAACTACCAACTGCATTCTTCTAGGAATAATTTGCCCTGTTAGGTGACTCGTATCATCATGTGCCTGTTCTTGATTTTAAGAAATGATGCATGTGATTTGCTCAGCTTCTACGATTTCATGGTAGAAAACATTCCAATTCTTCAAAATAGGTCGAGTGCCTTCAAACTTCTTTTAACGACTTTCAACTACAGTAGCACTCACTTACCTTGGTAAATTTAGGGGCCTTGATTATCTTTTCGGCTGATGAGTATAAGTGCAAGCTCTAACTCCCTTTTGTTTATATGACCATGGACATCTCTTATCATCCATCGACTGATTCATATATGTGATTCTTATCCTATTTTTGTGCTACTAGATGAAGGGCCCATGCCCACCCTATCTTATGATCGAGGTCTGAAAATTTTCCAGCTATCAACATTCATAGGAGATAATGTAAATATAAAAGTTGCTTGATGACAGTGGGTATGGTTAAATTCGATTAGTTCTTATTAGTTCCGGGGTTTGTCTCTGGCATGATAAACTTCAGGATTGAGGGACGTGCGAAACAAAAAACGAAGAGCGTTTTGACAAAACATATTAAGAAATCAGAGGGAAAGGAATAAATATCTGAATTTTGGGTCTGATTATGGCCCTATTCAGCCGAACCATAACCGATTGGCCGGATCGTATCCGAATTGGGGCCTATTTTTGATTCAGCTGGTGTACAAAGCGTTCAGGTTCGGAAGAACCCTTGAACCATGGATAAATTGTACCTCGATCCGAACATGTATTGGTTCTGATTGGTTCCTATTTCAAAATTTGACTGGTCTTTGTCAATTTGTTTCTTAGTAACTCGAGCTAGTATTGCTACCTCCAAACCTTTCAGAGCAGATGTTATGAGATTTTCCAGCTACATCTCGACTTGAATTCTGATTTTCTGGCTATATGCATGGCTTGCAGGTGTGGATCCTATGCAACGACTGTAACGATACCACAGAAGCCTTGATTCACATCACCGGCCACAAGTGCAGCCACTGTCACTCCTACAACACTCGTGTGATGGCTCCCCCGCTGCCTCGTTGATTGGATTTTTGTTTCTTGATCGATAAGCATTATACAACTGGCCACTCTTTTAGTTGCGTACACAATGCTTGACGTCTAGAAAAGAAAAGGGTTCTTAATGTGTCGTCGGCTGTTCTGTTGTGCTGTTTTGTTGGGATTACTCCCACATTGGAATCTTCATCATATCTGCTCATCAGTGAGGCATCAGTGGGATTTTTTTTCTGTCAAAACTATAATCTGTCTCTCTAAAGTGGATTGTGTTTTGTATAATTGAAGTATACAAATGCTTGATTTCTTGCCACATTGTATTGCAGTGTATGGCACGCTCCCGCTTGTGAAATGTTTCGAGTGATTGTGTCTGTTCCATTAGGAATTTTATGATGGATTCATTGAAAATTGTTGACCCCTCAGACGGAACCATTTCAAGAGGGTCGTCGCAATCGAAACATCTCTGGACGAAGCCATGGCAAGTGAGGAGAGAAGAATCAAAGCTTAATATGGTATATTCTTGGTTCGAACATGAAAAGTATTGCTAGTATTGTGGAGATGAAAATTGTGAACATGTATTGCTTTCTCGACGAGATTTGGTTGCTGAAAAAGTTTTTGCATGAAAGGAATCCATCGAAAAGGAAAGGAAAAGAAAAGTGACTTTTCTTGTTATGGTCAAAATGTAAAAATAAAAATAAAAAATACTTTTCTGTGTTTTTTGTGATTTTGCTAGAAAAATTTTTGTGGCTTTTTGACGAAAAATGGTTTCTACGAAAAAATTATTTTCCTGTGGGGGCTATACTTTTCCGTCAATCAAACACATTTTATTAGGAAAACTAGTGCTTTCTTTTTCTTTGTTGTATTTTACTAGCAACCAAATATAAGCGAAGAAAGGTGGCACTTTTAACGGTTGAAGATTTGATAACAATGGAAACCTAAGACTTTCATGATCTTTTACGACAATGATGTTGCAAACGTAAAAGGGTGTGTGTTCATGGTGGAGGGAAGCCTACAGGTAGATCTGTCAATGGAACGGGTTCGGATTGGATTAGACATCCAAATCCAATTGGTTAAGTGAACGGGCTATTGGATTCAGACCGTTATCATCGGATTAAGAAAAGCCAATCGATATCCGTTAAGTACGTATCAGATTGGTCTTGGATCAGAATCCGGTCCAATAACATGTCTGACTCGAACATCTGTGATATCATTGAGCGTCGGATCTGCACAAGAGAGGTCGATTCCGGACTCGGGACTCGAAAGGGCCAGGATAAAATCGGAGCCTCGATTTACCCAGGTTGTGGGTTCAACTCTTCCTCCCCTCGATTTACCCAGGAGTGAAGTGGGAATTGCCGAGTGGGTCGGGCTTCACTCCCGGAGGGATTAGTCCGAGCCTGAAGTGGGCCATTGCCCGAAAGGTTTCGGGACACCTGCCGATGTCAAAAAAAAAAAAATCGGAGCCTCGATCTGGGGATCATGAGAATCTTTTTTATATCGACCCTTAGGCCGCCCTTATATCGACACATTAAGTTATAGTTTGTTGGATCGGGCTCTTAATAGACATCGCATTTCCTCGGGAAAGGAAAATGATAACCTATTCCTAAGGATTTGATTGATGGTGATCATGAGATGTTGAACAGAGTTCTTCAAAGCCCTTTGGGGTTTCTCTTCTTCCCACCTTATCAATCTTGATTGGAGAGGGTGATCCGGTGGATTCTGGAGATTGTTACTTTCGACCTGGATATTTTAGAGGGATCAATATAATGATCATGCCTCAAGTTGGAGGGATTCAAAACAAAATCTTTGGATCACTTTGTTCTTAAATTGGACCAAAATCAGAGATTAAAAGAAAATCTAAGGACCATTCTGTTTTTTAACTAGGCCAACAAGGAAAAGTCAAAGTCAAATATGCACAGAATCCATTGGAGGAAGAACCTAGATTGGGTGAATAGGTGGAACGATGGATCCATGCCCGTTTAAATTTTGGGCAAAATACAAAAACCTCCCCTGAACTATACACCTCATTTCATATTGGTCCCTCAAATTTTTTTTTTTGAACAATTTGATCCATGAATTATGCTCTATCTATTTAGCTCACTCCGTCAACCCGTAGGTCTTGACACAAGGTTAAAATTCTAGCTCTTCCAGAGTGGTATCTTACTGATGGCTCGCCCCCCCCCCGAAAGAAGTCCTTCTTCACCCTCTACCTAAGCTGCGCAGAAAGGCCCAAATCCAATCCCAGGGAACAATAAAGCTTCATAAGGTCTTTCTGTGTAGGTGCAGGTAGTCGTCATCTTCACAGACATGTCTATTTCAACAAGCCTCTCTCTGAGACAATGCGTAGATCGTTACGCCTTTCATGAGGGTCAGAACTTACCCGACAGGCCTAGTAAGCATAAATTAAATATTTTAAAATATTTTTGAGCCTTATTGGAGATTGATTAGGGTAATTTTGGGATAAAATATTGATGGAGGGGGTTAAATGCAAAAGAAGCATAGTTCAAGGATCAAATTATTCAAAAAAAAAAAAAAAAATTGAGGGAACAATATGAAATGAGGTGTATAGTTCAAGGGAGATTTTTGTAACTTGCCCTTAAACTTTTGATACGATGGATTTTATCTTGCCACGCCCTAGTGAGTTTCTAGTACATAACTCTAAAATATTTCTCAAATGTATAAAATATTCAAACAATAGAAATCACAAAATATTTTTACCACGGTTCGGGCAATTCTCTATGTCCACCCCTAGGCTTGCTAAGATTATGCAATATGCTATAGAAGAGACTGCAAGGCTCGACTCACCCGACCATTTGATTGTGCAACCTTGTGTTGTCTTAACATTTTCTATGTGTATGTTGCCCGATCTCCCCTACACTTGATGGCTCCAATCTGCCAAAGCCTCCCCATACTCGTGCCCACAACCTAACTCCTTGAGTCACTCCCGTCTCACCTCTATCAAATCATAAATAAAAAAAAAAAAAAAAAAAGATCGAGAAGAGGAGATATCATCCAAAACCTAAATCGAGATTAGGTTTTCGTCTTTGACGACATTCCTAATTTGGTGAATTTTCCTAGCCAGAAGAGTTTCTTAACTTGTCTCTGTCAATAGTCGTTAGATCTGGTCATCGACAGTAGAGAGAAGCCACTAAACCTCTTGAGCTCATCAATTACTGCAGAGGGGGGGGTGTAGAACCGAAGACCACACTGACAAATCAAACGTACATATATTCGTCCAAACTGACCGATAGCCAAGTTGTGCCAAAACACACCAACGGCTCTAAAACACCAACAAACTAAGACCAAATTCAAGATTTGAAAGAGCCATCTATCGACCATTCGATCCTTAAACAAGCCCAAGATCCAACAAAAACCAGTGGATGGTTGTCCTTACACAGCGCCGAAATGAAAGTTCTAGAACCCACAAACAAAAGAATTACGGACCCATCGCTGAACTCTGATGAACATGCTGTTCTACAAGCAACCACTGGCCTCACAAATGAAGCACAGAAAAACACCCATTGGGGCTCTGATCAAAAGTGCTGCAATATACTTATCAGGCTATGCTAAAAAATGGCAGTCTCATCAATATGCACAGTAGCATACCTAAAGCCTGCTGCCTGCATTAAGGGCAGGAAAAAAAAGGAGAGATTTTACTTAGTATTATCGTCGTATCATTTCGCTACCAAAAGGAAGATGATGGCTGGTTTTCCGGAAGATCACTTTCTCCTCCTCCCCTGCGATAAGAACAAAAGAAACATCTAGTTAGGGTGAAGCAACCTATTGAAATTTCACGGTGATTTTATGATTTAATTTAGATATTTTATTACATGAACTATAATCAATTTGGAACCAAAGACAACGGTTGGAATTATGTCGAGTAGTTTCTCATTTCAAGTTGGAACCTAAGAACTAAAACATTTCGATTCCGACAATTTCACAACATAGAGCCCAGGGAAACCGCAGGACTTAGTCACTCTTTAAAATCTAGGGTTTTGGGAGAAGAATGCGATGCGGGATAAGGGGGTCTCACAAGAATCAAAAGGGTCGCACTCAAGACAACATGAGCAAAAAAGTGCAATCAGTTTCTATAGGATCATTGGGTCAAATCATGGACGATATGAATGGATTGGGTTCAAAAAAATCTTCTATTTTGAGTTATGGTTTGTAAAGATAGGATGAGTGGATCAAAAGTTATGGGTGAAAGAAGATTAATGATAGATTAACTTGATGCAGTGCAGAATTGACGATCAGGCTTTTATCAAACAATGATTAGTCCAAATTCGTTGGCCGGATCTTCACAAAATTTTGATAGAATATGGGAGTTTGATGCGCTTCCAACAAAATTGGAATGTGGCCGATCGAAATAGCGGATATCCCGTAAAAACTCCGGATAGCAGGTATGTCCTGCAAAATTCATGGCGATAAGGTCAGGATGCCCCAATCACGAGGAAGGAGAGGGAGTTTGAGAGACCGATGGTGTTGATGATGATGTTGGATGACGATAATGGTGTTGAGACTATGCGGATGATAGCGATAAAGGTGATGATCACAAGCAAATAATGTAACATAAATTCTGGCTTGAAGCACAATGTCTCTCCTCAAAGTAACGATTCTTAGCCAAGAAACCAAGAGAAACTCATCTATTTCATTCATTCATTATCCAATGATAAACGACATATACAATGGATATAAATAGATGTCCCAATAAAAACCCTAATAACTAATGGGTTACGCAACACATAATCTGACCTTATAATCGGGATTACATAAAACAAGAAAATAATCAATTAAGTAATCTGAAAATAATAAATAAATAATAAAATAATACATTGAATTAACCGGGGGTTGATTTGGTTTCAAAATCCGTGCGCGCCTGATATGCTCCTTATCATTCGCTTCCGCTACACAGATCTCATCCACGAGTTGTAGGAAATTGAATCGTGAAACATTGTAATCTTGATCAGAATCACCGTAAGGGCATCTCGCAGTCATCACCTGGTAGTGTAGCCCATATGGTAAATGGCGTGGCACACAGTGTCGTCTCCTGGGTCCCACATAAATTGTCCACTAGAGATGCACTATAACCATGAGGCAGAGAGGTACTAGTCCATGCTGATGAAGACAATCATCGAGGCAGGCTGAGGTAGCAGCTGGAAGGTGCACAGACCCAAGTACAATTGGAGAAGTAGTGAAGGTAGCAGTGGTTGATTAGTCCCGAGGAAGACGAAATGATGAAGGACCGCCCAGTTGGACTCAACCGAGGATGGCAACTCACTCAAGGAGAGGATTCCACTAACGATATCGTTGAAGATGTTGGCACAGATAGAAGCTAGCTTTGTGGGGTGTGGTACAGTCTCCTTTGAAGGCGCTCGTGGAAGAGGAAACTCCCCAGAAGATCGATTCTTCTCTGTCGTCGCCGGGTTTGCAAGATGCGACGTTGGACATGGAGGCGAGACCGACGGTGCAAGCACTTCAGGTGGTGGAAACCGACCTCGGACCAAAGTCCATCATCTCTAGTTGTCGATGCATGATGTGCTCCATGTTCTACTATTGTCACGAATCCAACGCATTCTAAATATCATCGAGAATGGACCGAGTCTTTACCTCCATAGTCTCTACCGATTTAGTAGGTTGATCACGAAGGAACCACTCAATAAAAAACTTTCCACATAGGCCGCAAGTTTGTTCTCTAGTGAGGGCACAAAGGTGAAAAATTGAAGCGAGACCTTGGGCGGTGAAAGAGAATAAGGAGACCTATCGCCAAGAGGTAGCAAGCAGAGGAGGACCGATCACAATGATAGGACGGTGTGGCATGGGCTCTAACATCAAGATTTTTTTTTTTGATAAATCTAACATCAAGATTGATACAGGACAAAAGGGGTTTCACAAGAATCAAATGAGCTCTCCCTCACTCAAGACAGTAGGGGCAAAAAAGAGGATTCAATTTTTATAGGACCATTGGGCCAAAGCATGGACGGTACAAATGGATTGAGCTCGAAAAATTCTTTAATTTTGACATATGGTTTGTTAAGATCGGATGAGCAAATCAAAAGTTATGGGCGAAAAATGATTGAGAGGTTACCTTGATTCAGTGCAGAATTGACAACCAAGCTATAATCAAACGATCAGTTCACATCCACTGCTCGGATCATCATATATTTTGATAAAATATAGGGGACTTCAATGTGCTTCCAACAAATTGGAATGTGGCCGATTGGGGTAGTGGATTCCGTAATAACTCCCGCATTGCAGGTCTATCATGTAAATTCTGAGCAGCAATCTTAATCACAGAAGAGGGCCCAATCACGAGGTCGGGACACCGATCACGAGGAAGGAAAGAGAGTTGGAGAGGCTAGTGATGATGATGATGCGGGTCGACGATGATGATGTCCAGACTACAAGGATGATACGAGAAGGCGATGGTCAGGAGAAAATAGTGGATCAATCGTATCAAGATTGACCATCACTCAGTCCATTTTCAATTTATTGCTCGCAAGATCTCTTTGCATCTTCAATCCAGCCTTCAGACTATGGACTTTTTCATAAAAGCACTCAATACTAATAGTATCTTCAATCCATCACTTTATAAGATGCAGTACAGATGTGTCTACACCATATACCTACATAGTTTGGCATGTTAACCTAATGGGAGAATGATTGCATTCATCCCATCTCCTTCGTCTCTTACCTAGTAGTTGCAAGGCAAAGAAATTAAATTTTGCCCGAGACCAAAGAACGCCCTTTTGCTTGAGTAAATACACGACAAATCCCAAGCCCAAATAGAGGGCTCATCTAACATCAAGTATGAGGCAATGGTAAGGAATTGACAACATTTTCCCGATACCAAAGATCTGTTTGGTTTGAGGTAAAAAAGTGTCATAAGCCAGGTTTTGGGAAGCATTTTGGGTTCTCATTATTTTTAGTCCGTTTGGCTTGAACCATCCCATGAAGTATTGCTAATTCATCTCGAATTTATAATGCTTGAAAAGACCCTATTTCTAAATCCACAAAACTGTGGTATAACACAATCCACAAACTTTGGAGTCTTTCCTGTCGCCTGCAAACTGCAGCTCATCGCTGCCTCAGGTCGACATTGGCCACCAACGCCATTGTCGTTGCCCGCCACAACCTGTTATGGTTGCCACTATTTTTATTACTGAATTTTGTTATACTTGCTCAAATTCTACTCCAAACCAAATGAGGTATATATTCTACTTCGGGATATAATCTAGACTTATACATAATACCTCAACTTTTACCTTGAAGTAGTTTTACTTCCAACCAAACAGAGCCCAAGTGTATCTAATGCCTAGTAGGAAGGGGTGGTAAAGCGAGGTCCATTAACACAACCGCAAATAATTGTCATAAGGCTTGTTGGTCAAAGTTATGCCCTTCTTTGGATAACCAAATAACGAAATTGATAAAAATAGAAAGCAAATTTGTAATCTATAACATAGCTTAAGAAAAACAATTTCCCGTTCTTGATGTATCTCCTGTTAAAATCCCTCAAGATACCTTAAGAGTTCCATTTCCCAAATGTGGAAAATTCATCAAAAGCACAGCTGGTATGTGTCGGAAACATTTAAAAGTGGATGGGAGAAAATACTAATTCTCTATAAAGGTTATTTTGGTAAGAAACATAATTCTATTATTTTTTCATTTAAGTTTTAAATTTTTAATGAATTGGCAAGAGGTGATGAGAAGAAGTCTCGAATTGTTACTTTTATATCTTACTTAACAACAAAACACTTTAGGAGTTTTCCCAACTTCACTTTTTTTTGAAATCATGTTTCTCAATGG
Organism: Chamaelirium japonicum; assembly: GCA_947650365.1. Taxonomy (NCBI): domain Eukaryota; kingdom Viridiplantae; phylum Streptophyta; class Magnoliopsida; order Liliales; family Melanthiaceae; genus Chamaelirium; species Chamaelirium japonicum. Next base: position 82,535,852 of record OX393552.1, on the reverse strand, counting down.
TTTTCTCGCAATTGTCTCCATGTATCACAATCAAGCCTTTTCTGTCCTAGCAAAGATGGTGTACTATAAAGAGATGAGCTTACCGAATAGTCATCCATGGTTAATTGCTTGCTTTTCTTGAAAGAAGCCAAAGCGGGGGTCTCCATAGCTGGTTGCTTTGTCATGGATCGCTTAGTTGGGGTCAGATTCTGAAAGTAATGAAAGAACAAAGTGGTTAGCACAATCAAGATTTTTAAAAGGGCTACAAAAAATATTTTTTAGGGTTTTTATGCCAGTAGCCATATCATCAATAAAATAAAATATTAACTATATGAAGATGTAAGCATGATGTTTGACTTAAAGATAAAAGGAGGGTTATTAACTCTTCAACTCCCTATTCATGCGACAGATATTACAGAATATAAAGAAACACAGGAAGAAGCACTTAGCATTGTCAAAGTCGAAATTATATATTCAAACGATGGCCAATTATAATAAAGGGTAAATTACACTTTGCCCCCCTGAATTTTAGATCAAAAACACTTAACCTCCCTATAGTTAAAAAACTACATTTTACCCCCTTCAATTCAGTTTTGATCAGATAAAAATTATCAAATGAGGAAATTAAGTAGTTGACAAAAGGGGTACTATGTTAACATTACAAACTTTAGGGAGCGATTTAGAACAAAATAAACTAAGAGGGGTTAAGTTTTTTTGAGCTAAACGTCAGGGGTAAAGTATAATTTACCATAATAATAAATGGCTGACATCACTGTAAAAGGCGGTGAGATATTATAATTACAATATGAAACTTAATATCTGCAACCAATGTACATAAGATCAACCTTCGCAAGCTTTTTATCTTTACGAGCTTGTCTCTCACGCTCATCAAGTTCTTGATTTTCCTTCTCCACCAGCCGAATGAGTGTATCACAGCGTCTAGCAAGCTCTTGAATTGTGCGTGACTTCACAAACCAGTCAAAACGGAACAAGGGTGAGGTGCGGAAAGCTGCTTTCAGCTCATCCCAATTGCCATAACCAAGTTTGTGGACCATGCATAACTGAAAAGAGTGGGTAGCATGGAGCATTAAGACACTTGTAAGAACGAAACCAAACGATTACTAGAGAAGTTCAGAATACAGCTCACCATGAAGCGGTCACATTCTTCATTGTACAACTTCCCTTTGTTCTGACCATACAGAACCTTCAATTCTAACCATGGATTCTTGTAGCGGTCCAGTTTTTTCCCAATAGCTTTCATTATCTCATCTTTTCGAGAAATTCTAGCCTCTCCTCTTTCTATGTTCTTTATTATACGGTCGTAATCTACAGGGATATCAAGCAGAAATAGGCACACAAACTTTTTGGACGTAATACTAAATAAGAAACCAATTCCAGATTCTGCATTACTAACATGAAGCGGTCAAATATTAGGAAGTTGACTGAATATTGATCAAATACCATTCAATTCCCTGTATCTATCTCTGAAAACCTTAGCATATCTTTCAACCTCCTCTTCTGTTTTCCCCTCCATTTCGGTAGCTATGCTTTTAATGTCATTGCGGCCATACTTCTCACATGCTCGAATAAACGTAGTGAAGTCTCTCCTCATCCATGTTGAAAAACCCTGATAAATGCAGAGAGCGTATCAAAAATATATTTAAATAAACATATCTATTTCAATGATAATGCATTTCCTTCACCTCTTCTAACAACTGTTCCTTTTCTTCCTGCTCCTCCGCAGTCAATGGATCTCCAAAGTCTAAACAATCAATTAAAGTTATCAGCTCGGAACACAAAATGACCAAGACTATCTGCAAAGTGAGTGTAATACCTTCAGGTTCATCACCATAACCAATTGTCTCCTTCAGTTGATTCCTCTGGTGTGTTTGCTGGAGAAATATATTGAAAGAACAATGAAAATTATACACATGTACTAGCTAGAGAATCAAGATTAAATCTCTCTACTAATCGACCAAAAATAAATAAATCAGTAGGATCTTATGATGGCAATGCTGTCTGTAAATTTAAAAAGGCCACCAAGGACAATGTCAGAGGGTTGGTGAAGAGTTTGGCTTTTCCCTAGGGTTTTGTCCTGGGGCAGTATGAACAGTTTTGTTAAGGAGCCTGGAAACATATAATTTGTAATGTAGTTTGGTTGATTTGAACAAATCATGCTAAAAGAGGGGGAGAAGATCTGTGGATAACCAGACATTTCAACTGCTGGAAAATAAAAAATCAACAGAAAGAGCTGGTTAAGTGTAAAATGGTGGAAGAATAACAGAAAAGGGTTCTGGCTGCCACATACCATAAGAAACTGTACTTCTTTTTCATACAGTTCGTTTAACCTCCGGGTGTTAAAAAACTGGAAATCATGCCTGAAATTCAGTAGCACAAATCAAGATATTCAATAGTTAGTATCGCCACATGAATAAACGGGAATTCCTAAAAAATGCCAACTCACAACTGTGGCATGCGGGGAATTCGTGGCTCTTTTGTTTTTGCTGGACCACCTTGGCGCATTGTTTGTTTGAAGTAATCAGTGTCTGAATAACTAAATACATGGTGGAAAATAAATAAGATTCCGAAAAGTAAATAAATAAAGAAAAAATTCCAGCCAAGTACAGTCTTACTTGCGCTTGCGCTCCCTCCTGGATGGTTCAATCCAGTTATCACTAACAAGTTTCCTAAATTCAAGTTTGTTGTCATCCTTCACAAAATAAATCAAGGGAAACTAAGTTCTGAACCAATAGATCAGTATAACATAAATTTCAAGAGTTCACATTCAGTAATCCACCAGACAAAAGCTTAAAGCAACTACATTAACATTTAAGTGAAATATTAGTAGATAATAAATAGGGGTACCTTCTCATCGTCAAAGTTATATAACTCAGCATCTGTAAACAAAATTATAATTTATTATCAAGCTAACAGGGTTGTGCAATGAATAAGATATTGGTATAAAGGATCCACATACTGTCATCCATTTTAAACTTGATAGCATCTTCAGTAAATTTCTTCATTTTAGCATCGAGCTCAGCTGTCGCCTCTTCCCCTTTGGCTATGATCCGATCGATATCCTCATCAGTTATCGTGCTATCTTTGGAGGTGAAGACCATTTCAGCACCAAATCTCACCATTTGCAACAATTCATCTTTGTTGACATCTGAATTCAAGAAGGAAAAAAAAACATAAATAAAGCATTCCTCTCTTTTACGATAAAGAATTTCACTAGAACAGAATAAAATTTCAATTAAAAATTGCTTACTCTTCTGCTCTGCTAATCGACCTTGTTGAATCACTAAAGCATCAAGTGCGAGTTTCTTATATGCCCTCTCGATAACTTTTTCTTCAATTGTGTACTGCAGTTTTATCCGAAACATGTCAAATAAGTTTTATATAAATTTATAGACATATATCATATATTATATGTATTCTATTTATATAGAATCTCCCACTTAATAAGCTCCATAATGTAGAACTGAACCTCTGTGCAAAAACGAAACACTTGAACTTCTTTCTTTTGACCGATTCTATGGGCACGATCCTGTGCTTGCAGATCAACTTGTGGGTTCCTAAAAAATGATAAAATAAAGATGAGGCCAAAGAAATAGAAATACCTATTACAGAATAAACATCACAATTAGACAAAGGATTACCAATCACTGTCATAAAGAATGACAACATCTGCAGTGGCAAGGTTAATCCCCAAGCCACCTGCTCTGGTCGAAAGCAAGAAAATAAATTTCTCACTTCCCGGCTGATTAAAGGCTTCAATAGAAGCATCCCGTTCATCCCCACCAGTATTCCCATCAATTCGACAATATCGGTATCCACGAAACATCAAATAATCTTCCAGGATGTCCAGAAGTCGAGTCATCTAAATTCCCAGAATAAAAATTGACCCGCAAAAACAAAAGATGAGTTATATATACTTGTAAGTTGTAACATCGAACTTGTAACATCAAAACGAGGATATTCTATGCATAGACATGAGAAAATGTTTGCAAGAGTTAACTGAAACGCTATATGTAGAACACTAGAACTTGGACAAAGTTCTCAAGCTGCGTTCAGAACCATGGAACATGGCCAATAGGTTGTTTCACACCCCAAAATAATAAAAGAGCTCTATTTGAGGAAAGTGTTTTCAATCAAGCAAAATCATCCCGCAGTACGTGAAAAAATTAATCAAATGAAAATTCGAGCACAGGTAACCATAATCTTTCCTAGGTTTGAGGCATTCACAAGTTACTTGTCCATTATGTAGGAGAAATAAACCCAAACGATTTGGACCTGTGAAAATATTAGAACTCTGGAGTCCCGCTCCTTTAGCTTGGGAAGCAACTTATCTAAAAGAACCATTTTACCTGCAGAAAGATCATATAATCACGCAGCATTATTGAAATTGCAAGATGACTTGTCAGAAAGTAACATGAGGTCCTACCTGTACTAGTGATAAGATGCTCTCCTGTCGTATATGGTGGGCCAGGTTCTGCGCCTTGAAACAAATATGGATGATTGCAACATTTACGCAATTGCATAGCAATGTTTAAAAGGCGCTTGCGTTCTCCACCAGCATTAACTACCTCCAAATCTTTCTGAAGCAGAGCACGGTAATAATGCTTCTGCAGCTGGGACATTCCTACTTTAAGTATAGTTTCCTTTTTCGGAGGTAAACCTTTTTCAACATCAGATTTAAGTCGTCGAAGGAGAAACGGACGAAGAACCTTCAAAATAGAGATAGACATGACTGTTTATAAAAGGCAGTGATCAAATAAAAAACAAGAGTTAGTAGTATATAGAAATTTCAAACTCACCTTGTGAAGCTGTTGGACAACCTCCTGCTGATCATTTTCACCAGAAATTTCAAACCACTGATCAAAGATTTCAGCTGAACTAAATATCTCAGGGAGTAAAAAGTTAAGAAGAGACCATAGCTCATGAAGATTATTCTGCACAAAACAGGGATATCAACAAATATAATATAATAACCAGGAACTTTTGAATGTATAAAAACTTTTCTATATAAAAACTATTTTTTTCAGACTTAGTAAATAAACAGTGTTTCACATTTCAGCATAATTTTTGCACAATTTTAAACTTGCATAACTTTCTTGTTTTAAGTCCGCTTTCAAAATCGTTGGAAACATTATTTTAACAATCAGCTAATCTTTATTTTAAAAAATATTTTTATCCAAAAAAAAGATTAAAAAACATTTGAAAAATATATATCAAAACCGAACCAAACAAGATTGCACAAGACTCACAGATTCAATACATTAAATCAGTGTTTTAAAAAACTCGCCCCAGGGTACGCCTGGGGCTCGCCCCGGGGCGGGGCGGTCCTAAAACGCCCGGGGCGGCTCCAGCTGAGGCTTTTTTCCATGGGGCTTACGCCCGAACCACTGGGGCGTACGCCCCGAACGCCCGGGCACGCCTTTTACGTCCCAATGGCCTGGGCTTATGCTCCATTGGAGTTTTTTTGCATAGTTGAAAAAAAATGATTTGATTACTACCGTGTGATCTTTTATATGTGTCTTAATCTTTTGGATGACGATTATGATATTTTGGGAACTAAAGTTATTTTAAATTGGTTCTATATCATGTATGGAATGGTAGAATCTATGGAATATAAACATTGATAGTTTGAATTTTGGTTAGAAACTTATAATTAGATCTTAAATGATATTGAAAGACAATGACAAGTTCATTTTTATTATCGTTTTTTATATATTTGTGATTTATCAACCATGTTTGTAGACTTAAATGCTTTGTTTAATTACTTTGCTCATAATTTTTTTTTATTTTGTTTTTTTAATATATTTTCACTTTTTTATATAATATTTATTTCTATATATATTTTTAAATTAAAAAAATAAAAATTCATGGGCTTACGCCTCACGCCCTGAGGCTTACGCCCAGCCCCACAGCAGGCAAAACGCCCCGCCATACGCCCCCGCCTCTAAAAACACTGCATTAAATACATGCTATGTGAAGCTCTACACCCTTAGATAGGGTACAAATATTATTTGACTGTTCCAAAGTGTGTATCTATACTTGGTTTAAGACTATCCAGAGTTTCACTAAAAAATTTTATCAAAAAATCAATATTTTCACCATTTCTACAAAATTGCAATATTTCCATATTCAGAATGTCGAAATTTCCACCGAAATGGAGATTTCGCACCTTGTATGAGTGATATTCAGAGTACTTTTCCAGAGACCTCGTACTTCACAATTCGACTTTGCATTTCTATGATCAAGGCCATTGTTCATTATCTTACCTTCACTCTAGACAAATGCATGCATGATTTTTGGCTGATCAATGAAATATTTCCCTCCACATACTTCCATACAAAAGACACTTTGATGGTTATTGTTATGGTAAGGAAATATTCCCGTCCATCTTACTTTTGTACCTCTATACAGTTAAGGATCAAGGAGGTATCATATCATTCATCTCTCATCCTTGAAAGAGCCCATAGTTTGCTCATTATAAATACTTTCTGGAGTGGGTTCTAAGCAATAGTTCAAGCGGTACACTTTGTGGTAAAATTTGAAGATGGTCAGACAGATATGGATATTACCCTCCATCTTACTTACGTACCTCCCTACAGTTAATGGTATTACTAATGATAATGACGCCCATTTTGAGAGTACTATGTGCTTGACATATGGATACAGGTGTCAAGCTGGTTGGATGAAGTGGGCAGAATCTCAGGAGCGCTATTGGATCTATGCATGACTTAAGAACTCATAACAAAACATGACTAATTTATATTCAATATTCTCCATGTCTATCATTTAAAATCAACATCCATAATGAAGAAAAGCATTTCATTTTTTGTAAACTCATCTTTTCTAATAATAAACCCAAACTAAGATTAGTTTTATATAAGGAATCCAAATGTAACCTAAATTACAAAAAAATGGCCCATGTTTTTAGAAATTATTTTACTTTCAACCCCGTGCGTCCAATAAGTATCCTTAAAGTGTCCACAAAGTGGACAAGGCGTATCTGGTGAAAAAATATATATAATTAATTGGACACGTACGGGAAGTATATGACACGTGTCCAAGACGTCCGGCAAGTGTCAGTGTCTGACACGTGTCGAACATGAGCACATAGCCTCTAGGGAAGAGTCCATGCTTCCTAGATCCCAAGATTCTATGTTATGGTTCTTTTTGGTACAATACCTCGAAGTGGGCGTATGGTGTGACATCTTCACTAGTATCCTTTATTTTCCATAGTTTTTTATTAAATTTCTATTCTTGTAGACCCCTAACGCCTTTCCCTAGCCCCTACTAAATCTCACATCAATCACAAACCAAACTATAGTTGCTATAGACAGCCATAGCCAATTTTGTCCAGAATTTTTATTACTGAATTCCATAATCTTGTTTTGAAACTCCTCCATTTGCAAAATCCTATTAGACCCATATTCCCCCATAGAGCCTATTGAATCCCTCCAATCTCTTGTGGTTCCGAGTACTTTCACTGTTCGACTTTAGTGAAACTTAAGATCTAAAAGATCATTTTCAGAATAGATCCCATCAATCTATGCCTTCGAAATCTTAGTTGCTCAAAGCCCTATGTCTCCTTCATCAATTAAATATAAGAGATTACCTCTTTGCATTCTTTTACATTAATTGGTTCATTTTATTCTCCAATTGTAAGTTGTTCGGTGAACTTGTGCAATGTGGACTCTCGGAGTATAAGTTCACCGTCGAGACAGGTATATCCCTTACACATCTTGCGTCACAAAGTGTGTGACGATGCTTGCTGAATTGGATATCAAAATGGAGTATCATTGCAAAGGCAGATGATACATTCACTGCTCACCTCCAAATGACTTAAGAAACTAGGAAAAATAAGTGAAATTGTTCGAGAAAATGACATTTTTAAATTCTAATTAGGGAGGATTACCTGAAGGGGTGTGCCCGTAATAAGAAGGCGAAAATTGGCATTGTAGATTCTCATTGTTTTGGAAAGAAGAGAATTCTCATTCTTTATACGATGGGCCTCGTCTATTATAACATAGCGCCAACTAAAGCGCTTTAAAGTAGATTTCTCTTTAATGGCCATTTCAAAACTTGTGACACATACATCAAATTTCCCAGCAACTAAAAGTTGCTCGCGTATATGTTTCTGCAAAAGAGAGTAAAAAATAAGAAATGCATAGCTGGATCAATTTCATAATTTAATTAAAAATAAGGAACGAGAAGAAAATAGAAGGCTGAAAGATATTGATTGACCCTTTCATCTTGATTTCCTAGGAGCTTTATAGCACGCAAAACAGGACAGAAACGTCGAATTTCGTTCATCCAGTTGCCAAGTGTGGATTTTGGTGCTACAACCATGTGAGGGCCCATAATTCCTCTAAACTCATGTAAGTAGCCCAGTAGAGAGATAGTTTGCAACGTTTTTCCAAGACCCTGAACAACACACATCAAGGCAAGCATAAAACTTTTAGTGTAAAGTCATCACTTTAAAACTACACAGAAATAACTCAAAATAGATATAAATTATTCGATTACAACATCCAATAGCGACGATTAGTAACACATCCATACTCTAACGTAATAACACAACTTGGACAAAACTTTGCAAATTAACAAGAACACAGCAGATAATACAAACATCCAGCATACAACCTTTCAAAAAAAAAATACATCCAGCATACTTCCTAGCATACCATTTCATCAGCTAGGATCCCATTGATTCCATTCTCATACAATCGTATCAGCCAGTTCAATCCAGCTAGTTGGTAATCCCGCATTTTGCCTTGAACACCTGCAAAATAAACAAGAAAGAAGAATGGCACATGAAATCAAGTAGCATGTAAGTAAAATTCAGAGATTTAAAAAGTAATACAATGACCTGCCTAGGTACACCAAAAGGCAATCATGACTCATGAGTAATACATTAATCAGATCAATGATTCTTCTTCATTTGGCTCTGTCTTATAATTGAGCCTCAGAGATGAATCTAGTTCCTGATATCAAACCTTTCCCCTTCTCTTTTGTCTTGAAATTTTTCATGCATGGAGAATTCTTTGGATTATACTTTGTGGCTCAAATATGAATGTAGTTCCTAATATCAAGCATTCTGCCTTCTCTCTTTATCTAGATTATTTTTGTGCCTAGAGAACCAGGGAGAGCTGCTCCGCAGATGCATGATCTTAAAATGCATGTGTGAGGCCCCTCTCTTTCCCAAAATTTCATGGCCAGCAATTCAACACGAATTCATGAAAGGTCAGTAGCAATCCAGCTCATGGTTAAAATATCCCTAACTTGACAGATCATACCTTGATCCATAAACCCAATTCCATATTGATAAGATCAGATCTGTTGTTTATGTCTTAGGTCAAGCATAACATATGCCATAGAGAAGAATCTCAGAACCGTGAATGGAATATGGAAGACAAGCTAACTATTAAATTTGTGTTGAAACAGTATGCAAGGGGAACCTCTGGCCTTCGGATTGTCCAAGAATGATCAAGGGACTGATATTCTAACAATTACGAGCCAGTCCACCTACAGCATTTGCCTATTCATATATTATTGTATTAACCAAAATCAATCAGCAAAATTATTCAGTGTTGTCCATCAACAATTTGTCATTGTCATTTGTCACAAAAGCCATAACCAACAAATCATATCCCAACTACTTGAGGTGAAATTTGATGGCAAGCTTATGTAATTCCTATGAAGAATCAGTCATTCATAAATGTGAGCTGTCTCAAATCCGTTCTCGTAAAATCACTAAGGTCAAGTGGTCAACATAGGCATTCCTACCCTATTTTGCGATCTTCAGCACAAACCCCAACTCCTTCACTTCCAAGACCAGTTGATGCCTCTAACATGAGCTTTCTTCAATGCTTTCTCCCATATAGCAAAAATTTCAAGTATCAAAACTAGACATGTTAACTGTCATAACATATACATTAATATATACTATATTTGCTAGTCCCTAACAAGGAGATTATATTTCTACTCTCAAATAACACAACAAGGGATTGTGATTTTCTGAAGAACGTTAAGAATATTTTTGCAAATAAAGATTAAAAAGTGGAAACCAAAGTTAAATGGTTGCAACTCTTTGATCAATGTCGTTTAAGGTTGCAATTTGCAAACAATATTAACTTTACCAAAGTCCTAACAAATATTACTCAATCCATGCCAAATATTGGTATGATACATCAGGTCAAAGTTGAGGTACCAGCACCAAGATAAGGCTCTCTTGCCTAGGTTATGACAAATTTGAAAATTCAACATTAAAGATATATGAATAACATACATACACAATGATCACTAGTCTCTATAGAGGAGGTTCAATGGTACTTGCTAATCTATACTAACAAAAGAAGCTGGTGTCATGCAAGTTTTTGCAGTGCCAGTTTTATTCGCAAACAGTGCCCATATACTTCCCAAGCTGCCCCAATCTTTCAGTCCTTTTAAAGTGACAGGTCAGACAAGAGGTTATCAATGTGGTTTCCTTTCCTTCCCTCTACAAGGAAAGTCAAAGCCAACTTTTTTCCTTTGACTTCCCAAAGGAATACTGACAATCAATGAGCATAGAATGGGCCATAAATCAACCCATACTGAATGAGGTGGGTTCATGTTGCATAAAACCTGAGTCAGCCTATAAATCATTTACCTAATTAAAACTTCACATATTGGTCTGACTAGACAGGCCACAAATGTCTACATTTGGATATATTGTAATTCAAAATGTCAACCAAGCAGTTAGAATGCAAACCCAAAATATAAGGAAGTCAGGTTCAGAGCAAACCCCAACCCATCTTCTGCCCTATTTGTCAAACGACGAAAACATTATTAGTCTTGTAAGTGATGCATACTCATTCTAGTATTAACAATGTTAATATGTTCCTAGCAAAAGTTTGCAACATCCTTTTTTGTTCCAATATGTCCATAGATGTGCATCCATATGCTTCCATGCGCATGAACAAGACACTCAATGGAACAGGGTAGCTTACAAGATGGCTGTGATACCAATCGTGTCCCTCCTGTACCGGAAAACCCATCTTCCACCTTGAGGCATTCTTCATCTTCTTCCTCCTCGGTTAATTTGGATGCATGACGCCCCCTAAAACAGTTTTAAAGAAAATAAACATGCAAATGAGAAAAAAGAAAAGAAAAAACATAAAGTTCCTAACCAAACCATGACAGCAGTAATGCCTTCAATAAAGAACTCTTAACATAATAGAAGTTGTAGGAATCCCCAAAATTATGAATTAAATCGCAAAACTGAGTTCAAATATTAAGAACGAAAACATTCTCAAATATACAGAAAGGGGCAATAACAAAGCATCATGCAAAAGCATCCATCATTATAATTGCATGACTTGACTTTGATAAATACTTTGGCTATATAGTATACAAATTTTGAGACAAATTCCAATTTGAAAAAGGCGTCTATTCTCTAGAAATTAACATACCTTAAGATGAATCGCTAAATAGACACTCTCAACATATGCAAAAGAGGACCATATCCATACACCACCATCTCGGGGCTTTGGAATAAACATAGAAAAATATATTGAAATAACTGAATAATTTGACAAAGCCCCAGAAGATGATAATATCTTCAAATGATTAGGTAAATCGACATAGTTATACACAGCTTCCAAACATATGCAGGAGATGATTCTTTCTATATATCAGCATCATTTTGACCTGACTTATAACACTTTCATAGATCAAATTAATGCCACCGTTCAAAAATAAAGTGAAATCAAAAAAGTTGCTAGTTATTGATTACTATTTAAATATCAAAAATAGAAAGTATTAAAACCAAGTGCACCCCCGGTTTAACTTCGACAATGATAAAATCAGGTGGTATACCACAATATTCTATCTAAAGAAAGGGTACTAGGATCAATTACAACAAGAATTGAGCAGGGTGGTCTTCTAAAAAGTAGAAAACTTGGAACTACAATGAAAGATCCTATAGAAGAAATGGGAAGCATCAAGTATGGGTACTCCTCAGAAAATGAAGGATCCAGTGCGCCATTAGAAACCCTGCAAATCTTGACAATTTACATGCTCATCGCTTATTTCTTTAGAAGGATCTCAGCTTTAAAGCCATGGTTGGTCAAGCAGTAAGCCAGGATTGGGCCAAGCTCAAATCCACAGGAGTAAGACAGTTATCTCCATTATGATGTTGTTACAATAATAGTGATCACAATGCAAAACCCCACAGAAACTGTCTCTGAATACCACATTTCAAATAGTGTCAGCTAAGACAAAGATTCTTGAAGAACATTTAACTACCCAACTTCAAGCTTATCACAAATTTAATGGTGACTTGTGCTGTCTACACCACAAACCTACCAGCCCTTTACTAAATGTAACATGAAATTTTGGTGATAATTAGATATGATAAAAGTACATATAAGTTGAAACATAAGAATATTATAAAAATAAATTTGCAGCAGTGAATACTATGTTGTGTCCCAGGATATATAGACTTTGCTTTGAGGTACCATGTTTGTGCAGTTTTCCCACTTTCATGTTGAGTCTCTTTAAATAATAATAACAATTGGTGTGAAGATTAAAATTATCTTGAGTTCGGTTTGTCATCAAAAGAAATTTTAAAAAATGCCTACGAAATTAAATGACAGGGAAAAGGTAAATGAGATGGAACTTATACAATTAAAAGCAAAGGAGAGAAAGGAAAAGAGAAAAAAAATGCTTACAACTCAAATCAAAATAATTAACAACCATTAAACCTAACATGAAATTGCTATGCAAGTGCTTCATAAGGAACTTAAAATACCAAAAAAGTGAGTCAGGGTAACTAGGTTGAGGTCCGTTAGGTGTCAGTTCGTGTCGTTTCGATACTTTTATAAATTTTTAAAAATATAGAGCAGTAGTTTGGTCAAAAGAGGAGGGCTTTAGTCTTTAAGAAGGTAAATTAATGAAATTAGTAAAATAACAGAAGATAAGGATAAACACTTGAGAGACATGAAATCTTAGTTAAAAATACGGGGTTATTTGGCTGTGGTCCCTAGCCAAAAGTACGGATTGTGTAAAGGGCAACAATTATGTGTGTTTATTTTAAAGTCCTTGGCTAAAAGTAGCAAACACCTGGGACCCTTTCACCAATCTTTTTGTTACATTTCGTCTCTTTAGTGTGGTCCCCTACAATAATCAAATATTAATATAAATTTATAGACAAAAGTATCCCTAAACCGAATATTTTGGAGACAGCTCATAGGTAATAACAAAATTTTGTTTTAATGTGAAAGCAACACAGGTTGTGGTCCCTGGCCAAAAGCATGGACCCCTACAAGTCTACAACATATGATATTAATATAAATTTTAATGACAAAAGTACCCCTAAACTGTATATTTTGGAGACAAATCATAGGAAATAACATAATTATTTTACGATTTGAAAGCAACATATTATACAGGCACATGTCCTTTTTTTAGGGTTTTTGAAACTGCGGTGGATCACTATGGATGGATCTAGGGGCTCCCAACGAGTGATCCCTATATGTTTTTTTACCATTTTGTCTTTATTTATTTGCACATCAATCCCTAGTGCATTGTTTGCATCTGTTTTTTTACCGTTTTGCCCTCATTTAGGGGCTCCCTGTTAAGAGATGGTTGGAGACCACCCATCCCCCCACCATCTCCCATTCTATGAGGTTATATTTGGATCTCCCAACCTTCGGATAGGTTTGGAGTTGCTCTAATACCCCTAGACAAAAATTATTTCCCCTCCCCCAATAATTATATTATATATATATATATATATATATATATATATATGTGTGTGTGTGTGTGTGTGTGTGTGTTTGTTATGATATTGCAATCATATTTTCCATTTGTAGCAATCTGTAATTGAAAACATTAAACAATAACTTTTATTATTTGAATAGTAACTTTTAAAAATTACTTAAGGAATAATTAATTAAAATTAATTTTTTAAATTTTTTGTTATCTAATGATATATTAAAAATAATAATGTTTACTATTGATATATTAAAAATAAATTCATACCAGGTATGTTATCTAAAATGAAGAATACAATGAGCTATTATAATCATTTGATATGAATTTCACTTGATTATAATTATGAAAAATCATATCCTCATGAAGCTTAATGTGTATTTATTATATTAGATATTAACTTTTGATATATCGAACTTATAAATATGTTAGTTACACAGAATAATAACACATTATATCAAATAGTAACTTTTATATTTGGACAGTAACTTTTGAATTTAAATGGTTAATTAAACGGTTAGATCTTATATATATATATATATATATATATATATATATATATATATATATATATATATATATATATATATATATATATATATATATTAATAAGACATCATGACGGGGAACCGTCACAGTTTTCCCAAATTACAAGACCGGGGATCGTTCGGGGTTATAAACTCCGAAGTTGGACAGGAAATACTAGATCTTAATTAGTAGTCTAATTTGCACTTTAACAGCGTTTCAATAATTAAAACAGGTTCAACAGGTGTCTGTTTCAAAGGGGCAAAGGTTCATGTAATATTCAGGGTTCTATTTGCAAACCAGCAATCGCAATTGTAATAAAGAACATGTGGATTCTATGTTTAATAATATTTAATGATAGTAGGACAGGCTGAACAAAATAATCAATAAGGACAGGATTTGCCTATGCGAGTCAGAGCGAGCACACCTGATTTGAAGGGGCACAGGAATCTCCACAGGAGCCTTCTTGAAGAGCAGGGGTGCTCTAGAAAATCCCAAGTACTTGTAGGGGCTGTCTTCAACACTTGAAGTGCAATGAGTTGTGGTTGTAAAGAGTAATGTGTGCTTTGAATGCTCTGCTTAAAGGACAGCACTCACATGTGCCTTAGTGTTGTCCCATCAACATCAAGGGGAGAAAAGCAACAGATCTTCCTTTCTTTTGACCTTAAGCCATGACACAGCAATCCCAAAAGAAATGGAGGGCTCGTATCAAATCTCATGCACGAAAAGGGTATGAAAGGTTCACGGGTAAGCCTTAGCTTTTCTTTCTCTCTTATCTATTCTACTCTCTCTCTCTCTCTGCTCTTCTCTCTTTCAGCCGAACAGGGGAAGCGGCGAGCGAGTCCGGGCAAGACAGCGACGGCGGTGTTGGGCGGCACGATTGGCGTCGGGCGGCACGGCGAGGTCGGCGAGGCCTTCAATAGGTCGAGCTGGTCGCCGGGGCGGATTGCCGGAATCGGGCCAGCCAATGGGATCCGACGAGTCAGCGAATGGGCCAATCGGCCGGGGCGAACGTGGTCGGACGGCGTAGGACGGCACGATTGTGTGGGCGGGCCTTTTCGGGGTGCTTCACGCACGGAAGAGAAGGGGGGATATGGCAGGTGCTTCGCGCACAGTGGAGAGGAGGGGTGGTTCACGTTTCTCACGCAGGGACGAACAAGGGGAGGGAGAGGCAGAGATAACCTATCACAAGAACAAAAAAAGCATGAATTTCTTTCTTAATTTCTTCACCTCCTCAATAAGAGGAGAAATATCCCTTAAATAAAAAAGAACCATAACTGCAGATATATCCTATCCCTTATAAAACGGGATTTACAATTATTCAAATCTAAAATCAGATCTAATTAACAGACAAAATTATCCAATTCATAACAGTCCACAATCTTCTCGGATGGCGGCTCCAACCGTCGTCCGGTGGCGGCGCCTCCAGCTGGCATCGTGTCACGGCTCGGGTGGGCGCCCTGCATCACATCATCATTAAATTATATTAAAAATTAAAAATAATGGTTTATTTTATAAAATTATATTATAAAATCAAACAGTGACTTTTTAGTTTTTATCTTTAAATAGTAACTTTTATAGTTTTTGATAGATTTTATTATGATAATATTATATATAATACTAATTAATGTGTATAATAATAAATTGATAAAGTGGTCGCATACTGTAATCTTCTTGTCAACACAATTATTAGTACTTGTCATCACAAAAATCAAATATAGTGGTCAATAAACACGTATAATATCGATGTGATGAAAAGTAACTTTCTAAAAATGAATAGTAACTTTTAGGTCTATTATATTTCCTTCATAAATTTAGTTGTTAAATGATTAATAATATTTTAAAGGATATTTAAACAGACATAAAACAAGCAAAGGTTAATGGTTTTGCAATAATACAGCTACTAATTTGAATAATAACTTTTTATTGAATAGTAACTTTTCTAAAAATTTTATTTTATCCTGTACTGATTGATCATTTTTGTCAAAGTAGATAAAAATAACATATGTTTTTATCAAAAAAGTTATACTTCGTACATCCAAAAGTTACTATTTATTTAAATGTTAATTCATAGTAGATTTTATATATTAAATATAAGAATATCATATGCTTTTATAAAAAAAAATTATACTTTATTCAATCTAAAAGTTACTATTTATCCAAATATTGATTCATAGTATATTTTACAAGTTAAATCTAAAAATATCAGATATTTTTATATAAAAAAAAGTTACACTTCATTCAATCTAAAAGTTATTGTTCATATGAATGTTGATTTATAGTAAATTTCATAAGAAAATCAGTTTTCATTCATTTATGTGCATATGGAATGTGAATATGTTTAATAGAAGTAGCAATTGATTTTTAGATTTGGTTTAAAAAAATTAAAAATTAGGGTTTTATAGGTTTTTAATTTATACAACATTTAATTTTTTAAAAAAGTAATCCACTATTTTACAATGAAATTTTTATTATTTTTTATCTCATATATATATATATATAACTACTATTATTTATATTATAAATTCATTAAAAAAAAATAGAAACAGGGTATCTTCGATTTGATCAGTTTTTGCCTATTTTTTATTGGATTCATGTAAAATTCTTATGATTATGTTGCACGATTTCAAAATCCAACTTCAAATCATATTTTAAACAAGAAGATCTGATTAAAATTGAGGGTTTTAATAAAAAGATACGTTGGATTCTCGAACAATGATTTTAATGGTGGATAATGGCAGTTAGTTATAAATTAAAGTAACAGTTAGGGGGCGCATGAGTAAATTTATCAGCATTTGAAACATACTGTAGACACACAAATTGTGTCTAACCCGGACCCGACTCGCATGCACCAATGCGGAGGCAAACCCGACACGCATTCGGCCTCGGACCCGACTCGCATGCACCAATGCGGAGGGAAACTCGACACGCACTCGGCCCCGGACCCAACTCATATGCACCAATGCGGAGGGAGACCCGACACGCAAACCGGACCCAACCCGCGCCAAACAAGGGAGCGGGTGGGCCTATCCCCAAGTGGGGCCCACCCGGCCCCCCTATAGAAATCCGAACCCCTTTAGGGGGGGTGGCCGGCCATGCAAGAAAAGAAAAGAAAAGAAGGAAAAGAAAGAAAGAAAGGAAATAAAAGGAAATAAAAGAAGAAAAAGGAAACAAATATCGTCATGCGTGGGGGGAGGTTGCGTATGACGTCTACATATGTGTGGATCTGCGCCGATCCCTCGATCCGACGGACAAGAAACAAAGCCGGGTCGTCATCGACTTTATGTGCAAGATTCAAAATAAATTCAAAAATGATTGAGCCATAACTACTCCGCCAGAAAAGGAAAGCAAATAAAGACTTATTCCTCTCATCAATGGATGAATAAATCTTGGGTAGTTATGGGAGAGATATTAAAGGGATTCAAATGAACTTCCCATATCTCTCCCCTCCCCCCTTCACCTATAAATAGAGGGGGAAGGGGGAAGGCTCAAAGGTCGAAGACGAAGACAAGGCGAAGGAGCTCTGCAGAAGAGGAGACGCGCTTTTCATCGACCCAAGGCTTTACGAGGCACCGGCAAGCCTATCCCTTCGGGACCGGCTTAGTCCATTGAAAGCCCTCATCAAAGTGAAGACCCTTGCACAAGAAGAGCAAGCCTTCGACTCCGTGCACGAAGAAGAAAGCTCAAAGAAGAACCCTTCGACTCCGAAGACGCCAGAAGCAAAGGCCAGAGAAGAAGATCGGAGCGGCACCACCTCGTCGTCTCCAACAAGCCTTCGACTCCGATCAAGCCCAAAAGCTCGGAGAAGAAGACTGAAGCATCATCACCCCGTCGCCTTCGACAAACGTCCGCTCCATCCACGAAGAAGAAAGCTTGGAGAGGAATACCCGAAGCGTCGCTACACCCGTCGTCTTCAAAGCAAAGCCGACGCTGCAACCGTCGCACAGAGATCGGTACTACCCCCGCCATCTTCCAAGGAACCCTTCGACTCCGATCACGCCAAAGAAGTCGGCGCTACACCCATCGTCTTCAAAGTAAAGCCTTCAACTCTGATCAAACCAAAGGAGCCCGGAGAAGAAGAGAAGTCATGTAACATCCGCCCCAAACACACAAGATATTGTCCGCTTTGCCCGTGCCCGCACGAGAACTTCTCAGAGGGTCACCCATCCTGGTACTACTCTTGTCCGAGCACGCTTAACTACGGAATTCTTACGAATTCCGTAGCGGCGCACGGCTTTAAAACGCGTCTTCTATGTTTGAGAGGGGAAGTTATATAAGTACCTCAGGATCTCCTTCTCTCCAAGTGATGTGGGGCTAACTCATGGCTTTGTACACCTCACCTCACCTCATCCATCTTGGCATTCCCACCTCAGGAGTCTTGGCTCTTGGCTATTGGCCTATTGGATCTTGGTCGTCACAATCCACCCCCCTTAGGGCTACACGTCCACGTATAGGGTTAGACCCCCCAATCCCGAGGAGAACCAGCTCTGATACCATTTTGTAACATCCGCCCCAAACACACAAGATATTGTCCACTTTGCCCGTGCCCGCACGAGAACTTCCCAGGGGGTCACCCATCCTGGTATTACTCTCGTCCGAGCACGCTTAACTACGGAGTTCTTACGAATTCCGTAACGGCGCACGGCTTTAAAACGCGTCTTCTATGTTTGATAGGGGAAGTTATATAAGTAGCTCAGGATCTCCTTCTCTCCAAGTGATGTGGGGCTAACTCATGGCCTTGTACACCTCACCTCACTTCACCTCATCCATCTTGGCATTCCCGCCTCAGGAGTCTTGGCTCTTGGTTATTGGCCTATTGGATCTTGGTCGTCACAAGTCAAGCCGACGCCATAACCGTCGAGGAAGCCGGAAGCCTTGAAGAAGTAGCCACCGCCGTTCGAGGAGAATATCGAGTCAACGCCGAAGCGAAAGCAACGCAAGAAGCCAAAGCAAAAACCCTGGTAAAGCCCGCGCCAAAGCAACGCAAGTGCCAAGGCCAAGCAACTACGTCGGTCACGAGCAAAAGCACCGCACGTTCTAGCCGATACGACGCGAAGTCCGGAAGAACGAAAGCATCGCAAGTCTCCCCCCGTCTACGTTCAAGCGCCAAAGCAAAGCAAAAGCCAGAGCCACGCCAAAGCAAAGCCAAAGCCGACGCCAAAAGCACGATCGACGCCGCGAACCGACGATCAAGGACGCCAGGGTCTAGCAAGGATCGAGGAAGACACGAAGACCGAGGAACGAAGCCGAAAACTCCTAGCTGAGGAAGCGCGAAGCACGGAAGGGATAAAAACAACGGCGGATATTCCTTAGCCTCTCAAAGAACCCTCACCCTGTAAAGACCTATGTCCTGGGCAACCCCTTCAGAGCTCTCGCTCGAATACCACGTGGAGACGCAGATCAAAGGGACCCTCCAGAGGATCTCTCCCACAATCTCTTGATCGAATATTCGTCGCACCCGGCTCACCACCCCCGAGTCCCTGGGTCCCGGCCCTTGTAATCTTCGTGTGTTTGCAATAAAGACGACCCGGATCTTTTTCTGCGCATACACATGCGGTGACAATTTAGTAATAAATGTTGTTTTTAGTGAGTGATACGCTAAATATCAACGTTATTCTCTCGCACGCGGTTTGTTCGAAGCCGGAAGGGTAAGTCGGTCTTTTCCCATGATTTAACAGTTATTTTGACGTTGTTTCCTGCAGACTTTTTGGAACTTTTAGCAGGACTACAAACTAAATAACTATTTTGACTGTCCTTTAGCCATATTGCATCTTTTAGCAGGGACATTAGGCTAAGTCCCCCTAAAAATACCTTATACAATGGCTAAATAAGGAAACGAAGAAGATAGTGGACTCTCTCACCTTGTGGGAAAGAGAGTCTGGACTCTCTCCATGCGGCCCAATCTTGCATGTGAGAGGAATTTGTAACTCCTCTCTTGAAGGAGAAAGAATCACATACCTCCCTCCCGTGCTACATTCTCTTCCATGTTTCCTTTTGAACTCTCTACGACCATGGGTAGTTGTTCTTCCCCATTACACCTGAGTCACCCTTCTTTATTTAGTCTCTCTTGTTTTATATTATTAAAATTAGCTCATATATGACCTGAAAATATGTCAAATATAAAAATAAAAGCATACTCAAAGAATATGAGGAGTCGTCCTTATACTTAAGGACGACTAATCCAGCCATCATAAATAGCTTATTATTCAACAAAATTTGATAAAAAAAACTTTCTTGAAATCTTCACTAGAAGAGCGAGATTTGACCTTCTGCCTCACTTTTTCCTTCTATGTTTTGTATCGCATCATGATTGAAACATAAGTTAAACTCCAAACTTAATTGAGTTTATAATCTCGATTTACCGCAAAGGCGTCCTATCTAAAGCAATGGCTATTAGACAAGGACGGATGCCGAAGATTGACATGAGGAATCGAGCGAATCAAGGCCAACAAAAGGAGATGACAAATCAACGGAATCAGAGCGAGCAGCTCAAGTAGAAGAGTGAAAAATTTTATCTCCAATTTTAGGTGGATTATCTCAGGTATGAGATTTGAAACCCAAGGCTTGAACGTGTAAGAGAATGAACCATCAAATCCATTTTCGGCCACAAACCCGAACCCTTGAATTCGCCAATAAGGAATTCCTAGGAGGGCAGAGGATTCGTCTCAGTAGACAGTACCAAGAGGGAATCTCCAATCATCAGTTGGAATTCACCTCCCTTCATCGACAAAAAATCCCACGAGATGGACGCGGAAAACTTGAAGAAGATCCAACAAAGGAAACTCCAAAGGTGATCCAAAAGCAGAATCTAAGAAAGAGAATATGGAGGAGTCCACGGAGGAAGAACCCAAAGCTGTCGCGAATGGAAAGTTTGGAGTTTTCAATAAGAAGATGTTCTTGGAAAGTTCGAGGAGAAGACTGTGATACAAGTTGCGAAATTTACTTGCTTATGTGACTACGAAAAGATGATTGCTATTGTCATATATGCATGGAAATCTAGGCAAAAAACCTATAAATAAATAAGTTTATTATGTTGCCTATTTAATTTCGAGCAACTTTGGTTTTAATTTCGTGTCAATCGGACACTTAGTATAAAAGTTATGGACCTTTCTTTTCAATGCTAACTCAGGTGCAAGAGTCGTGTTCGCACCAACTTATTCTTAGTTGATTAATTAATAAAGCAAACAAGCATTGTCGGATGGCCTTATCCAAAGGATGAGATCTATAGGCCTTTAAGTCGCATCCACAAATGAGGTCAACGGCTTAAAAGCGAATGAATCGGATCAAAAGGGGCCTAGAGATTTCATTCAAACCCTGGCCGCCCCTCCTCCGTGTCTCTCTCCATCCGTATATCGAACGGACGTTGTACACTTCGGTCCGTGCAGCAAATGTGAAAAGGGACAACTCCCTCCGTCCCTCATGATTAAACCCTAGTTTCCTCTCTTTTGAGGGTATAAAATCCTTGTTTTCCACAGAATCGTAGATCTGATTATTGAAATAAAAACCCCAAGTTGAGAGACAAGACCTTTTTTTTTTGAAAAGTAAGAGAGACAAGACCTTTGCTACTTCTACATATCAACTAGTGTCTAGGCTTCTCACGCCTCCACCCTTCTCGAACCAATCTCTAGTGCAGATTTTTCCCGTTAGAGATCTACTTTCATCCCCAAATTCATCTTCAAGGCTTCTAATCCCCCTCTTCTAGACCACCATCTACCTCACCGGAATTTCCATCTATTTATGGGCATTCTTGTGAGAGTTCAGCAGCTACAAGGTACTTTCCAGGCTACTAGATAACAAGCATCATCATCTCCAAAGGTAATTTCTAACCCAAGCCCTCCGTAAGACCTTCTGGCCATGTTTAAACCTCTTTCTACTAAAAATCTGCATGCTGTATTTTAATTACAGCAGTCCCTATTTATCTTAAATCCATCCTATAAGTGTCATTATTGATTCAGCCACTGTTCTAAACAGCGGTCCGGGCGGCCGCCTATGCGTTTTAGGGGGTTGGCCACTCCGCTTCAGCATTAAGCGGCTCTGCAGGCGGGTTGAACAAAGACGGGCGCCTAGGCGGGATCCCCACCCGCCTAGGCGCCTGCCTAGGCGGGTAAAAGGCGGGCACCTAGGCGGGTTCCAAGCAGACGGGCTTTAGACGGGCATATTAGTAATAATTTTTCATAAAACCCCAACCCCACTCAATCCCCTCCTCTCTTTTCACTACATAACTAAATATCCTAGATATCCCAAAGGCTCAAAAGCTGCTCTCTTTCCCCTGCCTCGTAGTCAACCCTGACCCCACCCGATCTCCTCCTTCCTTTTCATAAAACTTTTAGATTCAGATCGGTTGTTTTGATGTTTGCATATGTAAAATTTTCTATAATTGTTTTTTTATATAGAATTATGAATTTATATATATACATACATATAGAATATATATAATATATTTTATATAGGTGGGCGCCCGCCTTTTTCTCCGGGCACCCGCCTAGTCGTCCGCCTTCCGCCTTCCGCCTTAAAACCACTTGACCGCCTGCCTTCCGCCTTCCGTTTTTTAAAACATTCATTCAGCTTTTGGTCTAGTTCATCCAGTGATTAGTGCTTGTCTTTTCTAGAATTTGTGTGGCTGATTATGCATATTTTCTATATTAATTTCAACACTGAAATTGTTTTGCTCATGGCATAAATGTTGTTGAATCTTTGATAGCTAGCCTTGAGATACTTTTGAATTGAAGCATCGTTGATTAAAGGATATTGTTGCTCTTATTAATATTGCTTAAGATTAGTTGTAGAGCATATTGTTGAAGTCTTCTTTGCATACATCGAATTGTTTAGTAAGCTCGTCTGCATCACTTGCCCTCGAAGGACGTATAACGCCATGATGAATTCCCAGAGCCAGAAGAATTACCAAAGAGTTCAACATTGATGCTGACAAATCATGTAACATACGTTACTCCCTATGCATCTATATTGTTGAACAAGCTTTAGAAGCAAGAGGAAATATTGATATACATAAGTATGATACATGGGTAATCCAAAGCCAAGTATGGTAACAATGTTGTCTATGATTGAAGAAGGTGGAAGGCCAACATAGATGATTGTACTATTATAAGTTCCCATAAATCTCATGAAGATATTAGCAGCTATAAGATCAATTTCATATTCCTATGAGAAGGTATGCCTTTATGAACAAACAAGTGGCTTCTTCAAGTTATATTATGTCAATTCCAATTCCGTATGAAGAGACTGAAGAAAGATGTTACATACTAAGGAAACCTATGGTGAGCATTGTGGATGATAGCTTGCCAACATAAGTCACTTCATCCCCCAAAAACTTTACTAAAGTTGATTCAACACAAGATAAAGTGGACAACGTATGTATATTTCAAATCTTAAGCGACTCTTTAAACACTTGTTGATGGAGTTCCTCGGCATATGAAGAAGATGATACTATATCAAATTTGGGATTGTTTGATGTTAGTACTAACAAGCCCCAAAGAACTATCTTGAAGAAAATAATTGGCACATGCAAGTACGACAGCCAGAGGCCTACATTACTATTCTATGTTGGTGATGGCAGTATTAAAGCGACCCTTCACTGTTGGCGTCAGTGTTCTAAAAAACTCGCCTCAGGGTACGCCCGGGGATCGCCCCGAGGCGGGGCGGTCCTAAAACGCCCGAACCACTGGGGCGTACGCCCCGAACGAACGGGCACGCCTTTTACGCCTCAATGGCATGGGCTTACGCTCCATTGGAGTTTGTCTGCATAATTAAAAAAAATGATTTGATTACTACCGTGTGATCTTTTATATATGTCTTAATCTCTTGGATGACGATTATGATATTTTGGGAACTAAAGTTGTTTTAAATTGGTTCTATATCATGTATGGAATGGTAAAATCTATGGAATATAAACATTGATGATTTAAATTTTAGTTAAAAACTTATAATTAGATCTTAAATGATATTGAAAGACAATCACAAATTCATTTTTACTATCATTTTTTATATATTTGTGATTTATCAACCATGCTTGTAGGCTTAAATGCTTTGTTTGATAACTTTGCTCATAGCTTTTTTTATTTTGTTTGTTTTTAATCTATTTTCACTTTTTTATATAATATTATTTATTTCTATATATATTTTTAAATTAAAAAAATAAAAATTCATGGGGCTTACGTCCCACGCTCTGGGGCTTACGCCCCGCCCCACAGCAGGCAAAACGCCCTGCCTTACGCCCCCGCCTCTGAAAACACTGGTTGGCGTACACCATAGAATGATCCAAGGATTCAGAATCAGAGTCACAAACCTCATCCAAACCTTCTCAATGGAGACCAGAAATTTTCCCACATAAGGAATTTGATGCA
The DNA here is from genome assembly GCA_947650365.1 of Chamaelirium japonicum. NCBI lineage: Eukaryota > Viridiplantae > Streptophyta > Magnoliopsida > Liliales > Melanthiaceae > Chamaelirium > Chamaelirium japonicum. The sequence continues at coordinate 82,511,223 of OX393552.1, read as the reverse complement.
GGAGCATACCTAGAGCACTTAAAGTGCCTAAAAGTGAGTTGGGGGTAGCTTGTCGAAGGCCCATTTGCATGCCATTTTTAGTCGTTCTGGTGTCTTACTACTTTTAGGATTTTTCTAGTTTTTTCTATTTTTTTCAAACAATGTCCGACTCAATTGTTATTTAATCAAAAGGAGAGGGTTGCGGTCTTTTGCGGAAAATGTTAAAGGAGGAAATTAGCTAAATAAGGGAAGATACATATATGTGGTTATGAGTGATACAATTCTAATTAACATAAGATTAAAAGTGGATAATAAGAAAGCAGAAGAGAGAATAACCTCTTACCCAAGGGCAAAGAGTCCGGACTCTCTCTGTCCACAGGCCCCACCTGCGGGTGAAAGAAGTCCATAACTCATCTCATGTTGGAGAAAGAATCCAGTCTCTCTCAAAAATTCTCTCATGTATGCTTCCTATTTAATTCTCTAAGGTCATGGGTAGTCTCCCTTTCCATTTTACATGTTAATAGGAAAGAGGCAAAAGTAACCAACAGCCACCCCCTCCGATCTTTTTATCTTCATTTTAAGTATAGCAGTTCCAATTTTTTGTTCCGTCTTTATTTCAAACATATTAGGACTCCGCATGAGGAAAACTGGTATTATTGCATTTGGACTTCTTCTATGACGACAATTCAATATAAGTTTTTGAATTGGTTCGTTCTCCGGCTTTCTTCCTTTTCTTCAAGTTTTTGGTTCTTATTCTCAAAAAATTCAAGCTTTGTTGTTGAAACCTGCAGAATATATGAATTAGGTTCCAGACTTATCTTAAGCATTACTATCTAGAACTCACAGAAAAGAATCATACAACATGCAGTTTATGTTCCATGAAAACCTACTGAGATCTAAGCAAGGTATCGATCGCGGTATCAGTCGGCCCCGAACCGATATGTACCAGCCGATACGTACCGGTATCGGCCGATATGTACCGGTATCGGCCGATACGGACTGATACCGGTTGAGCAAAAAAACCAAAAAAAAATAAATTTAACATGTTGATACCGGTCCATACCGACCTGAATCGGCCGATACGGACCAGTACGTACCAGTACTGGCTGATACGGTCCAGGGATCGGGATCGGATGCAGTACAGGTTTCGAACCGGGTAAAACCGATACATACCGGTCGGTACTTACCGATATCGGCCGAGATTTCAAACCCTGGATCTAAGTCAACATGTCACAAAAAGATACACATATTGCCTGAACCAACATCACCATTCACCTTGAATTAGTCAATGAATAAAAAATCAGCTACTACTTGTAAGTAACAATCGTGTCAATTCATAATAACATGTGTATTCACTGATCTGTCAAGTCATGAAAACCTGACATATCTAAAGTTAATTGTAACAACATTCATGAAATATATTGGCAGTTACGTCAATAATCTATATCTATGATTTAAATGACAATTACGCTTCCCAACAATGAAGAATGCACAGTCAGCATTACCTTCCTCTCGGCTTCTTCCCCGGTACAGACTGACTTCCCTTTGCAAAATGAGAAAATATCTCGGTTTGTTGCAGCAAATAATGCAATCGTCCTTTCCCTTTGTTGTTCTGACAATGACACAATCATTAGTTGGTATTAATGGTGAGTCTTGGTGACTCCTATAAAAAAAAGTACATCGACACCCAAAATAATGCAACGTATAAGAAAGCAAGCATGCAGAGACACGTGGGGCACAAAAATAATGTTCCCTCAAGTCTAAAGAAATGCAGGCATGCAATGCAAGGTACAAATCATAGAAACATGCAGCATAGAACATGTCATATATGCATGTCTTCTTTGTAGTGCAGCTCATCCCCAGGATCCACAAACCATGTCGGCATCAATGGAAGCATTCTGCGAATCTAGTATTTCTTTAATCTTTTGCTTCTTCATTCTCTCCATCTCTCTTAGCCTGGCCCTCTCGTGCTTTCCGATTTCAGCGTTCGAAGGTGGCTCTCCGGCCTGCATAAAACATAAGCCAACTCTGAGACATCCAAAAGTCCATGCTAACATCAAAGCAAAGGCTATGAGCTCCAATTTTTTCACTGGGTTTGAACAAGTATGGAATAAAGAAGCAAATGCAAATTATCAACTCCAAGGGCTGTTGGACCACTGACTCTTCAGCTCATTGTCTGGATGGACCGATTTTTGTTTCCATGTAAAGCAGAATCATCTGAATATGAAACTACATGTGGAATAGCAATCAATAATGAAAGATCAGCAAATACCCATCAAACCAACAATGCTAAGAAGCTACCTTTCGTTGAAAACTAAGACGAACACATAGCCTGGCAATCAAATTTAATAGGGTAAATTACACTTTACCCCCCTGAAGTTTAGTTCAAAAACACTTGGCCCTTCTATAGCTAAAAAACTACATTTTGCCCCCTTCAATTCATTTTTTATCAGATAAAAATAACCAATGAGGAAAATAAGCAGGTAACAAAAGGTAGGGGTGTGCATCGGTTCGAAACCGACCTATTTAGGCAAAACCTAAACCGATCCAACCTAGGTCGGTTTTGAGAATTTGCAATCCAATCCAAACCAATTGAGACTGAAATCCAATCCAATCCAATTAAAGTCGGTTTGGATTGGATTGGATGGTCGGTTTGGGCTTTGACCCATATGCATACTATTTTTTTTTTTATTTGGACATAGTTTCAACTTTAAAATGATTATTTCAAAAATTATAAAATGATACTACATTACTTACCAAAATACCAAGTTATCAACAACAATACCATTATGTCCACAATATTCATATCCATCAAATATTAAAAACTACAAAGTACAGTTTTAACAATTAAACAAAAGTTCACAACAGTTACCACTAAATTAGTAAATTATAAACCAGAGTCCGGTTCGGTTCGGTTCGGTTTAGGTTGGTTTTTAATTGATAAATCCGATAACCGATCCAATCATATCGGTTTTGAGAAATCCTGATCCAATCTGATCCGTTGAGTGTGTCGAAACCGATCAAATTCGGTCGGTTTGGTTTGGTTCGGTCGGTTTGGTTTGGATCCTGCACACCCCTAACAAAAGGGGGTAAAACCTCATTTCATATTGGTCCCCCAACTAACATTTTTAACAATTCGATCCCTGAACTATCCTCCGTATGCATTTAGCCCCCTCCATCAACTTTTTATTCCGAAAATACCCTTATCAATTTCCAATAAGACTCAAAATTATTTTAAAATATTTAATTTATTCTTACTAGGACAAGGGTATTTTGAACTATTTTCAAAATAAAAGTTCACAGAGGAGGTTAAATGAAGACGGATCATAGTTCAGGGGTCAAATTGTTCAAAAAAATGTTGAGGGATCGATATGAAATGAGGTTCATAGTTTAGGCGAGGTTTTTATAATTTACCCCAAAATAAACTACAGGGGTTAAGTGTTTTGAGCTAAACTTCAGGGGGGCAAAGTGTAATTTACCAAACTTAGCAAGGACCGGAACAAAATTCATGATTCCACATCAGAAACGTTAGGGCAAAGACCAAAAAAGTATATTTTTTGTGGAAAAGGATGGGGTTTTAGGCCCATTGAGAGGAAGAAGAAAGGAACAACGAGCGACTATCCAGCAAACCCTAGGCCTCTTAAGCGCGAAGAAACCCTAGATCTGAACGCCCGCAACAGCACGAAAACCCAGTAAAGGTCGCCAGATCAGAATCGCTTTCCCCTTTCTCATTTCCTATCTAACCTCATCGCCGTCGCTCTTCGCCTCCCCGGTGGCCTCGTCGTCCTCGGTGGGCTGCGAGTCCTCTTGCCCGGAATCATCCTCGTCCGGGCTCGCCGTCCTCGCCACCGCCTCAAGCTCCTCGTCGTCCTGATCCGCCTCCCCCTCGTTGTTCTGCTCCTCCTCGGAGGAATCAGAAGGGGGTTCGTCCGAGGAGTCCTCGAACCTCGAGGACTTCGCCATGGGGAATGCGGGAGGGCGAGGGTTTGGTGCTGATCTCAGGGAGTGGGGGGGAGGGTGTGGGAGAGGTGTTGGGGGGAGTGAAAGGAGGAGATTTATTACTGGCCTTCGTATACTCGCCGAAGGGTTTGGACGTGCGGGATCTTTGCACGTGTGAAGTAGAGAACCGTTTTCCCGCCATATATTTGGTACGGATGCTGTTTCTTTCCCGCCTTTCTATACGGGTTTCGGCTGGTTCGGTGGAAGGGGCGGACCCTATGGTGGGTCTGGTCATTGCGAGCTACCGGTGGTCAAACTACGTATCATGTTTACTTTGTTCTAGGAAAAAGTGTAGGATTGGACCATGTTTTGAAAGTGTACCGGTAAGTAACTCAGAAAATGCTCGGATGAACTTGTTACTTGGTGCACATCATTTGGGTGAGAAAGAGAGAGAGAGAATCGTCCGAAAAAAGTGTTCAATCTTGATTGAGGGTGATGCACTCGTCAGGGGTGAGAGAGAGAGTGTACTAATAAATTTTCTAATTAACATCAAATGATCATAAAATGTCATTGAATTAGTATTTATCAACTTAGTAGTAGGTTTTTAATATGATTTATGAGAGAAAGCCGTGTTCGTACACGAGAAAAGGATTATGGCTCTTCAACATAGATCCACATATTACAACATAGGAAAGAGGGCTCCATTTTAGTATTATACTAGTAAGAAACCAGGGCAATGCCCGAATGTGCTTGATGCACGCCATTTGGTAAAGACGACATCATAATTTTTCGAATAAGTGCGAAATCTTAAGTGAGTGTGATTCACTTATGTGTGTGTGAGAGAGAGAGATAAACATCAAATGACCATTAAATAATATTGAATTAAAATTTATCATCTTTATGGTAGGTTTTTAAATGGATTTAAAAGAGAGCAGCGTTCACACATGGAAGAAGAATTATAGCTCTTTAAAAGACATCCACGTGTCACAACACGGAAGAAAGGCTTCCATTTTAGTGTGTGTTTATATATATATATATATATATATATATATATATATAGAGAGAGAGAGAGAGAGAGAGAGGTCTGTTAGGTTGCGCTGTGCGCTGCCCCGGAGGAAGTGCGCTGCAGAATGCCGGCCGGCCGATCGGTGTGAATCGGACGGCACAAACCCTTTTCGTCCGATTAAAAGCTTTAACTGTTCCCGACCGTCCGATTGCCTTGAATCGGACGGCACAAATCCTTCCGCCCAGTTAAAAGCTTTAACCGTTCGATCGAATGATCGAACGGATGAGATCCGTGACATCTCATTCTAATATGACAAAAAAACACGATTGTGTTGACCTTATTTTTTGTCCTATTCGAATGTGATGTCACGGATCTCATTCGTTCGATCATTCGATCGAACGGTTAAAGCTTTTAACCGGGGCGGAAATGATTTGTGCCGTCCGATTCACGCCAATCGGACGACCGGGAACGGTTAAAGCTTTTAACCGGGTGGAAAGGGTTTGTGCCGTCCAATTCACACCGATCGGACGGCCGGCATTCCGCAGCGCACTTCCTCCAGAGAGCACACAACGCAACCTAACAGACCTCTCTCTCTCTCTTTATATATATATATATATATATATATATATATATATATATATATATATATATATATATATATATATATATATATATATATATATATATATATATATATATATATATATATATATATATATTAGATATGAAAACGAATAGTGACAATTTAGTAGTTTTTTAAAAAAAATCATAACCATGTGAAAATGTCTAAGTATATCCCTAAACTTTAAATTAATAGGTGTCAGCATGCGAACGACGACAGTGGGGCGGTTGGTGGTTGGCGGGGGTGATTGTCGGCGATGGGTCGGCGACCAAACAGATTTAACATGGTGCACAGATAGGTGAGAAGACGCCGATGCACTAAACCGTGTTTCTGCTTAGAGTAAACAATTATTAATCCTGAGGAATTATGTCCGATGGACTAACCAGTTGCGTATAACTTTGATACACCATCATATGAGGGATCCACTCATGATCCAATACCACGATGCGCTAGGTTATTTGATTGGCGCTGCATCGACACATCACTCTTGCAGACCATCCACATCCGTATCCGGAAGTACGTTCCTTGGTTTGACTTATCGCACTAAAGACAAGCCTGGTGGTCAACAACTGAGCTGTTGACTATATCACGTGGCTTTACTAAGGTGATCGGAGATGCATTGTGGCAAATCAACCTAGATGGAACCGAGTCAGATAAACACTTGAGTATGATGGTACTCTCCACCGCTCGAGTTGAATCATGGCACAAAATGGAGGGCGTTGTATTATCAACATTAAGCGAAAAGGCATGGGTATGCAAGAGTAGGGATGGCAGTGGTGCGGTTTAAAATAGAAACCCGCAATAAACTGCACTGCACATTGCGGTTTTGGTTTGCCAAATTAATATCAAATCGTCGTGGTGCGATACAGTTTTCGGTTTCGATGTAGCGGTGTGGTTTCAGTTTTAACCAAAACTGCATAAAACCACACCGTTTAGGCCATTATAATGATAAACCACGATGCACCGCACCACACCACACCGCATGGTGCGGTTTCAGTTTTACATAATAGTACACCATTACGGTGCGATTTCGGTGCGGTGGTTCGATATTGCGGTGCAGTTTCGGTTTTACCCAAAACCGCACCATTGCCATCCCTATATGAGAGGGTATAATAAGTTTAGGATAATTTGGGTACAGCATGCGTCGCACTCTGGGTGATAGTGTAGGTTAATCAAGCCTCAGAGGATTGATGGAACATTTGGGTAGTGTGTTAGTTGAGTCAGGTTGGAAGCCATGAAACCCAGTTCCTTAAGGTTCCACCATTTCCGCATCTAGTACATACTTGTTATTTTTTCTTATCTCACTAGAAAGGAAGTGTTGATTCTCGCAAAACCGTAAAATTGTTTACGGTTCATGAGTGCTTGGCATTGGGGCATAGAGGATGCGAATGTTAGTATATCTACTAGGGGTACCCCGTGGTAGTAGAAGATATACTAAGTGGACCCTCATCCTGTGTGGACCTGATTTCGCGTGTGAGCTTAAAACTAAAGCATAGTAGAAGTAAGCTGATACGTTTTACCAGGGGGCACCCCCTGTGAAATAGTGAAATTACTAGAGGTACCCTCTGAGCGAGCTCCATGGTGTGAGTGAGTTACCTAGCAAGGGCTAGGGTTTCTTCCGCACCATGGGAGTCGGCCATGTGGCTTTGTGCAAGCAAGGGGACCGACCATTTATAGCTTAACGCAAGCTATAGGGGTCGGCCACAACTTACTTGTGCAAGCTATGGTAGACAGACATTATAGCTATGCGTAAGTCTACAAGAGGGGGCCGGCCACTTAATGTGAGGTGGAATAATAGGGGGCGGGCCACAACTTGCTTGCACAAGGTATTGTGGCCAGCCACAACTCCTAGAAGCAAGGAGGGGCATGTCTAAGGTTTTGGGAGGGGGCTACCACAACTTGCTTGCTCAAGCTTGTAGTTCCCTCTCCTATTTAAGGAGGGTGAGGGGGGCGGCCATAGAGTTGCTCCTTTGTTGAATCCCTCCCTTCTCTCTCTCTCTCTCTCTCTCTCTCTCTCTCTCTCTCTCTCTCTCTCTCTATCTCTCTCTCTCTCTTATCTTCTTCTTCCTTTGGTCTGTGTGAGCGAGCAAAAAAGCCTACATGCTTGAGGCACTCAGAGATCGAGATGTGACTTTGTGCTATGTGCAAGATTAAGTGAACTAGAAGGCATCATCTCTTTCGCAAACCTCCTTCATTCTTTACAAGGGACTTCATCCATCGCAATGATCTTCGTCCATGTGTCATTGCCAACGACAAAAAAGAAAATCCTCCGTCTTAAAAAGCTCCGCACGAAGGTATGGCATTTTAACACTCTACATCTAGTGCAATTATGGATATGCATTCATGCTAGTTTATTCATTATGCTAAATCACCGTTAGGGGTTTGTCGCTCCTTGTTTTGATTCCATACACACATGTGTATATTAGTTTAATAAAAAAAAATTAATGTAACACACACCATGTACGATCTTTGGATCATTTTTGTTTATTCCGTTGCGACCTTGTACCATGAATTTATTTTCAATAATTGGTATCAGAGTTATACTAGTGATGTGTGTTTCATGAATTTTCATGAAACATCATGTGCGCACATGGCTAGCATGTGCAATCATCGGGGGTCATAATTATATCATGCATATATGTCGATATAGTAAGTTCTATCTTATCTTTTTGCAGGGCACCTCTTGCTAAAAATAACATTCTAGATATGTGATTGCCAAGGCTGTCTCGATACAAACTGAGGCCTAAGGCAAAAATTCTAAATGGGGCATTTATATTTAAAATTTTTTAAAATAATAATATTACTAAAAAATAGATAATGTGAAAAAACTATTTAAAATTTATTCTTTCAGCCGTAAGTGTCGAGCGATTATCGTCCAGTCGCCGGTCACCGGTGGCTCAATTAGCATGGGCCGTCAGGCACAAAGACAAGAGCGAGAGGGGAGCTGTGGGTACGACGGCGTGGGCCTATGGCTGGCGATTGCTGGTGTTGGTGCCTCGGTGGTCACCCGGTATGATGGGCCGACGACGTCGGTGGTTGGTGTTGTCGCGTCAAATGGAGAGAGAGAGAGAGAGATGTCTAAAAAAGGTAAGATTTTTTTTTTTGCGTAACAGGTTTTATGCATGGCTTACAGTTGATGTTTCGGAATCCGATGAAAGTTTTGGTAAGTGTAACGGACATTTATATTATTGTACGTGGGCTCATGCAAATTTTTTCTTCTTCTTATTTTGGTGCCATGGGTCATGCAAAACTGTTGTTGTCGTAGTGTTTTGGGCCCAAACCATAACGAAGGCCTAGTTAATGGGGTCCTTCCTCACAAGTGGGGCCTTAGGCAATTGCCTGAGTTGCCTCACTTGGGCCGACCCTGGTGATTGCATGCTTTCGGGGGGGGGGGTTGACCCCAAGTTATGTATATGTCTGGATTGTTGTTCTTCTCTATGTGGATTGTTTGTTTGTCTATAGTTGGGAAAATGGTAGAGGTTGACCACCCTTTTGTTCCCATTGTTTTCTAGAGGATCGAGATGGTGAATTTGTTGGAACAGAAGATCCACTACCGGGAGGACGGGCCGAGTGAAACCCTAGAGGACAAGGAGGAGTGGACAAAAGCTTGTGCAGTGATGACAAGTTATAAAGACGGTTAAGATACATGCACATGGCCTTATTCCGAATACAGGATACTTGCAAAGGAAGAACAGAGATGCCAAGGCTGTGAGGTTTAAGTTCAGGGGTCGGAGCCTGAATTTGTTTCAACCCCAATGATTAAAACTGTAGTTGTTGTAGTAGGATGCCCTTTCTCCACTTGGTTCCAATGACCACTTGGTTCGGCTTTACACTAATTGAAACCAATAGTGTATTTGGTGCTCGATGGTAGGACCCCAAAGTACCTTAATAGGTGTGCCATTGTTTCCCTATGTGAGCGAGATGAAATACAGGTCCAATATTTTTCTCTCATGTGAATATAAAAACTATCCCAAAGAACACTGCTCAAAGTGCATATGTAGGCGTGCCAAATATAAAATGAATTGATCAACCAATGAGTCGATCATCTAAATGTTATTGTATAAACTAGTGCATGCCCGTGCCTGTCGGCACTGCAGCGGGTCGCCTTCGGCGGCAACACCCCCCCCGATTGGTACGAAGCGGGCAACCACCGCCCCACCCCAGCCCGCCCCGCCCCGCCCCCCAACCTCCGAACCCAAATCTTCTGCCCATTTATCTGCCCCATCGTCTACCCCCCAAGTCACAATTGCCCGTTGCATCGATACCCGACTTATGCATCGCACTCAGTCCGAACCGGCAGGCAAAGAAACAGCTTTGTCACCGGTCAAGGATGACATGTCCGTGCTTGGTGGTACTGCAGCGGGTAGTCTTCGACGGCAATATACCTGTCGGGCTGTCTTCGGCGGCAAGACACCCCCCGATTGGCACGAAGCTGGTAACCACTGCCCCACCCCCCAACCCCCGAATCCAAATCTTCTACACCATTTATTTGTACCCCAAGTCATAGCCGTCTGTTGCACCATACCCGACCCGTGCATCGCACTCAGTCCAAACCGACAGGTAAAGAAACAGATGTGATTGGTCCTCCAATGATCTACCCAGCATCCGATCATAGTGTGCGATGGGTTTAATAGACGTCTGTGATCAGGACACCCACGATGATGAGTTGCAACGAAAGATAAAATTAAAAAAAATAAAAAAATAAAAAATTTAAACGGATCTTACTGAGTCTTAACGGGTCTACCCGTTTTTAAACGGGTCGGGTACGGGTATAGGTTCTAGACACGAATAGTTAAACGGTCCGGGTTTAGGGGTTTTGGACACGAAACCGGACACAACACGACCCGCCCCGACCCATTGCCAGCCCTACCGTTCCTCCTATCTTTTATGATGAAACCGAAATGTGTGTGTGAGCTAGCTACGACGACCAATTTAGCTAAGATAGAACCCTTGGACCTTTTATATCTCCCATGACCAAGAGTACTATCTGATATGTTGGTTTGCATAACTGATTCTTCTGGGGAATCAGTATGCTCTATTACAATTCCTTTCTTTGCCAGCCTGAAGCCAAAGGTTTAATCCATCCATGTCCGGCATGCGGACAAAACCTTAAATCCATCCATGTCTGGCATGTGGACATCACTTATAACCAGATCAAATATGTCTTTGTTCTCCCTCAGTATTAGGGGTGGCAATGGGTCGGGTCGGGTTCGGGTCGGGTTGAGACATATGTATAAGGGCAAAACACCCAACCCGAACCCGACCCATTTAATAAACGGGTCAAAAACTTAAACCCAAACCCGACCCGCCTAATAAACGGGTTGACCCGACCCTACCCGTTTAACCCATTTACTAAACGGGTCGGGTCGTGTCGGGTCGGGTTGGCTCGGGTTGGGTCAACAGAACCCATGTAAACCTGTCGGGTTGGGTAAAGACCAGTCGGATTGGGCCGGGTTTGATTGGGTTGGGTCGGGTTGGTTCGGGTCGGGTCGGATTGGGTTGACACGACCCATTTGTTAAACGGGTCAAGTCGGGTCAATCGGGTTATTAGTACAAACCCGAACCCGACCCATTAAATAAATGGGTCAATCGGGTCAACCCGTTTATGACCCGAACCCGTTTAGGCCAAACCCAAACCCGCTAACTTCGGGTCGGGTCCGGGTCGGGTTGGCGGATCGGGTCAAGAATTGCCACCCCTACTCAGCATCTTCAAAGCCGTGATTGCTTGATTAGTTGTCGTAACTGGAAAAACCACACGAACCCATTTAAGTGGATCACACTACCGATTTTCGAGACAAAAAAAAAGCTAAATGAGATAGTAAATCAAAAGGATGAAATTCAGATAACACTTCTTTTCAATAATTACTATGAACTACCCAACTCCAAGAAAAAGACAGAATGCCAAACTCCCATCAAGATACGTATAACATTCTCACAGAAATAAAGATCTAGGCCCATATCCTCAAATTAAGAAGACAGAGATTTGAAGGAAAGGAAAGGAAATGAGAGGCAACCATGATATTGGCAGTGCAAGAGCAAAGTCTCCAACAACTTCAGGCAAGTGGGATCGTCGTCGATGGCGAGAATCCGCATTCCCACTGGTGCATGCCCGTGTCGATTGGCACGAAGCGGGCGCCTTCGGCACAAATGATACATACTAACTGATAAAGGCTAAACTTTATTTGGGACCCTGCAACGTCACTGCTTTGCTTGTTGAAGCCCATGCACAGTGCGACAGCCAAGGTGGCCATAGTGGCCAATAGCCTTAGCAGCAGATGGACTTTGAAGTAGTCCGCGTAACGGGCATCGACAAACCCTTGGCTATCCATCTCAAAAAACCATTGAAAAAAATAAGCTCGATACCGGCGTGCCCTTACTGCCATCTGCCGGCAATAGTGAAGAGGAGGAGGGGATAATGATAGTCACTGCTCGGCTGACGACGACGTCGGGCAACGCTCCGCCGACTATGCCACTTATGCAAAAGTTGACAAAAAAGATATTGTGCTAAAATTTTAAACTTTTAGAATACGATTTGGAACAAAATAAACTACAGGGGATTAGGTAGTGTTTTTTTAGCTAAACTTGAGGGGAGCAAAGTGTTAGGGGCCCCTAACCCCATGTTCTGAGGCATACTGCCTCATATCTCTTCAATTGCAGTGGGCACCGCGGGGTTAGTGTACACACGATGTGTTGAAAATTTTCCCCCATTTGAGGAAGAAAGAGGGGCATGAGCCGCATGATCTCTCTCTCTCTCTCTCTCTCTCTCTCTCTCTCTCTCTCTCCATGGATTGCTGCCGGCGAGGTGGTGTGGCTCCGGCATGACTTTCAGCTTCAGCTCCAGCGCCTTCTACCGGATCCATGGATTGCTGCCGGCGAGGTGGTGTGGCTCGGGCTTGAGCTCCCTCCCCTCCTCCGGCTCAGGCTTTAGGCGACTTTTGCAGGGGTTCTTCCATCGCGAGGAGGAAGGCATCGTCATCGACGACGGCGCAGAGGGCAGAGACGACCTCGGCGGCGGTCTGGAGGCAGCGGTGGAACAGGGATGCGAGGACCCGATGGATTGGGAACCCCAGGCCCCTCAGCCTCCTCCTGGCGATCGTGATCGGCCGGCGTAGCTGCACCCTCGGCCTCCTCCTCCATTACCTCCTCTAGGGTCCGCCAGGAGGCGCACGCCGCAGTCCCTCTCCTCCGGCTCCCCCAAGATCGCCTACCTCCGCGGTGAGGCCGACCCCTCCGCCGGTCCCGATGCCTGCCTCCTCACCCAAATCTGTCTGCCACTGCGCCCTCGGTGACTGCCTCCTCCAGATCGAGCGCACCTGCTACGACCTCTACCTCGGTAGCCCAGACCCGTCAACCAAACCACCGCCAAGGCCTTCCTCATCCAGATGCTCGTTGTCATCGTTTGCTGCATGGAGGCCGACTCCTCTATCGTCCCCGTCCAGCCATTTCCTTTCCTCTCCCTGTTCCCGCTGGTGATGGGTCGGGGCATCGGGTGATTGGGAGTGCAGGTGGCTTGTCGAGGGGCGGGCGGCTAACCAGGAGTGACGGCAGGTGGCTGATTAAAGTCCTCACTGGCGACGCCCACCTCGCCCTTGCCTTCTATTTCCTCGCCGACCCATCCTCGCAATGGCACAGCGCCTCCTTTGTCTCCTGGCTCATCGCCGCCGGGATCGGCATGAACTTCGACGCCGTCGCCCGTCATCTTCCTCCTCTCCCCCCGCTGTCCTTTGCGGCCTCCAACAACGCCCCCTGTCTTCCCTCTTTGTCCATCGCGATCACTGCCAGTTGGCTTAACTGACTGCGACAGTTGTTTAGAGAGAGAGATTATAGGGAAGAGAGAGATCATGGGGGAGAGAGAGAAACAGAGAGAGATCGTGGGGGGAGAGAGAAATCGTGTGTGAGAGAGAAAAAGATGTGGAGAAAAGGGAGAGTTTTTGAATCCGTACGATTAGATCGGATGGATTCGCGGGATCTGCTATGAAAATGAAAATGGGGATTCAGTTTTGATAGATTTATGGGGGGGGTTTTATCCGTTCGATTTGAGGGGATATGGGGATATGTTTGATACGTACAATCAGATCGGATGGACAACTTGTCTCCGAAAGTTGTCTCCCGTGATTTTGAGGATGGCAGGGTTGTAAATAACCCGAACTGCCTTAACATGTTATATAGATGTGATGATCGTGATAGGTATAACTATGGCATGATTAGCCTATTTTGACCTATAATACATGTAAAATTTTGGAAGCTTTCGGAACTAGCTTCTCGCAAGGCTCTAAATGTCTTGATTAGGAGGTTATTTTATTTAATAAAGAGGTAATAAATACGAAAAAATAATTGCATGGAAAGTGAAAATATTATTTAAACTTTTAAAAAAGTTAAAAATGATTGCATAAAAGTAAAGATTGATAATATGGATAGTATAAATTGATTGAAAGGGCATATGCAAAGACAAATAAAATATGTGCGAAGTTAAAGCATGAACTTGAACCGTAATTATAGTTGAAAGACAAGTATAAGAATTTAAAGTTTATTGCATGAAAATTATTAGTACATGCAAAGGTAAATGCCGTCCTTAGCAAATCATGATGAATTTATCATTAAAACTCTCATTGGAAATAAAATGATGTCAACGGAAGATATGGTTCTATTATCTTCTGGAATATTTGGAAGGTCGGGAGTCGATGGGTGTTTAGAGTACACCCCATACCATAATCTATTTTGATAGCCTCTAACACTATGTTTAGAGACATAGTCTCATTATAGAGGACTGGAGCCTCATCATTCTCCCTGGTTACCACCCGATCGGGAGGTCCTCATGGCATATGTCGACAGCGCGATAGGTTATTCTCTATCGTTAATTGGAGTAGTTATCATAGATTTATAGTTGAAGTTACCATATTCTCTCGCAAGACGACGTCTTCAGGGTGTGTGAAGAGATCGAATTTAAAGCTAAGGCGACTCTTCAGGGGCTCCGAGCACTACAAGGTTTGGTGGCTAACCATGTTATCATGGAGAGTGACAATCAAATTCCGATACAACTCATGTTGGATGGGGATATTTCCCCACCATAGTGGATACACAAATATTGTATATAATTGCAAGCTTCTATCTCGGGAATTAATCTCACGTAGCTTTCCCCATACGAAGAGGGACCAAAACTTTTGTGTTGATGCTTTGGCTAAGTTTGTGCTAAAAGGGTGAGTTTCTTTCTTTTCTTCCTATGCCCCCCTTGTCTCTCCTTTATAGTCTTTAAAGAGAATGGTCAACTAAATAATTGTGGTAATGTTTTATAATTTTCGTGCTAGGTTATCATGAAGTAGTGCATACTCGTGCTTGTCGGCACTGCAGTGGGCCGTCTTCGGCGGCAACATATATGTCGGCACTAGAACGGACCGCCTTCAGCGGCAACACACCTAAATGCATTTGGCAACAAAACACTTTCGACGATAACACTGGCATTCATAGGGACACCCATTTCCTCGCCTGTGTCGATTGGCACGAAGCGGGCGCCTTCGGCACGACCAACTCCCCCTACCCCTATTATCGATCAATCACAATTGTCTCTATTCGAACGGATTTCTCAAGATTGACCCGATGGTTTGGGGTGGCCGAAATTTCAACATGCGGGTTTATTGCCGTTGATGGGAACAACGATCACGGGATGAACGGTTAGGTTTAGTGCAGTTTAAATGGGTCGCGATTTGAAACCAAGGGGAGGGAGTTGGTTGACGGGAAAATAAAGATCGTGCGTTGATTTTTGAACGAATGGTTAGATCTATTCGATTCATTTTTGTCTAGTTAGTTTGTCCTAGTTAGCTTCTGTTTTGTCTAGTCAGGACAAAACCGACGTGCCATGTTATATAGATAGAACCCCTATAATTCCTACAAAATAATTGTTGTTTGACAACTTCGACTACAATACTAGCGATTCTTGCAGCTGGGTACGAGTTCAACTTCTCTCTACAAGTGATCACACTCACCCCGACTGCACGCACACTCCATCGGAGCATTGAGGAGTTCGACTATGACAATGAGGAGTTGAACTCTCATGGGTAGACCGAGACGTCCGCTTAATTAGTCGGTCATGCTCGACTACCTTCTAATAGTGGATGCATTTATACACTCATAGCAACACATAGTAAGGAACCATGTGGATCTCATTAGTTGGTTTGTGTCATCATGTCTAGATTTTATGATTCCTCACATTACTTGTTCGGCTGTGGGGATCATGGGATAATATATTCAAGATTTAAGTGAATGGGCCACGTCACTTTTCTCTACTAGCCATTCATTAGCCTAACAATACATAGGCTTATAGATTGCTTTATGATGTCGATAATTTTTATTGAAATTTCTTATATTTACTGAATGTGAATTGGTTCTTGCCCTAGTACATGCCCGTGCCTGTCGGCATTGCAGCGGGCCGCCTTCGGTGGCAACATACCCCCCGGGCATCACCACCCCACCCCCATCGTATTCATTCGGTGGCCGAGGGTCATCGATTTAACTGTAGTTTTGGTCCATTTCTTTCTTGTTTTTGTTCATTTTTGTGGTAAAAATATAATTAACACAAAGTTCCTTTTTGTGGTAAAGTTGTAAATAACGCAAACGGCACCGGGCATCACCACCCTCTCCCCCACCCCCATCATATTCATTTGGCAGCTGAGGGTCACCAGTTTAGCCATAATTTTGACCGATTTTCTTTTTGTCTTTGTTCCTTTTTGTGGTAAAAATGTAATTAACGCAAAGTTTCTTTTTGTGGTAAAGTTATAAATAACGCAAACGGCCTTAACATGTTATATAGATCCCGTTCGACTCCCGATATGGACATTGTGGAGTAAACTTTTCCTCAAAACCGATGTGCCTTGTTTGTGCGTTCGAATCCTGGTCGTTGATGTCATGTCCACAACATTATGGAATTTAATAAATAGCATCTATGTTGCTTTCCCCCGTTTCGATGATTGGACCTTTGAACTCTTGCTCTTGCACCCTCTCCTCATATTACCTGGCTGGTTTCGTAATACATGTTACAGTGCGTTCAAATATTTACAAGCGTACCACTATAAATAGGGATATATTTGACCATCCAAAATGTAAAGAGGGGCTTTGATTGCAAGAGATGAGAAGACGGTAAAAGATAAAGGAGAGAAAGAAGAGGGGTTTTATGAAACAAAAAATTGTAATTAAACAAGCATTGAGGGTATCTTTATTAAAATTAAATGAAAGGTTTCATCAACGTGATTCCCCTCTTAAATCTCTCTTGACGAAAAAAGAGGGAATAATCCCTCCAAATCTCCCCCCCCCCCCCCCTCCCTATTTATTCTCTTTCCATATGGTCGGGAAAAGTTTCAGCACATCTTGCGTAAGCTACAACAGCAGACCCATTGCGATTCAAGAGACATAGGGTAGCAAGCCCCAACACCACGGTGCGCTAGGTGTAATTCACCTGTCGAGTGCCATTGGACGGCTATGATGAATCATGGTCGGGTGGTGACAATTCCACAGTTGAGATTACAATATTAATTCCTACGCCTATACGATGAATCATCGGACAGATTTTACGAATCATGGCCGTTGTATCGTGAACCACCGTATGTGTTTTCTTTCCACCAGAAAGAAAGAAAGACAGTCTTTAGTCATATAGCTTCCCGCGTTGCCTATATGTGGCTGATGAGCAATGATATGATCGGATCACCTTATTTGGGTTGAAAGGATTATATAAAACTTGCATGAGAGGCCTCCCTAAAGAAGGAAATGGGGTCCCTTGACTCCTCATTTGCGGATTATAAGATGCATACACATCTCGAAGAAAATGGGTCACATAACATCTTCAATATATATATATATATATATATATATATATATATATATATATATATATATATATATATATATATATATATATATAGAGAGAGAGAGAGAGAGAGAGAGAGAGAGAGAGAGAGAGAGAGGTGTTAGGTTGCGCTATAAGCGGAGAAAACGAGCTGCGAAACACCGTCCGTCCGATCGGAATTGATCAAATGGCGGACCGAAATCCCACTCCGGATCGAACTGTGAAACCGTGCCCGTCCAATCGGAATTGATCAAACGGCACAGGTAAATCCCGCTCCACCAAACCCGCATAGCGCTGTTATCGGTTCGTTCGATTTCCATCCATTGGATCGATGGGAATCGAACGAACCAATATGTTTTTGGCTGTTACTGTAGTCGCCACAGTAACAGCGAAATTATTTTGGTTCGTTCGATTTCCATCGATCCAACTGATGGAAATCGAACCAACACAACAATCGTCCCATCCGTTGGATCGATTGGAATCGAACGGCCCAAAATGTTTTTCGCTGTTACTGTAGCCGCTACAGTAACAACAATTTTTTTTTATCCGTTCGATTTTCATCGATCCAACGGATGGAAATCGAACGAACCGATAACAGCGCTGTGCGAGTTTGGTGGAGCGGGATTTTTCTGTGCCGTTTGATCAATTTCGATCGGATGGGCACGGTTTCACAGTTTGATCCGGAGCAGCTGGATTTCGGTCAACCGTTTGATCAATTCCGATCGGACGGACGGCGTTTCGCTACTCATTTTCTCCGCCGCAACGCATAACGCAACCTAACAGTCTGATCGGATGAATCCAACGGATGGGATTCATTCTTCAGTTCGGTTGTATCCCATCCGCTGGATCATCCTGATCAGACGGCCCAAAAAAATTTTCGCTGTTATTGTAGCGGCTACAGTAACAACATGTTTTTGGGCCATCCAATCGGGATGACCCAACGGATGTGATTCATTCGGACTAAAAAGCGCGTTGTTACAGTGGTCGCCACAGTAACAGAGCGCGATTTGGTTGGAATGAATCTCATTCGTCGGATTCGATCCGATCGGACAGCCCACGTGTGTCGCGAATTTTATCTCGTCCGGGACGTCCCACAAGTGATCAAATCTCTCTCTTTATATATATATATATATATATATATATATATATATATATATATATATATATATATATATATATATATATATATATATATATATATATATATATATATATATATATATATATATATATTTATATAGGGATGCTAGGGTGCGGCGTGCGGTGCGTGCGGCGCTGCACCGCAACCGTCTGATGCACCGTTGCGGTGCGTGCATCGGTGCGTCAGACGGATGCGGTGCGACGCCGCATTTTAGCATTTCTCTTTCTCTCTCTCTCTCTCTCTCTCTCTCTATATATATATATATATATATATATATATATATATATATATATATATATATATATATATATATATATATATATATATATATATATATATATATATATATATATATATATATATATATATATATATATATATATATATATATATATATATATATATAGGATACGAGGTATAGACTGGCGGTCTATTTCGACAAAATGGGCAGCCGCTCATTTGATGCCCCTAGGAATCTTAGAATGTGCCTTTTTTTGTGAGCAGAAGCACCTAATTTCGATAGAACACCAACAAAAAATCAGCACATTCTAAAATTTTTAGGAGCATCAAATGTTATATTTCAAATTAACGGTTACAATGAATGTGCGATAAAACTTCTAATATTTGATGCCCCTAGGAGTTTTAGAATATGCTGATTTTTTGTGGGTGTTCTATCTAAGATAAGGTGGTTATGCTAAAAAAAAATCAATACATTCTAAAACTACTAAGAGCTTCAAATGGGTGGCTGCCAATTTCGCTAAAACAGGTTGGCAACTCATTTTCCGTTTCCTATATATCTATATAATAGGGGAGGGTTTTATGGGGGGTACAAAGAACGGCTATGATAACGGCCCTCTAAGTCACCCTTAACCACAGGATCACACAACCACACCCCTCTGATTGCGCTCGACGTCCCCTCTCCTCCGTGCCCGTGCCCCTCTTCTCTTCCGCTTGTTTGATCGCACACCCCCTCCTGCCTCGAATCCCATTCAACCTCCGCACCCCCTCATCCCCCGCTCCCCTCTGCACCCCTCTCCGATCTCCTCCGTCTGAGAGATCCAAAATTTGAAAGCGGAATTGATGATGATCACCTCTGAATCCCGTCCAAATTTCACACTACCTTAAATCCTCCCAAAAATTTTCCTTCTCCTAAAATCTCATCCGAAATCACCTTTCCAAATTTATCCCATCTTAAAGCTACTATATGTGATCCCATCACCACTTCTGCGTAAGCAACCGAAGTTCCTGTGAAAGAGAGATAAAGAGAGAGAATGGTAACCATCAACATCAAGGAGGATTTGCATGTCTCTCAACATGTTCTTTGTCTTGTTTTTAAACGGAGTACAATGCTGGAGTTCCCATGTCGAGGAGGATCTGCACGTCTCTCAACATGTGCTTAGCTTTGTTTAAGATTAGGTTCTTTCATTGCAAAAGAGATGAACATTAATTTTGCAATAATCTGATGCCGATAGTTTGATCTTTAAAAATCTGATCAACCCACTCTACCCAATCCATGCCCAACCCACCCGAAAAGAAAAAAGAGATGATCTCAAAAAAAAATTCTTTTCAGGTTGGGCTTGGATTGGGTAGAGTGGGTTGATCGGATTATTGACATCAGATTTTTTTTTTCCTTCTCTCTAATCACATTGTGCCCTTTGGGCATCACATTTGTTAATTTCTCTTTTTCTTTCTACTCTTTTGCTTCTTTTTATTTGCAAATGTTTTCATGGTTTTGCATCAGATTTTTCCTTCTCTCTAATTACATTGTGCTTTTGAGCATCACATTTGTGAATTTCTCTTTTTCTTTCTACTCTTTTGCTTCTTTTTATTTGCAAATATTTGCATGGTTTTGCATTAGAAATTTTATGTCCGCTTGTATGTCATGTTGTATGTTCAAATAAAATTTTCCTACCCAACCCGATTCAAAAACATTGTGGTATCCTAATAGGCCCTCAAAATCATATTTTAAGATCATATTTTTTGGAGATTTTTAAAATAAATTTTTTTCTTTCTACTCTTTTGTTTCTTTTTGTTTGCAAATGTTTGCATTTGTTTTGCATCTCGGTGCAGAGCCACGTCGTAATAATTTGAGCTCAAGCTCAGACCAATGATGTGAGCTTGAGACAAACTTAAGGGACCAACTATCAGATTTTGTTCAAGGGTAAATGCAAACGATGCATATATAATCTGATTTTTTTTTTCTCTTTGATCTTTAAAAAATCAGATTCTTAAGGGGGATCCTCAACTTTATCTTTGTAAATTTATGGCTTGAGTTACAGGCTTGCAGCCCTAACCGAGAGCTGAACAATTGCAACTATGTCGGCATTATGTCCGCATATATAATTAGATTTTTAAACGAAGCATATAAAATATGAATTTTTTTTCTTCTTCTCTCTGGTTTAAAAAAATTAGATTTTTTTTCATTAGCAGTACTTAACAACAGATGATTCATCCTGCATTTTTTTCATCTTGCATTTTTTTTTCCAATTCATCCAGTGGTGTTTTTTATTTTTTGCCCAGTGTTTTTTTTTTCTTCATTTTCAACAATAGGTGATTCATCCTGCTTTTTTTTTTTTTTTGCAATTCATCTGGTGGATTTTTTTTCATACTCTATTTTTTTAGTTTGAAGGTAACTAATTGTTGTTTTCAATATGTATTGGTTTAATAACTAGTGCATGCCCGTGCCTGTCAGTACTATTGCGGGTCGCCTTCAGCGGCAAAACACAGTTGGACCGTCTTCGCGGCAACACATCTGTCGACAATGCAGTGAGCCGCAATCAGCGGTAAGACACCCCCCAAGCATCACCACCCCCACCCACAACGTCGTATTCGGCGACAATACACCTGACCGCCTTTGGCGACAAAACACTTTCGGCAGCAACACCGACCTACAGCGGCCCCGCCCCGACGGACCGTCGATCCCGACACCACCAACAGCAGCCACTATTGGACCATTCGCTCCACCTAAGCCGTCGCCTTCGGCGGTAACACCCAGCTCCTACGACCCCGCCCCGATGGACCAACAACCCCAACAAAACCACCGGTCAAAGTGAGAACCTCCTCATTTATTAAAAATTTTATTTGAAAAATTTTATTTGAATAATAAAAAAATATTTAAAATTACAATTTGAACTCTAAAAAAACTTTAATCGTCAGCTAAGATAGAATGATTTAATTAGTTACCCAAATTAAATAGATGGTATGATCAAAAAAACATGTTTCACGGAATGGTTCAATGACTGACCATTAAATCCATCATTTAATGGTCGACCAAGATAGAATCGTGCCTAGACCCAACCCGTTTAACTAATCATGCCAAAACCCCTAAACTCGGACCTGACCCATTTAACTAATCGTGCCTAGACTCTAACCTCGTACCCGACCCGTTTATAAACGGGTAGACTTGGTAAGACCCGTTTAAATATTTATTTTTTATAATTTTATATTTTGTTGCAACTCATCATCATGGGTGTCATGATCACAGCTGTCCGTTTTGAACCCATCACACACTGTGATTGGATGCTGGGTAGACCCGGCTTGACGGCAAGCAGCGATCGAGGGGCCTGGCCTCCATGGACACCCACCACCTGCTGGAGATCAACCTGATCTCCACTCAGGACCTCGAGTGCTGCTCGGGACCGGCGGATGCAGTGCTAAGCCATCGCTTGGGTCGACCCCGCCGCCAAGGTCCACACTCGGACGGATCGCGTGGGCGGCGAGAGCCCCACCTGGAACGACCGCTTCAACTTCCGTGTCCCGGCTGTTTTCCTCGACCGCGACTATCACTCCGCCGTCACCGTGGAGTTCCACGCCTCCGGCGGGTGGTACCTCTAGGACTCCCTTGTGGGCACCGTCCGATTGCTCGTCGGCAACCACCGCCTGCCCGATCGCCCCGTGGATACCCCCTCCTTCGTCGCCATTGGAATCCACCGCCCCTCTGACCGTATTCCACAGCGTCCTCAATGTTAGGTCCACACTCCTCAGCCGCGTGTCCGCCCTCACCGCGGAGGCGCTGGCCGGGACCCCGACGGTTGGGTACCGTGACCTTATGGGGGAGAGCCCCCGGATCCGGGGGTGCGCGTTGCCACCGCCCTCGTCTGCGACGAAGCAGGGTAGCGGGGACGCCGGGAAGGATCCGGCGCTGAGGGAGCTTAACGGGGTGCTTAGGAGCTTAAGTGGCGGAGGGGATGCAGGAAAGGAGGGTCTGGAGAGATTGGACGGTCAGGGAGTGCTGTGTGGGCTGGGGTTTCAGAGGAGGATCCATCTGAGCTCGTCGGATCAGAACCTCAACATCTCATCGTCCGATGAGGGGCGAAGCCATGATGCAACGGGGTGGTTAGGAGCGTAAGCGGCGGAGAGAGAGAGAGAGAGAGAGAGAGAGAGAGAGAGAGAGAGAGAGAGAGAGAGAGAGAGAGAGATGGACGGTGAGAGAGAGAGATGGAAAAAAGAATTAAATCTTTTGTCTAGTCAGCTTGTCCTAGTCAGCGGTTCCGTTTTGTCTAGTCAGCATAAAATCGTCGTGCCATGCTATATAGATGTAGGATTTAACTAATGTAATGTGTGATCAAATCTCAACCTGTTGTACTGGTTTAATAATTGAATTGAGGTTTGGGGTTAATGGCGATTAGGCATCGGGGGCTTCTCATGTCACGCCCCAGATCTGACTACAAGGGTAAGCCAGTCACACCCCGGGTTTGACGGCTGTCACACCCCGGATCTGACTACAAGGGTAAACCAGTCAAACCCGGGGGTGATGGGGTTTTATGGGAAATCAGGTTATAAGGTCAGGAGATTGATTTTATTATTTAATTGTTTATTACTAATTTATCATGAACTAGTTACTAGTTGATAAGGGATGGCTTTGAGGATAAGCCTACCAATAGCTTGGCCTTGAGGAAAGGCCTACCGGGCATGAAGCTTGAGGAGAAGCTTACGAGGGGAAACATTACTGATTCTGGCATTATTCAGAGCATCTAAAACACTATTCCATAGTTATTGCATAACCAACTAGAAATAATAAAAACTAGCTAACATCTCTAGCGTCATTTCTTGATAGCTAATTAAGCTCCTCTAGGAAGCGTCTGAGAAAGATCTACAGTACCTTAAAAGAGTGTGCAACAACGGGGTGAGTTTACTAGGTAAACTCAGTGAACAGTTAACCCTAAACTAGCTAGGGTAAACCATAGTCGTACCCCGCCCTTCTAGACGTCTATAAGGGCGGCAACCCATATATACACACATTGCAAGTAAGTGAAATGAACTAGTTACACATGACAATTATATTATATTACAACTACAACTAGTACATATAAGACAAGTAATCATCCAGATCAAAAGTATGCAACTAATTACCAAAGGTTAGTTCTACCTACTCCTAAAGTGAATCGGCAGTTTTCTAACTGAGTCTGCCAACAGAAAACACCTGGTCCCAGTGTACATGGTCAACCAGAAAATACCCATATGGCCATAAGGGGGCTTGGTCTTTCACCATGGGGCACTCCCGCCCAACTTGCTTCTTCGGGGTCATTACTCAGGGGTAGACTACTAGGCCACTCAGGCTTTACCGTATGTCAAACCCTGTGACCCTACCTACTTTATTCGGATTGTGCACAGGCAGTGGTTCACATCCCATCCTGTGCACACGGGTCCCCTACCCATGCCCGTGGGTAGTTGGTCTTCCCTCTAGGAAGACGACCTCAACTGAGGCAGTGTCTCAAGCAGTCTCTCTACCGAGACTGCCAGCCCTTATTACTCTGTGGTAACTCGGCTGCACCATGTGTCCCATGGTCCCTAGAATTTAGTTTCAATCATCAACATTTACAATATACAAAGAATTTACCGGTTTGCATGCATCCTACTGTAAAACCAGGTTGGAGCTGACTAGTTTCAATGCTAATAAGAATACTACACATGTATTGTAAACGAGGAAATATATATATAGTTTTAGGGTTTGATAAGATGCAAGGGATAGTATGCCCACCTTCCACATGCAGTACCGGTCATCCCGTCTACATGCATTGGGCATCATATAACCACATGCATTGTTTTTCTTATTTAGTTATCTACTACACTACACATACGATCATAGTTCGCCCTAACTAGAGTAGGGTCAATCGTGTTCACCTGTATAACACTCGGTGATCCCTAAATGTCTCGCCGATGGTTCCGGTGCTCCACCGAAAAATCAAGCTGCCAAGACGGTCAATGTAAACGAAGGTTATCATTGTTAATCCTCAACCACAGCCACTTCAGCAGAGACCTCCAGTCCGCCAGGGTGGTGGTGGCCAGCATACTCATGGCCGGACTTATGCACTCGTTGTTCAGGATACTGGAGCTTCTGGATTTGCCATTGAAGGTAGCCCTAAATCCTTTCTCGTAGAGTAGCTTTTCCAAAATCAGTTCTGTAGTTGTGCTCTAGTAGATCACATAGCTAGGATAAACACATTTATAACTACTGATTATTGCCTTAGGTGTTGTACCTGTGTTCACTACCCTTGCACGAGTCTTGTTCGACACTGGATCGACGCGCTCTTACATAGTCCCTAAATTTATGGCTACCTTGGGGTTACAGTCGGAACCCCTTGGTTACGTCCTATCGGTCGTCTTACCACTTGGGGCTAGCATTGATGTGGACCGTGTATGTAAGAGATGTGTGCTTTCCATTGGGGGCAATGAACTTGTGGCCGACTTGATTATCCTAGACTTAGAAGGGTTGGATGTCTTACCGGGGATGGACTGGATGGCAGCATACCATGCTTCACTAGACTGCTACTCCAAGAAGATCACCTTCCGTCCACCTGGCAATACGGAGTTCTTCTTTGCGGGAGCTAAGCTGGCTATTTTATATCCGATGCCCCGGCAAGGGTCCTATCTTAGCCTCCTAGCACAGTTGGCCAACGAGATTGAGGGCGAGAATCCATTGGAGTGCTCCCCAATAGTTCGAGACTTTCCTGATGTATTCCCTGACCAGCTCCCAGGCCTTCCTCCTATTCGAGAGGTAGAGTTCAGCATCAAGCTAGTTCCGGGGACGGCACCGATCTCGGTGGTCCCGTAGCGGATGGCACCAGTGGAGCTACGGAAGTTAAGTACTCAGCTAGAAGAATTGCGGAGTCTTGGGTATATTCGCCCCAGTGTCTCTCCATGGGGTGCCCTTGTCTGTTTGCCCAGAAGAAGGACGGTTCAAAGCGGCTCTGCATCGATTATAGGAAACTTAATGCAGTTACTGTGAAGAACCGATATCCTCTTCCGAGGATCGAGGATCTATTTGATCAGCTGAAGGGTGCTTAGTTCTTCTCTAAGATTGATTTGAGGACTGGGTACCATCATCTCAGAGTGAAGGACGATGATATCCAGAAGATAACATTCCGGACGCGGTACGGGCACTACGAGTTTCTAGTGATGCCGTTCGGTTTGACGAATGCTCCAGCAGCTTTTATGGACTTGATGAATCGGGTCTTCAGGCCTTACCTTGACCGGTTCATCGTGGTCTTTGTTGATGACGTATTGATCTTCTCAAAGTCAAAAAAGGAGCACGCAGAGCATCTGAGGATTGCCCTACAGACATTGCGAGATCACCAGCTCTATGCCAAACTCAGCAAGTGTGAGTTTTGGATGAGAGAAGTAAAGTTCCTAGGGCATGTGGTTTCAGAAGGAGGCATCTCGGTGGACCCAGCAAAAATCGAGGCAGTACTGAGTTGGGAGTCACCGAGGAATGTTTTTGAGATCCAGAGTTTCCTGGTCTAGCGGGATACTACCGGAGGTTCGTAGAGGGTTTCTCGAGACTGGCATTGCCTCTGACTCGGTTAACAAAGAAGGGGGTGAAGTTTGAGTGGTCGGATGCTTGCGAGCAGTCCTTCCAGGAGCTGAAATGATGACTCACCACTGCCCCTATTCTTACAGTACCAATTGGTGGGAAGGGATACGTGGTCTATACAGATGCGTCTCAGTCTAGACTTGAAGGTGTGTTGATGCAAGATGGCAAAGTGGTAGCCTATGCATCGAGACAGTTGAAGCCTCATGATCGAGCAAAACTACCCGACCCATGACCTGGAGCTTGCAGCGGTGGTGTTCGTGCTCAAGATTTGGTGGCACTACCTGTACGGAGAAGACTTCGAGATGTATTGTGATCATAAAAGTCTAAGGTATATCTGTACCCAGATGGACCTGAATCTCCGACAAAGGAGGTGGATTGAGGTCTTGAAGGACTTCAACTACAACTTCTTCTATCACCCTGGGAAGGCTAATGTAGTGGCGGATGCGCTCAGCAGGAAGTTCAAGAGCAAGATGTCTCGACTGATTGCAAATAGACAGAGCTTTATTGTAGTAGTTGAAAGGCATGACCTATTGGTGCGAGAAGATCCCGCATGTACTCGATTATTCAGTGTGCGGGCGCAACCTACACTGGTCAAACAAGTGATAGCCTCTCAGGCAGATGATGAGGAGTTGGAAGAGATGCGTTCTCGACTGATAAAGGGAGAGGCAGTAGAGGATTGGTCGCTTGATTCTGATGGCGGACTGAGGTATAAGAGGAGGCTATGTCTACCGAAGGACCTGGAGATTCGAGAGGAGGTTCTAACAGCGGTGCATCGCTCTCGATACATGGTACACCCTGGCAGCACCAAAATGTACCGGGACTTGAAGAGCCAGTTCTGGTGGAAAGGTATATATGAAGAGAGATGTAGCTGAGTTCGTGGCCAAGTGCATGACCTGACAGTAGGTTAAGGCAGAACACCAGAAGCCTGCGGGACCCCTTCATCCCATTCCTGTAGCAGAATGGAAGTGGGAACACATCACGATGGACTTCGTCTCGGGGTTGCCACTAACCAAGAGCAGGCATGATTCGGTATGGGTGATTGTGGACAGACTGACCAAGTCTGCCCACTTCCTTCCAGTCCGGACGACTTCCTCTTTATCGGAGCTGAGCAGACTCTACATTGCAGAGATAGTCAGATTGCATGGGATTCCAGTGACCATTGTCTCTGATCGAGATCCCAGGTTTGTCTCAGGGTTCTGGAAGAGTTTGCAGACCGCGTTGGGGACCCAGCTCAGCTTTAGCACAGCCTTCCATCCCCAGACAGACGGTCAATCAGAGCGAACCATCCAGATATCGGAAGACATGCTTCGGGCGTGTTCTATAGACTTCGGAGGTAGCTGGGATGAGCACTTGCCCTTGGTGGAGTTCTCGTACAATAATAACTATCAGGCGAGCATTGGCATGGCTCCCTATGAGGCTCTGTATGGGAGGCCTTGTCGATCCCCCATCTGTTGGGCAGAGGTTTGAGAGCGTTGTCTTCTGGGACCAGACTTGGTGCAGGAGACTACAGAGAAGATACAGGTTATTAGAGAAATGCTCCACACAGCTCAGAGCAGACAGAAGAGCTATGCAGATATTCGTAGAAGGCCCCTTGAGTTTGAGGTCAGTGACCATGTCTTTTCTGCGGGTTTCCCCTAAGCGTGGCGTCTTTTGTTTCGGAAAGAAAGGAAAACTAGCACCGAGGTTTACGGGACCGTTCGAGATTCTAGATCGAGTAGGAGAGGTAGCGTATCGTCTAGCTTTGCCACCACGGCTCTCAGCAGTGCACCCAGTGTTCCACGTGTCGATGCTCTGGAGGTACATGCCAGACCTGACACACGTGCTAGATTGGCAAGACTTGGAGCAAAATGCTGATGCCACTTTTGAGGAGCAGCCGATCCGTGTTTTAGCTTCCGAAGATAGGGTGCTTCGCACCAAGACCATCAAGATGGTCAAGATTTTGTGGAGTCATCGAGGTGAGGATGAGGCCACTTGGGAAGTGGAGTCCGATATGTTGCGATTGTACCATGATCTCTTTGATGTTTGATTTCTGATTCTAACTAATTTTTGGGGATGAAAATTTCTTTAAGGTGTGTAGGTTGTAACACCTGTGGTGTTAAATTTGAGAATAATAAAAGTTCGCCTTGGGTATTTTCGTCATTCTTAGTCAGACTTTTTTCTTTGGGCTTTTTCTGGAAGAATAAGTCGTAAACCCATGAAATATTTTACGTTCACTTTTGCTATGGCTTCGAACAGGTCGCAATGGCGCGTCCCGTGCAGTAATCGGGTGTATGCGCAGCTAGTTTCGGCAGTTCGGTAGTTATACCCTAGAATATCGATAAAGTGGCTGATATTTGATATTGTTTTATTTACCACGGAAGTTCGGGTAATCGGATCGCAGCAAGGCTGGATACGTTGGGTGGGGATCTAAGAGACCTTTTCAACGAGGTTGAGCTGGGGTATCTGATACCTGGGTGATGAGTAATTGCTACTTTAAATTTTTAAGTATTTATTTCTTTTCGAGAGATCCATAAGTCAAAAAATTGTGTATCAAGCACCGACGCGTTCATGTCGACGAGAGCTTTCCAACGAATCCTCTTAGGCCCAATTCTGACATCCGAGTTGTGAGTTATGGCTAATTATTCTTTTCAACCCGGTAAGTATACGAATCGCACCCGGGTTTCTACCGAGCTCACTTCAGGGTGCGGGACCGAGCCTGACCATCCCTAGGCCCTGTCTCCTAACCTTGTAGCTGAATTTAAGTTTCTTAGATCTCTCTCCTCTAAATTTAAAACTTTAATTTTGGATGGGGAGTAAAGAGAAGAATTATGGTGATAAAACCAGATCTTTTCTTTCTTTATTCCCTACTCTTTATTAGGAGTTAAAAGTCATTACAACCTGATAGCCTTAACAACCAGATCTCTCTCCATGACTTAAAATTTTAATTTCGGATGGGAAGAAATGAAAGAGTTAAGATGATAAAACTCAATCTTTTATTCTCTTAGTTCATTCTCTTTATTAGGAATTAAAAGTCTTAACAATCTGATAGCCTTAACAACCGGATCTTTTCTTCCTTTATTCCTTCATCGTTATTATGAATTAAAGGGGCTAACAACTTATTTCCCCAACTCTCTTTATTACCATGAAAATACCATCTTTAGTACCATAACAACAGCCCCCTTCATTTCTTATTGTGAACCAAGAAAGAGAGAACGGGAGAGAAAGAACGACATAGTAAATGTATTAATATAAGAAAAGAAGAGAGAGAGAGAGAGATATCGGAAAAAGAAGGGCATAAAGATCAAAGGAAGGAACTAGAGAGAGAGAGAGGTATAGCGGACCCGCCTCCTCCCCCGACTCCGGCAAGCACCAAACCAAGGTCAGCCCTTTTCCCTCTCATCTTCCATGCGACCCAATCCGTGCGGCCATCCCTTGTATTTCCTCACCCGCGACCAATCCGGGTGGAGACATCATCAAAGGCCATCTTAGGCATCCCCGACAACCTCACATAAAACACCACCTCCATCACCACACCACCTCAAATTCCTTGGCCGCGACCAAACCTTGATTGGGACCACACTGCGGCCATCTCCAATGCCACTCATGGCCACGTCAATTGCAGGAGGTGCAAATCCATGCACGTTCCCAGCAGCTCACGATCGGAAAATAAGTACCATGGCAATGGGTTCCAAGAGAACCCATTCCTCTGTTTTATGTTTGATGGAGAAGAAAGGGACTTGGAAAGGAATTTTTGAATTGTTGTTAAGTTGGGATTATTTAAACCCAAACTCATTAACAACTTAAACCAGACCCGCGAACCAGCTGATTTTGGTTCAGCCGCCATTTATTTGTCCGAACTCGGAATCGGACGAAACCAGCGCCATTACGACCGGCTTGGGAAATTTTACTTGTTGGTCATAGTTTAGTACAGTAATTATACTATTTAGTACCCCATTTTATTTATGAACCCAAACTAATTGGTGCACCTTGGTTTGATCATCATTTCCCTGTCCGATCTCAGAATTGGACGAAACAGGTGGCATTGTGCTTAGATATTCGATACAGATGTATTGAACCTAGTTTAGGACTCTAGGGACCCTTCTATCCTATTGAACTGACCATAGACCAGTTTTTACCGGTTTAATCCTAAAACCTCCGATCGAAGTCAGATTCGAGCAAGAGCGGATCCAATGGGTCCCTCATCCCTAGACCAACCTATGTAGATCCCTGGTTTGAGTAATTTATAAAGGTAATAACATATATATTTTAAACCATGGTTGTCAGTTTCTCCTTTGACGATACATCGAACCGATAAGCGGGAGGAGCGTGGACAACCGAGTTACTTTCCAGGTGAACATGATTAATTCTATTCTGGTTAGAGTAGATTGTAGTTGTATTTGTAAAATAATTAATAAAACCATATGTGGCATAGTATGTCCAATGCATGCAGGCGGAAAACCGATACTACATGTGGGAGGTGGGCATACTATCCTTTGCCTCTAAATAATCATATAATATTTTGATAGCTGTAATGGTAATTAGCTCAACCTAGATTCACACTAGGATGTATACAAACAAGTAGGTACTCGTATTGATTAATTATTGATATTCTGTTGAATGACTGTGTTTGGGTGACCATGGGTCTCATGGTGCAGTCCAGTTGCTACTAAGCAACGAGGGCTGGCGGTCTCAGTGGAGAGACCGGTGGTTGTACTTCCTCAATTGAGGTTCTCTTCCCAGAGGAAAGACTCACTACTTACGGGCATGAGTAGGGGACCCGAGTGCATAGGATGGAAGGTGAACCACCGCTTGTGCATAATCCGAATCAAGTAGGTAGGGTCACAGGGTTGTGCAGGCGGTAAAGCCCCTAGTGGCCTAGTAGTTCACTCCTGGGTAATGACCCGAAGAAGCAAGTTGGGCGGGAGTGCCCCATGGTGAAAGACCAAGCCCCCTTATGGCCATATGGGTATTTCTGGCTCTCCAGGGACGCTTGGACCCAGGTTTCTATTGGCAGACTCAGTTAAAAAACTGCCGGTTCACTTTAGGAGTAGGTAGAACTAACATTCGGTAATTAGTTGCATACTTTTGATCTGGATGATTACTTGTCTTATATGTACTAGTTGTAGTTGTAATATAGTAGAATTGTCATATGTAGTTAGGTCATTTCACTTACTTGTAATGTGTGTATATATGGGTTGCCGCCCTCGTAGCCTTCTAGAAGGGCGGAGTACGACTATGGTTTACCCTAGCTAGTTTAGGGTTAACTGTTCACTGAGTTTACCTATAAACTCATCCCGTTGTTGCACACTCTTTTCAGGTACCGTAGATCCTTTTCAGACACTTCCTCGAGGATCTTATCGAGAGAGGACACTAGAGCTATTAGCTAGTTTTTATTATTTCTAGTTGGTTATGTAATAATTATGGAACTATGTTTTAGATGCTCTGAATAATGCCAGAATCAGTAATGTTTCCCCTGGTAAGCTTCTCCTCAAGCTTCATGCTCGGTAGACCTTTCCCCAAGGCCAAGCTTTTGGTAGGCTTCTCCTCAAAGCCATCCCTCATCAGCTAGTAACTAGTTCATGATAAATTAGTAATAAGCAATTAAATAATAAAATCAACCTCGCAACCTTATAACCTGACTTCCCATAAAACCCCATCACCCCCGGGTTTGATTGGTTTACCCTTGTAGTCAGATCTGGGGCGTGACATCTCACATCCTAAGCTTCCTGGGTATAAGGAGGGTTGGGGTATTAACTTCATTCCCAATCCTGTAATCTCAACTTGAGATTCTCAAGCAATATTTCTTGGTGTTCTTGAACAGAGTACAATGCCGGAGTTTCCACTGTCGTAGGCTCGACTTCATACCCACCAAAGCTTCTATGGTTCCTCGAAATTATCGCACTCTCAAAATTTATTGCCACTGTCTAAATTTGTTCATTCCCCCGGGCATGGGCTTTTCACTATATTTATGTTATGTGTTTATCCACCTGAGTATGTTGCTTCCTCACCCTATCTAAGGGAGAACAATGTTCCCATACGAGCATGCCCCTACCGAATATGGGCGTCCACGGCGAATATGTATTCCCCCGTTGAATGTGGGTACCTTCATAGAATGTTTCTGTCCTCGAAATATTATCACAACGTTTGAATTATTATTGCCACCCTTAAAATATTATCCTCCCCCTCAAAATTTTGTCACACCCTCGAAAATTTTTTCTCACCATTGAATTCTTTTGCGTTCCGATAGGCATGGGCAATACTGGTATATATATAGGATACGGGGTATAGGTTGTCGGCCTATTTCGACGAAATGGGCAGCCACCCATTTGATGCCTATACGAGTTTTAGAATATGTTGATTTTTTGTGAGCATAAGCATCTTACCTTAGATAGAACACCCCACAAAATTTCAGCACATTCTAAAACTTTTAGAGCATTATATGTTATGTTTCAGATTAACGGTTACAAATTTGATAAAACTACTAACATTTGATGCCTCTTGTAGTTTTAGAATGTGCTAATTTTTTGTGGGTGTTCTCTTTAAGGAAAGATGCTTATGCTTACAACAAATGCATATTCTAAAATTCCTAAGGGCTTCAAATGGGTGGCTGCCCACTTTGCTGAAATAGACTGGCATCTCATTTTCCATTTCCTCTCTCTCTCTCTCTCTCTCTCTCTCTCTCTCTCTCTATATATATATATATATATATATATATATATATATATATATATATATATATATATATTTCATTTATCCTAATAGGAATTTTTAAGGAATTGTCCTAATAGTTAAATCCTATATCTAGATAACATGCCACCAACCACTTACAAGAAGAAAAGCCACCAAACACCAATCTTGACCTTTATTTCAATAAGCCAAAAGTAAGATCTTATCCCCACTTGAGTCACAACCTAATATATATTTTATGACAATACCGTCATCTCTTACATATTTTCCAAACCAAACTTTCTATATCGTTGTCTGCATATAGCGATTAGCGACACCACATGTGGGGTGACAATGCGTCCAAATTCGGGCCTCATTTATACTATATCAGATTGGGCTTTCGAACCGGGCCTATTAAAAATTAGGTATCTACCGGGCCCAAGCCTAACCCATTGCCAGCCCTAATTACCAAAGGTCATTCCATGGTATCATAGTGAAATTCGTACCCTCAAACATCGACGAGGTTGGTGGGTGGATAGGGATGGCAACAATGTGATTTTGGAAAAAATCGAAACCGCACTGCAATTCCGAACCAGCATATCAAAATTACATCAGGACAATGTATAATTATGTAAAACCAAAACCGCACCATGCAGTGTGGTGTATTAGTATATAGGTTTAAATGATGCGGTTTTGTTCAAAATCGAAACTGCACCGCGACAGTTTTATATTTTGACAGACCAAAACCGCATATGGGTGGAGGATTCATCATTCAAGATTTTAAGGGTTCCGTCTCGAAGGTTGGTAGTCGATAGTGCAGACGTCATCGACTTTTCAGGCGCAAGTATTTGATTTGTGAATTGGCCATTGTGCTATGCTTGATCTTCCTCAAGTTGATTCTGTCTAGATAGAAGGTGATTCCCATGCGGTGACCGCCTCCTTAAACCATGGTTTTTCCTCGGTGACAACATTGATGGGCTCTCGCCAAATTTTTCTCGGTGGCCATCGATTCGCATTTCGCATCTCTTCCGAGAAGCTAATGGTGTTGCAGATTGGATTGCTCGCATGATCAAGCTTGTGCTCGAGAAAAAAGGAAAGTGGTTCACCTACGGTAACAAATTAAAATTTTTTGTACTATATCGAATTCATCTCCACCATCCATCTCATTTTTCATTCATCCTAGCGATGGAAGCATTATTCTAGGGGCCATGGGATGAACCCTAGGTGGATGAGTGAGATCCATTCCACCGTAGGGACCATACGGTACCGGTGGATACCCTCCGAACGGGAAAAAAAACCTAGGATTATCCATCAACTCGGGAAAATGACACAGCGCCACGTGTCACCGGATGCTTACGAACCCCGCACGCCCGACCGGTGCACCCGCCTCACCGAAGCCCAGAACCTAGTAACCTACTCCCACCGCCCAGCTTCTGATGCCCCTCCAAACCCATGTAGCTTAACCGGAGCCCACAGCAAAAGGCGAGGCTGGCCTGCATCCGGAGCGACGTGTCACCTCGCCAGGCGTCGATCACGACACGCGGAGCGCTCGCCGTCCCACCGTGCTCGTCGGTTGCTGCACTCATAGGACGGTGGTGTAACGTAACGGCAAGACTTGTCTGATTTCTTCCCCACTTCCCTCCCCCCCCCCCCTCTCTCTCTCTTCTCTCTCTGCTCCCCACCCTCTCTCTCTCTCTCTCTTCTCAATAAATGCGGTCTGATAGAACCATTCACCTGCACCGTTCGGTTTCTCGAGTCTTTAGGGTTCGTCGCCTCGGTGGTAACGATCTCCGTCTCTCTCCCCCTCTGTCCTCTGTGGAGTGATCTCTGCTCGGAAGTGATTGTTTGATTTCATCGACTCTCTCTCTCTGGTTTGAACTCTGGAGTTTGATCTCACCCCCCCTTCCTGTTTTTCTGATCGTCAAAGGGGGTCGAAGATCGAAGCAGCTGGGGCTTGGTGATCAGTGGGGGGAGAGCACAGCCATGGCTACCGAGCTCCTGGAAATCCAACCTGGAGAGCTCAAATTCACCTGTAAGATCATGCTACAGTCGGGATCTCGTCCGGTTTCATCTCGATGGTTGCAATGTTTTTTTGCTTTTGATGGATTTGTTTACTAGCATGGAACGATGAATGCTGCATTTTGTGTAAACCTTGAATGTTTTCAGATGGATCAGCCGTAATAGACAAGAACTTGCCTAAGTTTAGATTAATGGAGGGATTGTGGTTGTGGTTGTGAACTTTGAATGTTTTCAGATTCAAGTTGAAATTTCAAATTTGGAGGGAACCCCAAATTTGGGTTTCTTCTCTTTTAGTCCCACATTGCTTAATCTAATAGCCCTTTGCCCACTTACATAAGGGAGCTTGGCCCCAAGGGCACCCGTATGGGAAATCCAAGACTGATTATGCTAGATATACTCTCCAGCCCATACTCAATTTTTAACTCAAATATGAGTAAAAATTTGAGTAAAAACTCAATCCTTACTCAAATTTGAGTAAAACTCAATATGATACAAGCACTCCAGCCCTTTTACTCAGATTTTTTTTACTCAAATTAGAGGAAAAATCAAAATTGGATGGCACATTTGTAAATAGGAAGGCCTTGGGAGCTATGCAGTCAGAATTGATAGTTAGCCCCTAGTCGGTCAAGGGCCGACTAGGACTAGTCGGGACTAGTCGGCCAAAACTTATTCTAACCCCTCCCCCCTCTCCCCTCCCTAAACATATATGATATATGAACTAGCATAAGTGTCAATAAGTATATGATATTAGTCGGTCAATAACAATGTATGCCTTCACACTTCACAACATGGATTTAAATACATAAGTAATAGAACATGGTTGTATTGGCTTCATGCCTATGTTAGAAGACTCAAAACTAAGAATTCATTACAATATTTGTTTGCTGAAGTTTAATCTCTGAACAACCCAAATTTTGATTATAGGGTTATATGGATATCAAGAAATAAACAATAATAATTTGTTAATAATTTATTGTCGTATCCTTAGCCGTACCCGTGTCCTACTTTTTTAAGATTTGCCATATCGTCATACCCGTATTGTATCCGTATCCCGTATCCGTGCTTCTTAGCTTGCCACATGGTTCCTAGGTGCTCAAGGGGTATCATTAATTGTGATCTAAAGGAGTGGTATCCCTTATGTGAAGGAGTTGTATCTCTACACACAAGAGGAAATCAACTCATATAGGAGACTTAATAGGGGTCGGCCATAGAGTGAATATAAAAGCCCACTTTGGTGGCTGGCCAGTGGCCACCCTAATCCCAAGCTAAGGAGGCCACTCACAAGAGAGTGGAAGAGAAGAAGAAGATGGAAAAGAAGAGGAGCTCCTACCAGCTCGAGGTCGTGCCTTGTTCAAGAGACTTAGGAGTTGTACTCACAAGGTCGGAAGCCATCTATTCCACAGGTTATTTATTGAATCTATGAGGTATGATCTTCCATAATCACTAGGTGATGAATTTTTTGTTGCCTATGGGTCTTCATCTAATGATCAAATTGAAAACGTATGGGTGATTCTGTCCTTCCGCTACGCATGAACATATACTTTGGACAATCATTAGTCAAGCATAGATATATATGTTGGAACACTTGAATCATATTTCTACACCTCCACGCTGGAGGTATTTCTATGCATGTTGTAAATACCTAACAACGTAATATCTTCAGCATACTAATTCAAGTGATTTCATTAATATTGATATCTAATTTTCTGATTTTTTCAGCTATTGATTCCCAAATCCGGAGTAAGAATATCCATGTTGATATATTTACACCATTTCATTGTCAAATAAATAAGTAGAAATAAATTAATTGAACGAAATCTAAGATTTCATTTTTTGAAGAAGAATGTCTGCTTTAACGGTCGATTCAACACATTTTTTTGTTCATTTGATCTCCCCAAATTCGTGTTAGATGACAGATCAAACACCCCAAAGTAATTATGCGATGAAAAATCACATCGGAGAAATCGATCAGGATGCTCATAAGGTTTATGGTTTAAGTGTTTAAAAGTTAGGGAAAATATTGGAATATTTCTGACCCCCACCTTTCGGACCTTTCGTTTTGAAGGTCAGAAAAATAGAAAATTTCGCAAAATTTTGAGAAACTTCTAGAAATTGCATCCATGCTTATTGGTTACACAGTCTAAGCTCATGCAACCAGTGAGCCACACTTCAATTTTCTCGTAACAAAGAAAGAGTCTAGGCGAAGAGGGTAGAACCGTAGAAGGCAAGATTGATATATGGTGTAAATAATACTCCAAAATGCTAAAGTGAAACAATATTCTCCAAGGAGATTTCTCATGACAAGTGGCTGCTTCTGGAATTCTATTGTCTTCAATGTTTCATATACTATGTTCGAACGGTTATATGAAATGTATTTCTGCCGTCAGGATCTCTATTCAACCACAATGTTGTGCAGCTGTGGAGCATTGAACCCTATTTTCGCATGCTCTGGCTGGACGAAAGTCTTAAATTTATGGGTCCTGATGGCAATGAGCATGAAATGCAAATATTCTACATGTATTTGATATGAAGACTGACTGCCATATTTACACACATTTGTGAACATGAAGGTAGGGTGGGTCAGTAGCACGTTCGTCAAGCAACAACCACTTTTGAAAACAAAGAGGATCTGCCTGACCTGTTTCAGAATGTAGATTTCTGCAACCAGCTCTTAAAAAGTGGCATCTGCTTAGCCTATTTCTAAAATAATATTCATCACATATACTCGGATTGAATGCTTAGCCTTGTATGGCATTAGTTTAACCTATAAACCTATTCCCTGGGTCGGTGCACTGACCTTGTCAGGATGAAGACTGAGATATGTGTGGAGCTTACGATCTATGCCCATTCCTTGCTCAGAGCCTTAAACTGTGGAGTACGAGCTGGTAGATGTAGCTAGGACGCTTGTTAGGCCTGCCTTGTTTTAGTTGAGCTTGTTGCAAGTCACTTTGAGTGACTCATACAAGTAACTGTTTACAACACCTAGATTACGGCTTGAAAGCTGAACACATGTGAGGCATCTTGCCCGGTAAAAATTGCGCATAAAAATACAGTCCACCTATGTAAACCGCAAAGTAGTTACTTGACTGCTACGTTTGCAGAATAACATTTAGTTATCTTGCTTTTACATTGAACTTGTATGAAGGAAAACTGAATGTTAGGTTAAGAAATGAACATTTTTCTGTTAAATGGGAATTGTGTTAACAGTGAACCTGTTGATTGTGTATGAGATATGAATCATATGATACAAATAGTAATGCTCGAAAGTTCGGTTTAACTTTATTGTATTATATTAAAAAACTCTTGCAGAAGAAGGTTAATCACGAGTATATTACTCGACTAACTAGTCCTACATTCCTACAACTGCATTTTTTAATCACCTTTTATCTTTCTTGAGGCTTAATGTGTTTCTTGATTATATGCAATTTATTTCTGCCAAGAAGCATGAAATTTTTGTTCAAATATCATATGTACTTAACAGAAAAATCTATTAAGAAGCAACTGATGAATCTTGATGATTAAGTGAGCATTATGATTGCAGTTTAGAACTTTTATACCACACTATCAAGTTCTTTGTATCAACTGAACCTGCAGATCAAGTAACTTGAACAAAAAATGCAACTGAATCAATTTAGTTGCTGTTGATTTGTAGCCTTGATCCCTTAATTGTCTTATAATCATTATTTTGCGGCTAATAGTTAGTCTGAGGATTTTTTTTTTTAAATACTTTTTTTTTGCCTGTCCATTACCTTTTCCTTAAAGGTCATTTCACTGCATTGTTCTATTTGTATTGTTGTTTTTAGATAAATGTTCTACAATCTCTTGGTGGGTTCTTAATTCATTACCAGTTTCCCTTTCTGTAATTGTTACTAGCGTGGCCTATATTTATGAACTGTTCCATCATTTAGATATCTTTAGATATCTGATTTATTCAAAATTCCTTATTTTTGCTAGTTGAGCTGAAGAAGCAAAGTTCGTGCTCTGTGCAACTTGTCAATAAGTCCACCAAATATGTTGCATTCAAGGTTATTTCCTTCCTTTCCCTTTTTCTTTCTTTGCAATCATATTACGTGTAGACCTATAACTTCGAAGGATCTGTGGCCCATGAGCTATTAAATTTTCTGTGGCCTGATTGCCTTTTTAAAAGTTATATAATGGCATACTCCTCGATTTCTTTTCCTCCTATAAAGTCCCATCGTTATGGCAGGCTATAGTTGCTTTAATATTCTAAACTACAATTCTATCCAGTTTTAATCTTTCCTCCCTATCACTACATAACTCTAGCAACATTTTTAGGCATGTTTAGCCTTGGTTGCATGTACTTTAATTTTTCAGTAGGACTTCTATCCACTTTATTATGTTTATCATTCTTTGTTGGATGTTCGTTCTTTATATTGCTTTTCTCATTCCTGTCTAAGCAATTCTGATCAGTGGATCTTTATTATCTTTATGTTCCCTGCACAAAATTTTAAATAAAATTTATCCTCGTGGCTTCTCTTTTGGATTACTTCTGATCTGGAAACTTGGTCCTAGTGTTACTAATGTACTTATATTATAGGAATTTACAATTGCTTTCTAATTGACAATACTTTCAGACATTTGAGGATGACACTATGCGAAACTCTTTACTGCTCCAAAAAATGGAGTTACTTATGTCAGCCTGAAATTTGACTTTTGGCTTGGATTTTGGAGCATCCTATGTAAGGACATCTCAGCTCACGGACTTCAGTTTTCAACCATGGTTTCCAATAACACTGTCACAGCAGATTAATAGCTTTTATAATTGTTCCAGCCCAATCCACTACATTTACCTTTGTAAATATATCAAGTTTTTAGTTTTCTAAAAATATAAAAAGTTTTAAAGTACAACATTTATTTTGAAGTGATTCTATTATAACAGCTATTATATTATGGGAATTGCACCTGTTAATTATTGTTCGAAAGTTTAAACAGCTTTTTAGACTCCTTTTATACCAATATGTTTAAATATATAAGCTTAATGCAAAAATTTCATAACTCAATATATCACTGTTTTTGGTGCTGACATTTCCTTTATCTTATTACTATGAATATTTTATATCACAACTATCTGTGCCAAAATGAGAAAGAAAACTTGGATTTTAATTCTAAACAAATTCACAAATTTGTAATATTAGGAATCACTGTTCTAAGTAACCATACTTTCATCCCTTCCAAAGCTCTCATAACCGCTTCAGTCCATTCTCCCACCTCTTCTCTCTCTCACTAAGTCCAATGCATCAATTTCTTTATTTTTTCTATTTTTTTTGGTCCCATCATCTTCTTTACTCATTATTTATTACAGAGCAATCCTTATTTGTGTTATAACAGTCTTTGCCTG
Source organism: Chamaelirium japonicum (assembly GCA_947650365.1). NCBI lineage: Eukaryota > Viridiplantae > Streptophyta > Magnoliopsida > Liliales > Melanthiaceae > Chamaelirium > Chamaelirium japonicum. Next base: position 82,470,867 of record OX393552.1, on the reverse strand, counting down.
GGAATCACTATAGTGGGTTAAAGCCATTATCAAAGTCCATGCTCGCAAGCTTTTCATGAGCCGAATAGAACAAACACGAATCTCTCTCACATATTGTAAGCCCATGTTTGATAATGTCGTAGACCCGCCTATCAACGTTTTCACTTCAGCGGGATGCGCGCTTCTGTGAAACTGTGGACATGACCATCCAGCCAAAGAGTTCGGCTCCTTTCCACTCAGTGGAGGTTCGCCAAAGCACGCATCCTGCTGAAGACGTTCGACAACCACCTCATCTAAGGATTTTACGAAAAGAATGGGGTCCACTGCTCTTCTCATTGCAGAGGTGCCCCCATATCAACGACCAGGCCCAGATGACCAACCGGGCCTAGGAGGTCACCATTGGCCATTCGCCTTTTAGACTCATCGCCTCTCAGGCGCTTCCTTTTGTCACCGCCGTACGCATCTCTCAAAAGGTCGCCCTAGAAGTGCAACATAGTAGGGTTTTTTTTGTACTTTTGACTCAGGTAGCCACTCTCGCACACACTTAGGAGGTTTAACGCTTGTGATGCGTTATGTCCTTGTTGGTTTAGCAGGTGGCCCATCCTTCCACGTGTCGATTTTCCATGCTACCACGTGTGACATTCTACTCGCCATGTGGAAGAGGAGCTAGTGACATTTTTGGCACCCATTGTAACCTTATGTGATTGTTCGATAGTGGCAGCTTATTAGTTGTCTTGTATACGCACCATCATTCGATTTTAATTTTGTATGCTTTGCGTGCATCTATCTAGCTTCTTATTTCACTTCTATGCCCCTAATTTGACGGTTCTTTGAATTCTAATTTTCGGATAGTAGTTCAAGGAGATTGCTATCTCGTTATCATTCCTTCAATTGGAGTCACAGTCTTAGTGGGGCGCTGATCTTTTGGATCATCCTTTCCTCATTGGCTACCATACATTTCTTGTTAATTTCCCTATCTTTTGCATGTCCAAGAAAGAAGCGATAGTTTTCCGCTCCATGGTAGATGTTGCTAGTGTCCCATGATGAACACCACTGTTGAGGTTTTTTTTTTTGCTTTGGTGTTTACTTAGGCATATGATGGTTCCATCATTATCCCCTCCCACTGATTTTGATATCTATAATACTATGCAAATAATAGTCTGGTCTTCATGGCTCAACACATCAAAATTGATTGCCATTTAGTCGTCATGATGACACTTCCCACTCACACTGCTGCTCTCCATGCTGCAAAGTGTGCACCTTAACAAACTTCCACACATTCAGCACTTTTATTTCTTACTCAACAAACTATCCGTGAATGGCCTACAATGAATCTGAAGGGGTATTGGATGCACATAAATTATATTGCTATTGTGTAGAATTCACATTGCAGTGCACTATTTGAGTGGCATGGTGATCATTCTTTTTTTACTTACTGCAACATTTGACGTTTGTGATGGTTCCATAATGAGATACCTTCTATGCATTTCAAACTTGCTTCACAAGTTGTCAAGATCTACATGCACTTGGAATATTGATTGTGGAGACAGCTTGTTCTACCAAGGAAGTATAGTAGAAAGTTATTTGATTATTATCATATTGACCAGGTTAAGACTACATCCCCAAAGAGATATTGTGTGCGCCCAAACACAGGCGTTATTCTACCAAGGTCAACATGTGGTTTTACAGGTACCTTTTTTGTAGAATGCTTTCCTTGTTTATGCATCCATATTTCAGATTATCTTACAATGTAGATGATGGAACCTCCCTTAATGTTTGTCATAACACTCTTTTAAGTGTAATACATTTTCATATCTTCTAACAACATTTGCCTAATGATTTTACTTTCTTTTTACTTGTTTGTTAAAATTTAAACTTAACTTCTTCCCTAAGTAATTCTCATAGGAATAAGAATTATTTTCTTTTTATGAACATGAATTTGGCATATTTGACTTTTAGGCATCCATGCTCATTTAATTAAACGTTGGCACACATATATTGCGCAGATAAGACTATAACTACCACATTACACAAATTAAAACCAAATCAGCATGAGATAAATAATGTAGCAAATAAACATATGGTGGCCTCTTTATAAGAACCAAGGGATAATGCCACGACAACCAATAGTCGACCTCATCTTGATGGGATAAGACTTGGAGGAGGGTGTTGATGGTTCGATTCCTTGCATAGGTTGCGTTATCAACTTATCATGAGATCTTTTTGCGATAAATAATTAATTTTAGAGATGAATTTATGATAAGAAAAATGAGAAATTATATGATAAGTGATATAAATTGGCATTGAGACATTCACCTGGGACTACACCAATCTTCCAGCTATATGGATGACATGACCAGTACGCGAGATATCGTGTTATATGCAGTATGTAAGCTATATTTCAAACTGAGACTATTGTTCTTCCCTCATTCTCATGACAGACCATCTACCAAAGATGCCATGTGCTTGTGTGGTAGACATTCAGATAGCTGCTACACCTATTAATCTTCATTTGAAGCTCTGGTAGGATGATAAGAGTCGTGTTTGGATTTTTTAGGCTTTCTTCCTGGATTGCCAAGGGGCAGGACATTATTTCCTGTTCAAGTGTTAAAACTTGTCCCTGCACTGTACCCAACACATTTCTAGCTTAGCTTCTAGTCCTCACACTGATGATGAGGGGTATTATTGCTACTCTAACCCACTGTACACCGTAGGAGAGTGTGAAGATGGACCAGTAATAGCAATTTATGTATCAAGTGTATGCGTGTTTTTATTAGAACAAAAAGTTATGTATTTACACTCAACATTATTAGGCCATTGGTTGGTGTTTATAAAGGATCGACACGAGTGACAACAGATATAAGAGATGGCCATCCTTTCTACCCTATGCTTTCTAATTCATGAAGATTCAATGGTATAAAGTAGATGAAATGAAGAATAAAATGTTTAATATGGTTGTATTATAGATTTATGGCCAAGTTCATGAATATTTTGAAAAATTAGGTCTCTATGACTGCTCATCATGTTCCATTGATTTCATGAAACAGAAATAAAACATGCATGGATAGAAAACCTTTGAAACTCATGCTTGTGTCTTCAACTCTTGGATCAATCTTTAATCTAACCAATGGTTTTGGAAAAATTGGGGCAACAAAATTGGTATAGTATCTATACCAATTTTGTAGGCCAGGTTACAAAATTGAGATAGATACTATACCAATTTTTTCACCCTGTATTTGGTATAGTATCTATAACCTGGCCGATTGGGGACATGTTGCATATTTACCTAAACCAGTAAGATCATTGGGCGCGGATCTCATGTAAGCTCCAAGACGGATGATACGAGCTACAGAGCTAGTACATGATATGTCCCAAGTATCATGCTGATAACTTTGCTGCATTATTTCATGTACGACACTGTATCATTCGGACCAATATTTCGTTCTTGCTTGAATTGACACTCCATTTAGGTCTTAGGTTATTCAGTAGGCTAAATTGTCAAATTAAACTAGTTTGATGTCTAAAGGTGAAACAGAGGAAAGAAATATGACACTGCCAACTTTCAGTGTCCAACTGGTAGTATAAATTCGGTATTCATGTCCCTTTGGGGAACACAATCATGTTACTTTGATGTTTTGTTTAATTGACTCAGTTGTTGTGTAGAGCATGATTCAAAGTCATTTGTTATATAATTTCCTTATTTTTTATTTGAATTTCTATCTAGTTACTATGCAAGCTCAGCGAGCAGCTCCACCTGATATGCAATTGAAAGACAAGTTCCTAGTTCAAGGCACAGTCGTTCCATTTGGGACTGCAGACGAGGAAATTATACCTAGCTATGTAAGTATATAGCATTGTCGTTGAATGTTCTTCACCTTGTGTGGATCCTCACTCTTTCTGTTCCATAGTTCTCTAAAGAAAATGGCAGATATATTGAAGAACACAAATTGAGAGTCGTCCTTGTTAGCCCACCACATTCACCAGTATTGCAGCCAATTAATGGAGCTTTGAAGCAGGAGCCATCTTATGAAACTCCAATTTTGAAAGAAACTCTTATTTCAAAAGATCAAGCATTGACTGGAGTTGAAAACCTCCAACCATCTCATGAAAACCTTCATCTATCTCATGTAAGAGTTATCATTCCAAATGCAACTCATATTTGTTTTGAGGTCTTGTTTGGACCATTGCTGCACCTTAGATTTGGATGCATATTGCTATAATTGTAGTGATCAAATATTGAGAGAAGCAATTTAACCCCCTAATAAGTTGAGCTGGAAACGACTTACCAATTTATTTGTTACGGTTTCTATTTGTATCTCTTTATTAGTTTGATTCTATATGGTTTTGATGACAGTTTTTAAACAGAAATAACTATAAGCATGTTGAGTTGCCTACTCTTGTTTCCCAGGCTGCTAAGGATGTTGAGGATTTAAAATTGAAGCTCAGCAGTCTTGAAATGAAATTAAATGAGGTCAGTTTATTTTCAAACTTGGTTTATTACCTGAATTGTGATATGCTTGGTATACTTTTCTTATTACAACTGTTAGAGATACATGTATAGCTTATACACTTACTTGTGTATGATGGACTTACACCACACTTGTGTACATATATATTGGGCTATTGCCCCCTTGGAATATAATTCACTCTATTTCAAACCCTAACATGGTATCAGAGTATGCCTAGGTTTGAAGTTGCCATCACTGTGCGTATCCTTGCCCTTCATCCTAACGATTGCCACCGTATTCAACGACCACCTCCGACGTCAACGAACTCCATCCCCCTCCCATTGAGCCCCTCCGATCACCAATGTATCCTGATCTCAATACAGATCTGAGCTCTGTCGCGGAATCTATCTCCACTGCGCATGAGCTTCCTGAGGTCCTCATCTCTTGTGGTCCGATCCACACTTGTGTATGATGGACTTATGTCGATCTCCAGTGGTCCGAAATCCCAATCTCTTCGAGATCTCGATCTCCAGTGGTTCGATCCACTTGTATATGGACTTGCACCACACTTGTGTGCATATATATTGGGCTATTGCCCCCTTGGAATATAATTCACTCTATTCCAAACCCTATCATGGTATCAGAGCATACCTAGGTTTGAAGCTGCCATCGCCGTGCGAATCCTCGTCCTTCATCCTCGCGATTGCTGTCGGATTCAACGACCACCTCTGACGTTGACGAACTCCATTCCCCTCCCCTTGAGCCCCTTCGACCACCAAGCTATCCTGATCTTGATCTAGATCCGAGCTCCGTCGTGGAATCTATCTCCACGACGCATGAGCTCCCAGAGGTCCCGATCTCCAGTGGTCGTATCCCCCAGCGATTGATACTCGTTGTCTGATCCCAGCGGCCAACGTATCCGCTCTCCCTTAGATCAAAGTTTTTGCTCTCTCTCTCTCTCTCTCTCTCTCTCTCTCTCAGCAGCATCGACTCCGAGATCTTTGCACGCCCGATCTCACTGAGATCCTAGGATTCATATCCGCCAAGTGCTCACGAGATTCTCATCCCATAGCAGCGTGCGCTAACTGTTTGCTGCTCTGTCCTATATTTTCGTTTGCGTGTCTTGCCGGATCTATCTCTCGTGGTTTGAGTATTATTTGAGGCGTGATGTAAGGTATCATATGATTCGTATCCACATCCCAGGTGCTCATACCTAGCTACCCATTCTTCGTTTATATTTTGCCGCATTGAAACAACCTATCTATTGCCTCTGTCCACGGCCTCTGTACATAGCTTGCTAGCCCTTAGCACAAGTTCATCACCCAACGGAACATGCAACGAGTACACAACATGCCAGTGCCCTCATGTTTTGGTGCACACAACATGCTCGACTAACGACTTGAAAAAGTTGATCATCGCACCTCCCGTGCAACATGCTCGCACGTGCCTCGTGCACCATATTGCACCATGCTTTATGCAGCGCACCACATTGTTGATCTGTGTGTTGCATTGCTTTGGGCATCACATTATTGCAGCTCTATCGCAGTGCAATGCTCGTGAATCGCACCACATTACTCGTGTATCCATTGCTTCGCACGCCTATTGCTCCACCGCATCGACACATGCTGCATCATGCCGCTTCTTTCTCACGTATCGCTCGCATGCTCGTGCCAATACCCTCTATGCCTTGGCACCCTGGCCAGCCCTTGCCAGACTTCTAGTTTCGGATCAAAGACGATTTTGATGTTTGTTGTTTCTCACCCTCAGTTTGAATTCCAGTCCATCTCTCGCCCTCCTTTCTGTGTGTACTGCTGATGCCCTGGACACATGAAGTACGTGTGTGCCAAGTAGTTGAGGAAGCCAACACATCTTTCGACTGATCAGCTTCGCATCTTGATGCCCACTGCCCACTGCTGCTGCTACCTTTTCAGAGATGCCCTCGACTGATTCTAACTTTCTAGTACTGCTTATTGAGCAGATACAAGATGTTGTATACTCTTTAGTGCCTCACCGTCGGTTTTGGCGATGCTCATGCTGCCATGTTAGTTGTCTTTGGTATCTTTTGGATCTCTTCGGATCTTAGACTTGAATACTGCACTTCTTACTCTCTTGAACCCCTTCCTTGCATATTCACACTGTTGATGGGTCTCCATTACCTTTCTCGTGGTGTGGATCCATTATCTCTCGCTTTCATCCTAATGATTCTAACTCTCTCTCTCTCTCTCTCTCTCTCTCTCATCCAACCTATATTCCTTTCTAGAATATTCATATCACGTTTGGGAAGGATCTTAGTGAGATGGTTCATAAGAGTTAGTGCATAGACATATTCAACATAGTACACATGCTTGAAACCATTGTTGTCGAGTCGCGCGTCTAGGCGCACGGAGATAGCTAGGCCCTAGTGCACCTAGGCGAACATCACTAAGCTGCGGCCTAGGCTCACCTAGGTGCACGCCTAGTTTTATGCATTGATTTTTGTTTTTTTGTTTTTAAAGTAAAACCCAACCCGCCTCCATCTTCTTTGTTCATTTTGTTGTTATATACTTGTTTATACTATGTGTTCATTGTGTTGCATGCATTTGATTAGAATATGCTCAATTTTATGTTAGCATGTGTTTGTATTCTACTTATTCATTTTGTTGTTTACTTTATGCTATGTATGTGTCATTGTGTTGCATGGATTTGACTAGAATATACTCAATTTCATCATTTTCATGTTAGTAAGGTGTTATATTGCTGCCTATTACATATATACCTGCAAGTATAGACTATACATATATACCCGTGCCTGGAGGATGCCTATGCACATAAGGTCACACCTATGCACATAAAGCCATGCCTAGGCTCCTAGGCTCCCTTCGGATGCCTAGCCTCGCTTTGACGCCTTGACAACTATGCTTGAAACGTAGCATAGATGGCGTAGGCGGTGTACGGATTGCGGGGATCATATCTTGCATGCATTAGCAGCTCATGGCGTGTGTATTTTAGGACACATGCACAACCATATAACCCATATAAGATATAGGTAGTACATAGACAATGGTGCTCAGTCGGTGCGTGGGCAAGAAATGTGCATGTGGGGCATGATGGGTGATGTTCTAGCATGGACACTGATGTTTGAACTGGTGCCAGGACTCGGGTGTACTTCCTTGCATACAAGATTGGTCAAGAGAAGGTTTTGGAGGGATCTCATATGTGCTAAAAAGGGAAATTGAGATCACGACCTTCTACAGGAGTTACTAGGAGCCAAAGAACTGGAGAGGCATGTCACTCTTTACCATGCAATTGGAGGGACTGAGAAGCCATTAGGACTAGGAGATCCTGTCTAAGAAGTCTAGAACCAAGGTGGAACATGTTTCAGGGGAGACCTCTATACATGAAATTCTCGAAAATTCAAGAGCCAAGGTAAAACACAGATTATACCTGAGAAATCGAGATCTATTGTGACCAAGTCATGGGTGAAGTTAAAATAGGTAGGAGTGGATCGATCCAAGTTAAGCGACTTCTCGAGGCTTCCCATGAGACTATTGATGTGTATAGTGCTTGAGAATCGCAGATCACATGATTGAAGTGACATGCTGACGTGAGTAGATCGATCAGGGTTGGCAACTTTCTTGGAACTTCCCGCAAGACACCTTTGTGGAGGCTGATGGAGTCGGTTAAACCGGTAATGGGGCACAGTTCGCCAGATGGGGTCAGGGCCTTCTACCTATTGGATACAAAACCACAAGCGAAGTTGATGGAATTTTTCAACCTCATTATGAGGGAGTCGTTGGGAATACATACACCAAAGTGTTCAGGTTATCAGAAAAACCTATATCTACTTACAGGTTCCTTATAGACCTTAATAGTTAATAGTACACCTGTAAGGCTGGACTATAGAACACCATACCTTCAGGTACCTGAGTTTCTTTCTATTAGGGTTGTATATTGGGGCAAATTATCATTGCTAAGATCATGTTTGATTCGGTAACAACTAATTAGAACTTGTTTTTATGTTAACAATCCAATAGCTTGATTTGTAAACAAGTCAAATTCAAACTATACTTGACTTTTCTAAGCTTGATTAGACTAACTACATATACCTAGTCAGTTATTTGTATTATGTGCCACTATTTGAACCTAGTGGGTTTGAAGTTCATAGTGGAAACGATACTCTGGTTATGGCTGGACTTTCTAGTTCAAATATCATTGTTCTGACATACTATATGTAATAGAAGCAATTAGTATGAAGCTCACTAGATAACTACCAATTGCAATTAAATCTGTTTTATTTATGTTTTTTTGGAAGTTCTATTTGTAATTTCATATATTAGCAATCAACAAATTTTAATTTTAATTTCAAGCTTACACAAGTTTTAGGAAGCTAAATTTTGAACACATATTACTACCAAGTTAGAAAATTCATGCCAATATTGCTATCATATATGAAAACTTAAGCTTGAATGTCAAGTCAAGATCGTGGTTTTAATAAACAAAGCTTAAACAAGCTGACCTCATGAGGCACCCTTTTCTTTTTTTTTGAGAGCAAGATGGCATCCCCGTGGGGAGGGAATAGGGAGACCCCAACCAGAATACATTAAAACAGGGTACTCAAAAGAAGTTAGTATACATTGTAAGGTAGTCAGAAAAAAGAGAGGAAAAAAACAGCCTTTGACACCGACATGGTCTGGAGCCAAAAACTAGAAATCATTAACCATCTAGAACTACACGTCAACGAACTGTTGCACGAAACACCCGGGGCAAATAGCAAGATCAAACAAAAACTAAGACTGAAGCTCTCTAAACTTAGTGAGCTTAAGATTCTAATCTCCTCTATCACTCATCAGACGAAAGTAGACTACAATCTGTGCCTCACTACTTGAGAGTATCAACTGGTTTAGAGTTCAAAGCCCTAGACGAAGAAGGCCGGGAGAGGGAGCTTGTTTGTAGGGATCCAACTCAAGGGTTCTAGTTTTGCTTTGAAAATCTCCCTAAATTCAATCGTATTGACCCCTTTAGTGAAAAAATGGGAGCTGCGACACATTACCTAAGGGTTCTAGTAAGCCGATGCCGGAGTTGGGTTTGCTACCTCTCCCCACCACAAAAACCCCCTAAGGGCCCTAACCGCTCCAGCTTCCACCACTGCTAATCAGTGGTTAGAATCTCCGAAGAATCATTGGTTAGAATCTCTGTGACTGGACGGTCGACAGTAAAGCCTTCCTGACCGAGTCCAAAGAAGACTGATCCCTCTCTACAATCAAAGCTACACCACTGCTAAAAACACAAGGCATATTGTTATCTGCCAAATCAGCTCTAAAGTCGACAGAGTAGAGGTAGTTCTACTACCTTAATCGTCTCTTTTACTGCATCTACAGCTCACCCCATCACGACTTCCTTTCCATTTGCAAGCTTCGACCTTAACATGTTGCAAATGCAAAGGATGCAGTAGATTGGATCTGGGTGATTAAATATATAAATAAATAGATAAATATATAATTAGTTTTTTTCTTCTACAAAGGTAAATATAATTTATATATATATATATATAATTATAATATATTGTTAAATTAATATAATTTATTATATATTCGAACAATCTGGGTTGGTTCTGGGTTGTCCAATTTGAAACCGGGTTGATTCTGGACAAGCAAGGTTGACTGAAATCCGGGTCTAGATTGGGTCGGGGTCAAGCAGATAGTTATAAGTTTAGACTCTTGTCTGACCCAGAACCGAGCCGGATCCGGATTTTGCCACCCCTACTTCCATGGGCCAATCATCGCTTTCTTCATAAGAGTCAAGAAAGGTCTGTGGCCAAGGACATCCAACTAGTGTTGTGGTTCCATCTATGCAAGTTGTGCTTAGAACCTTCTTTCCTTTCCTTTGAAGAAACATGTCTGAATCACAATTCAATCAGTCTAACATCTGTAGAGACCGTTGCAGGCTGATGAGACGATCGCAACTCTGAGGGAAGAGAAGAGCGCGGCCATCCAAGAGAGGGATAAGTTGCAGAAAGAGATGGTGAATTTTTTGAACTCTTGAAACCAGTCCTGCCATCTGAAGATGTTTAGAGCTGAATTTCTAACTTTGCGTTACCCGCCACTGGATATCATTTATTTGCAATGTAGTCCTTCCCTTGTGAAAGCTACTGTTGATTTGAGATTTTGGACTCTTTTACCTGCAGATTTTCTTGAGAAGGAAATGTGCCCCCAAAGTCCAGGTGGGGTTTCCGTTCCTGTTTGTAGTCTTCATTGCGCTAGTCGGCGTGGCGCTGGGATACCTGTTGCAGCCGTGAGACTCATCTTTCTCGATTGAGTCCAGAGCAGCTCGGCTTCCATGGAAACTCATCCATTTGCTGTGTCGGAGGCCCGAGCCGCCCACCCCCCCCCCCCCCCCCCCCCCCCTCCAGCTTGATGTGGTGATCAAACATACTTTTTTTTTTCCTTGTATAGGGGGTCAGCTAAGGATGCGTGTTTTCTCTTTATTTAGCTATGAATCAGACCTTACATATCGATCGGCCTAATTCGAGTATCAGAATCCTTATGCCTGATGCAAAAAATATGAAAATTTCAATTTGGTTATAAACTTTTTCTTCCATAGTAAGCAGGTTTTGTCATGTGATTCACCTCAAAGAGCGATAAGTTCTGATTGATTGCGGCTCTGTTAGAAGCCCTCGACATTGCTTATGTGATGCAGGAGAGGCATACGAGAGGACTCTAGGATGCAGTATGGGATTAATATGACAACAGGATGAAATCTGTGCAGCACTGGCACTGCCTCATATCTGATTGATGAAATCTCAGATAATTTATAAATTGTTGAAACTATACAATTAAGAGAAATGTTATTCAGCCCGAAGGTTTTCCCGATTCCGATCAGCCCGATTGATGTGACAGTGTACAAGTGGTGGTTGAATCTCACTAAACATTTAAATAACACCACCAGTCGTATGCTGCCACATCAATCGGGCTAAGTTGAATTGGGAAAACCTTTCGGGTTGAATAGCATTTCTCATAAAATAATGTATATTATCAAAGACGCAACGATCCGATAAGAAATACAATAACAATTAAAATATATGTTAGGTTCTTTTATTGTTTGAGATTTGATGTACTTAGAAAAATCATTCCCGCAAAAAATCAATTTTTTGTAGGTGTGCAATTTAAGACAACGTGATCATTCTCGCAAAAAATAGCAAAATCTGAAAACTCTATCAAACGATTTATATGAAGGGTAAAAGTATGAGTAAAAAAATCTTCCGAAGGCAGCGAGGGAGTGCTTCTGAAGGCAGCCGAGGTACAACAGCACACGTACCAACCCCAGTAGGTTCGAAACATACCATCACAACTGCCTCTTTTCCCGCCAACGTGACCATGCCTGCTCAACGGCAGCGTTCATGGCCCACACGATTCAATTCGAGGACCTACGCCCAAAGGGTGTAACATAACACCAACTGTGCGAACCCCCGGTTAGGGTTTGTACCACAGGACCAGTAAAAGTTGCCATTCTCAAATACAACAGTAAGTTGATATCCTTTGCAGCACAGGATTTAAGAATTAAATAAAACAGGAATTAGATATGTGCTGTATTAAACTACCCCAAAAGATAATGTTTGAGACAGTTACGAGTGAAAGATAATTAAGACAAGTCTATAGTTTACAGGTTATCATACTATCATGATCCACACAGGTCGATCGACTAGATCAAATACCTGACTTTGACAAATCCTGAGCTGACATTTGTCTACCCATCTCCGAAGTCGGGTCGATAATTGCCACCCGGGCTCGAGCAAACAAGGGCTTAATTACAATTTTCATACCCAGAGTAAACTATTTTCTCCCATCCATTCGCTCCCATCTTTAACCTAATTGCTCAATAAACATGGTTTTGTACAAAATAAACATTGTTTCAAGATCTGTTTCAAAGAACATGGTGATTTTCGACACCTGATAACACGGTTTCGGACGAAATATGAGGTGGTACTATGATACAGAATTGACCCAGCATCCGGTTAAACTGGGCTAGTGTTCATCTGTGCTTGCATAGCTCGGGCACGCCATGCGGAAAATTGTAGACAACAAGAATTGACTCCCACTGCGACTCCGAAGCCCGCAAATGATGCAAAAAGAATAGCAAAGATTGCTTTTACTTGAATCTGCAATGAACAAAAAGGAAAAGATATCGTCAAGGGGAGATTGAGAAGGTCGCAGCACTGCCGAGAGCAACCATCCATGCAGTGGGACGAAGGCTAGTGTCGAGGGCTTGAACTAGCTTTTCCCGAGAGACAATAAAATCTTAATTAGGCTGGATATTCTTAGTTTTAAGAATGTGAATTTAACAATAAAAAAATCTATTTTTTAAAAAAGGAAAAGGGAGAACCATTAAGCAAGAACAGAAAGTGGTTCTTATCAAAAAATTCCCTACAAATTTTCATGTCATTATTCAAAAAAAGACCATGGCATTAGTTAATGAGAAATACGCATATATTATAATAGTGAAACCCCATGAACAATTATCATTTCTATGTCAGTAGTAGTCAACAAAATCTTAGAGGGTTGACGACAAGTTGACGGCCGGATGGAAAATTCTTTTCAAATCTTCTTGTAGTCGACCCATCTGACTGGATACACTTGGTGTTGGTGATTGGTTCAATTTGCAGAAGACCCCAGCTCCCCTATGACCCAGATATTCGTCTGGGCACCAACAGGGTTTGTCCGGGAAAAATCTGCTCGCAGAACTTTCAGAGACGGAGTCCCGATTTAGCTCGGGCGCCCCTGAATTTCACCGAGGGTAAATTCTAGCAGCTTGCGGATTTCGACGGGATTCCTGGGCATCTTATGAGCCGTTGGATGGAGATCCATGAGACTCATTTACATAGTCGGGTTGTTTGGGTATTAGTATTGTAATGCTGCTAATGCATTATAAATTGTATTTATAATGCATTGGAATTGAATCAGAATCACAACGCATTAGAAGTCGATCAAAGATCATTGGAGATATCCGAAGGACACTCGAACGAGGATCAAGACCCGGGGGGCCTCCCACCCCTGGACCCTTCGATGCTCAGCATGAAAGCGAAAGACATATGCGATGGTGGAGGTGTTGACGGGCACCAATTTGGCGGCATCTACAGATGCCTATCGGAGCATTGTTGGTTGCTTCTATGGAGGCCTATCGGAGGATCGCGATCGGATGGTGGACCAGCATGCACATGGGTGGTCGAAAAGTTTTGCTTTGCTATAGGCCACCGAAAATTGGGGTTTGAGACTTTTTGGTCTTTGTAAATAGAGGATGTAAGAGATTTGTTCCGGTGATGGTGAATGGAGGGCTTGGTAGGCGTGCCAATGGTGACGAATTGCAGGGTGGGTCATGGTGGGTGAAATAAAAACTAATGCCAATGGCATCTATAGAAAAGTTAATGATGACTAGGTAGAAGGTGGAGGATAAACAAGATTGAGAGAAGGCGTAGTCGAGAAAGATCTTATACGCTAGACAATACCTGCAGTCTACCATGAAGAGGAGGAAGGAAGAAAAAACTCAACTCCAGGAGTCTTCCATTGTATACATCATATTCTTTACCATAATTGCTAATTACAACCGGTAGTAGCCTTTTGATAGGCATACCCAAAAGATAAACATTTTATTACATAAATTACAAACTCGAAGTTTGAATTTAAATTAATCCAAATGCCAACTTGAACTCAAAACTAACAAATCTAACTTATTTAAAATATAAAATAACTTGGTCTTATTCTAAATAACCATCCGAACATGGGTCATTCAACTAGGCTTCCTTGGGTGCTCGACCCTTGGACTTCGTTATCATTCATTTTTTCTTGATCTTCTCCATGAATTTTGTGAGTGTTGCGGGTTTCTCTTCTGGTGCTAGTGGTGGTGATAACCTATTTAAACCTCCGAGTTCAAATGATCTGAGCTAGAAATACAAACATTACAAGAGTCTGATAGAGAAGCTTACCATAGTTTATGATTTGTCTGATTGTTAGCAAGAGTACCATAGCACGGCACAAACAAGCGTCGGCACATCAACCCGGAATAATGCAAGAGCATGCCTTGGAGGGCAACTAACAAAATCAGAAAAGAGATTTTAATGTATATGCAAACGACCATCAGAAAATTGATCCATGCCCGCCATCGCCATACGAACATGTAAACCAACTATGACATTTGACGAGGAATGCAAGTGGGAGGAGACAGAGGATAACAATGAGGAAAAGGAGGCTTCTTCACCACCTTCGCCAATCGCCACAAAAGCAACCGAAGGTGAGGAATGATAACATGATGGTCCGATGTTCGATACAGAAGGAATAGGTTATGTACTTTCAATAGAATTTTCTTTTTGAATGTACTCTTTTTTGTGTGAATGTAGTAGAAGTTTTAATCAATTTTGTTTTCAAATTTTTTTATAAAACTTTTAGGGTTTTTAGATTTTTAACAAGATGCAAAAAACAAAACAATAAAATTGAACAATGCAGCCGTGTGATCACACAATCACATATATAATTGGGACCCAAGATGAAACACTGCGTTTTTGCAATTGGAGGTGACATGCATGGTGGCTCTTGTGCGACTTTTCACCTTTTGCATCTCTTCCTCAACTGATGTATACTTAATATCAAGGGGTTCCATGTGCTAGTGTTGCATCTTCAAAGGCTTTTCCTACCCTAAGCTTCTCTTAACACTTCCACTTTTGTATATGTTCCTTATTGGCTATTTTTTAATTCTTCTATCCTGGCCAGAAAGCGTCTTATTGTATTTTATTGGGCTTGACATCGAGGGTCTTATGATTCCTCTTATACATTATCAACAACAGTTTGAACACTTTTCAAGTTGATGGCGCTTCAACATGTGGATTTAATCCCCCCTATTGGCAGCGCACTTACTGTAGTTGGCGTCATCAACATCAATTTGAAGGTCATTCTTGTGCATTCATGCTCTTCTGTCCATTTTCCATTAAATGGAAATGTTATTCCTACTTGGTGGTTGCATGTCATCCTAATGGCCAAATAAGGAAGGATCTACCTTGAGTTTGAAGGGAGATGTTAGAAATAGTGTTAGTGTAAGTGCACTAGTGCACATTATACTGTATAGGAGTCTTTTTTTTTGGAGATAGTGTATAAGTGATAGGCCCCATGTGTAGTCCAGTATTATTGCAAATAGCCTTTTAAGCGTACAAAGTGGCTTCATGCCCTAATGAGAACTTGGACTCACATTTCCAATATTCCTCTGGTTATCAGTAAATCCTATCATAACGTTGTTCAGAGTGTTCACGAATAGCCCAACATCGAAAAGGGGGGCGACATTAGGTCACTTAATATACACGTTTTGATCTCCCCCCTCCAAGAGGTTAGCCTTTTGGAATAATAAGGGGTTGTTCTAACATGGTATCAGAGTTGGGCCGTCTCTTGCTTCCGCTCCGGTTGCGCCCCCACCGATTGTGCATTGTCACGCGTGCTCCGCGTAAGGGGGAGTGTTAACGAGTAGTCCCACATCGAAAAGGGGGGCGCCATTAGCTGCATAATACACATGTTGTGATCTCCCCCCTCTAAGAGGTCAGCCATTTGGAGTAATAACTAACAAGTGATTGGTCTAACACATAGAAATAAGGGATTATCACAAGTGCATGGATTGAGTAAAGACAAAGCATTGTGCTCATTTTTATAGCCGAAAAGTTTAGCGAAGCCAGCTGAGTAGGGAGGATTGCTGAGATGCTTCAAGGGATAAATGATCCTGATGATTGTTGGCAAAGGGAAACAGTGGAGAACGAAAATGGAAAAGTTTAAATAGAGGGAATATTGGAAAAGAAAGTTATTGAAAGGTCATAGCGTATTGGTATTTTCTGTTAATAAGAACACCTACAATAGGACCACTCAGAAACTAATCGAGAGATCAACAATCATGGTTGAAGCACGAATACTGTTTCTTTACTATAAGCAGATAGTAGAGCAAAACTGATCCACATTCTAATATTGTCATTTTGTGGAATCAGTTAGAAACAATTGAGAGGAAGAATCAAAAGGTTGAATATTTAGTATTTGGTATGTTGATGAACTGCTCACCATAGTATAGAAAATATGGAGGAATATGACCACGAGTGAGAACTGAAATGCTGAATAAGCCCAAATGTATTCCTTGCATGCTGCATAGAGCAAGTTCAAGGTTAAGCGAGTAAATACTATTAATGGTTAATAACGAAAATTTTCATGAAAAACTTGATTACATAAGACAATTGCAAACACTGATCCCAGCAAACCCAGGGTTAAAGAAAATGGCGCAGCAATCATAATTGCATTAGATTTCATGTCATTGACCTGTGAGAAAAATAGAACCATAAATTATCAGTATAACGATAACCGAGAGAGTGAGTGTCCAATCTATATATGTAAATCATATCCCAGAACCATGACAGCAGCTATCTTAATGCAATACAAGAATGTATGATACCTGAGATAGAGAAAAAACAAATCCAATCGTTTGCAAAGAAGCAAAATTCTTCACTATTCATGTATCCATCATGACATATTTGTACTTCTAGGTAAGTACATGCACTTTTGATGGAAAACGCTAAGCTTATAATCCTCCGTAAAGGTAGCTCCCGGCTCAAAAAACCGTGTCTCTGATTGTCGTCTATGTGTCTACATCAACACACCCACATAATGTAACTGTGTTCCATCAAACCAGTTGAAAGGCCCCCAATATGAGCTCAACAATTTGAATTTTTTTTTACTTGTGTTGCATCATTGGAGTTCAACTGAACAAAATAATATGTTTCATAGTAACCAGATTATAAAACCACCGTTACATATAACATCAGTTATATTTGCATTCAGATGATCAATCTCCCATTACAAGTTCCAACGGCCCCTCACACAGAATTAAAAAGTAAATGATTGCAAACTTGGCTAGCCTCTCTCTATTTACTTCAAAGGCATTTTTGCATGTGCAATGACAATACAGATTTACTCTTTTTAGGCAAAACATATGATGGATTGCACCCAAGTGAGCTACATGAGATACCACTCAACATTGGAGTGAGGGTCTCATTAATCCGAAGACAAGAGAATTGGTTTAGAATACAGATCATGCCTTCCTCGAGTAGTGAAAGCCCCAGTTCAATAGTAGTTGGGGTGCACATCATGTAGCTTACATGAGGCACACCTAATTGTAGTTTTTCCTTAAATCTTTTAGTTGAACACATGACCAGGCACGGTGTTTCACAATTTGATTTAACACATTAAATGTAACATGATCTAGGAAATGGATGTAGTGATGCATCAACAAAGATGACGAGCAAACAATACTACAGCAACGTGTCTGCATAACCTAGTACAAAGAAAAAAAGTGGAGTAACCAAAATGATTAATAGGTTGCCAAATGAAGGGCAAGGGAAAGCATATGAGATAATGTGTTCCCACTATCATTGTGAAATTTATGTAACTGCAAAGAAACGGAAAAAGTGGAGTAGCAAGAGAAAGGAATCCATAGTAGAAAAGTGCATCACTCATCTGGTTGCCGATATTTGCATAGGAGGGGGATGGTGAACATATGGGTAGGGATGGGAAGAGGGGATGGGTTAGCGCATGGTTGCATACGAGTATGTCAATTCATGGGAAGGACAGGGCCTTGGTTAGAATTGTATCTGGAATTTCATTAATTGAAGGGTTCCTACGGAGTAACTAGAAGTTTAGGATGAAATTTATAGTTCTTATGCATGTTGATATGTGGCTTCACAGTAACATGAGTTGCCAAGTATTATCGTGAAATTTTCTTATCGTTGTTGTCGATATATAGTTTTCTTGTATGTGATTGCTTGGTATCGGATTTCTTTATCTTGTGATCTTGGCATCTCACCATACTCCAACCCCGGACCACTTGGTTTGCTTTTGCAATCGCAACATGCTGCCCTTTTGTGGACAGCAAAAACGAGATCGGGATGCTAGTACGGATACTAAACCCTAAAGAATGCATAAGGAACCTGCCTACTTACTGCCCAAGTCTTTCGGACAACCTGGTTGCACCAATTATGAAAGTGGAATAATAGCAAGAAGGATGTGTTTTATACAGTGTAGTCAAGGCGTTAAGGCGGACACAAGGCGCTCAACCTTACTGGCGCCTGAGGCGAGCGCCCAATTGAAATAAGACGTGCAAAAAAACTAATATATATATATATATATATATATATATATATATATACAATATAAAATGACTAGTCGAAACAAGTTCACATAATCATATAGCATGTGCCATCAGACATCAATAAAACTCATCATCATAAACTTCTATAATCTATATCATCCCCATCTTAAAAACTATAAAATCTAAATAATATAGGTTGGGAACCAGGACTGAATGTCTGTAAGATGAAAAATATGTGAATTGAAGATGTGAAGTAAATATATAAAGAATTATGACACTATACAACTAAATAAAAATATGAATTAAAAAACTGAGAGAAGAAAGTTTTGATGGGCAACATAATACTCACTTCGTGACGGACACTCTGAAGGCGACCCCCCAAAGTTTAAACCCTAACATGTCCGATCGTCATGAGTTCTTTTTTATCTCGTTCAATCGCGTGGAAGATTTGAATCCACAGGGCACGAAATCCTCTGAGGTTATAAACTCATAGGATCATATAGGTTAAAGTTAAAATCGAATCACAACCGTCCGTTACACCTAGCCAGACTAGTGAATCACACTTGGTCCCAAATGTCATGCAAAAGGACGGTTGTGATTCAGTTTGGCTTCAACCTAAACTGTCAATTAAATGAGACGGGCGCCTCGACCACCTCGCACCTTGACCGCCTCAGGGTGTAAGGCAGGCGCCTCAAGCCGACTTATAAACCTGCTCTCGCCTCAATCCATGCGAGGCGCCCTTGCCTCGCCTCACCTCGCCTCTCGCCTCAGGCGGGCGCCTTGGCTCACCTTAACTACATTGGTTTTATATAATTTTCGTCTCCATTGACAAAAAACATAAGACAAACATTGTATTCTAGATGGTATGTTTAAGTTGTAGTTGTCAAAACCTTTAAGCTTGTAAACATAATAAAGTAAGAATATGTGGCGATCATGTTCCTTTTTTTTTTTATAGATTGTTTTGCCAAACAAATAACAAAAATTCAATGCTCAGAAGATCAACAAGGTGGGGTATTTACAATATGAATGTTATTCCTAGATTCAAAGACCATAAAGTAAACGTCACTGCCTAATGTCTAGACCGAGTTAGCATACCAGCAGCTGCTCAAGGAAGAAGAAATAACACATCGTGCTAATCAAGATCAGCACAACCACATCATGCCAACTTCTGCAGTAACAACCAAACACCGTTCAATAATATAAGTTTCCACAGTAACCATGAAAAAAACAACATAAAGATCTACTTCTGAAAAATGGATTGATGGAGATTGACACATCTGCTCAATATTTTGAACATAATACAATATGTGTTTTACAATAAGAAAGAGCTCAAAGTAGATTTATCACGTCAGTATCTGAATTTTATTACCTGGTTAACTGTGTGTCTGAGATCTGTCTGGGACGTTGTTGACCGGTGTTTCTTTGAGCAGAGCTCTGCACACGGAACAACGTAACGGGTAAATTGAGAACTTCTTGGCCACATACATCACACATCTTGTTCCCTTTTATACTGAACCACTTCACTGCACATGCTTCGTGTGTAAGCCTTAAAGCCCCTTTGCAACTACATTCCATCCTAAGCCAACTGCCTCCTTCATTTAGCCCAATTAAACAGATCCTGCAAACTGCTTCTTCTTCAGGAATCTCTTCATCATTATCTTCCACATGTACAGGACTTGACTGACCTGATTTAGTGAGAAAAGAAAAAGGGATAACAACAAACATTCAAGCAACAGAAAATCAAGGGATAAAAATGTTACAGCATCAACTATCAGCACCACCCGAATAACAATGATGAATCATTACCAAATGGTGAGTTTGACTGTGTAAGCTCCTTTGGACTAGGAAAAGATCCAGATCTCACGATAATGATGCTTCGCATAGGTACAGATAAGGACCTTGAAACCTTTCCTGCAATTGACCGTTTCTGCATGAATCTATTCAAAGGTCAGAGCATTTTCTTCAGCTCTATAGGACTGCCAAAAAGTTCATGGAAAAAATATTTAAATAAGCAAACAAACACTACGATACGAGAAAGAGGAGAGAATAATCAGTAGTGAGAGTAAGAAATAACAGGCTTCACCCTGTGTGTAAGCTATCTATCATCCACAATAATGGTTTTTAAATAACTGATTCCGCTATGTCATTTTTTCAGTATGAGTTATTCTTAACCAGGATGCGACAACACTTAACCTGACAAGAATATCAATGCAGAAAGAGGAGCCTAACAACAATTTTGAGATGTGAAGACAGTTAACGAACAGATGTCACAAAAAAATGGCTTAAACCATCAGAAGCGTGTCATGTAAGAATCTTGCAGTAGAAAAAGTACCTGTGAAGCATGCTGATCACAGTATATCTTCTTAACAGGACTAGATGGAGAGATATTTGATGCCGGTGTAGAAGGAAGTGATGCACATCTTTTCCATGAGAGCGCCGCAACAAAATTTGAAAGTACAGCACTTTCAGGACCTGCCCTGCTGTCTGGTTTTGCAGCAACTTCTGGATTTAGGAGGGAACTCCTCTCACCGAGTACTGCAACCTTGTTTTTTAAGGTTGGCCCACGTGAGAAACCTCCAGGAGATGAACTGCCACTGGGAGAGCTTCGCGGCTGGATTAAACTTTCACAATAATGATAGCTGGTGATACTAGTAGGTCGAGGGGGTACATGAAGTGTGAGATTTGTTAACTTTCTGTCAGGATTCTTATAAGTAACAGTTTCGTGACTTTCGTCTATGGTTTGTAGGTTCTGATGCTCAACCTGGGCACAACAAATCCAGGGGGTTATCTCCAATATTTCACATTTTAACTTAAATTATGAAGAAGAAGAAAATGTACCAAATCTTACAAAACTAATAGGTCAATTCAGCCATACACAAAGTTTTAAAAATGAGAAGATAAATCGAGTAGAAGAAATTATGGTGGACACACATATGTTGATGGGATGATTCATGGTCTTGGAAGTCCTCGCAAAATATTCAAAGAGCAGAGAGGGCGCAATGAAGGAGTATTGGACCTTCTACTTAACCAGTTAGCTTCCACTTTCTTTCTTATAATTGTTTGATTTTTTAAAAAGTGAAAAGTTGGATGAAACAACTAAAATATTGGACAAGTTGGTGGTGGTGGTTAAGGGGTACAGATTGAATTGTCAGATGGCTGATTGAGTTATCATGTTTTAGTCTAATGGATAAGATGCATTTAATTCAGAAATGCCCAAAGCATATCTTTTAATTATTTATGATTTTTTTAGAAAATACTGGAAGCAGTTTGCTCGAAACAATGTTTGATGGGTTTTTTTAGAAAATACTGGAAGCAGTTAGCTTAACTCTTGTTTTTCTCCCTACAGTCAAGACTCAAGTGTTCAGCAATACTGGTTGGGGGCAGCAATGGAGCGGCAGTTAGGAGGCATGTGGTGCTAGCAGGATCAGCGATCAAATTTAATGGAGGTTTTTCTATTTTGGTAGCTGAAGCCCAGCTCATGAGCTAATAAGCATGTCCCTCATAATGAATAGCACTCAAGTACCTAACTACTAGGCAAGAAAGCTCCATGCTCAATTCCATATTCCCCATACATGACAGTTCCTAAGAATTAGGTAACGGTCATCTTCAAAACGTTATACACACATAATAATATGATGATTCTGAATAGTCCAGTATGATAACTATTTACATCAAGTACTGATGGATGAAGTTTTGCCAATGTGTGTGCACGGTGTGGGTGGGTGTGTGTGTGTGTGGGGGGGGGGGGGGGGGGGGGGGGGTTGACTGTTCTATAACAGAAAATATGCAATATGTAATTGTTAGATATACGTGTATGCATTAGGTTATACATCCTTCTATTTTGTACAAAGTTATCAAGTCGGAAGTCGGGAAAAAATAGGCTAGGGGAGAAGTTGGAAAAAGTCAGAAATAAGTCAAGGAGAAAAAAGATAGAAGTTTTTACAAAATATATAAAGATTTTCCAATAAATTTTTTGAGTAGTATACGACGGGATTAAAATGTGATTAATCAGCATTAAAATGTGTAAATCGGGATTAAAACGCAAGCATCGTGCTTTTTTGAAAGAATCATGATTTTTTTTTAAAAAAAGGAAAAAGATCGTATAGTAAACTCCACAACAATAAGTAATGTTTTAAACACGTTTTTTTTCAAAAAAAGGCCGACTTGGTAACATGGATTGTGCATGAGACTGATACCCTCTTGTATATATATTGTGCTCTTGCCCTAATGAGAATGTCATTCATTCATCCCCAAAACCTTAGCCTTTTCTCTCTTTCTCTCTCCTAGAGTTATTGGTGACATGGTATCAGAGCCGTCGGTCTTCGATCCGTGAGCAACGTCTCCTCTCTCGCGATCGATGTCCTCCCTCACGGTCTCCGATTGGCAAGATCGACTTCTCCTATCTCGCAATCGACGACAGCCCGTGATCGACGTCTTCCCACATGATCTCTGACCGACGAGATCGATCTCCTCGGCGCCTAAGTGATAGGGCCACCTCTTCGCCATCCTCTCCACTCTGCCATCCACTCCGATCCTTCAATCGGAGATCTATCTTGACGCCAGTCTGAGATCTTCTCAAACTCTGATTGGTGAGCTATGAAGAACGCAGAACGAGGTCACAATCTTGGCCCGGGTGTGTGATCTCTCTCACGGGGTGCTGCCTCGCGGTCCAACCCTTCGCCTCAGCCTCCTCCTCCGAGGATCTCAGCCTCCAGCCTACGTGCCACGGCCCTACACCTTGCTCAACTACTCCTCTTGCTTTGCACTACTCCATTGTTCAGTTGCTACTTTGCTCCGCGTTGCACTTCTTGCTCATCAGGCCGCCCACGCCTCCTCTTCAACCGCTGATGCTAATTCTCCATTACTTCGCTGCTTCTCCATTGCATCCGCTTCGCCGTTCCTTTTGTCCTTACAACACATAAAAGAACCAGATCTGACACCCTCATGAAGAAGTCCTTCTCTGGCACCCAATGGGTTTGAATTCTGACTCTAGCAACCCAACAACACACCCTCAACCTGGCACCCACAATACTATATTGTCGGCCGACTATGTACTTGCGATCGTTGTTTCATGCTCCAGCATCAATCATGTGGCACCGTTTGCGACCTTCACTAATGCCTCGCCTCAGAGATTGCCGCCAAATCCACCATGTGCTAGCCCAACCTTCTTTCTCGGATCTGCATGAAGATGGTCGCACGCATAACTGTGTGATGTGACAATGAAGATTAAGTGTGGATGGATTTATAGTAAGCATACAATTTCTCTAACTCTCTAAACCTCTCTCTAACTCTCTCCCTCTAATGCCTTTGTAAACAACAATATTAAAATGTATAATGAAAAAGACAACCAATAATAACACTAAG
The DNA here is from genome assembly GCA_947650365.1 of Chamaelirium japonicum. Classification (NCBI taxonomy): domain Eukaryota; kingdom Viridiplantae; phylum Streptophyta; class Magnoliopsida; order Liliales; family Melanthiaceae; genus Chamaelirium; species Chamaelirium japonicum. The sequence goes on along the minus strand of OX393552.1, from coordinate 82,446,943 downwards.
CATCAAAGAACAAGTAAATTGAGGTGTGGCCTTTCCCCTCAAAAGAAATGAAATTGAGGTGTAGATTCACCTCTCATATGGACTAGTGAGGAACATCCCCAGAACTGACCATGAATAAAATTCGAATGAACATGGAACCTCCTCGGAAGAGGCCATAATGAAAATTGGATAATGGTAGGGACTAAAGAGAAGCCTCCTTCCCTTCTTTACTTTCTCTCCGTATATTTCATAATTATTAATTTAACTTGTCACATTTATCTTTATTAACTTTTATAATTGCAGGGAAATACCTCCTCCCATTCTTTAGCTTCTCTTTTGTATTTTAAATTATCAATATTTACTCATGTTGTTATTTGTCTGTTAATTTATTTAAATTGTTGAAGTCTTATTTTTAGAATTATTCTTTTGTAATCTTAACACAAATAATATTTTAACTGTTAATTAACTTGATTCTAGTCAAAACGATAATAATGGTCTCCTAAGGGACAAGGAAACTTGGTACACAATCCGCGAAATGCGAATGTTGTAGAATTGTAGGTAAAATCCTTGCATGTCATAGTTGTGTATGTTGACAATTTCGTGCAGTACATTTAAATTCAGTTGGATAATGTTGCATCATACATGTTGTATTCATACAGCACTATGTCTCTCTCTATCTCTCTCACACACATATCCTCGCCCCACTCTTTTGTGCAGCATGAGTACAACCAAACAAGAATACTTGGATGTAAAATCTGAGATATCCGAATACAATGATTGGTGTTGTTTCATCCTGACACTTGTTGATGACTACGGTACAAGATTGATGTGGTCCGTAACAAGTTGGCTCCACAGGACAACTAGACATGTATGCAGAATACGGGATCCCTCGAGGTAGAGTTGTGTGGTGTAGGCCAACGAGCACACAACTATCTGGCTCCGTTGTTAGGAGCAAGAATCTCAAAAGAGCGCTTATCCTCAGTAATTGTATGCTCGCCAGGCAAGAGACAAAGAATATAAATTGCATCTTGCATCATCATGCATCCTGCATCGTTATTACATACACTATTCAGAAATAACCATTATTATTCTTGTCTTATTTGTTTAATGTTTTAATTTCGCTCACGGTCATAAATAAATGCTTTAATAGAGTATATTCTTTATTACTACAGTAGGAACATTGTAATATTAGGGTTTCCCTGAAATATGCTGCCATGCATACATGTATAATAGAAATGAGACGAGTAAGTTGGGAATAGGATATTTCTTCTTCAAATCCTCTTCCTCGACACTCCTTTTGACACCAAGCCTACCATTTGAGTTCGCTACTAACACCGATCTCCTTCATCTGCAACTCGTTTGAAAGAAGTACTCCAGTAACATCCTCCAAATTACTGCCTTCATCTGCAACTCGTTTGAAAGAAGTACTCCAATAACATCCTCCAAATTATTGCCTTCATCTGCAACTCGTTTGAAAGAAGTACTCCAGTAACATCCTCCAAATTACTGGAATGGAATCTTGTTCATAGAGCAATGTTAATTTCATACGCTCTAAAGACGAGGAGAGCAAACGCAAAAAAAAAGTAATATCTTGACCTTCTCCTTCGTGTCTTCACCGACATTCAAAGATATGACATCAGTTGATTAAAGGCAATTCGATGCTCATCAATCCCCATATCTTCATTCAACTTCCACTTCAGGTACAAACCAAGAAGGTTCTCTTTGTGGTGTGATCACGCCATACAAAGCCGTCGATCTCTTAGGTGTTTGACTCCACCGTCGCAACATTCCGAACCATGTCCATGTATATTTGCTCAAGTGGGCTGCTCAGATTCTTATAGTTTTCCTATTTCACTGTAGAAAGGAACTCCAGATCACCATCAACCACAAACTTTGCAACAGTTCTTCTTCTCTAGAAATAACCATGTGGGCATAACAAAAAGAGCTCAAAGTGAAATCCTCCAAACAGATCACAAACTCGAGTGAAAGAATTCGACAACAACCCAAAATGGGTATTTGAGATACGATTCGATTCCAACAAAACTAAAGCCAATTCATCAAATTATGTACCACTAAATACGAAAATGGACTCAAACTGAAAAGGCAATGTGTGGGGCCCGAGAGTGAGAATCATTACCTCCTGACAGTGGGAGGAGGAGGAGGAGGAGGAGGAGGAGGAGCAGTGCTCGTCGGCGCCATTGGAGGGTTTTTCGCCTTCCTCCATCTAGAGAGAGAGAGCGAGAGAAGAGAGAGAAAGTGAAACGACTGTAACCAGTGCTACTAATAATGGGATAATCTACATTAAATTGATGGACGACAGGATAGGGAAGTGGGCCACGCTGCTGTGGAAACAAAGGAGGGCAATGATATTCAACCAGACAAAAGGGTGTACAAACTCTTTACAGACCCAATCACAGCTGTCTGTTCCTTGCCGGTAGGGAGGTGGGACTGAGTGCGATTCACTGGTGGGATATGAGCGCAACGGATGGCTATGATCAGGTCTGTAAAGAGTCTCTAAAGGTTTCTGTCTGGTTGAAGGGCATTATATAGGGAAGGATTTGCCGGTAGGGAATCCTGTTTTATAAAGTTTCCATACTTAGTCGTTTTTTCTCTGGATTTTAGTCGTTTTCTCTTTGGATTTCGAGTAAACCCGGGCTATGATCAGGTCTGTAAAGAGTCTCTAAAGGTTTCTGTCTGGTTGAAGGGCATTATATAGGGAAGGATTTGCCGGTAGGGAATCCTGTTTTATAAAGTTTCCATACTTAGTCGTTTTTTCTCTGGATTTTAGTCGTTTTCTCTTTGGATTTCGAGTAAACCCGGAATCCATAATATCGGGTTTAAACCAGTGGCGGACCCAAGATTTTTTCTCAGGAGGGTATAATTATTAAAAAGTAACTACAGTCGTTGCCTCACTGTTGAAGGCTTCGGCAGACAACGTGACGATTTCCCTACCATTCCTTCGATCGCGCAACAAAAGACCTATTAGGATTTTACCTTGAGTGGAGGAGAATTTTGATCCTTTGAAAATTTGGAGTTGTAATTGACCGACTCGATCAGGGTGCACGGGTTGTAAATAATAGACTAGATCCTTTTTTTTTTGCGGTAGAGGGGATACTTAATACGTACCCCAAAACCTGTAAATAAGCTCCGATTCCCACTTAATTCTCATTCACTAAGGGCCATGTGATGAACTTTACGGGGATGCCACATGTGCGGGTAGTGGTAGACAGCGGTGGATGTAGGCCGGACAGTAGTGGGCATTGGTGACCAACAACGGGTGGTGGCCGACGGCCGGTGAGGCCGGTCGTGGGTCGCCAATACAGGTGGCAATGGCGGGTGGTGGGTGGCAGCGACGGAGGGGCCATGTGGAGGTGGGATGGTGGTCGGCGGCATGACGGTGGACATTCACTGGCGGGGGATGGTGGCCGGTGGGACAGTGACGACATGTGGAGGCCACCTCCATGTGAAGTTGACAACCAAAAGTTAACAAATTTCCTATATTTATTTTTTTTTGATAAATTATACTTTTCTCCCCTCCCCTCATGAAGTTTAGCTCAAAAACATTTTAAAAAACATCCCCCCCCCCCCTAATTCAGTTTCGATCATATAAAAATTACCAAATGAGGGAATCAAGTTGTTGACAAAAGGGGTATTGTGCTAACATTTCAGACTTTAGGAAGTGATTTGGAACAAAATTAACTATAGGGTTACGTGTTTTAAGCTAAATTTCAAGGGGGTAAGTGTAAATTACCTTTGCTGGGCCCAATGTAGGTCCTCCTCTGGTTTAAACCCGGTATTCCAAATACCGGGTTCTACTTGAAACAGGAAAAAAAAAACTCATGTTCGCTTTACAGCACTGAGATGCCACGTGACTGTCAGAGCGCTAGGTTGGTAAATAGTTTTGATCAGCTGCTGTTTCGTTAAATATTTTTTTTTAATAATATTTTGAAAAAAAAGCCATACAACGCCATCTTCATCGTCGCCAGTCCTGTACAACCAGCTACTGCTTCTGTCGATCCTCCTCCCCCCAGTCCCTTCTCCCTCTTTCTCCACTTGTTGGGTTTAGCCGTGCGTTGGCCGTGGGCCGCACGAGGATGGCCCAGTAACTCTTATACGGGCTGAGTCTTGACCACGCTTCCGGCCCAGGACGTGACTGGTCGAGATTCGGAAAAAGGAATAAACTTTACACTCCTTACAGACCCGATCACATCCGTCCGTTTCAGCCATGCTCAACCAGTGAATAGCACTCAGCCCGGACGGGTAGGCAACAGACAGCTGTGATTGGGCATGGAGTCTGTAAGCCTTTTCTGTGGCTGAGTAGCATTTCTCTAAAGAATACCGGTCCAAGCTGGCCGCGCGGCGGCTACTAGTTGTCGGACATTCCAAATTGACCACGTCAAGCTGGACCAAAATGGCATGAGATATCGATTTCAAACCACGGAATCATCGTGATTCGGGGTCCAGCCAACGACACCTGTCCGCACCCTTTTGATCTCCTGAATCTTATGGTGGAAAAAATTTTCAGCACACCGTATGTACAACTGTTGCCCTGATCCTATCAACACGCTCTAAGTGCTGGGGCCACTACCCCCATGTACTGGGGCATGCTACCCCATGTCTCTTGAATCGCAGTGGGTCCGACGATTCTAACGTACGCCAGTGTTTTCAAAAACAGGCCGGAAGGCGAACCGAAAAGACATCCGGTTCGGTCCAAATCGGGTCAAACCGATGGTTCAACCGTTTGAACCGCATGAAAATATGTTTTTTTAAATAGATATTTACTAAATTCTTCAATGGCAAGGTTTGATTCCTGGGTTAACATACAAACCGGTTTATTCAAAGACCGAACCGAAACATGTTCCGGTTCCGGTTCAAACCAGTTGAACCGCCCAGTCCGATCCAGTTTTCAAAACACTGGCGTACGCAGGATGTGCTGAGATTTTTTCCCTTGTGATGGAAGCCCCCTGGGGTTCTTTTGGTGGTTTGTAGATCTCAATAATCAGGAATCATCCAAAGGGACGAAACTAACAAGTGTCAATTGCCGGACCTCGAACCACGATGGGATTGTGGTTCGGGTGACAAAATAAGGGCTTTAGTCAAAGCCGGTTGCGCCGCCGTTACTTGTCGCCGCCCTTCCGCCACTACGCCTCAACAAAATAAATTAAATTTTAGCTGCCCGTTTTCTGACGCACAAACGTGTGTGGATATCGCACCGTTCATCCATTGAAGGCCTCCGATGAGAGACAGGAGAAAAAGGTTCTTTTTATACCTCTCCCCCTCTGTGTTTTGTCCTCCATCCCCCCGGCTCCTCTGCCTCTCTCCTTATTCGTTCGGGGAGAGGGGGGAAACCATGCTGTTTCGTCAGATCTACGAACGGATTCGCGATTTAAGGTCAATTTCCGATCTGGGTTTCTCTCAAAATTTTATTTTTTTTACAATTATTTTCTTGGAACGATGAAGAAATTTCGATGAACGCCCGATTTTTCCATGTCAGTTTTATCAGATGATCACTCCTCTTTCCGGTTGATGTTAGGATTTTTTTTGTGAAATTGGGTCATCAAGACACATGCTAAGTTGTTCCCACATGCTGCATTCCGATCTTCTGCTCTATCGATTTCAAGGTTTTTCCTCTATTCCTTCCTCAACTTCTCTGTTTTTTTTTTGGTTTGTAGATTTGGACCCATTGGAATTTTTAAAATTTCGGACTCAAAATCATAATGGGTTGTGTTTGTGGCACCGTTGGAGTATTTAAATTTTTTAAGTTTTTAATTGCTTTTTAAGGCGATTTAGTGAGTCGTCCCTGAGATCGGTTAGGCGATTTAGTGAGTCGTCCTTGAGATCTCTCTCTCTCTCTCTCTCTCTCTCTCTCTATATATATATATATATATCTATATAATAAGGGACGACGGTTGTGGGGGGGACAAATGAACTGAGACAAAGCAACGGCTCAGATTTATGCAGAGGAGGGGGATAAACAGGGAGAATAAATCATAGTCGTCCATTTCCTAGCCCTGACCAAGAATCCCACTCAGCCTTAAATCCCATCCCAAACCCTTCCAAGCCCGTCCGATCCAAATCCCATCCGATCTGAGCCATCTAATTTTCAAGTCCCTCCAACCAACATATCCCACTCACAGTCCTTCTTAAATCCACCTCTTAAATCCCGTCAACATTGAAACCGACACTCTCAGCCCACCCTCTCTCTCTCTCTCTCTGTGTGAAGACCAAACCCCCGCCCTCCTTTGGAACCCACGCCATCAGCCCCACCCACCCATTCTCTCCCCCCCTCCCCCTCTCTCTCTCTCTCTCTCTCTCTCTCTCTCTCTGAAGACCAAACCCCCGCCCTCCTTTGGAACCCACGCCATCAGCCCCACCCACCCATTCTCTCCCCCCCTCCCCTCTCTCTCTCTCTCTCTCTGAAGACCAAACCCCCGCCCTCCTTTGGAACCCACGCCATCAGCCCCACCCACCCATTCTCTTCCCCCCCTCCCCTCTCTCTCTCTCTCTCTCTCTCTCACGGGAGACCAAACGCCCGCCCCCACTACCCTCGCTCTCTCTCAAGCCCTTAGCCCCACCCCCGCCCCCGCCCCCAACCCCGCCACCGCCACCGCCACCGCTACCGCGATGAAGTCTGCCGATTCTCCCCAGATCTGAAGCCCGCCTCCCCCCTCCCTCGCGATGAAGGCCCTGCTGACCCCCCTCCCTCGCGATGAAGCCCCTGCTGGCCCCCCTCCCGCACCCACAGGTTCATCTCTGTTTTTTTTCCCATTTTCATAATTTTCCTTTATTTTTTCCCATATTTTCTCTATTTTTTTCTCAGTTCCAGCATTTTTTTTTACCTGTTGTATCTCTCTCTCTCTCTCTCTCTCTCTCTCAGTTCCTCCCCCCCTCTCTCTCTCTCTTAACCCTCCCAGGTTCTTCTATGTTATTTTTCATTTTTAATACTGATTTTTCTTTTTCAGTTGTCTCTTTCTCTTTCTCTCTCTCTCTCTTAGGTTTTAGTACTGATTTCTCTTTTCAGTTTTAGTTCTGATTTCTGATCAGTTTCATCTCTGTTTTTTTTCCCATTTTCATAAATTCCCTTTATTTTTTCCCATATTTTCTCTATTTTTTTTTCAGTTCCAGAATTTTTTTTTACCTGTTGTATCTCTCTCTCTCTCTCTCTCTCAAACCCCCACGGTACTTTCTCTTTTCTTTTTTTTTTCAGTTTTAGCAAGTTCTCTTTTTTTTTTGTTAATTTTCTGATTTTTTTTTTCAGTTGTCTCTCCCTCTCTCTCACAACTGAACCCCCCCCCCTCTCTCTCTCCTCAACTGAAACCCCAAGTTTTACTGATTTTTCTTTTTCAGTTTCAGTTTCAGTATTTTTTCCCAGATTTTCTCATTTTCTTTTTTTCGGTTTCAGCATTTTTTTTTTTGGTTGTATCTCTCTCTCTCTCTTTCTCCCTCTCTCTCTCTCTCTCTCTCAAACCCCCAATGTACTTCTCTGTTTTTTTTTCCCGTTTTAGTAAGTTCATTTTTTTATGGTTTCAAGGTTTACTGATTTTTCTTTATCTGTTTCAGATTCAGTATTTTTTCCCAGATTTTCTAAATTTCTTTTTTTCACTTTCACCATTGTTTTTTTTTTTCCCGGTTGTATCTCTCTCTCTTTCTCCCTCTCTCTCTCCCTCTCTCTCTCTCTCTCTCTCTCTCTCTCTCTCAAACCCCCAAGATACTTCTCTGTTTTTTTTTTCCGTTTTAGCAAGTTCCTTTTTTTATGGTTTATTTTTATGATTTTTTTTCAGCTCTCTCTCTCTCTCTCAACTGAACCCCCCCTCTCTCTCTCAACTAAAACCCCAAGGTTTTCCTCTGATTTTTTTCCCCAAGTTCAGCAGTTTCTTTTCTGTTTCTTTTTTCCAGTTTCACAATTTCTCTACTTTTTTCCCAGATTTTCTCTATTTCTGTTTTCAGTTTCAGCATTGTCCTTTTTCAGCTGTTACAGTTTGGGAAATGCTATCAGTGAGTTTTAGAGAACAATGCTATCAGATTTCCAGCATTAACAATGTATTTTCTGCATTGTTACTCATTTTTAGTACTAATTCTAGATAACAATCAGTTTTAGTACTGACTTTTCTTTTTCAGTTGTCTCTTTCTCTTTCTCTTTCTCTATCTCTCTCAATCAGTTTCTCTTTTTCAGTTCTATTTTCAGCTTTTAGTACTGATTTTCCTTCTCTGTTTTTATTTGCCAGTTTTACAATTTCCCTTTAGTACTATCAATGATTTTGCTGAAACTGAAAAAAAAAATGCTGAAACTGAATAAAAATTTGGGTTAATCCGGGAAACCATAAATTAAATCAAGTCTGATCAACATGATTTTCAGCATTGCTATCACTGATCTTCTCGGCTGGGTACGGTCCCACTGAAGAATCCCACGAACCATACGCTAGAAAAAACATTGGGTTAATTCGGGAAAATTAGTGATTTTACAGTGATTGGGTTAAGTCGGGAAAATTGAAAAAGCTGAAACTGGGAAAATTGATTGGATTAACCCAATTTTCCCATTTTCAGAAAAAAAATTAGGTTACTCCGGGAAACTGAAAAAGCTGATAGTACTAAAGGGAAACTAGAAAAAATTCAGTGATTTTACAGTTTTAGCATTTTCTTCTCTATGTTTCCCAGTTTTACAATTTCCCTTTAGTACTATCAGCTTTTTCAGTTTCAGCATTGTTTCTTTCCGATTGTCTCTCTCTCTCTCAACCCCCCAAGGTTTCTTCTATGTTTTTTTCAGCAGTTCTTTCAGGCCAACCCGAATATCTCACTGATTTTTTTTTTTCAGTAGCAGCTCCCACCACTGAAACCACACTGGATATCCCCGATCGCCAATACTTTCCAACACCGATCGCACCAGGTTCTCTTTCACTGTCTTCTCAAAAATATCTATATAAATCATTTTTTCACTTTGTTAGTATTTTAGTGTGCCGATATAAGTCATGTGATATCACTTTGTTAGTACTATCAATGATTTTTCAGTTTCAGCATTATTTTCTCTGTTTCTTCTCTATTTTTCCCAGTTTTACAATTTCCCTTAAGTACTATCAGCTTTTTCATTTTCAGCATTGCTATTACTGATTTTGCTTTTAGTACTAAAGGGAAACTAGAAAAAACATTGGGTTAATTCGGGAAAATTAGTGATTTTACAGTGATTGGGTTAAGTCGGGAAAATTGAAAAAGCTGAAACTGAGAAAATTGATTGGATTAACCCAATTTTCCCAGTTTCAGAAAAAAATTGGGTTACTCCGGGAAACTGAAAAAACTGATAATACTAAAGGGAAACTAGAAAAAATTCAGTGATTTTACAGTTTTAGCATTTTCTTCTCTATGTTTCCCAGTTTTACAATTTCCCTTTAGTACTATCAGCTTTTTCAGTTTCAGACACTGGATATCCCTGATCGCCAATACTTTCCAACACCGATCGCACCAGGTTCTCTTTCACTGTCTTCTCAAAAATATCTATAACAATCATTTTTTCACTTTGTTAGTATTTTAGTGTGCCGATATAAGTCATGTGATATCATTTTTTTTTCTTATACAATAAAATCTTTTAACTGTTTTCGGTTGGTACTTGCTGAAATTCAATATGGTGAATGTATGATGTGGTCTCTATTTTTTTGTTGCACCTTCTTTTTTACCTGGTGAGAGTAACATTCTTCTATTAACCCGACCATGTATTATGTGGTCTCTATCTTAATTAGGAGGAAAGTAGGAAAATTTTAATCTTTATGGTCTTTTGGTATTCAGTGGGTCGTTGGATTGTTGAGTGGTCTCTATCTTACATGCTCTGAGGATTGTCTCTTTCTCTTTCTCTTTCTCTCAATCAGTTTCTTTTTTTCAGTTCTATTTTCAGCTTTTAGTACTGATTTTTCTTCTCTGTTTTTATTTCCCAGTTTTACAATTTCCCTTTAGTACTATCAATGATTTTGCTGAAACTGAAAAAAAAAAATATGCTGAAACTGAAAAAAAATTTGGGTTAATCCGGGAAACCATAAATTAAATCAAGTCTGATCAACATGATTTTTCAGTTTCAGCATTATTTTCTCTGTTTCTTCTCTATTTTTCCCAGTTTTACAATTTTCCTTAAGTACTATCAACTTTTTCTCTGATTGGGTTAAGTCGGGAAAATTGAAAAATCTGAAACTGGGAAAATTGATTGGATTAACCCAATTTTCCCAGTTTCAGAAAAAAATTGGGTTACTCCGGGAAACTGAAAAAGCTGATAGTACTAAAGGGAAACTAGAAAAAATTCAGTGATTTTACAGTTTTAGCATTTTCTTCTCTATGTTTCCCAGTTTTACAATTTCCCTTTAGTACTATCAGCTTTTTCAGTTTCATCATTGTTTCTTTCCGATTGTCTCTCTCTCTCCCTCTCTCTCTCTCTCAACCCCCCAAGGTTTCTTCTATGTTTTTTTCAGCAGTTCTTTCAGACCAACCCGAATATCTTCTTGATTTTTTTTTTTCAGTAGCAGCTCCCACCACTGAAACCACACTGGATATCCCCGATCGCCAATACTTTCCAACACCGATCGCACCAAGTTCGCTTTCACTGTCTTCTCAAAAATATCTATATAAATCATTTTTTCACTTTGTTAGTATTTTAGTGTGCCGATATAAGTCACACTAGAATTTTTAAGAATCAGATTTCGAATGCATTTTTAATCTTATTCTTAAAAATCATATTTCAAAATGCCAAGATTTCAGAATTCACCATCAACCCCGATCTTAATTGCCGAGCGCCGCCGGTTTTGCCCGCTTGCTATTCGACCTCGATTTGCTCCCTCATGGCCCCAATCAGTGCCGCCAGACCTTCGCAGCGTCGTCCCGCCTCGGTCAATCTTTATCTTATTTGAAATCGGATTTCAAAATCTGATGACCATGTTGGTCAGGTTGGTCAGATATTGGATCCCATGTTGAGTCTGATCATCAGCATATTCATACATTTTCAGATTTTTGTCCGATTTTGCAAACTGAATTTTGAATCGGATTTTTAAATTGACAAAAATCAGGTTTTTTCATCGAGTCTGATCATCAGTATATACACACTTTTACAAAAAAATTCTCTCAACAGTCTTTATCTTATTTGAAATTGGATTTCAAAATCTGATTCCCATGTTGGTCGGGTTGGTCGGATATTGGATCCCATGTTGAGTCTAATCTTCAGCATATGCACACTTCTTCGGATTTTTGTCCGATTTTGCAAACTGAATTTTGAATCGGATTTTTAAATTGACAAAAATCATATTTTTTTCATCGAATCTGATCATCAGTATATACACACTTCTTCGGATTTTTTTACCTCAACAGTCTTTATCTTATTTCAAATCGAATTTCAAAATCTGATGCCCATGTTGATCGGGTTGGTCGGGTATCGGATTTTTTTTTCTCTCAACAATCTTTATCTTATTTCAAATCGGTTATTTCAAATTTAAAAATACAAATTTGTTTAAAAATTTGGATTTTTGTTCTCTCGACAGTCTTTTTCTCGGATTTCAAAATCTGATGCCCATGTTGGTCGAGTTGGTCGGGTATTGGATCAGATTTAAAAATGCCCAGGTTGTTCGTGTTGGTCGGGTATTGGATCAAATTTTTGCAAACTTCTGATACCCATACTGCCTGTACTGATTTTTACGTTTCTACAGGAAACGATGGAGATCGACATGGAAGAGGTATTGTATGTGTTTTTATCTGATCTCGAGAAGTCCAATGAAGCCCAAAATTAGAACCATTCAAGTTTTTTTATATGCAGTTTTCGGAAGTTTGGGAAGAGGTGCCATGTTAACCTCTCCAATAAGGCAAGCTGCCATGTTAAGCACCAGATTTGAATTCATTTTTAAATCTTATGCTTAAAAATCAGTTTTTTTGAAATCTAATTTAGGCATTTTGTAATATGATGCTTTAAATCTGATTTTTTAGGCACCAGAATTTTTAAGAATCAGATTTCGAATGCATTTTTAATCTTATTCTTAAAAATCATATTTCAAAATGTCAAGATTTCAAAATACAATTTGATGCCAATTCGTTTCAAGTCTGATCCTCCAATTTTTTATTCTTCACTATTTTAATTTTTTTTTGGTATTTGAAATCTTTTCATGCATATTAAGGTTAAATTGCCCATATGAATTGAATCTTTGGTTAAAATATCCAATGAGGATGTGAGAGCTATTGAAAAGATTTGTGGACGAATATCCATAGAACTGATCTATAATCGATTGATTAGGCTTGCTTCCTAAAATTTGAAAGCCCCACAAAATCAAGTTTAGGGTAAAAGTGCTAAAGAAAAAAAAAATCAGGTTTGAAAGCATTGTGTTTGCAGAAAATTGTTGTGCACTCATGTGGTGACTTCAGTACTTGCCGGGGAAATGGATATTTCTGTTTTTATCTTTTTAACCACACAGGGGCCTCTTAGCATCATGAACACTTCAACTTCATATGATGGCAAAATGGTCTCCCTTCTCCGGCAATGATCGACCTCGCTTCGGCAGCGACAAATCCTCTGATCGACCAAGGTGAAAACCCTAATCACTCATTTTCCCTTCAATAAAAATTCTTCCATGAGCCTCACAGAACAGTGGAGAGAGAAAGAGAGACTCTTTTTTCTTGCTGTTAGTTTTTTTTTTCCGTCTAAATGCTGATGTATATGGTCTGAAGGTGTAAATTTTGTTAAGTGGGATAATGGACTTTGGGCTTCCGATCCAAATCCCGTCGCTACTCTTTTTTTCAGTCGGGCCGGCGGCGGGGAATCGGGGCATGAGTTGCACATCCTGGTGATGGACAACAGCTCCGGCGACCTTTGGGTGCTTAGCTGGCAATTCACATGACGGTGAGTGATTGCTCTCTTTGCTACTCATTGTTTTGTTGAGTCGGGCTAATTGCTCTCTTCCCTACTTATTGTTTTTGTTGAGTCTGGGCTAATCTGGATTTCATTTTATATGAGCAGTTGCACTTTTCCAAAATATTTATGAGTTGGTTTGAAAATTTTATGAATAGTTTAGGGTATGTTATTGCATCTAGATTTCGTTCCGTACTCTTTTAAAGATGCTATGAATTATATATTTCATTCTCTCTCTCTCTCTCTCTCTCTCTCTCTCTCTCTCTCTCTCTCTCCTTCTGAATTCTTAGTTTCAATCCCATGAACCTTTAAATTTGGTCATTAAGTAAGCATTGCAAGTACTGAGTAACATAATTATGTGAGGCCATAAACTAATTGGAAGTATGGAAATTCCATAATTGATTGGTTCCACTCACAATCCACAGCCTTTATTGGGTTTAAAGATTCAAATTGAATGGTTCCATTAACTATTAGAGTCAAGTATATTTGTTTGACCATATTGATCTTGCCACTCCAAACATTCGGGTTAGGTTTAACGTTCGATGGGTTAGTGAGCTCGGGTTGAAAGTCTAATGGGATTTTGCTCTTAGATCCGTCTGCTACCGATTCACCGCTGGAGACCGTCGATTCGATGGCTGAGCAGGACTAGCCAGCCCAAGGCACGCCACAACAAAACTGCACGCTTGCGCTCCCTCCTCGAGGTCTGGAATCTTTGCATGTTTTCCATGTGTGATGTTTTATTTGGGTTTAAAAATTTTAGTATTTTTTTCATGGTTCCAATTTGAAAATATTAATTAGATTATAATTTTTTTGGGTACATCTGCAGAGGCAGAGCAATTGGTGAATGGTGAAGCTACTTGGGCCACTAGATTTGCCAAGGATGCAGCCCGTGACAACTCAGGCAGAGGTTGCGCGGGGGGGAAACTTCTCCCACAGAGATCACATGTATATATAGATTCCTTCATGTTTTCGTTGAAAATATTTAAAAATTCTTCTATACATGGATATGTACTATTTGGCTCCAAATTTGACTGTATAGGAAATAATCATAGAATGGAACATGTAATTTCATTTTGTGCTTTAAAATACTCTACAAAATATATAAAACCAGTCCCTTAGCAGGATTTTTGATAAGGTATCTTAAATGTATTCTTGGTATCATAATTTAAAAGACAAATAAAATAACAATAATGAACCCCCAAATAGACATTTCAGTCACTTGAGGTCATTACTATACTAGAAATAAATTTGATCACCAATCTAATTGAATGATTTTAATACAATATGATACAAATAATCGGTACAAACGCATGATGAATCATAGTTAGTCCAAATTGGCATGCAAAGGGTTGTCTACTCACATTATTGGCTTGCTTTGCACCTCAATGCAGCTATTCCTTTGCATGTCGGTTTGGGCTTACGTTCGATGCACCGATCGGGCAATCCCAATGCAGCAAAGAGTTATCGATAGTGCACCCAGAAGAGAGAGAGAGAGAGAGAGAGAGAGAGAGAGAGAGAGAGGGGGGGGGGGGGTGGAAGACAACCTGCGAGGGATTATTCTTCATTGCGAGGGAGTGAAAGACCATTTTCTCGGCCGGCTACCACCCGATCTGAGATCTGAGCCGGTGACCACCGCAGTCCCAACCAGATTCCTGGCCCGACGACCACCCTCCTTCAGATTGACCTCTAGATCTGAGCTCCGGCGACCACCACGCGGCCCTCCCGGTCCAGCGACCATCTGATCTAAGCTGCTGCCTCCAGATCTGCGGCCCTCCCGACAAGATCCATGGCTGAAATCGCCTGTGCACGTCTCCCCTGCATCGAATCTGCTGGTCACCCCTGTGATCTGATTTGCATCGAAGTCACAGGGGTTTGGGGGATGGGGCGCGATCAGCGGGAGGAGGAATGGGGCACGGATGAGGGAAAAGTGGAGGGGGGGGGGGTGGGTCTGACGTGTAGAGGGGAGAGGGCGCGCTCGATCAGCGGCAGAGAGAGGCCGGGGACTGGTTTTCGCTGGATCGTGTGGTTAAGAGTGGGTTAGAGAGCAACGATAACAACCGTTGTTTATACCCCCCACAATAATAGAGGAGCATACCAAGAGGACATGTTGTCCCTCCTCCTCCAACAAACTTCATATTCTTTCACCTTCTAAATATTGGCACTTCCATTGAAATATTTCTAGCTTTTTCAAAATATTATTGTCAATCTCGAAATATTGTCACCTTCGTCGAAATATTGACTGCCTTCGAATTATTGTCACCTCCCTCAAAATATTATCTAAGCCCTTAAAATATTTTTCATCTCTCTCTAAATATTTTTCGTGCCCTCGGGCACGGGGTTTTCACTAGTATATATATATATATATATATATATATATATATATATATGGGGGCGGGGAACCTGGGCTTGAGGTGTAACATCATTGCTGTAATTTGGTGATGGTGTTGTCTAGGGTAAAATGATCATCCTCACCAATTTTCATCAAATTCCAAAACTTCTAGAGGGGTCAAATGGTTGAAGCAAAATCTGCAGATTTTAACAGTGATTGCGGATGGCTGATTTTGCTTCGACCATTTGAACCCCCTAGAAGATTTGGAATTTGATGAAAATTGGTGAGGATGATCATCTTACCCTAGGTAACACCCTCACCAAATTTTATCAAATTCCAAATCTTCTAGGATGGTCAAACAATGCCTGAGGTGCAGCAATGACACTGCACCTCAGGTCCAGCATCCATTTTCATATATATATATATATATATATATATATATATATATATATATATATATATATATATATATATATATATATATATATATATATATATATATATATATATATATATATATATATATATATATATATATATATATATATATATATATTAGAGAGAGAGAGAGAGGAGTGCTACGTTGCACTGTGTGCTGCCGGCAGAGAAAATGAGCTGCGAATCCCCCGGCCGTCCGATCGCGCAGATCGCCTGCGTACCCGGCTGAAATCCCCCGCCCGTCTGATCCCCTGGATCGATCGTCTGATCCTGTGCACGCACAGCCACCCCGGTGCTTGATGGGTCGTTCGATTCCCATCCGTTGGATCGATGGAAATCGAACGGACCAAAAAAATTTCACTGCTACTGTAGCGGCTACAGTAACAGTGAAAAATGTTTTGGACTGTTCGATTCCCATTGATCCAATGGATGGGAATCAAATTAACACACAATTGGGCCGGGTGATTTCTATCCGTTGGATCGATGGTAATCGAATGGACCAAAAAAAATTTGTTGTTACGGTAGCGGCAACAGTAACAGGGAAAAACATTTTGGTCCGTTCGATTCCCATCAATCCAACGGATGGGAATCAAATTAACACACAATTGGTCTGGGTGATTCCCATCCGTTTGATCGATGGGAATTGATCGGACCAAAACGTTTTTCACTGTTACTGTAGCCACTACAGTAACAGCGAAATTTTTTTGGTCCGTTCAATTCCCATCGATCCAACGGATGGGAATCGAACGACCCATCAAACGACAGGCGGCTGTGCATGCACGGGATCAGACGGTCGGTCCAGGGGATCAGACGGGTAGGGGATTTCAGCCAGGTTCGCAGGCGATCCGTGCGATCGGACGACCGGGGGATTCGCAGCTCATTTTCTCTGCCGGCAGCGCACAGCGCAACGTAACGGCATGCAGTACGTGCGGCACCGCACCGCAGCCGTCTGATGCACGCGCTGCGTGCATCGCATGCACGCAGCGATGCATCAGACGGCATCTCTCTCTCTCTCTCTCTATATATATATATATATATATATATATATATATATATATATATATATATCGAGTGAGATAACTCTTCTATGAGATAACTTTGAGAAATCTATCTAGAGATTTTAGAATTTGATGAAAATTGGTTAGAATGCTCTCTATGGCAAGTTGATCATCCTCACAAAAAATAATCAAATTCTAAACCTCTAGAGGCATCAAATACACAATTCAAATTATTGGTTTTAATGGACGGTCAATAAATCTTTTAACATTTGATGCCCTTAGAGGTTTTTAAATTTGATGATTTTTTGTGAGGATGATCAACTTGCCATAGAGAGCATGCCTACAAATTTTCATCAAATTCTAAAACCTCTAGATAGGTTTCTCAAAGTTAACTCATATCTCACTGGATCGCTACCCTATATATATATATATATATATATATATATATATATATATATATATATATATATATATATATATATATATATATATATATATATATATATATATATATATATATATATATATATATATATATATATATATATATATATATATATATATATATATATAGAGAGAGAGAGAGAGAGAGAGAATACGGGATATGAGCTGACAGCCCATTTCTTATTTTGGGCTGTCAGCACATAGCCGTCCGATCGTCTATCACAGCCATTGATTTAAAACAAAAAAAAAACACAAAACTAAACACCGAACCCTCTCTCTCTCTCCCTCCCTCTCTCTCGCGATTGCAGCGGCAGCAGCCCCGACCACCTCCACCTCCCCCTACCGCCGATCGCAGCCCCTCCGGCACCGGCTCCCCCCTCCGGCACCGGCTCCCCCCTCCGGCACCGGCTCCCCCCTCCGGCAGCGGCTCCCTCCGGCAGCAGCCCCGACACCAAAACCCGACGTCGGGGCTGCTGCCGGAGGGAGCCGGCGTCGGGGATGATGCCCGGGGGGTCGGGGGCACCGAATCTGGCCAGAGGCGCAGGGGTCGGGGCCGGAGGGGATCGGAGACGTAGGGGGCAGGGGTCGGACGGGGGCATCGGATCCGACCGGGCTGGGGTCGGAGGCCGGAGGGGACCGGGGTCGGGGGCCGGAGGGGACCGGGGCCGGAGAGGGTCGGGGGGCACCGGATTCGGC
Source organism: Chamaelirium japonicum (assembly GCA_947650365.1). Lineage (NCBI taxonomy): Eukaryota > Viridiplantae > Streptophyta > Magnoliopsida > Liliales > Melanthiaceae > Chamaelirium > Chamaelirium japonicum. The sequence goes on along the minus strand of OX393552.1, from coordinate 82,429,200 downwards.
CGGAGGCGCAGGGGTCAGGGCCAGAGGGGATCGGGGGCGCAGGGGGCAGGGGTCGGACGGGCTCACGAGAGAGAGAGAGAGAGGGAGATGATGATCGGGGGTGCAGGGGGTTGGGTGTTTGATAGGTTTTTTTTTTTTATTTCAAACCGACGGCTCTTGATGATGATCGGACGGCTGTAAGCTGACAGCCCAAATGCCGAAATGGGCTATCAGCTCATACCCCGTTTTCTATATATATATATATATATATATATATATATATATATATATATATATGGGAAATGAGTTCCTATGACATGTCATAGGGAGTACCCTATGACATATGGTGAGTTAATAACCCTAGAATATTTAGAATGTTCTGAATTTTTATGAGGATGATCACCCTATCTTAGATAGGACCCCCGCAAAAAATCGGCTCATTCTAAACCTTCTAGAGGCATCAAATATGATTTTCAATTTAACGGTTAAAATGGATGGCCGATAAAGCTTCTAGCATTTGATGCCCCCAACAAGTTTTAGAATGTTTTGATTTTTTGTGGACATTCTATCTAAGGTAAGGTGATCACCCTTAAAAAAATTCAGCACATTCTAAACATTCTAGCATTACTAATTCACCATATGTCATAGGGTACTCCCTATGACATGTCATAGGAACCCAGCCCTCTCTCTCTCTCTCTCTCTCTCTCTCTCTATATATATATATATATATATATATATATATATATATATATATATATATATATATATATAGGGCCGATCCAGTGAGAAAGTAGGCATACTACCTATGCCATGTTGATCATCCTCACAAAATTTTATCAAATTCTAAAACCTCTAGGGGCATCAAATGTTAGAAAATTTACCGACTGTTCATAAAAACCGTTAACTTGATTATCAAATTTGATGCCCCTAGAAGTTTTAGAATTTGATGAAAATTTGTGAGGATGATCAACATGGCATAGGTAGTATGCCTACCAAGTTTCATCAAATTCTGAAAACCTCTAGGGGGTTTCGCACAAGGTTCCGCAAATAAGGAGTTTCTCTCTCTCTCTCTCTCTCTCTCTCTCTCTCTCTTTCTTTCTTTCTCTCTTTCTATATATATATATATATATATATATATATATATATATATATATATATATATATATATATATATATATATATATATATATATATAGGGCATGCTATAATGCGGCTTGCGGTACGTGCGACACTGCACCTCAACCGTCTGATGCACACGATGCGTGCATCACTTGCACGCAATAGTGCATCAGACGGCTGCGGTGCGGTGCCGCACGTACCGCATGCCGCATTATAGCATTTCTCTCTCTCTCTCTCTATATATATATATATATATACTAGTGAAAACCCCGTGCCCGAGGGCACGAAAAATATTTAGAGAGAGATGAAAAATATTTTAAGGGCTTAGATAATATTTTGAGGGAGGTGACAATAATTCGAAGGCAGTCAATATTTCGACGAAGGTGACAATATTTCGAGATTGACAATAATATTTTGAAAAAGCTAGAAATATTTCAATGGAAGTGCCAATATTTAGAAGGTGAAAGAATATGAAGTTTGTTGGAGGAGGAGGGACAACATGTCCTCTTGGTATGCTCCTCTATTATTGTGGGGGGTATAAACAACGGTTGTTATCGTTGCTCTCTAACCCACTCTTAACCACACGATCCAGCGAAAACCAGTCCCCGGCCTCTCTCTGCCGCTGATCAAGCGCGCCCTCTCCCCTCTACACGTCAGACCCACCCCCCCCCCCCTCCACTTTTCCCTCATCCGTGCCCCATTCCTCCTCCCGTTGATCGCGCCCCATCCCCCAAACCCCTGTGACTTCGATGCAAATCAGATCACAGGGGTGACCAGCAGATTCGATGCAGGGGAGACGTGCACAGGCGATTTCAGCCATGGATCTTGTCGGGAGGGCCGCAGATCTGGAGGCAGCAGCTTAGATCAGATGGTCGCTGGACCGGGAGGGCCGCGTGGTGGTCGCCGGAGCTCAGATCTAGAGGTCAATCTGAAGGAGGGTGGTCGTCGGGCCAGGAATCTGGTTGGGACTGCGGTGGTCACCGGCTCAGATCTCAGATCGGGTGGTAGCCGGCCGAGAAAATGGTCTTTCACTCCCTCGCAATGAAGAATAATCCCTCGCAGGTTGTCTTCCAATCCCCCCCCCCCCTCTCTCTCTCTCTCTCTCTCTTTCTGGGTGCACTACCGATAACTCTTTGCTGCATTGGGATTGCCCGATCGGTGCATCGAACGTAAGCCCAAACCGACATGCAAAGGAATAGCTGCATTGAGGTGCAAAGCAAGCCAATAATGTGAGTAGACAACCCTTTGCATGCCAATTTGGACTAACTATGATTCATCATGTGTTTGTACCGATTATTTGTATCATATTGTATTAAAATCATTCAATTAGATTGGTGATCAAATTTATTTCTAGTATAGTAATGACCTCAAGTGACTGAAATGTCTATTTGGGGGTTCATTATTGTTATTTTATTTGTCTTTTAAATTATGATACCAAGAATACATTTAAGATACCTTATCAAAAATCCTGCTAAGGGACTGGTTTTATATATTTTGTAGAGTATTTTAAAGCACAAAATGAAATTACATGTTCCATTCTATGATTATTTCCTATACAGTCAAATTTGGAGCCAAATAGTACATATCCATGTATAGAAGAATTTTTAAATATTTTCAACGAAAACATGAAGGAATCTATATATACATGTGATCTCTGTGGGAGAAGTTTCCCCCCCGCGCAACCTCTGCCTGAGTTGTCACGGGCTGCATCCTTGGCAAATCTAGTGGCCCAAGTAGCTTCACCATTCACCAATTGCTCTGCCTCTGCAGATGTACCCAAAAAAATTATAATCTAATTAATATTTTCAAATTGGAACCATGAAAAAAATACTAAAATTTTTAAACCCAAATAAAACATCACACATGGAAAACATGCAAAGATTCCAGACCTCGAGGAGGGAGCGCAAGTGTGCAGTTTTGTTGTGGCGTGCCTTGGGCTGGCTAGTCCTGCTCAGCCATCGAATCGACGGTCTCCAGCGGTGAATCGGTAGCAGACGGATCTAAGAGCAAAATCCCATTAGACTTTCAACCCGAGCTCACTAACCCATCGAACGTTAAACCTAACCCGAATGTTTGGAGTGGCAAGATCAATATGGTCAAACAAATATACTTGACTCTAATAGTTAATGGAACCATTCAATTTGAATCTTTAAACCCAATAAAGGCTGTGGATTGTGAGTGGAACCAATCAATTATGGAATTTCCATACTTCCAATTAGTTTATGGCCTCACATAATTATGTTACTCAGTACTTGCAATGCTTACTTAATGACCAAATTTAAAGGTTCATGGGATTGAAACTAAGAATTCAGAAGGAGAGAGAGAGAGAGAGAGAGAGAGAGAGAGAGAGAGAGAGAGAGAGAGAGAGAGAATGAAATATATAATTCATAGCATCTTTAAAAGAGTACGGAACGAAATCTAGATGCAATAACATACCCTAAACTATTCATAAAATTTTCAAACCAACTCATAAATATTTTGGAAAAGTGCAACTGCTCATATAAAATGAAATCCAGATTAGCCCAGACTCAACAAAAACAATAAGTAGGGAAGAGAGCAATTAGCCCGACTCAACAAAACAATGAGTAGCAAAGAGAGCAATCACTCACCGTCATGTGAATTGCCAGCTAAGCACCCAAAGGTCGCCGGAGCTGTTGTCCATCACCAGGATGTGCAACTCATGCCCCGATTCCCCGCCGCCGGCCCGACTGAAAAAAAGAGTAGCGACGGGATTTGGATCGGAAGCCCAAAGTCCATTATCCCACTTAACAAAATTTACACCTTCAGACCATATACATCAGCATTTAGACGGAAAAAAAAAACTAACAGCAAGAAAAAAGAGTCTCTCTTTCTCTCTCCACTGTTCTGTGAGGCTCATGGAAGAATTTTTATTGAAGGGAAAATGAGTGATTAGGGTTTTCACCTTGGTCGATCAGAGGATTTGTCGCTGCCGAAGCGAGGTCGAGGTCGATCATTGCCGGAGAAGGGAGACCATTTTGCCATCATATGAAGTTGAAGTGTTCATGATGCTAAGAGGCCCCTGTGTGGTTAAAAAGATAAAAACAGAAATATCCATTTCCCCGGCAAGTACTGAAGTCACCACATGAGTGCACAACAATTTTCTGCAAACACAATGCTTTCAAACCTGATTTTTTTTTTCTTTAGCACTTTTACCCTAAACTTGATTTTGTGGGGCTTTCAAATTTTAGGAAGCAAGCCTAATCAATCGATTATAGATCAGTTCTATGGATATTCGTCCACAAATCTTTTCAATAGCTCTCACATCCTCATTGGATATTTTAACCAAAGATTCAATTCATATGGGCAATTTAACCTTAATATGCATGAAAAGATTTCAAATACCAAAAAAAAATTAAAATAGTGAAGAATAAAAAATTGGAGGATCAGACTTGAAACGAATTGGCATCAAATTGTATTTTGAAATCTTGACATTTTGAAATATGATTTTTAAGAATAAGATTAAAAATGCATTCGAAATCTGATTCTTAAAAATTCTGGTGCCTAAAAAATCAGATTTAAAGCATCATATTACAAAATGCCTAAATTAGATTTCAAAAAAACTGATTTTTAAGCATAAGATTTAAAAATGAATTCAAATCTGGTGCTTAACATGGCAGCTTGCCTTATTGGAGAGGTTAACATGGCACCTCTTCCCAAACTTCCGAAAACTGCATATAAAAAAACTTGAATGGTTCTAATTTTGGGCTTCATTGGACTTCTCGAGATCAGATAAAAACACATACAATACCTCTTCCATGTCGATCTCCATCGTTTCCTGTAGAAACGTAAAAATCAGTACAGGCAGTATGGGTATCAGAAGTTTGCAAAAATTTGATCCAATACCCGACCAACACGAACAACCTGGGCATTTTTAAATCTGATCCAATACCCGACCAACTCGACCAACATGGGCATCAGATTTTGAAATCCGAGAAAAAGACTGTCGAGAGAACAAAAATCCAAATTTTTAAACAAATTTGTATTTTTAAATTTGAAATAACCGATTTGAAATAAGATAAAGATTGTTGAGAGAAAAAAAAATCCGATACCCGACCAACCCGATCAACATGGGCATCAGATTTTGAAATTCGATTTGAAATAAGATAAAGACTGTTGAGGTAAAAAAATCCGAAGAAGTGTGTATATACTGATGATCAGATTCGATGAAAAAAATATGATTTTTGTCAATTTAAAAATCCGATTCAAAATTCAGTTTGCAAAATCGGACAAAAATCCGAAGAAGTGTGCATATGCTGAAGATTAGACTCAACATGGGATCCAATATCCGACCAACCCGACCAACATGGGAATCAGATTTTGAAATCCAATTTCAAATAAGATAAAGACTGTTGAGAGAATTTTTTTGTAAAAGTGTGTATATACTGATGATCAGACTCGATGAAAAAACCTGATTTTTGTCAATTTAAAAATCCGATTCAAAATTCAGTTTGCAAAATCGGACAAAAATCTGAAAATGTATGAATATGCTGATGATCAGACTCAACATGGGATCCAATATCTGACCAACCTGACCAACATGGTCATCAGATTTTGAAATCCGATTTCAAATAAGATAAAGATTGACCGAGGCGGGACGACGCTGCGAAGGTCTGGCGGCACTGATTGGGGCCATGAGGGAGCAAATCGAGGTCGAATAGCAAGCGGGCAAAACCGGCGGCGCTCGGCAATTAAGATCGGGGTTGATGGTGAATTCTGAAATCTTGGCATTTTGAAATATGATTTTTAAGAATAAGATTAAAAATGCATTCGAAATCTGATTCTTAAAAATTCTAGTGTGACTTATATCGGCACACTAAAATACTAACAAAGTGAAAAAATGATTTATATAGATATTTTTGAGAAGACAGTGAAAGCGAACTTGGTGCGATCGGTGTTGGAAAGTATTGGCGATCGGGGATATCCAGTGTGGTTTCAGTGGTGGGAGCTGCTACTGAAAAAAAAAAATCAAGAAGATATTCGGGTTGGTCTGAAAGAACTGCTGAAAAAAACATAGAAGAAACCTTGGGGGGTTGAGAGAGAGAGAGAGGGAGAGAGAGAGACAATCGGAAAGAAACAATGATGAAACTGAAAAAGCTGATAGTACTAAAGGGAAATTGTAAAACTGGGAAACATAGAGAAGAAAATGCTAAAACTGTAAAATCACTGAATTTTTTCTAGTTTCCCTTTAGTACTATCAGCTTTTTCAGTTTCCCGGAGTAACCCAATTTTTTTCTGAAACTGGGAAAATTGGGTTAATCCAATCAATTTTCCCAGTTTCAGATTTTTCAATTTTCTCGACTTAACCCAATCAGAGAAAAAGTTGATAGTACTTAAGGAAAATTGTAAAACTGGGAAAAATAGAGAAGAAACAGAGAAAATAATGCTGAAACTGAAAAATCATGTTGATCAGACTTGATTTAATTTATGGTTTCCCGGATTAACCCAAATTTTTTTTCAGTTTCAGCATATTTTTTTTTTTCAGTTTCAGCAAAATCATTGATAGTACTAAAGGGAAATTGTAAAACTGGGAAATAAAAACAGAGAAGAAAAATCAGTACTAAAAGCTGAAAATAGAACTGAAAAAAAGAAACTGATTGAGAGAAAGAGAAAGAGAAAGAGACAATCCTCAGAGCATGTAAGATAGAGACCACTCAACAATCCAACGACCCACTGAATACCAAAAGACCATAAAGATTAAAATTTTCCTACTTTCCTCCTAATTAAGATAGAGACCACATAATACATGGTCGGGTTAATAGAAGAATGTTACTCTCACCAGGTAAAAAAGAAGGTGCAACAAAAAAATAGAGACCACATCATACATTCACCATATTGAATTTCAGCAAGTACCAACCGAAAACAGTTAAAAGATTTTATTGTATAAGAAAAAAAAATGATATCACATGACTTATATCGGCACACTAAAATACTAACAAAGTGAAAAAATGATTGTTATAGATATTTTTGAGAAGACAGTGAAAGAGAACCTGGTGCGATCGGTGTTGGAAAGTATTGGCGATCAGGGATATCCAGTGTCTGAAACTGAAAAAGCTGATAGTACTAAAGGGAAATTATAAAACTGGGAAACATAGAGAAGAAAATGCTAAAACTGTAAAATCACTGAATTTTTTCTAGTTTCCCTTTAGTATTATCAGTTTTTTCAGTTTCCCGGAGTAACCCAATTTTTTTCTGAAACTGGGAAAATTGGGTTAATCCAATCAATTTTCTCAGTTTCAGCTTTTTCAATTTTCCCGACTTAACCCAATCACTGTAAAATCACTAATTTTCCCGAATTAACCCAATGTTTTTTCTAGTTTCCCTTTAGTACTAAAAGCAAAATCAGTAATAGCAATGCTGAAAATGAAAAAGCTGATAGTACTTAAGGGAAATTGTAAAACTGGGAAAAATAGAGAAGAAACAGAGAAAATAATGCTGAAACTGAAAAATCATTGATAGTACTAACAAAGTGATATCACATGACTTATATCGGCACACTAAAATACTAACAAAGTGAAAAAATGATTTATATAGATATTTTTGAGAAGACAGTGAAAGAGAACCTGGTGCGATCGGTGTTGGAAAGTATTGGCGATCGGGGATATCCAGTGTGGTTTCAGTGGTGGGAGCTGCTACTGAAAAAAAAAAATCAGTGAGATATTCGGGTTGGCCTGAAAGAACTGCTGAAAAAAACATAGAAGAAACCTTGGGGGGTTGAGAGAGAGAGAGAGACAATCGGAAAGAAACAATGCTGAAACTGAAAAAGCTGATAGTACTAAAGGGAAATTGTAAAACTGGGAAACATAGAGAAGAAAATGCTAAAACTGTAAAATCACTGAATTTTTTCTAGTTTCCCTTTAGTACTATCAGCTTTTTCAGTTTCCCGGAGTAACCTAATTTTTTTTCTGAAAATGGGAAAATTGGGTTAATCCAATCAATTTTCCCAGTTTCAGCTTTTTCAATTTTCCCGACTTAACCCAATCACTGTAAAATCACTAATTTTCCCGAATTAACCCAATGTTTTTTCTAGCGTATGGTTCGTGGGATTCTTCAGTGGGACCGTACCCAGCCGAGAAGATCAGTGATAGCAATGCTGAAAATCATGTTGATCAGACTTGATTTAATTTATGGTTTCCCGGATTAACCCAAATTTTTATTCAGTTTCAGCATTTTTTTTTTCAGTTTCAGCAAAATCATTGATAGTACTAAAGGGAAATTGTAAAACTGGCAAATAAAAACAGAGAAGGAAAATCAGTACTAAAAGCTGAAAATAGAACTGAAAAAGAGAAACTGATTGAGAGAGATAGAGAAAGAGAAAGAGAAAGAGACAACTGAAAAAGAAAAGTCAGTACTAAAACTGATTGTTATCTAGAATCAGTACTAAAAATGAGTAACAATGCAGAAAATACATTGTTAATGCTGGAAATCTGATAGCATTGTTCTCTAAAACTCACTGATAGCATTTCCCAAACTGTAACAGCTGAAAAAGGACAATGCTGAAACTGAAAACAGAAATAGAGAAAATCTGGGAAAAAAGTAGAGAAATTGTGAAACTGGAAAAAAGAAACAGAAAAGAAACTGCTGAACTTGGGGAAAAAAATCAGAGGAAAACCTTGGGGTTTTAGTTGAGAGAGAGAGGGGGGGTTCAGTTGAGAGAGAGAGAGAGAGAGCTGAAAAAAAATCATAAAAATAAACCATAAAAAAAGGAACTTGCTAAAACGGAAAAAAAAAAACAGAGAAGTATCTTGGGGGTTTGAGAGAGAGAGAGAGAGAGAGAGAGAGAGAGAGAGGGAGAGAGAGAGGGAGAAAGAGAGAGAGATACAACCGGGAAAAAAAAAAACAATGGTGAAAGTGAAAAAAAGAAATTTAGAAAATCTGGGAAAAAATACTGAATCTGAAACAGATAAAGAAAAATCAGTAAACCTTGAAACCATAAAAAAATGAACTTGCTAAAACGGGAAAAAAAAACAGAGAAGTACATTGGGGGTTTGAGAGAGAGAGAGAGAGAGAGAGAGAGAGGGAGAGAGAGAGGGAGAAAGAGAGAGAGAGAGATACAACCAAAAAAAAAATGCTGAAACCGAAAAAAAGAAAATGAGAAAATCTGGGAAAAAATACTGAAACTGAAACTGAAAAAGAAAAATCAGTAAAACTTGGGGTTTCAGTTGAGGAGAGAGAGAGGGGGGGGGGGGGGGTTCAGTTGTGAGAGAGAGGGAGAGACAACTGAAAAAAAAAATCAGAAAATTAACAAAAAAAAAAGAGAACTTGCTAAAACTGAAAAAAAAAAGAAAAGAGAAAGTACCGTGGGGGTTTGAGAGAGAGAGAGAGAGAGAGAGAGAGAGAGATACAACAGGTAAAAAAAAATTCTGGAACTGAAAAAAAAATAGAGAAAATATGGGAAAAAATAAAGGGAATTTATGAAAATGGGAAAAAAAACAGAGATGAAACTGATCAGAAATCAGAACTAAAACTGAAAAGAGAAATCAGTACTAAAACCTAAGAGAGAGAGAGAGAGAAAGAGAAAGAGACAACTGAAAAAGAAAAATCAGTATTAAAAATGAAAAATAACATAGAAGAACCTGGGAGGGTTAAGAGAGAGAGAGAGGGGGGGAGGAACTGAGAGAGAGAGAGAGAGAGATACAACAGGTAAAAAAAAATGCTGGAACTGAGAAAAAAATAGAGAAAATATGGGAAAAAATAAAGGAAAATTATGAAAATGGGAAAAAAAACAGAGATGAACCTGTGGGTGCGGGAGGGGGGCCAGCAGGGGCTTCATCGCGAGGGAGGGGGGTCAGCAGGGCCTTCATCGCGAGGGAGGGGGGGAGGCGGGCTTCAGATCTGGGGAGAATCGGCAGACTTCATCGCGGTAGCGGTGGCGGGGTTGGGGGCGGGGGCGGGGGTGGGGCTAAGGGCTTGAGAGAGAGCGAGGGTAGTGGGGGCGGGCGTTTGGTCTCCCGTGAGAGAGAGAGAGAGAGAGAGGGGAGGGGGGGAAGAGAATGGGTGGGTGGGGCTGATGGCGTGGGTTCCAAAGGAGGGCGGGGGTTTGGTCTTCAGAGAGAGAGAGAGAGAGAGGGGAGGGGGGGAGAGAATGGGTGGGTGGGGCTGATGGCGTGGGTTCCAAAGGAGGGCGGGGGTTTGGTCTTCAGAGAGAGAGAGAGAGAGAGAGAGAGAGAGAGAGAGAGAGGGGGAGGGGGGGAGAGAATGGGTGGGTGGGGCTGATGGCGTGGGTTCCAAAGGAGGGCGGGGGTTTGGTCTTCACACACAGAGAGAGAGAGAGAGAGGGTGGGCTGAGAGTGTCGGTTTCAATGTTGACGGGATTTAAGAGGTGGATTTAAGAAGGACTGTGAGTGGGATATGTTGGTTGGAGGGACTTGAAAATTAGATGGCTCAGATCGGATGGGATTTGGATCGGACGGGCTTGGAAGGGTTTGGGATGGGATTTAAGGCTAAGTGGGATTCTTGGTCAGGGCTAGGAAATGGACGACTATGATTTATTCTCCCTGTTTATCCCCCTCCTCTGCATAAATCTGAGCCGTTGCTTTGTCTCAGTTCATTTGTCCCCCCCACAACCGTCGTCCCTTATTATATAGATATATATATATATATATATATATATATATATATATATGTATATATATATATATATATATATATATATATATACATATATATATATATATATATATATATATATATATATATATATGCCATGTCCACAGCCGTCCGATGCACCCGCCGCGTGGATCGGATGCATGGTGTGGTGCATCGGACTGCTGCGGATGCGGACCGCACGGACCAAAAACCGCATGTAAGCATCCCCCTATATATATATATATATATATATATATATATATATATATATATATATATATATATATATATATATATATATATATATATATATATATATATATATATATATATACTCTTACTTATGAGCTCTTACTTATAGAGTTACCTATGATCCTGACCCTTTGTTCGGATCTGACCTACGGCCAAGATTAGAGTATCGGAGAGGAGAATAAGAGAGTCTCTCGTTTTGTGGACCACCAAACGACAAAAGAATAAAATATCTCGGGCTGTCCCCCCTCTTCACTGCTGACCCCCTTTCTTCATCTCGTCTCTCCCCTCTCTTCACCCCCGACCCCCTTTCTTCACTCCCTCTCCGATCGCTCGCAACCACCCCGTCTCTCCCCCCCTCTCTTCACCCCCGACCCCCTTTCTTCACCCCGATCGCTCGCAACCACCCCATCATGACGCCGCACCTCCTACCAAGATCTGATCACCTCCTCTTCGGCGACGACTGAATCGACGCCGCACCTGCTACCAAGATCCGATCAGCCCCTCTTCGGCGACGATTGAATTGACGCCGCACCTCCTACTAAGATCCGATCAGCTCCTCTTTGGCGATATTTGGCGACGACTGAATCGACGCCGCACCTCCTCTTCGGCGACGACTGAATCGACGCCGCACCTCCTCTTTGGCGACGACTGAATCGACGCCGCACCTCCTTTTTGGCGACAACTGAATCGACGCCGCACCTCCTCTTCGACGACGACGAAATCAATGCCGCACCTCCTCTTCGACGACGACTGAATCAACGCCGCACCTCCTACCAAGATCCGATCGGCTCCTCTTCGGCAACGACAATTGATCGCAGCTGGGATGAAACCTGACCGATGATCCACCAAGCCTCCAATCGGAGTAACGAAAATATAG